>CM060946.1:297851568-299051568 GCA_030765085.1 Allium cepa
CATCATGATTAATAACCTCTTAATTATCCAAGTAATTATCGCTCGATTACTTTTTAAATTAATCACACTTGATTTATTATTATTTAATTACCTTAATAATTATTTAATTAATCGCACCTTAATTGATCATACTTGATTAATTACTCTTGATTAATTATCTTTAATTAATCATACTTGATTAATCATTTATAATTAATCATTTTTAATTAATTACTTTTAATTAATCACATTTGATTAATTACTTCTAATTACATTTAGTAATTAAAAACTTAATTATCTTTAAATTATTAACTAACAATTTATTACTTATTTCCATTAATTAATGATTACTTCCATTAATTAAATTCTTTCTTAATTAATTACTTTAACAAGTAATTAATCACTTAATTAATTACTCTTAATTCTTTTATTAGTTAACCATAAATTAAATAATTTAAACCTTTAAATTAATTTTATCAATTAATTCTTTAATTAATAACTCAAGTGATGAATCCTTAATCACATCCACTAAATTACTTTTAATAAAGTAATTAACTTTTACTTAATAACTTCTAGTAATTAACCATTTAATTACTTAATTACTTCATCAAGCAATTATATTAAATTAGCCCATAAGTGATTATTTTAATTAATCACAAATTTATTACTTAATTAATTATTTAATTAATCATTTAAATTAAATTAATTGATTCTTAACTTTTATATTATAAAAATTCTTAATTAAGAAGATCATTATCTTAACTAAAATATTTATATTAACCAATAACTTTTCAAGGGTTAATCAATTTAATTACCTTAATTATCTTCATATATTTGTTCAACCAAACTCTTAATTACCCCAATATAATTCTTAATTATAATTGATTACTAAATTGATATCATTAATCCTTATTTAAAATAAAATATATTAGAAATCAATTATAATTAAAACACATTTTAAATATACCTTTAAATCTTTAAAATTTTCCAAGAATATTAAATAAAATTAAATACAAGCTTTATTTCAAAAATATCCATTTCTTTTTATTTTAAAAACAATCATATTTAATATATATAAAGCTTGTTTAAAATTTGATTTTGAAATCAATTAGTTTTATAAGTAAAACTTATCTAACTTCTGTTTAAACCTTTATTCCAAAACCAATTTTCTTTGTTTTCAAAACTTTTAACATAATTGTTAATTTCCAAGCTTTAAACAAAATCCAAAAAAAAGCCCAAACTAAAACACGCTCATCAAATCTCGAGCAAACCTCAGAAATACACGCGACAACCCCGAGTCTTCCCCTACCCTACGCCTGCTTCGAGCTCAACCAACACGAACCCGAGACCATCTTCGAGTTTTCCTCAACTCGCCCAAACCCATAACAGAAAGGACGAAATGGTGCACGTATACGTGCACGTCACCGATGGACGTTGGCGAACTCCCCGCTGGCTATCTTCAAGTCGCACTCAACCCCCACCACCAATTGCACCACCCAGAAACTTAATTTCGATTGAGGATCGAAATTTGAGCCCTCAACCCAAATTGCTACAGCCATTGCTACCGAAAAACACTCACCGATGACCATCCCCCTCACGAGACACCTCGCCGTCTCAACCCTAGCTCCGCCTCACTTCCCAGTGCCTCCAAAACCACAAGCGGTCAACTCCGGTTGCATTACGACGTCGCGAATCCCATTGGAACACTCACGACATAAACATCATACAAAACCCTACTACCTCAATCTACGATCACTCCATACATCAATAAAATACACCAGTATATTACTTATGATCTTCAACCCTCACTCAACCTCCATGATCAATGTCGTCGACCATCTTACCGTGGTTTGCCGTAGATCGAGAAATTCGCCCAAAACAGTAAAATCCCAAATTCACACAAGTTACCCAACTAAAATTTGTAATTCAAGCTTCTAAAATCATGATATCTTATTTGCAATATGATTCTAGAATCAAAACTCTAGTTTGCATTCAAAAGTTTTAATCCAATTTATAATTTTACTGTAAATATAAAATTTTTGAGCTAATTACTTAATTTAACAATCTGTAACTATTTTTAGGTGTTAGATACTTTGGTTACAATCATCTTCTCTTTACAAATCATGGTCCAACTCGAAATCAAAATCAAGTTAATGAATTTATTATGAGATTGAACTGTTTTTTATAAACACAGTGACTATTTTTTTTTTAATTTTGTACATGCAAATCATAAACACAGCCCAAACATGCATCAAATCTAAACCCAATATTTCTTGTAACATAAGGACATTATCACATAACAAGATGAATCCAAATAAAAAAACTGTTTTTAAAAGAATCATTTACTCGCCTTTATTTTGCAGAGGATTAGAACTGTATATTTTGCTTCCCAGGCTTTTAAATTCATTTGCATGTTGAATTTCCAGATTTGCATATTGATCTCTAATCTAGCTGCTATATTTCCAGATGCAAGTTGAAGTTTTACATCTTGCTGTTGATTTCCATCCTTGCATGTTGATCTTTTTTTTAAAATCTAATTTTGCAAGCTTGAATTTGAAGATTTAAATTCCAAGATTTCTTCTTCTTTTGAGATCTTACAGATTTTTTCTTTCTTGTTTTCTTTTTGATTTGCTTTCATTTTGAGTTTTGGTTCAGAATGAAGGAAAGAATAGCTGAAGATAAAAATTCTTCTTTTTATTTACATTTACATTTTAAATTTTATTTTATCTAAAGGATGACATTTGTCTATCCTATGTTCCCATTATCTTACACCTATGCATATGATTCACATGTGTCATTAATGTTTACTAAATGTTTTACAAGTGTTATTATGTTTAATTAATATTTACAAAAGTTATTTCTAATGTTTTATTAATGTTTTTAAATATAATTTTATTTTTAATAATTTATTTAAGCCTTATATACATGTATTATGTAATATTCATATAAATTCAAGTAACTTATATTTTTGATTCCATTCTAAATAACATGTGTTTATTAAATTGAGAAATTAAATTTAACTCCTTATATATATATTTTTTAAAAATCTTATCTTATAATAAAATTAAAATGGAAGACTATTAAAAATAATTGAAAATGAATTTCAAATTTTATTCTTATTTAAAACAAAAGCTAAAATATATGTTTATAAAATAAGAAATTAACTTTGTTATTAAAATTTAAATTTCAAATATCATTTTCAAAAGTATTAAATCAAATTAACCTTTCAAATTACAAACTATATATATATATATATATATAATAAAGTTTGGAAATACTTATTAAATTCAAATTAATAAAATTCCTATTTCAAATATATATATATAAATATATATATACACACATTTCAAATAGAATTTTTTTTAACATTATATTTGATAATTACTGTATTAAATCTCAAAACAAATTTCAAATCACAATATATATATATATATATTCATATATATCATAATTTGAGTAGATAGCTTTTATTACTTAAAAACTTCCTATTTACAAGATATATCAATAAATAGAAAATATTTTAATTAGATTTTGTAAAATAAATCTTATCAATTTTAAATTGCCAAAATAAATATTTTCAAATTATTAGTTTTCAAAAGAATTAAATTTGCCTATTTATATTGTTAAGAAAAATGTTAATAGATATTAACAAATTATTATTATTAACCCTTTTAAAAGAATTTTAACTTGTCAATTTATAATGTAAAATGATCAAATCAATTTAATTATTAACAAAGATTATTAAATTGATATTGCTCAAAATTCCGGGTCGTCACAATGGTTCTTTAGTTTACCCAATGGAGGCACTTTCGATCTTGGAATTTGTTGTTTATGAATCTTCTGGGAAGGAGGTGCATCCATTTCGTAGATCATTGAATCGGCAGTTACCACTGCAGCAGGGGTCAATGGTCCCTTGTTAACGAATTGGCTATGATATTTTTCTAGAATCCTAAAGGTGGAAGGAACTTCTGGAAAGTTTTGTGTCCATTGCGTAAACACGGGATCAACAGCGGGCCACTACTATCATAACATCATCAGTTGATATCAGATTTTTGAGCAGTACTTCTCATACCCGTTTTTAAGTATTTTTCACTGGGTGTTGAAACATGTCTACTAAGTACTTGGAGATTTCTAGTATTACGCCTGATCAACGTACGACCAGAGTCTGCAAGAACGAGGCTAAACTTGTTAAAACATTGAGTTATAGAAGTATTTTGATAAAGTATTATATAAACTTTAGTCATATTTTTCATTTCTAAATACTTTAAAATGTTTAAAATATATTTTATTTATGTACAACATGGTTTAATAGTAAATTATTAGTGTTGTAAATATTGTGAGAAGCTATTAATTAAGTAAAACATATTTAAAGTTAATGATTATTGATTTATCAATGCTGTTTGAAAGTATTTTGAGATTTAAAACTAATAAAATTTATAAATAATGGATTTAAGATTTTCAACAAATTCTTTTTAAATACAAGTAATGATGTAAATAATTATTTTCAAATAGTTTACATATATTTATAAAGATGTTATTTTTTTAAACGGTATTTATAAATGAAGCAAGAAATTTTAAAAATTATTTCTTTTGTAAAGTATTAAACTATTTAAGATGATTATTTGCAAATTAAGTTTTCAAATGAATAATTCAAGCAAAGTTTATATAAGTTTCTTTGAATGTATAATTTAAAAATACAATATAAATGGACTAGATATAAAAAAATATGTTTTACAATGTTATAAATAATAAACGATTTGAGAAATTTATTTATAGTAAAATGCTTGAAAAATAAATTCGAATCGCTATTTTTAAAAGTATGGTTTGAAATATTTTCTTTATTTCGTAGTAATAATAGTAAATTTAAAGGTTTATTTACCGTTTAAATCTTGTATTAAACCAGGATAAATGTTTTTCCATAATTTAAATATTAATTTTAAAACAAGTATGTAAAAATTAATTATGAAGATATGAAATTTATACTTTGATTTGAAAATTTAATGTAAGATTTGAGTGTACCACTAGTTTCAGTTTAATAATCTTCAGTATATACTTATTTTAAAATAATGGGTCTAATAAGTTACTGGATTTAAGGAAATTTATTTTTAAAGCTTATTATAATGTTTGGATATAAATTTCTAAGATTGTTTAAACTTTTTGGAAAATCCTTGCAAAATGCTATGAGGATGTTTTAAATATATCTTATATTTTTACTAAGTGAATGAGGTTAAATGCTTTAACTGATTTTTTTAGATATATTGAATATTTCTTGTCTCTTCAAGGGCGAATACCAAAAGATTAAATTTTATTCTATAACCGAATTAAGTTATAAACTTTAAAAAGGTAGTAGAAGCTTAATTAATATTTTATGAAATGATTCATTAATGACTTAAATCATTAATGAAAAACAAACTACGTAAGTGATTGATCTTCGTATAAATAAATGAATGAAAATTAAATGATTAAGAAAAAAACCAATTGAATAAACTTAAATAATATTTAAAATTTTATGTGTTTGGCTTATGGGATGTTTGGGGAATGGTACATTAAAATGTTTAAGGTTGTATGAATAATCTATTAACTAATTACTAAAGGTTGTTGAGCGTAAGGTACACTCGGTAGTTTATTTAGCACTCTTGGACGATGAAAAGTGTCTAAACTTGAACGACCCATGAGTTTGGTCGCTATGGATACTTGATAGTTTCCTTTGTTTCATATAATGGTAGAACTTCTTTTGTTTACATATGATTATTATATATTGTATGTTGCTTGCGCTATTTATTGAAACATGTAACGACTTGTAAATTCGAACAAATTTTAAAAATGTTAATTATAATTGTTGTATAGAATATGGTTAGAAATAAAGAATTTTCAATTATTATTGTAAAATAATAATAATAAATTTGTTAGAGTATAAAACATGGTCTTAAATAAAATTCTAAAACAACTAATCTTTATTGAAATGGAAGGTGGTAACGCGTATTAGAATATAATTTAATAATATTGATTGAATGTAACTGACAACCGTAGTAGTGCAATTTCAATCAACAGTAATAATAAATATTAGTTAAGAATGGGATATACAATACTCTAAATATGTTAGCATACAACAAGAAATCAATTATTTGATAAGTAAATTTATACTCCTTGTGTAAACAATAAATTAATAGAAATGAATAACTAAGTTGTAACAATTGATTTATTCCTCATCCCATTGATTAATCCGCTTTGGAATTTATATTGTAATCAATGGAATTAAATATAATTGAAAATTTTCAAATAAAAGGAAAAAGAACATTAATTGTAAATAATGAACGTAATAATAGAACGTATGTTTGAACTAAAATAAATGAGGAAGTTGAGGAAATAAAAGGGAAATATATGTTTTAATTGAAAGAGAAATTTGATGTAATATAAAGAACATGTAAATAGAAATAAAAGGATAAAACTTTGTTTGAATTATTTAATGAAAATAAAACAATTAGTGAGTAACCAACATTCAATTGAAAATTTAATATTGAATAAATTAGAATTAAATCTTTTAATTAAGCTAAATTTTAATAGGTGGTAATTGATTTAGTCAAGAATAAGCAACATATGTTGAATTGAATAAAATGAACATTTAAATAAAGACAAACCAATGTTAATAAAATGAAGGTTGAATTTAGTCAATTTTAAAATATATTATTATTTGAATTTAAATAAAATTTGAAGGTTAAAATTTAAGAACAAATTTTGGAATATTGAGTAATATTTGTTTCCAAATTCAACCAAATGGAAAATTTTCTAAAATTTTGAGTTTTGGTCAAACTTAGTCAAAATTTGACCTTTGGTTGAAAATTTTAAATTTAAATTTTAAAATTTTATTCTTTTTATATGAAACTAGACTGAATTCTGATCTTTTCTCCACTTTTTGTGTCGTCAAAATCAAATAACTATTGCTCTAAATATTTGAATTTCTGTGAAAAACTGACATAAGTTTGTGGTGTTTAGTTGTGCAATTTGGCTAAATCCTAATGGGTTTGGTTTAGTCTTAATGGGCCTTGGTTAACCAAGAGACCCTAACCATACCAAGAGATTTGTGTCTATTCCTATGCCTACGACCATTTATTTCCTTCTAACTAACTTGTACGTATATAATTTTCTCTTGAGAAAACTTTCTCATCACACTCCCTTCTTTCTCTCCAAATTTACAGAGAGTTCTAGATCTAAAAACACAAAATTCTCTAAATAAAAAATCCTTCCTTTTTCTTTCAAATTCCTTCCACCTCCTCTCCTATTGCCACCTCTCCTCTACCATCCAAGCCATCTGTAACGACCCTGACTCGACCTTCGTAAATCGGCACTAAATACATCACCCGTATTCGAATGCCGCAGATTCAAACGTCGAATCTGGTTCGTCGGAGCTTATAACACATTAAGTACAACAACACAGCGGAAGAAAAAGGATATACATCATTGATATACAACATTCGATACAACAATAATACAATGAATATCATATAATCAGAGATACACAACAACAGAAAGATTTACACCAACAAGAAAGGCTTTAAAGAAAACCAATGTCCATATTGCAACTCCATCTCTAATGCTCCAAAACCAAATAGATCAATTCAAATTGCTTTGAAGATTCCAATCCAATAAGCTCGAACCACCATCAAACTGAACTACGCAAACTCGATTCCCAATGCGATTGCCAAAATCTAAAGACTCGAAAGATATCGTAACAGAAAGCTGAAGGCAACTGAATATATATCTACTATCTAAAAATCTAACTCTAGGCTGCCCGTGTGGAAAATTGTGGGCACCTAGAGTTTAGAAAGGGAATAATAAACTCCTGGTCAGTCATGGGACTAGTGTGAGCAAACAAAAACAGTTTATCTTTAACAAAAGCAAAACAAAAGAATTTAAAAGAAATCCACAATGCTTTTTGGAAAAAGAAACTTCCATAAGACCTCCTGCCACACACACAATGCAAGCGCACACTTGGAGGAGATTTCTCCTTATGACAGTCAAAATTGCTTGATACGTGAAAATCCTTTTTGATATTATTATTAGTGCATAGTGTAGAAAATCTTTTGAAAGTATAATATTAATCTTAGCCAACATACCATGTTTCGTCGCATGCCTACTATAACTACCATGTTCAGTAGCAGGTTACCGCCACATTCTGTGGCAGGTTATACAACTAAAACCGACAGGGGTCGTATTGTTTTGTTTGGATTTCCAATAATGGTCAGGCAAAGGAACTTCCCACACCGAATGGAATGCCTTTAGTGGGATGCCCCCGAGAACCTAACCGGTTCTCTACCAACACATGGCCAGGATACCTCTGTAACTAGGTAACTACTGACACGAGTATGCCACATCCCGGTCGTTACCGACCTTTATGCGAGGGCCTTCAACCACAAAGAAACAACCACAAAGTAATAAATTTACAGCAACCACATAGGTTAATATCCAGGCTCCATATCATGATACCACCTTTTATCCAGAAGGAAATGGACATACCCTCAGGGGGCGCTACCCCAGATAACCTTGCTGCAACGATTCCTGTTTTGACCATTACCGGGTTGTGAGGTTCGACGAAGCCTCGTCCATAAAGCTATGCTTTTCACAAAAGCCATGCTTTGATCAACAAATGATCAGCAGCACTTCGTATGCCACATTACCAAATTGGGAATGTATTACTAGTAACTATCAACTACATAACCTCTGAGCTTGTACGTCTCGAGAAGGGTGTTAAGATGAGAGAATAAATTCTCCGCCACCAAACAGAAACGTAGTTGATAGAAACTAGCTTTACAACTCAAAGTGTAATGTCAGACACACATCCATACAAGTCTGTTCCGGGTTCGAACAGAACCGAAGGCACTTCACAAAGAAGCCCTTGCAATCCGAATATTCACAATCCCGATCAGACTCACCATCACATATGGAGATCTCTTTACCGGCACGACTTAGTGCAGAGACATTCGACGGGCAATCCTTTCGTTCTCGAAAATACCCGGTCTTCACTACCGGTCTTTACCATCGGTCTTCACCACCGGTCTTCAAATGCTATTCATTACGTCGTGTCACTATTCGGAATGGATTATATGACATAAAGTCCTCTCCCGCTAAACTGAATAGTGAGAGCTTAATTTAAACAGCATACGGATATTGAGATCTTAGTTAAGTCACAACTTATTACCCAAAACCTTCTTTCAAATGGTTTAAACAAATCCCCACTTTCATATCTTTTAAACAAAACGATTCACTTCACAAAGTTCACCGATCTTTCACAAGGATTCAATTATAGTTTTCAAAACTATTTCCATTTCAAACCTTTTATACAAAAGATACATCTTTAAGGTTCTCTTCAATTTTGAAAACAAGATTCACCAATATTTCACAAAGATTCATACATACCTTTCAAACCAATTTCGATTTCAAATTTGAAGTCTTTTCACAAAAAGTGGAAATTCTTTCGTTATACGAAAGCCATTATCATTTGAAAACAAATACTTTCCATTTTAGAAAAATCCGATTAAATATGCACAAGTTATATCCTTTAAAGTATAAAATTGAGTTAAATATAAATTCCTAAAATAATACTTTTAAAATGGTTTAAAACCCATATAAAATTATGTAACTTGTTAAACCATAATTCAAATCTTGAATTCAAATTCAAATCAAATTATTTAAATTTCAAAACTTTATCAAGTTATTCAAAATAACGTTTATCTTTAAAACTCCTTTTCAAAACTTTTCATATTTAACCCAATTCCATTTCCAAAACCATTTGGATTCAAAATTCAACTTTTAAAATCATTTCATTATTTGAATTAAATTCAAATATCTGTGACTTAACAAATTACCTCGTGCAATCCATATTTGTGTGTGTATGGTGTAGTCCATGGATTTTACACAATAGTGCAACATCATTAATCATCACAATCCAAACCCAGCAATATCAATAAGCGGTATAATCCTATAACGCTTATCTTCATTCACATATTCACAAATAAATAAATATTCGTCACAAATAAGTAAATTACATTTATCATAGCTCCAATCAGAATAATTCATAAAGCATCACATATTAAGGATATCAAACAATTCGACATCCAATAGAATCCAAACATCCATAAGTAAGATCAATTAATTATCTGATTAATTTAAATCAGATTAATTACTTATGAATAAATTAATAATTCTGGTTAATTAATATTAATTAATTACAGACCATTTTAATTAATTAACCTTTAATCATTTATTAATTAACCTTTAATTATAAATTAATAAACCTTTAATTATAAACTAATCAAACTTAATTAATAAATCAATTAATCTTCCATGATTGAATAATTACATCTCAAATTGTAACGTCAGACACACAACCATACAAGTCCGTTCCGGGATCGAACGGAACCGAAGGCACTTCCAAAGAATCCCTTGCAATCCGGATATTCGCTAATCACGAACGGATTTCCCATCACAAAGGGTGATAAAATCTCTATATCGGAGATCAGTCGATGCAGAAACGTTCGACGGTAATCCTTCCGTTTTCAAAAATACCCGGTCTTCAACACCGGTCTTCAAATGCTATCCATTACGACATATCACTTATTCGGAATGGGATTTATGACACAAAGGTCCTCTCCCGGCTAAACCGAATAACGAGCGCTTATTTTCAAAATAAGTGTAGCATTCAAATTCAAGCAAATCACACAAATACCCATTTAAAGGTAAATATTGATAGTCGGCTATTTAACTATCAAGGCCAACAACCAAATATCCAGCACCATAACAATCATTAGGCCCTTTTTTATTAATCTTCCATAAATTAATAACTTGCCAGATATTCACTTCAATTTATCTTTAAAAAGATACATTCTCTAAACCATTTCAATTTCTACATTGGAAAACATTTCCAAATACTTATTTAAAAATAAGTAATTCACAATCCATTTATTTTATTCGATATACTTAAAACACGATTAAGTATATATTTTATTCTTTTAAGGAAAACATTCTCTTAAACACATTTATTTGAGTCAAAACGAATGTTGCATAAAACATCGTTACGACAACCCAAAATCACTAGTATAGGGATTCGAAATTAAGATAGATATACAAATCCCAATACTATACAAAAACATTTCCTTTCGGAAATCATTTACTATAACAACAGTGTTATAGTCCATCTTTTCCTTATTTCTCGAAAACGTCTGTTTCAACGATGAATGTTGAAATCTATGGTTTAGATACTTAATACATTTCAAAACAACTTCAAATCATTTTAATTCTATTTAAAATATCACTTTCCCTAAAACACTTTAATATATTATTCACTGTCCCAAATCCTGAATATTCTTCGTTAACCAAATTCAACATTTTTCTACACATTTTATTTAAAGGATTATCCACCGTCCAAAATCGTGAATACATCTCCTTTAAAAATCTAAAATAGTTGACTTATCAAAATAAGTCGGTTTCGTATTTATAAAACAATGTTTATAAATCCCATTTATATTTTATAACAACTTCAACTTATAAAATCACTTTATTAACAAATTCTATTTATATCCCAATTAAATGCCAAAATTTATAAGTTAATTTAACTATAAATCTTTTATTTTACAAAATCTATTCATTTATAACTTCTCAATTTATAAATCTATAAATTTCATTTACTTACTAAATCCATCCATTTATTATTTCATTTTAACACAAAAAAAACTCGTTTTATAATTCTAATATTTTTAATTTATAAATATCAATTTTATAAATCTTTTACATAAACCGTTTATAATAATTCAAAAATCCCATTTTTTTAACTATTTTATAAAATCATTAACTCCATATTTCAAAAATCAATTTTCAACTATATTCCTTAAAAATCATAATTTTTGTAACATTAAAATTATAGCGTTTATTTATTTAAAATGAATCAATTTCAAAAATTAATAAAATGTATACTTTCAAAAATCACTTTAAAATCCTTTTTAAATTTTGAAAATCATTCCTTTAACATTTTTAAAACTCCAAAATAGGCCCAATGATGCAACAACACCAAATAATCAATCACGGCATCCCAAAACATCATATATCAATATGATAACAGAATATATCACAATATCTGTAAATAAATCAGTTACTGTTGAGGAATCCAGTTGGATCCCTCCAACCTGTTTCCCTGCATCCACAGATGTTAGCACAATACCAATCCTGTTCCAATACGGAATATCGCGGTATATGGGATTTATAAAATATTATCCGCTATTATGCGGCGCAATAGGGTCTCATCCGCTATATAATGCGGAAAAATCAACTCCAAGTACATATATAATACCAATTCCATATCAAGATGGAATTATCGCGGTATATTTTTTAATAAATAACAACCGCTTAATATACGGCGTATATGGACTTTTAAAACAACAGATAATGATTTATCATTTAATCACATAATCAAGCAATTTTAAATCTAACTATTTAAAATTTAAATTGAAACAATTTCGATTGAGTGAGAAGTTCTCACCTTGGTTTCAATACGGTTACAGTGTTTTATTTCGAATAAAATTAAACACGCGTTTAATTTTACCCAAAATTTTCACTAGCCCCAAACAACTCCAATCCAGCTCCATAGCGTTGTGCTCATCAAAACGAAGCCAACGTAAGTCGTTTCGTAATTTTTCGACCTCGTATGGCAAAGATATAGCTTTTTAAACATTACAAAAATTATTATATAAACTAATTTACTATTTTCTTTTTAATTTCAACCTATAATTCATCTTGGCCGTGCTTTTCAAATTCAACATATCAGAGCCGTTGCCTACTCGAACTCCACCATCGCCATAAGTCCTGGCCAACTTGGTCGCCCCCTCGGCTCGAATCACGAGCTCAAACGATATACGATCGCGGCCCCATAACTTCGCCATCGCCACGCCATAAGTCATCACGACCGTTGGATCTGGAGATCTTCTCGCGTTCTACAATCTTCTAGTTGAAGGCTTTCGCTAAAAGTCAAGGGATCGAGAAAAAATTGAGGAAGAAGTTTGGTGTTTTCTGGCCATTGAAATGAATTAAGTGGCGGCTGAAGGAAGATGGCTAGGGTTTTGCAAATTGAAGATAGTGAAGGGTTCTTTTATAGAAAATTTTGCCAAAAAACACTATTCATCCCAAATTTTTCGAATTCCAAACGAAGTGTGTCGGCTGGCGTTTCTAGGTTTTACCCTGCGTTCCGGACACAATGGAATAGGTTTCGGAAGCTAATTTGATCATATGTGCGAGTTACGGAAAAAATTGATCAATTTTAAATTAAATCGATTAAACTAATTTCTATGCATTTTGGCTTGCCCCGGACAAACCGTAAATCCGATTGACACGAAATTTGAAACCTTACAATATTTTGACATTACGGATCCGATGAAACAAGTTTCGTCGAAATCCGAGACTGTTTGAAAAATGGTTATTTTAACTCGTCAATTAAATATTAAAATATTCAATTTTCACAAATTAACTTTTAATTCAATTTTAAAAGTTCAATAACATCACTCTAACTCCAATATGATTTATTATATTTTTATAAATCATTTCCTTCACAGTAAACCCAATTTTCAATTATTTCTGTAATTTCAATTTATTAAATTATCGATTTAATTACCCAATTAAATCTAGATATTTGAAATAAAATTTATTCGACCTATAAATTTGACTTGTTAATATTTAAAAATCAATTAAATATATGAATTTTAATTGATAGAAATTCTGGGTCGTTACAGATTGTAAGACCGTAACATTTTATTTAAAAACAATCTTAAGTATTTAGGTTGGATATTTATTTCAAAATTAATATATAACAGTAAAAACTCAGTCACATCCCAAAATTCAAATATCAAGTTTTCTCGTTTGGATTATATATCTGTAATCGTATTCGAAAACGATGAATTTTGATATATTAATCTGGATTTTTAAGTCTATATACATTGGGCATTTCTGAGATGAACGAAAATCGATTTTTCATCAATTTTCGGTAATCAATGATGAATTGAAGGTCTGTTTTGTTGTTGAATATAGTTTGAAGGATGATTATCATGAAAAAAATAAGCGGAGTTGTTATAGATGGACGTGGTGGTTTGCGTTCATCGATTTAGGGTTTAAGGTTCTGGTCTGGACAAAGGGGTAGACGAGGTAATTTCTTTGACTAGGGTGGATCGGAATCGATCGCTTGTGGAGAAGTTGGCGCGCGGTTTCAAGGAGAAGCTTTAGTCGAAGTGTCGGGTCGTCTGATGGCCGAAGGTTGTCACACGAAGGGGTTCTTGGATGAACTATCAATTTCAGATGGCTTTCAAGATTGCTCGATTTAAATTCTCGGTCAAATTCGTCGACCTGGTTTGCCTGAGATGAGAGGGTCATCGTCGACTTGCCGGGAAGCGTAGCGATAGTCGAAATTTCCCCGGTCAGGCGTACACGTGCACAGGTGCATGTTTGGTTCTGGTCGTTCATGGTTGGAGAAGAAAAGGAGGGACTCAAAGTCGACCTCATGAAGTTTCGTTGCTGTCTCGAGTGTATAATCGAGTATATTCAAGTGTGTATTGTCATGTTTAAGCAGTTGTAAAAATTTGAAAATAATCAAATGTATAAAGAGGAAAGAAGAGAAGAAACCCGGAGTAAAGCTCGGTGAAAATATTGGTTAGCTCGGGTTTGTGGTGATATCAAGTTTTGATAAAAGAAAAAATTAAATTAATTACCAATTAAATTTTGATTTAAAACCGGGATCGTTACAGATTCCCCCCTTAAGAAAATTTCATCCCCGAAATTTTCTAGAAAGACAACGAAGATAGATGAACACACAAAGATATAGCTTTCCAAATCAAACTGAATATTTATTCAGCATTTGGCTCACCAAAACAGAATATCATTTATAAATATAAGAACGAACTCATAAAAATCTTCACGAAATATTCAGGCCATTTGATCAACGAAATATGCAGGGGCATGGGTTAGTTCGAAGGGAAACTAACCGTTCGTAGAATATATCGGGACCCCAAAGAATAGACAAATGGATTCAATTCAGGTTGGAATATTCCAAAGTACACACTAGCTTGTCCCTCTTCGAACTTGGATCCACACAAGAAATCACAACAAAATTCCAAACTTTGGTTTTAATCGAAATCGTTTTATCGATATAAATCCTTATATTTTGTTAACCAATTCATTTCAATTAAAATTTCAAATTCATTAAAGTTAAAACGAAAAACTGATAATGACAATACGAGATAGGAACTTATCTACACGATTCGCAGGGCCACCATTACACCAAAGCTTCTCCCTCGAGCTTCCACGAAGTCATCAAAGAATAGAAAGTGAATGATGAACAAAGAGATTGATAGAGAAAAGATTGTTTCCTTGTTGTTGCAGGGATTGACCATTTGTAGTGGTACTCCCATGTCCCCTACCTCGTCCTCTTCTTACACTCATACTTACTATCAGTGAATAGTAAGAGAATTTACTGAGGCATACGGACAAAATATCTTAGGGATACTCATTATAAGGCATTTGTAACCTATATCTAATGAGCTACTTAATGTGTTATACTCGTGAGCTAAAGTTCTTACTCAACTTTCAGCTCTGATACAACTGTAACGACCCTGAGTCGACCTTCGAAAATCGACACTAAATACATCACACGTTTCCGAATGCCACAGATTCAAACGTCGAATCTGGTTCGCCGGAGCTTAAAACACATTAAGTACAACAACACAGCGGAAGAAAAAGAATATACATCATTGATATACAACATTCAATACAACAAGATACAATGAATATAACATAATCAGAGATACACAACAGAAGAAAGATTTATACCAACAACAAAGGCTTCAAAGAAAACTAATGTCCATATTGCAACTCCATCTCTAATGCTCCAAAACGAAATAGATCAACTCAAATTGCTTCGACGATTCCGATCCAATAAGCTCGAACCCCATCAAACTGAACTAAGAAAACTCAATTCCTAACGCGACAGCCAAAATCCAAAGACTCGAAAGATATCAAAATAGAAAGCTGATGGCAACCGAATATATATCTACTATTTGAAAATCTAACTCTAGGCTGCCCGTGTGGAAAATTGTGGGCACCCAGAGTTTAGAAAGGGAACAATAAACTCTACGTCAGTCATGTGACTGGTGTGAGCAAACAAAAATAGTTTATCTTTAACAAAAGCAAAACAAAAGAATTTAAAAGAAATTCGCAATTATTTTTGGAAAATGAAACTGCCATAAGGGCTCCCGCAACACACACAATGCAAGTGCACACTTGGAGGAGATTTCTTCTTATGACAGTAAAAAATGCTTGATACGCATAAATCCTTATTGATATTATTAACAGTGCATAGTGCAAAAAATCTTTTGAAAGTTTAATATTAACCTTAGCCGGCATACCGCATTTCGTCGTATGCCTACTATAGCTACCATGTTAAATAGCAGGTTACCACCATATTCCATGGCAGGTTATACAGCTAAAACCGTACATGGCTCGTAATGTTTTGTTTGGATTTCCAATAATGGTCAGGCAAAGGAACTTCCCACACCGAATGGAACTCCTCTGGAGGGACCCCCCGAGAACCTAACTGGATCTCTGCCAACACAAGGCCGGGTTACGTCTATAACTAGGTAACTACTGACACGAGTATGCCACCTCCCGGTCGTTACCGACCTTTATCCAAGGGCCCTCAACCACAAAGCAACAACCACAAAGTAATAAATTTGCAGCAACCACATAGGTTAATATCTGGGCTCCATACCATGCTACCACCTTTTATCCAGAAGGAAATGGACATACCCTCAGGAGGCGCTACCCCCAAATAACCTTGCTGCAATGATTCCTGTTTCAACTATTACGGGGTTGTGAGGTTCGACGAAGTCTTGTCCACAAATCTACGTTTTTCACAAAAGCCATACCTTGATCAACAAATGATCAGCAACACTTCGTATGCCACATTACCAAATTGGGAATGGATTGCTAGTAACCATCAACTACATAACCTCTGAGCTTGTACGTCTTAGAGAATGGTGTTAAGCTAAGAGAATAAATTCTCCGCCACCAAACATAAATGTATTTGATAGAAACCAGCTTTACATCTCAAAGTGTAATGTCAGACACACACCCATACAAGTCTGTTCCTGGTTCGAACGGAACCGAAGGCACTTCACAAAGAACCCCTTGCAATCTAGGTATTCACAATCTCGATCGGACTCCCCATCACATATGGAGATCTCTATACCGGCGAGACTCATTGCAGAGACATTCGACGGATAATCCTTTCGTTCTCGAAAATATCCGGTCTTCACCACCGGTCTCCAAATGTTATCCATTACGTCATATCACTATTCGGAATGGGTTATATGACATAAAGTCCTCTCCCGGTTAAACCGAATAGTGAGCGCTTAATTTAAAAAGCATATGGATATTGGGTTCTTAGTTAAGTCACAACTTATTACCCAAAACCTTCTTTCAAATGGTTTAAACAAATCCCCACTTTCATATCTTTTAAACAAAAAGATTCACTTCACAAAGTTTACCAATCTTTCACAAAGATTCATTTACAGTTTTCAAAATTATTTCCATTTCTAACCCTTTATACAAAAGATACACCTTTAAGGTTCTCTTCAATTTTTGAAAACAAGATTCACCAATATTTCACAAAGATTCATTCATAGCTTTCAAACCAATTTCAACTTCAAATTTGAAATCTCTTCATAAAAACTGGAAATTCTTTTGTTATATGAAAGCCATTATCATTTGGAAACAAATACTTTCCATTTCGAAAAAATCCGATTAAATATGCACAAGTTATATCCTTTAAAGTATAAACTTGGGTTAAATATAAATTCCCAAATAATACTTTTAAGATGGTTTAAAACCCATATAAAATTATATAACTTGTTAAACCATAATTCAAATCTTGAATTCAAATTCAAATCAAATTATTTAAATTTCAAAACTTTATCAAGTTATTCAAAATAACTTCTATCTTTAAAACACCTTTTCAAAACTTTTCATATTTAACCTAATTTCATTTCCAAAGCTTTGACGACCCGCCTTTCTCCCCACAGAAAGATGCATCATCGATAAGAAAGAAAGGGATAGAAAAGAGAAAGATAGAGAAGAAATAACAAAACAGATATCAGAATCACACAGCGTAATGAATAAATTATATTAATCATATAAGAATTACATAATATACAACATCTATCAGAGTTATACAACTTATACATCACATACTACACAGATATAAACATCTGTCTAGTTATTACAACTCAAGATACAACACAGAGACACCAACACAGTGGATACACAATATATATCTACAAATGCTGAAGCCTCCTGCTCCCGATCTCCTCCAGAATTCGTCAAACCTAACCTGAATCCCTTGGCTACTCGTAAAAAAATTTGAGTACCCAAGAGTTTAGGAAAACAAAAAATAAACTCCGGGTCAGACATGGGTCAGCAGTGAGTAACATGTTAAAGTTGCTTAGCTTTGAAAAACCTTTGAAAACAAAAGGTATCTCATAAGACCTCTCGCACAAAACACGAAAAAGTTTTTACCTTACGATAACCAAAACATTTGATAGTAAATACAGTTATATTATAATATGGTCTAGGGTTTTCAAGTAAATAAGAAATAGCTGAAATTGTTACATGATTAAATTCCAGCATACTTGCCACAAAGTTGGTTATACAATCAAAACCGTAAAGGGCATGTAGGAAGAATGGGTTTCCATCAATGGCTGGGCTACTGGGGTACCGCCCGTCACAGTACGTGGCTTAGATCACCATACCGAGGATCCACCCTAAATCCCCTACAACACAAGGCTGGAACCATCCCTTACTGGAAAGTCCCGAACAAGACAACCTCGACAGTTATTGCAATCAACTGCCCCACACAAACGAATAAAAAGGGACTTTTAGACAGGAAAAAATCTTGTCCTACTTGAGCGCGGCTCACTTAACCTTGCTGCACCTCCCATGTTTTAGCCATTCCCGGTTGATGAGGCTTGAGGCTACGATTACCTTTATAGAACACATCTATCTTAGAATACTCATTCTCCACCTGACGATGTTCTAAAAGCATTCAATCCATACAAGTTCATTTCGGGTTTGAACGAAACCGAAGGCACTATCTCGTTACGCTCATTTTGGAATTACCCTCAGAGTTAACGACAATAGCCCTTGCACTCTAAATCTTCATCTTCACTTGAGATTCACGACCTATCGTTTAATTTGGATCGATGTGGTTTTCGAATATCCAAATCTGGAAATCTGATCCCAGTCTCATCGAAATCCAAAACGCCGTCTTTTAATGCCAAGTTGTTTTAAAGTTAAAACAATTTGATTCATTATCTATATTCGCACAGATAGATAATTCATATTATCACAAATAGATAATCCATATCATCACAATTCAACCAAAGCATCTCATATCACAGATCAGCACGTATCTCATAACAGAGATATCAAACAAACCAAGGCATTTACTATCATCCAACCATCCATAAGCAAAGATTTTAATCACACTATCTCTAATTAATTTAAAATAAATTAAATTAATTACTTCCATCACTATAAATCTTCTTACTTAAACATTAATTAATTACAAACCAACTAATTAATCACCCTCTAATTATCCATCTTAATTAATCATCCTTGATTAATTATTCTTTAATTACATTAAGTAATTAGCCTTTATATAATTTCACAAATTAATTATCCTCAAACAATTACAGTAATTAACCTTTAGTTACCTTCATTAATTAATTAACTATAATTAATTACATTAATCCTTAATTGATCACATTAATTAATTATTCTATAATCACTTATTATTGATTAATTACCTTTAATTAATCAACCCTTAATTACTTCATTAATTACATTAATTAATGATCCTTAATTACTTGTTTAATTAATTATTATTTTACTTAATCATATTTAATAATTAATCTATAATTAATTACATTCATTAATCAACCTGGCTTAATAATATTAAGTAACTAACTACCCTTAATTAATTACATTATTTAATTAACTTCTAAATAAAGTTTATTAATTATTATTTTTAATTAATTACAATAAGTAATTAATTCTTAATTACTTTCATTAAGTAATTATCCTTCTTATAAATTACACAAAAAGTAATTAAACCCAAACTACTTCCATTCTTCAATTAATTACACCAAGTATTTATCCATTAATTACTTCACTAAGTAATTGTACTTTATTAATTACATTATGTAATTATTCTTAATAAATCATTAAGTGATTATCTTAAATTAATTAAACTAATTAATTAACTTAAACTAATCACATTAATTTAATTTATTACATTGAGTAATCAATCCCTTTAATTACTTTCATTAAGTAATTATACTTAACCAATTCCACAAATGATTATCCTTAATTAATTAATCTAATTAATTATCTTAAATTAATCACATTAATTAATCATTTCATAATCCCTAATTAATGATCTGTACATTAACTATTAACAATTCTTTAATTACTTCCCTAAGTAATTATGCTTTAATTAACCATTATTAATTACAAATTAATTAATTTTTAATAACCAATTAATTCATCTCTAATTACTTAATTAATTAAATGCTTAACTATAATTTAATCAACCTTTAATTACTTGATTAATTAATTTCTAATCATTAATTAATAATCTTAATTATCTAATTAATGATCTTTGATTACAAATTAATTAATCTCCAATTAACTAACTTACAACCCTTTATTATTAATTTATTGACCCTTAATCATTAATTAGTTAAATTAATTAATTACTCTTTAAGTACCTTATTAATTTAATTAATTAAAATCATTAAATCTTAATTAATTTTAAGATAAAACATTAATGTAACAACCCGCATATTTATCGAGTTTACATTTAAATATTTTTATTTAAATATTAAATCGTTAATCGGATTTTGGTCCGAAAAACTACTTTTTGCAAACGGTCAAATTAGGACTCGAGACCACTTCCATTGAGTTCGAAATGTCATTTACAACTTTTTAATTATAAACATCGATAGGTTTGGAGTTAGTGAAATTTCACTAACTTTTCCCGCTTTGGACTTTGGGTTAGTTTAGCCTATTAAGCCCAAGTTCCAACCCTCTTCTCCTCACTCTTCATAAATTTCCTAACTAACTCAAGCTTTAGCATTAATGGTGAAGAGAATGGGAAATTAAAACTCCAAGCTCAAATTCAATTGCAACTCCATCATTCAACTCCAAATTCACGTAGAAGATATTGGATTCAAGCTTTGGATAGCTTCTCCTTGCTTTCAAGCTTCATCTTCATAAATTTTAGTGCAAAGGTGAGATTTTTATCTCACAATTCTAGTCTATAACTATATTGGACTGTTGGGAATGATTCCCTATCACTTTAGCATGCATATTTGCTTTTGGTTTGGATTGGATTGGCGAAAAACTCCGATTTTTTGTGTTTGGGAGAAATTTCTGCATTTAGGTCGTTCTGGCCGTTTTTAGCTCGCTCGGAGTTAGGTCGTGTGGACTTTAGGTCGTAGGTCGCGTACGAGTTAACCCCTAGGTCGTTCTGGCCATTTTCGTGTTTTCGGAGTTAGGTCGCTCAGGACCTTAGGTCGTAGGTCGTATGGCCGTTAGGTCGCTCTGCTTTGGCTCTGGCCATTTTTGCTCACTCGCAGTTAGGTCGCTCACGACCTAGGACTTAGGTCGCTCGCGAGTTAGTACCATAGGTCGCTGGGCCATCTAAATGCTTGTTCGGTGTTAGGCCATAGGTCGTATGGACCTTAGGTCGTAGGTCGCTCGGTCTCTCTCACTTCGCTAGGTCGCTAGCTCGTAGCTCGCAGCTCGCGTTTGAGCTTAGGTCGTAGGTCGTGGGTAGGTGGGTCGTAGGTCGCTCGCCTATATCCTCTGGCCATTTCATCCCTTGGTCGCTTGACCTCTAGGTCGCGGGTACCATTAGGTCGCTCAGCCTTGTTTAGTGCTAGGTCGCTGGACCATTTAGGTCGTTCGACCCTTAGGTCGCGGGTTTTTAGGTCGTTAGGTCATTAGGCCGTTAACCCACTAGGTCGCATGACCTATAACCTGTTAGGTCGCTCGACCGTTTACTCCATTAGGTCGTCCAACCCTACTACAAGTATTAGGTCGTATGACCTTGTTCCACTAAGTCGCTCGACCCTTAGGTCGTAACACATTAGGTCGCACGCCTTTCACACCATTAAGTCGTGAGTTTAATTAGGTCGCTCGGCCTTAAAACGTTAGGTCGCTTGACCTGTGCTATTGTTAGGTCGCTTGGCCATTTCAGTTAGGTCGCATGACCATAGAGTTGCTCCAGTTAGGTCGCTTGACTCCTTAGACCCCTAGGTCGCAACCATTAGGTCGCTCGACCCTATTCCCCTTAGGTCGTTAGACCTCATTTTGTCTTCACTAGGTCGTACCGTTTTGGTCGGGGCGCTGCCCCCTGGACCCCCGCGACCTGACCGGGCAGGTCGAACCCCGTAAGCGGTGGCGTTGCCCCCGCACCCCCACCTTGGGGGGTTGCCACCCCCCCTGGACCCCCCCTCCGTAGGGGATCTTATCTGAAAAATATTGAGCTGATTTCCTTGGATTTTATTCGCATCTCCGTATGCGATCTTTGTGACTGATTGTTTCTACACTTGCTTATGTGTTTTGTCACTTTATAATATAAAGGTTTCAATACTAGTAGTAAATATCAAAACTCTTTTAACAAACAATTTCAACTCTATTTTTAATAACAAAGCTCTTTTCTTAAACCGTTTTCCAATCTATTAGTATATACAAGCCTTTACCTCACTCGGATGAGAAATCTAATTAAACGACTTAGTAAAACAAGTGGTATGAAACGCTTGCGTTCACTTCGTCGGTTAATTCTTGGACTTGTTCGATTGAACCTCTTGTGACAATTTTATTAGTGAAGATTTACAGTTTGTTCGTAAATATTTAAGTTAAGCAAGTGGTTATGGGACATGAAGCTAAACTTCTATATTTACTAGCTTAGTGTAATTGACACTTCTCGTTGATCTTGATGATCGCTTTATGAATTAGACTAGCAATTGCGCGATGTCTCTTTCATTGCAAGGTTAGACTAGACACCACTTGTGTGATTCCATTCACACATACCTTTCTGCTTTTTGGTTAGTCTTGACCTCATTCTGTGTGATTCCACTCACACATGTGGGGTAGCTCCCCATGGTCTTCGGACCGTCATGTGATAGGCCTCTTTCCCTTTTTATGATTTCTGGATTTCTCGTGTTGATTTCTGGAATTTATGTCATTGACTTGTTATGAGTACAAGTTTAGGTTATGATGCCCCCTTCGAATCTTTGAGAAGATTCTTGTGATATTGATTATCTCTTATTGATTGATCTTCTGTTGATCATTATTTACATACTTATAGTGGTATGTCGTTATGGATGTTTATGTTTATGCCATATCTTTTATGTTATATCGTGTCATCTGATATTTATAGCTAGACTGATCCGTTTATTATTTTCTTAAATAATACTCGGATCAGACCGAGATGTTACAGGTGCTTCTGCTTGACTTCTTCCCAGGGATTCATCACTCTGACTTTTGGCTAACTGTTTAGATTAGCAGTTTTTGTTGTATACACTTGAGATATAGACTCATAGTTGTATTCTTTTGTATAGCACGTGTTGCTATTCTTTTGTATTATCGTGGATCTTATTGACCACTACTCTGATGTACACTTTCATGTGTTAGTTATATATTCATATCTTCTTCCGCCTTTGTGATATGGATATCTGTGACTGATTTGTGATATGATTATTTCTATGTTTGTTTCCGAAGATTATTTATAGCCACCGTGTGATAAGCAATTACATGGATGGTCGCTCCTCAACAGCCTTATTCTCCGTGCTAGTTGACAGCACTTCTCCGGAGTGTTCTTGGCTAGCGTGGGTATAGAGGTGGGGCGTCACAATTAACCTTTATCAATGACTCAATTACCATTTACAAATGCAATTGAAACATTTTACTTTTAAATTTACTTTTAAATTCCATTTCAAATTTAAGATTTAAAATGATTACAAATTTAAATTTAACAAAATTGGGGTTAAGCAAATTACAAATCTCTTAATCAAATATTAAAGAAAACTTATTTTATACAAAAGAAATTTATATAGGATAATTTCTAAATCAAATTTATTTAAATTCAAAAACTTGCTTTTTTAAAAAAAAATTTAAAATTCATTTTAACATGCTACTTTGGGTTAAACCCGAAGGCTATTCGAGCCTTGACCCGAGAAAACCCCATCTTTCTTCATTTCAAAATTTTGTTTAAATTTTAAAGTTTAAAATCCGAAACCAATTTCACTCACGACTACCCGAGACATTACTCGAGTCACCTACACGAATACACGAGCCTTCCTTCGAGAAAACCACAAACCGACACCTCTGACACAAAACCACACTACCGTGCGCATGCACCGACGATGCAGCCAGCTTTGGCCATCCATGATGCCCCTCATATGTCGGCGATCACCTCGCACCAGATCCCGATCATCAGAACATCAAAATAAACTCGAAGTCGAATTCGGGCAAATCTGCACAATACGGGAACAGATACCAAAACTTGGAAAAACTCTTAAGCTCGCTCCTACGACCATCGAAGCGTCTGAACTTCCGGCCATGCCTTCTCCAACCTCCCCGCTTCCTATTCCCAAAGTTCGGTGGAACTTGATCCACTAGAGGCATTGAGATGATCAAAAACTCCCGACCTTGCCAAAACTAGGGTTATAGATAACCCGATCACCCACCGCCACTACATTAGCTAGAACACCCTACTGCCATTTTTCCCGAACTCTCTGGTCATCCCTCTACCTCTAGAGAAGACCACGACCTCCCCGTGCATCTAGATCAACAGAAACCACCTAAAATACCAATTTTGATTAACCCCGCAATGCACACTCAGATCTAATCTAAAAATTATGATTTCACTTCTAAAAATCATGTTTTTAGACAAGGATTCAAGTCATATGCCTGAATCAACGAATTAGGATGTTTGAAATTTAAACAAAACTCAAGCTTGCCTGTTCTTTTGGTTTTCCAGAGCAATTTCAAATTTATTTTAACTTAAATATAATTTTAAACTTTAATCTATAATGAAACAAACAAATTTTGTTTGAAATTTAAATCCTAACAAAGATTAGTTCAAGAGATAATGAATTTTGAATAAATCTTGAGCCTGAAAACTAAAAACAGGAAAACACAGATACAACAGCATGCACACACCTATATATATATATATATATATATATATATATATATATATATATAGGAACTCATTTACATATATGTTCACACAAACACACTTATTCCAGAAATTAACTGGGAACCAGATTCCTACTTAAGCTTTTTAAAAAGAGATGTTACTCACCTGGTACAAAGATGAACAGAGCCTTCTTTTTGAAATAGCTTTTCAAAACTTTTAAAAACTTGAATGCTAAAAATGTTTCTTTGATTTAAAAACTTGAATTGCTGATCCTTATTAAAACTGGAATGCTTGTTGCTGGATCTTGTTGAGGAGATGAGACTGCTTTGACTTTGAGCTTGCTTCATTTATTTCTGGTTTGAAGAAAATGCAGGCTTTGTTCTTGATTTTTGAAAATGAATTATAGGTTATTGAATTGATTTCTGATTTGAAGAATGTTGATTACCAGATTTGTTTTTGAGTATACGGTTTGAGTTTATCTTGGTTTTGAATTGAAGAGGAAGATAGCAAAAGAAGAGAAGAAACAATGTGATTATATAGGTGAAAATGTGATTTATTAAAAATAAAAGAAAAATGAAAATTATAAGGGACACTTATTTAAACACCCAACATTTGTCATACAATATTGTTTATTAATTAACACTTGTTAAAACAAGCCTTTATAGATTTACACTTGTAATCATGTAATTTTTATTAATTTTGTTAATATAAAGCTTTATATTAATTTACTAATTCTTATCTAAATGAACATATATATATATATATATATATATATATATATATATATATATGTATATTACTTTAAAGAAAATAAAACCAATTATACATAAATAAAAGCTTATACATATATTTTTATATCCAAAATATTTTAAAATATCCATCCTTTGAATTTCAAATTTAAATCCAAATTCAAATTCAAATTAAATTTAAAAATCCAATTTGAAGTCAACTTATATATATACATATATAACGACACATTAAATTTGAAAATAACAATTCTATTTCCTTTAAAATCTATTTATCTAACACATTTATTTATATTGTTTGAAAATATAAATTTGCCAATTTTAAATAATTTATAAAAGAGATTATTACATTATTTATAAATTACTCATATTACTAAATGAATTAATGAATTATATGTTTTATATTTTAAACTTCTATATATATTTTCAAATCATATTTATTAAGCAATGTTTTAAAAAGAAAGTAAAATAATCCTTTTTATTAATCTTATTTAATTTTAAACTTAAGCTAAAAATATTTTAAACAATTAAACATTTACCTTAAGTATTTTAAAACTACATAATTAACTTTTAAACAGCTTTGAAAAGTTTTATATTATATTAAATCATAATTTCCAAATTTCCAAAATGTATATTAGAATTGAAAACATGTTTTTATTTGTTAAATTCAAATCAAAGCTTTTCTATTTACAATATATACAAATATATATATATATACACACACACTATAAATAGAAAATATTTTATTAACTTTTAAAACATAAAATTTACCAATTAAATAATTATTTTCTTTTTAAAAGAATAAACTTTCCAATTTAAATTAAAACTAAAATAAAATTATCAAATCAATTTAATTATTAATACAGATTATTAAATTGATACTGCCCAAAATTCCGGGTCATTACATTCCTCCCCCTTAAAAGAATTCATCCCCAAAATTTAAAAGCAAAGGTAATTCAATAACCCATCGAAGATTTTAATTTTAAACCACAAGCATATATTATCAACCATATGCTAACAACTATAGCAACCAATTGACTCAATTAAACAAATCAAATGATCCTGACACAAATCAGGATAGACTTCCTTACACTCTCCTGAGATGGATCATACACATACTACTCCCTCATAGATACGTGAAACACAATGAACTCCAGTTTTCCAAACTGGCAATTCAACCCTGTAGGCCAAACACCTATCCTTACAAGAACACAGAAAGATCCAATATACCTCGGAGCTAGCTTCTCGGTCTTACCAAATCTGATAGCTCCTTTGATTGGAGAAAACTTATCCAAAATAAAATCTCCGACTTTAAAATCCAAATTCCTTCGTCTCTTATCCACAAAACTCTTATAACGATCCCGGGCTGCCTTCATCCTTCCTAATCAGCTCAACCTTTGCTGACGCCTCATGAAACAAATTGGACTAAAAACAACCCAACAAAATGATCCTTTCAAGATCAACCAAAATCAAGAACACAAACTCTACTCCACAATCATTAGAAGACTTCAAACTTACTTCTCCTATCCAGAAAAAATAGGTGCACTTGCCAATATCGCCTTCATATCCTAAAAAATTTCCTGTAGAAACCCTCTAATCCAAGAAAACTGCGAACCTCCATGAAGTCTAGGGTTGCTTCCACTCTAGAACAGATGCTATCTTGCTTCCGCTGCACAACTCTGATCTGGAGAAAATGAGAATGCCTATGATGAACACGAGCACAAACTTGTCAAACACTTCCTGGAAGACACGGTTCATCAGATCCATAAAGAGAAAACTCAGAAGTACCATGAAATCCTAAGCTGCTCACCAAACCCTTTCTCTAGGAACCATTCTTCTACTAGCTGAACCACCGGTATCACTCTTGGAATCCTAGTCGATACGAAAACTCAATCTTCAGATGCTATGGCAAACCTTGACTTCTTTGAAGACATTTGGAAAAATCTCTGACAACTTCTATAACTCTTACATTCCCTAGAGATGCCTCGATCCATGCAAAAGATTACCTAAGAGAACACTCAACTATCGCAAGTCACTTTTGCGATCAACCCAGCCTAATTTTCAAAGATATTATTCCTTCTTTACCAATCAAAACAGCTTATGCTTGACTAACCAATCCATCGAAGAAATGGGTCTACTCTGCTGCTTCCAAACTCCACTTCTAGAAAACTGCTTAGCCAAATGACCTTCTCGCTGGCACACAGAACACTCCGAGCTACAACGCTGACATAGATGCCAAAGACTTCCTATTCAAAGCTCTTCGAACCTCAAAGCCATATCATCCAATCCCACATAGAGCCTCGAGATGGACACACATCTCCTCAAGAAACTTGGGCCTCAACCCAAACACAAACACCCTGCTGAACCTAGTCTCATCTCCGATACAGACACACTTCTTAAAACTTGCTCCAAAAGAAACATCTTTGGAAACATCCATAGTCACGGCGTCTCACCATGCAGCTGCCTCTTCCTGAAGTTGCCAAGATACCGAACTCACTTCTGCTCAACCAACAGATCCAAATCTACTCATCTAAACTTGCACTTTAATGATGGACTACGAACCTTAAAAAAACTTCCTTCAGAGATTGGTGCAATCATTGCACCACTGCAAAGCTCACTCGAGACGGTATTTAGTCTACAGCCTCGACAAATACACTTCCAACCTCAACACTCAGACTCCTTCCATTAGTAGTCGTGCTACACACACCATTACCCTTCCTACCTCTAGAACTTATATTGGAAAACCCGGACAGGTAACCCAACAAATTGGTGTGTGTATATATATATGTATATATTAAAATTACAAGTACGCTCTCTCAAGAAAGAAATCACTCCAAAGCCTAAGTATTCACTCAACCTAGCGCTCTGATACCAGCTGTGACGACCCGCCTTTCTCTCCATAGAAAGACGCATCATCAATAGAAAAGAGAAAGATAAAGAAGAAAGAACAAAAAAGATATCAGAATCTCATAGCGGAACGAATAAATTATATTAATCACATAAGAATTATATAATATACAGCATCTATCACAGTTATATAACGTATACATCACATATTAGACAGTTATAAACACCTGTCTAGTTATTACAACTCAAGATACAACACAGAGACATCAATACAGCGGAAACACAATATATATCTACAAACGCTGAAGCCTTCTGCTCCCGATCTCCTCCAGAATTCGTCAAACCTAACCTGAATCCCTTGGCCACTCGTAAAAAATTTGAGTATCCAAGAGTTAAAAAATAAGAAAATAAACTCCGGGTCAGACATGGGTCTGGTGTGAGTAACAGGTTAAAGTTGCTTAAGTTTGAAAAACCTTTGAAAACAAAAGGCATCTCGTAAGACTTCCCACACATAAACACGGAAAAGTTTTTACCTTACAATAACCAAAACATTTGATAGGAAATCCAGTTATATTATAATAGGGTCTAGGGTTTTCAAGTAAATAATAAATAGCTGAAATTGTTACATGATTAAATTCCA
The DNA here is from genome assembly GCA_030765085.1 of Allium cepa. NCBI lineage: Eukaryota > Viridiplantae > Streptophyta > Magnoliopsida > Asparagales > Amaryllidaceae > Allium > Allium cepa. Next base: position 297,881,075 of record CM060946.1, read on the forward strand.
GCATACTAGCCACAAAGTGGGTTATACAATCAAAACCGTAAAGGGCACGTAGGAAGAATGGTTTTCCATCAATGGCAGGGTTACTGGGGTACCGCCCGTCACAGTATGTGGCCTAGATCACTGTACCGAGGATCCACCCTAAATCCCCTGCAACACAAGGCCGGAACCATCCCTTGCTGGATAGTCCCGAACAAGACAACCCCGGCAATTGTTGCAATCAACTGCACGACACAGCCGAATAAAAAGGGACTTCTAGACAGAGGAAAATCGTATCCTACTTGAGCGAGACTCACTTAGCCTTGCTGCACCTCCCCTGTTTTACCCATTCCCGGTTGATGAGGCTTGAGGCTAAGATTACCGTTATAGAACACATCTATCTTAGAATGCTCATTGTCCACTTGACGATATTCTGAAAGCATTAAATCCACATAAGTTCGTTCCGGGTTCGAACGAAGTTGAAGGCAATATCTCGTTACACTTATTTTGGAATTACCCTCAGAGTTAACGACAATAGCCCTTGCACTCTAAATCGTCATCTTCACTTGAGATTCACGACCTATCATTTAATTTGGATTGATGAGGTTTTCAGATATCCAAATCTGGAAACCCGATCCCGGTCTCATCGAAATCCAAAACGCCATCTTTTAAAGCCAAGTTGTTTTAAAGTTAAAACAATTTGATTCATTATCTATATTCACACAGATAGATAATTCATATTATCACAAATAGATAATCCATATAATCACAATTCAACCAAAGCATCTCATATAACAGATCATCACATATATCATATCAGAGATATCAAACAAACCAAGGCACTCAATATCATCCAACCATCCATAAACAAAGATTTTAATCACACTATCTCGAATTAATTTAAAATAAATTAAATTAATTACTTCCACCACTATAAATCTTGCTTACTTAACCATTAATTAATTACAAACCAATTAATTATTCACCCTCTAATTATCCATTTTAATTAATCATCCTTGATTAATTATTCTTTAATTACATTAAGTAATTAGCCTTTAATTAATTTCAAAAATTAATTATCCTCTAACAATTACAGTATTTAACCTTTAATAACCTTCATTAATTAATTAACTATAATTAATTACATTAATCCTTAATTAATTACATTAATTATTCTATAATCACTTACTATTAATTAATTACCTTTAATCAACCCTTAATTACTTTATTAATTACATTAATTAATGATCCCTAATTACTTCTTTAATTAATTATTTGTCTAATTAATCATATTTAATAATTAATCTTTAGTTAATTGCATTCATTAATCAGCCTTGATTAATTATATTTAGTAACTAACTACCCTTAATTAATTACATTACTTAATTAACTTCTAAATAAATTTTATAAATAATTTTTTTAATTAATTACGCAAAGTAATTAATTCTTAATTACTTTCATTAAATATTTATCCTTCTTATTAATTACGCAAAGTAATTAAACCCAAAACTACTTTCATTCTTCAATTAATTACATCCAGTAATTATACGTTAATTACTTCACTAAGTAATTGTACTTTATTAATTACATTAAGTAATTATTCTTAACAAATCATCAAGTGATTATCTTAAATGAATCAAACTAATTAATTAACTTAAACTAATCGCATTAATTTAATTAATTACATTGAGTAATTAATCCCTTTAATTACTTTCATTAAGTAATTATACTTAACCAATTCCACAAATGATTATCCTTAATTAATTAATCTAATTAATTATCATAAATTAATCACATTAATTAATCATTTCATAATCCCTAATTAATGATCTTTACATTAACTATTAACAATTATTTAATTACTTCCCTAAGTAATTATGCTTTAATTAACCATTATTAATTACAAATTAATTAATTTTTAATAACCAATTAATTCATCTCTAATTACTTAATTAATTAAATGCTTAACTGTAATTTAATTAACCTTTAATTACTTGATTAATTAATTTATAATCATTAATTAATAATCTTAAATGATCTAATTAATGATCTTTGATTACAAATTAATTAATCTCTAATTAACTAACTTACAACCCGTTATTATTAATTTATTAACCCTTAATCATTAATTAGTTAAATTAATTACTCTTTAAGTACCTTATTAATTTAGTTAATTTCAAATCATTAAATACTTTAAGATAAAACATTAGCCTTTATCAATGACTTAACTACCATTTACAAATGCATTTGGAACATTTTACTTTTAAATTTAGTTTTAAATTCCATTTCAAATTTAAGATTTAAAATGATTACAAATTTAACTTTAACAAAATTTGGGTTAAGCAAATTTAATCTCTTAATCAAATATTAAAGAAAACTTATTTGATACAAAAGAAATTTATATAGGATAAGTTTTAAATCAAATTTATTTAAATTCAAAAACTTGCTCATTTAAAAAACTTTTAAAATCTGTTTTAACATGCTACTTCGAGTTTAACCCGAAGGCTACTCGAGCCTTGACCCGAGAAAACCCCATCTTTCTTCATTTCAAAATTTTGTTTAAATTTTAAAGTTTAAAATATGAAACCAAATTCACTCACGTCTACCCGAGACATTACTCAAGTCACCTACATGAATACACGAGCCTTCCTTCGAGAAACCCACAAACCGACACCTATGACACAAAACCACACTGACGTGCACATGCACCGGTGATGCAACCACCTCTGGCCATCGACGATGCCCCTCACATGTCGGCGATCACCTTCGCACTAGATCCCGATTATCAGAACATCAAAACAAACTCGAAATCAAATTCTAGCAACTCTGCGTAATACTGGAACAAACACCAAAACCTGGAAAAACTCTCGAGCTCGCTCCTCCGACCACCGAAGCGTCTGCACTTCCAACCACGCCTTTGCCAACCTCCCTGCTTCCAATTCCCATAGTTTGGTGGAACTCGATCCACCAGAGGCACCAAGATGATCAAAAACTCCCGAATTTGCCAAAACTAGGGTTATAGACTAACCCGATCAACCACCGCCACTATAGTAGCTAGAACACCCTACTGCCATTTTTCCAAACTCTCTGGTTATCCCTCTTCCTCTAGAGAAGACCACGACCTCCTCGAGCATCTAGATCAACAGAAACCACCCAAAATACCAATTTTGATCAACCCCGTAGTGCACACTCAAATCTAATCTAAAAATTATGATTTCACTTCTAAAAATCATGTTTTTAGACAAGGATTCAAATCATATGCCTGAATCACTTAATTAGGATGTTTGAAATTTAAACAAAACTCAAGCTTGCCTGTTCTTTTGGTTTTCCAAAGAAATTTCAAATTTATTTTAACTTAAATATATTTTTAAACTTTAATCTATGATGAAACAAACAAATTTTGTTTGAAACTTAAATCCTAACAAAGATTAGTTCAAGAAATAATGAATTTTGAATAAATCTTGAGCCTGGAAACCAAAAACAGGAAAACACAGATACAACAGCATGCACACACCTATACATTCATATATATGTACAGGAACTCATTTACATATATATTCACACAAACATACTTATTCTAGAAATTAATAGGCAACCAGATTCCTACTTAAGCTTTTTTAAAAAGAGATGTTACTCACTTGATACAAAGATGAACAAAGCCTTCTTTTTGAAATAGCTTTTGAAAACTTTTTAAAACTTGAATGCCGAAAATGCTTCTTTGATTTAAAAACTTGAATTACTGATCCTTATTAAAATCGGAATGCTTGTTATTGGATCTTGTTGAAGAGATGAGACTGCTTTGATTTTGAGCTTACTTCATTTATCTCAGGTTTGAAGAAAATGCAGGCTTTGTTCTTGATTTTCGAAAATGAATTACAGGTTATTTAATTGATTTCTAATTTGAAGAATGTTGATTACCAGATTTGTTTTTAAGTATATGGTTTGAGTTTATCTTGGTTTTGAATTGAAGAGGAAGATAGAAAAAGAATAGAAGAGAAGAAACAATGTGATTATATATGTGAAAATGTGATTTATTAAAAATAAAAGAAAAATGAAAATTATAAGGGACACTTGTTTAAACACTTAACGTTTTTCGTATAGTATTGCTTATTAATTAACACTTGCTAAAACAAGCCTTTATAGGTTTACACTTGTAATCATGTAATTTTTATTAATTTAAATGTTAATCTAAATCTTTATATTAATTTACTAAGTCTTATTTAAATGTGTGTGTATATATATAAATTACTTTAAAGAAAATAAAACCAATTATATATAAATAGAAGCTTATAATATATTTTTATATCCAAAATATTTTGAAATATCTATCCTTTGAATTTCAAATTTAAATCCAGATTCAAATTCAAATTCAAATTAAATTTAAGAATCCAATTTAAAGTCAACTTATATATATACATATATAACAATACATTAAATTTGAAAATAACAATTCTATTTTCTTTAAAATCTATTTATCTAACACATTTATTGATACCGTTTGAAAATAAAAATTTGCCAATTTTAAATAATTTATAAAAGAGATCATTACATTATTTATAAATTACTCATATTACTAAATGAATTAATGAATCACATGTTTTACTCATATTACAATAAATACAAATATATATATATATATATATATATATATATATATAGACACACACACACACACTATAAATAGAAAATATTTTATTAACTTTTAAAAGATAAAATTTACCAATTAAATATTTATTTTCTTTTTAAAAGAATAAACTTTCCAATTTAAATTAAAATTAAAAGAAAATTATCAAACCATTTTAATTATTAATACAGATTATTAAATTGATATTGTCCAAAATTCCGGGTCATCACAAAATCCATTTGGATTCAAAATTCATCTTTTAAAATCATTTCATTATTTGAATTAAATTCAAATATCTGTGACTTAACCAATTACCTCGTGCAATCCATATTTGTGTGTGTGCGGTGTAGTCTAGGGGTTTGACACAATAGTGCAACATCGTCAATCATCACAATTCAAACCCAGCAATATCGATAAGCGGTATAATCCTATAACGCTTATCTTCATTCACAGATTCACAGATAAATAATATAAATTCATCACAGATAAGTAAATTACATTCATCACGGCTTAAATTAGAATAATTCATAAAGCATCATATATCAGGGATATCAAACAATTCGACATCAAATAGAATCCAAACATCCATAAGTAAGATCAATTAATTATCTGATTAATTTAAATCAGATTAATTACTTATGAATAAATTACTAATTCTAGTTAATTAATATTAATTAATTACAAACCATTTTAATTAATTAACCTTTAATCATTTATTAATTAATCTTTAATTATAAATTAATCAAACTTAATTAATAAATCAATTAATCTTTCATCATTGAATAATTAATCTTCAATTATTTAATTATTATTTAATTAATTATCTTTAATTAATCACATTTATTAATTAACCCATTTAATTAATTATCCTTAATTAATTATAATAAGTGATCATCCCTAATCACTTATATTAATAAATTACAAATTAATTATCACTTGTTTAATTAATCATCAATCATTAATTAATTACTTTTAATTGAGTAATTATCTTTTAATTATAAATTAATGAACCTTTATTCAATTTAATTAATTAACCTTGATTAATCTTTAATTAAGTAATTATCCTTTAAAATAATTATCCTTATTTAACAATCCTTTGGAAATGATCATCAATACATTTATTAGCTTAAAATCTTTAAGTTAGATTAAGGATTGTAAAACCATTTCATTTTCTCAATTATTCACTTAATTACAAAAATTAAGTTTATAAACTTTAAAACCAGAAGTTATATAGATTAAAATACTTTTAACTTAATAAATTTGAAATAATTTATTTTTAAACCTTTTGACCAATTCAAACTTGGATAAACATTTATCATTTGCAAAAGAATTAACACAGGAAGTGTTTGAACTTGATTCAATTTAAATTTGAAAAATTTGTTTAGTTTATTTTCTTTCTTTTCTACCCCAAGATCACTTCGGGTCTTCACCTGAGTCAAGTACCCAATCCCCCCGATACTTTCCCAAGTAAACCTCCATACAAATTTACTTCAGATTTAAAATCTTTTAAACTTTTAAAATTCTAGAAAAATATATGTGAGTACAACCCGTAGCCATTCTCGAGCCAATGCTACCTTCCCTCGAAATCAACTTTGAGAACATCCCTTCTTCCCAAACCCAAATCCTACTAACACACCTCTGCCATTCATGCACATGCACGACCAATCGCGGCAGCTCCGATCATTGCCGCCGCCTTCGACATGTCGACTACCACGAACACCCAGAAACATGAATCAAACTTGAGAACAAAATCGAGTCACTCAACCCAAAAACTGGAACCACACCCCATTAGAAAACCACCACGTGCCGAAGATCTATACAACCATCAACTATGCTATTTCACCCAGGCCTTCAGCTCCGACCCATGTAGAGTTTCCCTCATGTGCGAACGACACCGATCAACTCATGATGCCAGAATTATCACAGAAAGCTCCTCAACTATTATTGGGTATAAAACCTTAGTTCATCCTCGTTCTGTCATCATGGCATTTGAGAAATTTAATGATCATTTTTCAGATGATCACCTGCCCTCCAGCTATCCCCATGATTCAATACGACACCAATCTCCACGTTAATTGCCAGATATTGACGAAAATGCCAAGTCTGATCATCTCGAGAAATCTCGTCAACCCAAGTCTTAAAATCTAGATTTTATGATCAAAATGCAATACTTCTCAATTCGAATGGGTTATTATATCAAAACTTGAAATTAAATTATTCGAATTTCTGACTCAATGTTGATTGTCACCATGATATCTTTACTTAAAAAAATTGCTTAATAAAAATGTCTAAAACTATTTTTAAAATTTGAATTTGACAAGTACAAGCAAATTTTATTTAGACATCAAAATTAATATTGATTCCTTTAGGTAATGTGAATTTTTGAACAGGTTAATCAAACCTGTCATATAAAAACAGAGGCATGTTTGCCTATATGCACACAAAAAATTACATCTATATATCAGCATGCAGGCAATAAATCAAACAATTCTCATATCATACATCATGTATTCAACTCAACTGTAAAAGATAAGTGTGTTTGCTCGCCTTGTTTCAGAAGACAGAGAACTGGAAATTTGTACAACTGGAAACAATATTGATTTTTGGAACTTGATATTTTGTTTGAGTTGCAGTTTGAACCTGCTGCATGCTTGATTTAGCTCAAATCTGGAACTTTGTTTTGATGTTGAGATGATTTGCCACAAAAATTTGAAACTGGAAATAAATCTTGCTTTGGCTTTGAGTTTCCAGGTTTGAAATCCTATGTTGCTTTCAGTTTTGATTTTTATTTTGATATCAGTTTTGATTTTTCTTTTAAAAGATGATAAAAGTTTTAGAAAAGAGGATATAATATGATAAGTTTCAATTTGAAAAAAATGAAGTAACCACGTTTTCTTTAGCAACATTTTACTGGATTTAATTTTTTTTAAGAGAAAATCAAATTGCCACTCGTTAACTTTTGTTAACACTTGTTTAACTCATGTTTCATACATTTTACATTTGTCCTATACAAGTATTTTTATGTCGAAATCCTTTTCTTCAGTTTATTTATAACTTTTTTTAAACCCTATCATTTTATAATTTGTGTATTTATTTATCTCTTATGCTTTTATTTATTAATTACTATGAAATAGATTTGATATATATATAAATTTTACTTATTCATATATACATTAAAAGAAAGTATTTGATCCTTCTTATAAATCTTATTAATTTCCAAAAGATATGTACATTTTAAAACTTTTTATTAATTCTTGTTTTAATATCATATATACATATATTTAAACAAATAACCAAATATCTTATTTTATTTGGAAAAATTCAAATTCAAATTTCAAATTACGATTTATCTACATAAATAAACAGGCACATATCTTATTCAATTTTAAAATTTTCAAATTAATTCATAATTTAATTCAAAAATTAAATTAATTACCAATTAAATTTTGATTTAAAACCGGGATCGTTTCCTCCAAGCAAGGCTGAAATCATCCCTCTTTCCTAGCCTATAACCATACCCTATCTCCACCAAATCCCAGCCAAATCCCCACTATCTTCTACTCTTGCATAGCCAAACCATCTTTTCCACCCTAGCCCACCTTAGTTGTAACAAACCACATACTTTACGATTGTGTATTTAAATATTTTATTTAAATACAGCATCGTTTGTCGAATTATAGTCCAAAATGCTACTTTTCGCACACGGTCGAATTAGGACTCGAGACCACTTCCACCGAGTTCAAAACGCCGTTTGCGACCTTTTTGAGTATAAACTTCGATATGTTTGGAGCTAGCTTAAATTTGACTGATGCACTTTGGACTTTGGGTTTGGGTTAGCCTAAACTATTAACTCTAGCTCTACCCCCACTTCTCTTCATTCACTTTCATTTCCTAATACCTTCAAGCTTTCATAAAAATGGGGGAAGAGAAGGAGAAATAAAATTCCTAAACCCTAGTTCCATTGCAAATACAAGTTTTAACTCCAAAGTCAAAGTGAAGCTATTGATTCAAGCTTCTTGGGTTGGAATCGAGGAGTGATTGTTTTTACCTTGATTTATAGCTCCTTCTTCCTTGTTTTTATGCAAAAGGTTAGATTTTTATCTCACATCTATGTCTATAACTATCTTTGTTTGTTTGGTATGAATTCCTAACACTTATTCATGTGCATTTGCTTTTGGTTTGGATTGAATTGGTTTTATGTGTATTCCAATTTTTGGTGTTTGAAGTCAAATCTTTAAAAATTATAGCTTTGATGTTTGATCATGCTTTTAGTGGTGTATCAAAGAGCCTATAGGGCTGAGTCGTCGATTGGCATAAACCTCTAGCGCCCATTGCTCGTCCGGTTGCAATTTTAGAGGAGTTGCTCTTCATTTGATAGGTTGAAAAACAGCCCCAGTGCCAGTCAGTCGACTGGCTGTAGCAAATGAATGCCTCTGGGCTGTTGGAAGAGGCTGGAAGTCTCTGTTTCTTGCAATCAGTCAACTGGCCTCTGTAACCAGTCGACTGACCTGCTTGTTTTTGCCTATTTAGCCTATTTTGCTTGAAATTCCAATTTTTATCGACTCGTGGTTTTCCAATTTGTTGTTATCATTTATTATCGACCTTGATGACTTCTATTTTGGAATTTTTGGGTAAATCCATTTTGATGGGTTTGGAATCGATTTCTTTGGATTTAATTCACGTCTTTGAACGTGAAATTTTGGTGATTGATTGTTTTCACAATCATCTTAATTGTTTGTCACTTTAAAACGCAAAGGTTTCTATACTAGTAGTAAATATTCAAACTCTTTCTCAAAGTTGATTTCAACTCTATACAAATTCCTTTATAAAACCATTTTCCAATCTATTAGTATATACAAACCTTTACCTCATTCGTTCGAGAAATCCAATTAAATGACTTTGCAAAACAAGTGGTATGAAACGCTTGCGTTTACTTTGTCGGTTAATTCTTAGACTCGTTCGATTGAAACTCTTATGACAATTTTTGAGCGGAAATCTACAATTTGTTCGTAAATATTTAAGCTAAGCTAGTGTTTATGGGACATGAGGCTAAACTCATATATTTACTAGCTTAGTATAATTGACACTTCTCGATGATCGATGATGATCATTTTATGGTTTAGACCAGCGATGTGCGATGTCGCTTTGCCCTCGTGGGGGATAGTACCTCGTTCTAATGAGATTCATCTCATTTCTTTTATGGGCTAGCGACCCATGTTCTTTTATGATATTCGGTTCATCGGATGTACCATCGTTGTACTACATCGATGTACTACATCGATGTCCCGACTTATCTGGATCAATGGATGTACCGATATTGTACTACATCGTTGTTCCGGTTTATCCGGTTCATTGGACGTACCATTATTGTACTGCGTCAATGCTCAAAATTTATTGATGTTTCAGTTCATTGAACGTACCGTTATTGTACTGCGTCGATGTTCTGAATTTATGGTTAGCGACAATGGAATAGCGTTCCATTTTGTGATAGGCCTCCCCTTTTGCGATTTCTGGATTTCTAATTGTTGATTTCTGGAATTTATGTTTCATCAATTTTTTGCGATTGGTAACGATATATTTGTTAATATTCGTGGCTTGGTGAACAAAATAAAGAATATGACATTCTTTTTTATGTTATGAGATTTTTGAGATATTGTATGATTTTTGTTGATTTTCTAATGTATACTTTTCACAGTATGGCATTATTTTTATCTTACGTTTTAATCGTATCTCTTATCCTATCGCACTTTATCTGATATTTATAGCTAGACTGATCCGTTTATTATTTTCTTATTAAATAATACTCGGTCGGACCGAGATGCTACAGGTGCTTCTGCTTGACTCCTCTTATGGGAACATTATCTGAGTTTTGGCTTACTACTCTAGTGTAGTAGTTTTTGTTGTTATACATTCGAGATAGAGACTCCTTAATGTATAAGTTTCTTTTGTCTTGCACTTGTATCTATTCTATTGTGATATTGTGGATCTTGTTAGACCGCTACTCTGATGTACACTTATATGTGCTATATTCATATCTGTTTCCGCCTCTGTGTTATGAACACCTGTGACTGATTTATGTTATATTTATTTCTATATTTGTTTCCGTAGACCACATAGCCACTGTGTAGTAGCTTTGAGTTTGTATCGGCGTGCCGGATTTCCTCTTGAAATGAAATGCATGTCATGCTATCTGACATATCGGTGCTCGCACAGAGCAATTACATGGATGGTCGCTCCTCAACAGCCTTATTCTTCATGCTAGTTGACGACATTATTCCATAGTGTCCTTGGCTGGCGTGAGTATAGAGTGGGCGTCACATCATGGTATCAGAGCCAAACTTTGGAACAATGTAGAATAATCTAGCAAGGATCATTGTCCTAAGTCTTTCTTAGGAGTCATACTTTAGGATTTAATTCAAGTCTTCGTACCGTTCTATCATATTTTCTTTTATGATTCCTTGTTTTATCAATAAAGTTTGTTTGATATTCATTTCGAGAATAATCTTTTTCTTCTTGTTTCCTTTCTTTCTTAAAGAAGAGAAATGGTTGGTTCTGGCAGTCCTAGAGTTGGTCAATCCAGTAGTCCTTCTCTGGATGGCATATTTATGTCTGCCCAACAACTTTTGGATCTTGTAAAGAATCAAAGGTTTATCTGTGCTTTGAGTAAGAACCCCGAAAAGATTTTACCTTTGAAACTTGAAGTTCCTTTCAATCAGCTTGTTGATATCACTCTTCGACATGAAGAGGTTGGTAAAGGAGGTGATAGTGATATTGGGATTTCCAAGACGAGGCATATTAAGTTCAAAAGCCCTAATCCCAATAAGAAAGTGAATCAAACTACTTTGGTAGCAAAGACTCCAATCCCTAATCGTGGAGGATGCTACAATTGTAATTCTATGGAACACTATGTAATTAAGTGTATGAAACCCCTTACTTGTCGCTATTGTGAAATTTCGGGTCATCATTTATCTTCTTGCCCCAAACTTCACAGTAGGGGTGAGGGAAAGTTGAAAGTTGTGCAAGCCCCTTGTGAGACTTCTCTTGGTCAAGGTATTTCTTATTCAATCCTTGATTATATATGTTTTGTGATTATCCTTTTCGAGTTCTTGATGATATGGGTTCATCTCATTATTTTATATCAGAACTTGTTGATTCTTTTTCTTTAAACATTTTGGGCTTGATGCCTTCACTGAGAATTGCTATCCGGATAGTGGATCCGCAACGCTCAGTTTGCTTTGAAAAGATGTGAAGATTATTTTATGTGATTATTCTTTCTGATCCGATTTGCATGTTATGTGTTACTTAGACTTTGGAATTGATTTTTTGAAAAAGGATTGGCTTAATCATTATGAAGCCATATCCTATATCCCGAGTGGACTATTCATCTTCGACATTCTCAATCTGTTAAGCAGATTTCTATTTTTTTATTTGTGATTTTGATTCCAATTTGATGGCATCATTTTATTCTTTAAGCCCACTTGATGAGGAAAGTGTTATTTTCTCTCATTCAAGTAGTTTGAGAATTTTTCGGTATTTTTGAGCTTGTCTTAGGATTATCACCTAAGAAAATATATTGAGTGTTGCTAAGGTCTTTTCAGTTCGACTTTGCCACCAGTTTTCATTAGCTATGAGTTGCGGACGATAGCGTTCAACTAACCGCATTCCGCGCTCATTATGATTCTTATGAATTAATTATTCTGTCATTCAGTTTGTCCAGCTTATTTCATCCATTTTACGAGTCGAGTATTCTACGAATATCTCGATGACTCCATTCTTGTATTTATTGATTTTGGATGAAAACAGCAATTTAAAATTTTGCAAATCTTTTTCATAAGATTTATTTATAAGTATGATTCGATTTTGTTCTTGAAACGAACAAAGAATATTCGTAAAGTTTTTTTAAGAGACATATTTATCGTATAGAAGATGATTTTATGATTGTATTGCCCATTGAGTGCTTTAAGAATTCTGGTTGATGCGCTTGATCAACATTATCGATAGGAACCTCCTAAAACGCTTTGATGAGACAGTTAGATACAATAAATTGACTTGTAACAAGTAAATTTTTCTAGAAAGATTATTACATAAAGATAATTGTAATTTTGAAAGTTTTAGCTTTTCGAGAAAGAAGATTATTTAAAAGAACTCTTTCTTTCGATACTCCTATTCTTGTGATTCCTGAAAGGAACCAAGATTTCACTGTTTGTACCGATATGAGTCGTATTGGTTGGGTGCCGTTCTCTTGCAGGGGAACGTGCTATCGCTTATGCTTTTAACAATTAAAGCCTATCGAGACTAAGTATGCCACTCATGGTCTAGTGCTCGTGGCTATTGTTTTCGCTTTTAGAATTTGGCATCATTATCTTTTGGGGGAGAAATTTGTTCTCCACCACGATCATAAATCTTTGAAGTATTTATTCTCTCAAAAAGGAACTTAATTTGCGCAAACAATGTTGGCTTAAGTTCCTTACATCTTATGATCTTGATATTCTTCATATACTCCTGGAAAGGGGAATCGTGTTGCCAATGCCCTTAGTCGTAAGCAACAAGTGGTTGTTTTTTTGATGATGTCCAAATGGAATGATCTGGAGACTTTATCCACTTGTGAGATTCGAGATCGTGAATCCGATTTATGTTCATCTCTTGTTTTATGTAGCCTTGAGGCTCATCCATCTCTTTTAGACCGCATCCTTGAAGCTCAAAAGTTAGATCCCGAATTGGTTCATTTAGCCAAAGTTGTAGGGATAAAATTGATGTTGAAGGTTTGAAAGATTTTGATATTGGTTTTCGTGGCGGTATTCGAAAATTTGGTAGACTTATCATGCCAAATATTGATAATCTTCGTAAAGATATTTTGGAAGATTCTCATCGTTCTAAATTTACCATTCATCTCGGTAGTAGAAAAATGTATGCGGATATGAAGCGACTTTATTATTGTGATGGGATGAAATTTGATATTGCTAACTTTGTTAAGTGTTGCATGACTTGCCAACTCATTAAGGCCGAGCATCAAAGACCCGGTGGGTTATTGTGACCTTTAGAAATTTCAATATGGAAGTGGGATCAAATTTCCATGGATTTTATTGACGGTCTTCCCCGTTCTCGTTCGGGTCATGATAGCCTATGGGTGATTGTTGATAGACTTACCAAATCCGCCCATTTTATTCCCGTTCGGTCCAATCGGACCATGCCTTTTTTGGCCAAACACTTTATTAAAGAAATTGTTAGATTACATGGAATTCCTACTTCTATTGTTAGCGATCATGATCCATTGTTTACTAGTGGATTTTGGAAGAGTCTTCAAAAAGCATCGAGAACAAAGCTTAATTTTAGCACCGCTTATCATCCTCAGTCCGATGGACAAACCGAGCGTGGGAATCAAACTCTTGAAGATCTTCTTCGTGCATGTGTTCTTGATTTTGGTGGAAGTTGGAAGGATCATATTTCTCTTATTGAGTTTTCCTATAATAATAGCTTCCAATCTAGTATTGGCATGGCACCTTTTGAGGCACTTTGTGGAAGGTCATGCCGATCTCCTTCTTATTGGCTTGAGGTCGGCGAGAGGCTAGTTTTAGGTCCAAATTTTATTCGTGATTCCACAGAAAAGATTGGCCTTATTCTTCATAGGATGAAAGAAGCCCAAAGTAGGCAAAAAAAATCCTATGTCGATTACCAAAGAAGGAAATTAGAATTTTCTGTGGGAGATTTTGTGTTTATTCGTGTTTCACCTATGAAGGGTGTTGTGCGTTTCCGTCGAACGGGAAAATTAGCACTTCTATATATTTGTCCATTTCCTATTACCAAATGTATTGGTTCCGTGGCTTATCGCCTTTTATCACCGGCTCAGTTTTCTGCTCTTGATGTGTTTCACGTTTCTCAATTACGGAAACGCCTTCGAAATAAAGATGTCCCTCTTGTGAAGGTTCAATGGTCCTCAAATCCTAAGAATTATTCTTGGGAATCTTGAGAATTCATCGAGCGAACACATCCGGACTTACTTTCTCGTGCTCTTTGAGGTGAACTATTTATTTCAAATTTCTTTTGTGTTGATATGCTTTTATGGTTATTACGTTTTATTTTCTTCTTAAATATTGCGAGGACGCAATTTCTTTAAGGAGGGGAGTCTGTAACAACCCACATATTTTACGATTGTGTATTTAAATATTTTATTTAAATACAGCATCGTTAGTCGGGTTATAGTCCGAAATGCTACTTTTCGCATACGGTCGAATTAGGACTCGGGACCACTTCCATTGAGTTCAAAACGCCATTTGCGACCATTTTGAGTATAAACTTCGATATGTTTGGAGCTAGCTAAAATTTGACCTATGCACTTTGGACACTGGGTTTGGGTTAGCCTAAACTATAACTCTAGCTCCACCCCAACTTCTCTTCATTCACTTTCATTTCCTAATACCTTCAAGCTTTCATAAAAATGGGGGAAGAGAAAGAGAATTAGAATTCCTAAGCCCTAGTTCCATTGCAAATCCAAGTTCTAACTCCAAAGTCAAAGTGAAGCTATTGATTTAAGCTTCTTGGGTTGGAATGGAGGAGTGATTGTTTTTACCTTGCTCAATAGCTCCTTCTTCCTTGTTTTTGTGCAAAAGGTGAGATTTTTATCTCACATCTATGTCTATAACTATCTTTATTTGTTGGGTATGAATTCCTAACACTTATTCATGTGCATTTTCTTTTGGTTTGGATTGAATTGGTTTTACGAGTATTCCGATTTTTGGTTTTTGAAGTCAAATCTTTAAAAATCATAGCTTTGATGTTTGATCATGCTTTTAGTGGTGTATCGAACAGCCTATAGGGCCGGGTCGTCGATTGTCATAAACCCCTAGCGCCCATTGCTCATCCGGTTGCAATTTTGGAGGAGTTGCACTTCATTTGATAGGCTGAAAAACAGCCCCAGTGTCAGTCAGTCGACTGACCTTTGTAGTCAGTCGACTAGCTGTAACAAATGAATGCTCCTGGGATGTCGACAGAGGCTGGAAGTCTCTGTTTCCTACAATCAGTCGACTGGCCTCTACAACCAGTCGACTGACCTGCTTATTTTTGCCTATTTAGCCTATTTTGCTTGAAATTCCAATTTTTATTGATTCGTGGTTTTTCGATTTGTTGTTATCATTTATTATCAACCTTGATGACTTCTATTTTGGAATTTTTGGGTAAATCCATTTTGATGGGTTTGGAATCGATTTCTTTGGATTTAATTCACGTCTTTGAACGTGAAATTTTGGTGATTGATTGTTCTCACAATTATCTTTATGATTTGTCACTTTAAAATGCAAAGGTTTCTATACTAGTAGTAAATATTCAAACTCTTTCTCAAAGATGATTTCAACTCTATTTTTAATACAAATTCCTTTATAAAACCATTTTCCAATCTATTAGTATATACAAACCTTTACCTCATTCGTTCGAGAAATCCAATTAAACGACTTTGCAAAACAAGTGGTATGAAATGCTTGCGTTTACTTTGTCGGTTAATTCTTTGACTCGTTCGATTGAAACTCTTGTGACAATTTTCGAGTGGAAATCTACAATTTGTTCGTAAATATTTAAGTTAAGCTTGTGGTTATGGGACATGAGGCTAAACTCGTATATTTACTAGCTTATTGTAACTGACACTTCTCGATGATCGATGATGATCATTTTATGGTTTAGACTAGCGATGTGCGATGTCTCTTTGCCCGCATGGGGGATAGTACCTTGTTCTAATGAGCTTCCTCTCATTTCTTTTATGGGCTAGCGACCCATGTTCTTTTATGATATTCGGTTCATCGGATGTACCGTTATTGTACTACATGATGTCCCGGCTTATCTAGATCATTGGATGTACCGATATTGTACTACATTGTTGTTTCGGTTTATCCGGTTCATTGGACGCACCATTATTGTACCGCGTCGATGCTCAAAATTTATTGATGTTTCAGTTCATTGGATGTAACGTTATTGTACTACGTAGATGTCTCGAATTTACGTCTAGCGACCATGAAATAGCGTTCCGTTTTGTGATACACGTGTTGGTGAGTTTTTATGCTCCCGTTTTGTGATAGGCCTCCCCTTTTGCGATTTTTGGATTTTTAATTGTTGATTTCTGGAATTTATGTTTCATTAATTTTTTGCGATTGATAACGATATGTTTGTCAATATTCATGGCTTGGTGAACAAAATAAAGAATATGACATTCTTTTTGATGTTATGAGATTTTTGAGATATTGTATGATTTTTGTTGATTTTCTAATGTATACTTTCCAGTATGGCATTATTGTTGTCATACGTTTTAATCGTATCTCTTATCCTATCTCACTTTATCTGATATTTATAGTTAGACTGATCCGTTTATTATTTTCTTATTAAATAATACTCGGGTCGGACCGAGATGCTACGGGTGCTTCTGCTTGACTCCTCTTATGGGAACGTTGTCTGATTTTTGGCTAACCAGTCTAGTGTAGTAGTTTTTGTTGTTATACATTCGAGATAGAGACTCCTTAATGTATAAGTTTTCCTTTGTCTTGCACTTGTATCTATTCTATTATGATATTGTGGATCTTGTTAGACCGCTACTCTGATGTACACTTATATGTGCTATATTCATATCTGTTTCCGTCTTTGTGATATGGATACCTGTGACTGATTTATGTTATGTTTATTTCTATATTTGTTTCCGAAGACCACATAGTCACTGTGTAGTGCTTTGAGTTTGTATCGGCATGTTGGATTTCCTCTTGAAATGAAATGCATGTTAAGCTATCTGACATATCGGTGCTCGCACAAAGAAATTACATGGATGGTCGCTCCTTAACAGCCTTATTCTTCGTGCTAGTTGATGTCATTATTCCGTAGTGTCCTTGGCTGGCGTGAGTATCGAGGTGTGGCGTCACATTAGCAGCACCCAAACCCATCCTTTCAACCTTAGGCCGAGCCTCTTAACCCCTCTCCTCTTCTCTTTTATATAAAATGAGATATATATTCATATATATTTTATGTTGCATTAATTCAAGTTCGCTTTAATTTGCTTTGGAATTCGTGACTCAAATTCATAGCTTTGTGTCTTCAATTTTCCTAGCCTCGAAAGGTGAGCTATTCAATCACCATTTATAATCTTATGCTAAGTACATGGATATCAATTGACGTGTTAATGGAATGTTACAATAATTAAGAAATTTAGCGTAATTTGGTTATGAGTTGATATGCATATGTTCACCAATGTTCCCTTGTTATTTTTGACATAAAAATGTTTCTGATATTACGTTGTTTATTTATAAAAATAGATGTGATGATATGGTTATTAATATGCATCATGTTGTTAATATTAAATTTCTATGTTGAAAAGAAAAAAAGGAAAATGTTATATTGATTTAAAGGTTGACATTTTTGTAATGGAAATTATCATTAGTATGTTATGTGAAATTTATGTATGAAAAAGAAGAAAAAAAGAAAAGAAAAAATTTGGATGCATATGTGTAGTATGATTGTAATATAGGAAATCACCTAAGGTGCTATATTGGAAATGATTGCATGTTGGGTTATGTTATGGTAGAAAATTTATGTCACATTCCATGTCATTTTATGTAATTAATTATGCAAGTTACATGTTATGTAATTAATTATGTAATAAGTAACTATGTAAGTTACATGCTTTGTTTTATAATTAATTATGTAAGTTACATGCCATGTTATGTAATTAATTATTTAATAATTAATTATGTAATTTACATACAATGTTCTGCAATTAATTATGTAAGTTACATGCTATGTCATGTAATTTGTTATGTAAGTTATATGCTATTTTATGCAATTTGTTATGCAATTCATATGCTATTTTATGCATTTCTAACGTAAATTATGTGCCCTTATGTAATATATTATGTATGATTTTGTGTTATGTTATTTATTTTATGTAAATCATGCTGCAAGTTCCTTTAGTGTTAGGTATTCCTTATGGGTTGAAATGATACATACCGGAATGATCTTTAGAATAGGGAAAAATCGCTATGGGTTGAAATGATAAACCCAAGCAGTTTTTATTGATTTTGAAATTTTGGATTGCAAGTTGAAATGATATATATCCATAAATTTTAAATTATTGTAGATTGAAATGATAAATATCCACATCACTTAACCCTAGGATAGAAAACTATAAACGGACACCGGTGGTCTGTTTTTAAAGTGATTTCTGAAATTTTAAAAAGACGTGTTTAGGAAAAAATGAAAATGATTCTTAAATTTAATATAAAGATTTTATTTTTAAACATATATGTAAAATTTAGATTTTAAATATTTTTGTTTAAGAATTCTAAATTTATAAGTTAAGGTTTTTACTTATAAGTTTATTTACTTTTTTCCATAATATAAGATTTAATTTAATAAAATTTAATAAAAATAAAATACATTATGTGTAAATTAATATATTTATTTTAATATATAACCTATTTTAATATATAAACTATTTCTATTATATAAATTATTCCAATCTATAACCTATTTTAATATATAAATTATTTCTAATGTATAAACTATTTCAGTCTATAACCTATTTTTAAAATATAAAATATTTTTAATGTATAACTACTCCAAACTACTTTCAATATTCAAAATGTTTAAAGTTAGAACTGTTATGATTTAGATTTAATTGATTTAAATTGCAAATATTTTTATATGACGGTTTAACCTACTTTATGGTTATGATTTTGAAAATGAAAATGATTTCAAAAGTGATATGATTTTGAAGTGAATATGATTTTGAAAGTGATATGATTTGAAGTGAATATGATATTTTGATATCGGTATGAATTGGTTTGGGGAAATTTAAGAGAACCATCCGATATGAAATAAGCGTTTGGTTGTTAAAGAGATAGAGATCAGATATTGTCATACTCTCTACCAATACATAAAACCACTTTAACAACTTTGTAAGTGGTGGAGATTGCAGAATGAAGTAGGATGGTTAGGCGAACGATTGTGTATGAGGTATTACATAACCCTGACCTCCTTGGGTCAGCTTGATGTGGCTAACAGGAGCCATGCCGGGCTAAGTGAGATCGCACCTCCTATCGGGCATATTTCTTCGATACCATATTATGACTTTGTGGTTGATTTGGTGGCCACCCTTTGATTTGATTTTGGAGTGTGTCTCAAGGTGGGTGGTAGTAGCTGTTATGTGTTATCACCAGTCCGGATTCGTAAAGCGGTAGAATCCTACCCTAAGCATTGCCTCGCATGCCTTGTCACATGCCTTATCACGCCCATTATGAGTTTGTTTTGTGTCGTGCCTATGGAGTACTCCCTTATAGCCCACTTGCAGGTGGAGTTTACAGTATCTGTATAGACTACGACATTTATATAAAAATGTGTTAAGGGGATATGGGTAATGCCTTAACGCTATTTTAATATTTTACTTTGATGCAGACATTATTTATGTAGCGTATTGTATTATGTATGTAGATAATTCCACGGATCCTTAAAGGATGGAAATCCTAAACATTCTTCAAGTTATTGCATTTCATTTGGACATTTCACTTGAGTTGGTTAACTTGCATAAGATTGTCAATCCCGACTCGAATGTTTCGTGTTTTGCTTTATGCTCGGGTCAGCTTGAGTATTGCAGTATTTGAGACTCGCCTTTGGAGCTTAGAGCTTTGCTTGAAGCTCTATCTTTAATCTATTCATCTTTTCAGTTATCTCAGGTGTTTTAATTATTTCCAGTTGTTTATGTTCAGACTTGTCATTTGCTTATATATTAGAGACTTCTTTGTATTTGGACTTAGGTTGTATTTGGTTTTAGACTCTGATGTTTATGTAGTAGCTTTATGAACTACTATTTATCTATTCCTCTGCGTCTTTTTGTATTACTCTATGTTTGTGATTCTATGATTGATTTATTTACTGTATATGCTAAGTTTGTCCATATATAAATAACAATTTATCGTTTTGAACAATACAAGTTTGACATGCGTGGATTATTGTCGATTTGAATGGTTCAAGATGGCGGGTGGTTACAAGTGGTAGCTGAGCTCTGGTTTAGGCAAAACTTAGCTTAGGGAATAAAAACTCAATGGAGATAGGGTAGTAATAACCTAGAATGAGTAGAATCAATTATAGAATCGTCCTTCCTTTCGAGCCTATCTTCTTAATTAGGATTCTGTTTGATTAGAGTTCCTCTAAATTTGAATCTCTATCTTTGTTCTAAGATCCATTCTTGAATCATCCTATGAGAAAGAATATTTGTTAGTGTTATAAAATTTATTTTATAATGTATTGTTTATTTTGTTAAGTGTGATTATATTTTATATATAAAAGTATAATTTTCTGAATTTAGATAGTCAAATAAATTAGTTGTAGAAATGATAATACTATATTATCATTTATTATTTTGTTAACATTCCTAAATCGGTAACTATTATGGTATATTATAAGGAGATGATATTTTATAAACATGGTTTATAAATATGATTTGCAAATGTGATAAAATTTAATTGTGGATTTGAGAATTTAATTTTTGAGAATTTAATTTTTGATACTTTTCAAAATTTGGTTTTCAAAGTTTTAGAAAAATAAAATAGAAGATATTAATATTATTTGAAGGTATTTTTAAGTAAAAATTATTCCCAAGAGAATTTAAAAGAAGCAAGTCAGTACTCTTCTCTTTTGTCGTTAGTAAATAATTTCGGTGATGACTACACCATCATCGACACTCATTTTCGAGTTTCAAAGTGGGGGAGGCCACTTAGTATCTTTGCTACACTTTTGTTTTGGAAACTGGATTTTTATTTGAATTTCTTAAGTATGATTTGATATACAAAAAAAAGCATATATTTATTTCAAAATGGTTTGAAGTGAAAATGTAAATTAAACTCTTAAGTTTATGATAAGTAGTGGTTTTCAATTATTGAAATAAAGAAAAATTTACGAATAATTGAAGTGTCTAAAATGAGAAATGAAATTGAAATAACTTGAAACTGTTGAACTAGGATAAAATTAATTTGTACAATACTCAATTTCATTCTAAAACATATATAAATTATCTGAAATATTTAAAAATTTAAAATGTTAACATGAATATGTAATTTAAGGGTATACAAGAGGAAACTTAAGTAATAAAAATGTTCAAACTAAATTTTTGCTTAATAAAATATTGTAAATAAAAGGTAAATTATATAGTGCTCAATTACATTCTGAATCATTAATAAAAGCTTATCAGGAAAAAAGTTTGAATGATAATGAGAACAGGTAATTGAATAGTATAGAATATAAAATGTAAGTAATAAGATGTCCAAAATGAAATTTGTTAAGGAAAGTTATAATAAAAGTTGAGTTGTTTTAATGAATGTTTATACACTTAACCTATGTTATAAGAAATGTTAAGTGAAATAAATTGAACAATGAAAAGAGAATGATATTTAAGTAAATGAATATGAATGTAAGAAACTGAACAAGTAATAAATAAATTTATATTGTGTAAACTGTTTGTGATACAAAGGTATATTACAAAGAATGGTTGAAATAAAATTATGAAGTGGAATTAATTTAAGTGAAGTCAAATGGATTAAATAAAATAGGATTTGTTTTGTAATAAAAAAATATGTATATAAATGAATTTAAATTATAAAGATAAGGTGAATGTAAATAAATTATGAATGAAATTTAATTAAGTATAGATGTAAGAAATTTGGATTTTGTATAAGCTGAACTTAAAACATGAGAAAATAGGAAGTAAAAACGAAAATAAGAATGTAGTTAAACATTTTGGAGGCAAAGGAAAATATAGAATGTTGATATTAAACCTAAGTAAATTTGTAGAATGGTTAATTAAGTGATATTGACATTAAAGGAAATATACTATGTGAATAAAATAAAATAAATGATCATAAATAAACTTGAATGTGAAAGAGAATAACAAATACGATTGTAAATGAATGTAAATAAATAGGGTGAACATAACGAGCATTAATAATTGAATGTAAGTTAATTAGACAAAATAGAATGGAAATTAATGGAATGAGAGTTCATTGAATATGAATAAGTAAGCATGGGAAAAAAAATTATAACGAATGTTAATAGATTGAAAGCAAATCAATGGGATGTGAATAATTAAATATAGATGAAACAAATGTGAATAATTGAAAAATCAATTGAATGTAAATACGTTAAATTAGAATCAATCAAACGCGAATGCAATGAATATTGATTGATTGAATAAAAATGGATTGAAACCAAATTAATTGAATGTAAATCAATTAAAATCGAATGAGTTGAATATAAATCCATCGAATGATTACCGAGATGAATAATTATAAGTGAATGCTAATCAATTAAGAAGTAAATAAGGTGAGATACAAATGTAAATTAATTGAAAGTTAGTTTGTTAGAATGATAATAATAAATGGATGTTAATAAGCAATAAAAATGTATAAAGTTAACATTCGAAATGAAATTTACATTGTTTTTTACTAATTGTTTGTATTTGGTACTATTCATTCGAATCTACCTTGTCTTTCTATTTGCTTATATTCTGCCATCTCATTCCTTTTCAGGGATGAAAAGTTTTGAGTGGGGGAGAGTGTAACAACTTGTGAATTCAAACAAATTTTAAAAATATTAATAATAATTGTTGTATGAAATTTGGTTAGAAATAAATAATTTTCAATTATTAATGTAAAATAATAATAATAATAATAATAATAATAAATTTGTTAGAATATAAAACATGAACTTAGATAAAATTCTGGAACAACTAATCTTTATTGAAATGGAAGGCGGTAATGCATATTAGAATATAATTTAATAATATTGATTGAATGTAATTGACAACTGTACTAATGCAATTTCAATTGACTGTAACAATAAATGTTACTTAAGAATGGGATAAACAATATTCAAAATATGTTAGCATACAACAAGAAATCAATTATTTGGTATCTAGATTTATACTCCTTATGTAACGACCTGCCTTTAATTCCACAGAAAGACGCATCATTATTTAAAAGAAAGGGATAGAAAAGAGAAAGATAGAAAAGAAAGAACTAAACAATATCAGAATCTCACAGCGGAATGAATAAGATATATTAATCACATAGCTATTACATAGTATACAACATCTATCAAAGTTACACAAGTTAATACTTCACAAATTTGACAGTTACAAAGATCTATTTATTGTACCACTCAAATTTCATACAAGACATCAACACAGAGATCAACACAGCAGAACCACTATATATCTACATATGTTGAAGCCTCCTGCTCCATATCTCCTCCAGAAACTCGTCAAAGCTAACCTCAATCCCTTGGCTACTCGTAAAATTTGAGTACCCAAGAGTTTAAGGAAACAGAAAATAAACTTTGGGTTAGACATGGGTCTGGTGTGAGTAAACGGGTTAAAGTTGCTTATCTTTGAAAAACCTTTGAAAACAAAAGATATCTCGTAAGACTTCCCGCACATAAACACAGAAAAGTTTTTACCTTACGATGACCAAAACATTTGATAGGAAATCCAGTGATATTACAATAGTGACTAGGGTTTTCAAGTAAAATACAGAAATAACTGGAATGCTTACATCTCACGTTTCAACATAGTTGGGCACAAAACAAAACATACGACACTTATTGGAGATTGGATTCCATACAATGATAGGGTTATTGGGGTACCGCCTATCACAATACGTGGCCTAGATCACCATACCAAGGATCCACCCTGATCCCCTGCAACATAAGACCGGAACCATCCCTTATTGGATAGTCCCGAATAAGAGAACCCCAGCAGTTGTCGCGACCAACTGCCCAAACAGCCGAATAAAAAGGGACCTCTAGACAAGGGAAATCTTATCCTACTTGGGTGCTATCCACATAGCCTTGCTGCACCTCCCCTATTTTAGCCATTCCCCATTGATGAGGCTTGAGACTACGATTACCTTTTTAGAACACATATCTTAGAACGCTCACCGTCCTCCAATGACGATGAACTGAAAGCATTCAATCCATACAAGTTTGTTCCGGGTTCGAACGAAAATGAAGGCACCATCTCGTTACACTCATTTTGGAATCACCCTTAGAGTCAACAACAATAGCCCTTACATTCTGATTCTTCATCTCAAATTTCACTTGAGAATCACGACTTATCGTTTAATTTGGATCGATGTGGTTTTCGGATATCCAAATTTGAAAATCTGATCTCGGTCTCACCCAAATCCAAAACACCGTCTTTTAATATCCAAGTTGTTTTAAGTTAAAACAATTTAATTTATTATTCACACAGGCTGATAATTCACATTATCAAAGATAGATAATCCATATCATCACAATTCAACCAAAGCATCTCATAACATAGAGTAGCACATATCCCATATCAGAGATATCAAACAATCGAAGGCATTCAATATCATTCAACCATCCATAAGTAAAGATCAATTAGTCACACCATCTCTAATTAATTTAAATATATTAAATTATTCATCTATTACTAAAAATCTTGCTTACTTAACCATTAATTAATTGCAAACCAATTAATTAATCATCCTTTAATTATCATCTTAATTAGTTAACCTTAATTAATAAATCTTTAACTACATTAAGTAATTAGCCTTAATTAATTACACAAATTAATTATTCTTTAACCATTTACATTAATTAACCTTAATTATTCTCATTAACTACATTAATTACTCATCCTCTAATTACTTTCATAACTTAATTACTCTTTTTTTAATTAATTACATTTAACAATTAATCTTTAATTAATCATATTCATTATTTAACCTTGATTAATGTAACGACCCAGAATTTTTAGAAATTAAAATTTGAATATTTAATTAATTTTAAATATTAAGAAGTGAATTTATAAGTCAAATAAATTTTTATTTGAATTATTGGATTTAATTGAATAATTTAATCGATAATTTAATATGTGAAATTATGGAAATAATTGAAAATCGAGTTAAATATGATTGAAAATGATTTGTAAAATTTTATTTTATCATGTTGGAGTTAGAACGATATTTTAGAACTTTTAAAATCGAATTAAAAGTTAATTTGTGAAAATTGAATATTTTAATATTAAAATCGACTAGTGAAAATAGTCAATTTTTGAACAGTCTCAGAATTGAACGAAACCAGGTCCATTGGATCCGTAATAGTTAGTTATTACCGGATTTCAATTTTCGTGTCAATTGGAGCTATCGTTTGATCGTGGCAGCTCGAAACGCATCGATTTATTTTTAATTTTAATTTGGCGAGTTAAAATAGCCATTTTTCAAAAAGTCTCGGATTTCGACGAAACCAGTTTCATCGGATCCGTAATGTGATATTATTGCATGATTTCAAATTTCAAGTCAATTGGATTTACCGTTTGTCCGGTACAAATTAAAACGCCTAGAAATCGATTTAAATCGGTTTAATTTAAATTGAGCGTTTATAGCCATAACGCACACAGATGTCCGAATTAGCTTTCGAAACCTGTTCCATTGTGTCCGGAACGTGGGGTAAACCCTAGAAACGCTGGTTACGGCGCGTAAATCGGAGTTCGGAATTTCCGGATGAATAGTGTTCGAAAATTCTCTATAAATAGCACCCACCTCCTTCATAAATTAAAAAAAAAAAAACCTAATTTCTAACCCTAGCTGCCAGCCCCCATGAATGGCCAGAAATTTGTTTTGTTCCTCCCTCCAAATCTTCAAATCCGTGCAACGATTCAAGAAAGTTTCAACTAGAAACTCGTAGAGCACATCGCGAACTACCTATCCAACGGTCATGATCGTTTCTAGTGCTCCGGATTGGCGACAAATCTCGCTCAAAGGCCTGGAGTTCGGCCTCGAACTGCGTGCTACAGGGATGGCCGAGTTCAACTTGCTTGGGGCCGAGTGTAGCTTGTGCGAAGGGCTTCAAGATGGCGGTGGTGTGATGGAGTTTAGTCGAGTGTGGTGGTCGAAAATTGAAACCCTAATATATGCTAATGGGTTCAAGTTGCGGCCTGGGGATTCTGTAGCGTGCGTGAATGAGGGGAGGAGAGAAAGGACGTGCGGTCTTGATCGTGTGGTGGGAGATCCTACGGCTGTTAATTGTGTGGGTTTAAAAAAAATTATAAGTTTTGTTGTAAATTAGTTATTAAAATCACGTACAAACTTTAAACTGTCATAACTTTTTCATACGAGGTCGAAATGCGCGAAACCAGTTGCGTTGGAATCGTATGGACGAGCACTACGCGATGGAATTGGATTGGAGTCGTTTGGAGTTAGTGAGAATTTTGGGTAAAATTAAACGTCCGTTTAATTTTATTCGAAATAAATCGCTAAAACGAAATTGAAATCAAGGTGAGAACTTCTCACTCAATCGAATCAGTTTCGATTTTATTTTAAATAGTTAGATTTAAAATATTTGAATGCATGTTTGAATGATGACTGTTATCTATTGATTGTTAAAATAGACATTATGCGCCGTTAGTAAGCGGATGTTATTTATTAAAAACATATACCGCGAATATTTCATAAACAGTGAAATTGGTATTATATATAATAGCAATATATATATATATATATATATATATATATTGGCATATGTATATATTGGAGTTATTGATTTCCCGCATTTGTTTAGCGGATGAGACCCTATTGCGTCGTCTATTAAGCGGATAATATTTTAAATCCCATATACCGCGATAATTTCGTACTGGAGCGAAATTGGTATTGTGCTAATGTTTGTGGATGCAGGAAAACAGGTTGGAGGGATCCAACTGGATTCCTCAACAGTATTTATTTGATTTCAGATATTTTGATATTTGATGGATTATCATATCGATATATGATATCGTTGTTGTCGTGATTGACTATTTGGTGTGTAGCATCGTTGGACCAAATTTTGAAACTTTAAAATGATTTTTAAAGTGATTTTTGAGAAGTATACGTTTTATAAAATAATTTTGGAATTGATCCATTTTAAATAAATAAACGTTATAATTTTTAAAGTTATAAAAATTATGATTTTTGAGAAATATAGTTAAAAACTGATTTTTGAGAATATGATGCTAATGATTTTATAAAATAGTTTAATTGGGATTTTAGAATTTATTGTGAAAAGTTTAAATATAGGATTTATGAAATTTAATTATTTTATGAATCAAAATGGTGAAATAATAAAGGAGTTTAAAAACGTTTTAAAGATTAATATGAATTGATTTATATAAGAGATTTATAAATGGATATTAATAAATTGAAATATTGACATTATAAAACGAGTTTTTATAAGTGTTGGAATGAAGTGAAAATGAATTTCATAAATGAATGAAATTTATAAAATTATAAACGGTGAAGTTATAAATGAAACTTTATAAACAGTAGGTTTATAAAATTTATAAAGTTATAGAAAGAATGAATTTTGGATAAATAAACAATCTTATAAGTTATAAGATTTATAATTTGGGAAGTTAAAAGAACGATTTTGTAAAATAACTGTTTTATAAGTGTTTAACTTATAATGTGAACCTTTGGTATATAATTGAGTTATAAATCGAATAGGTTAATAAAGGAAATTTATAAAAGGAAGTAGTTATAAAATAAGTAGAAATGGAATTTATAAACGTTGTTTTATAAATTCGCAAACGACTTATTTTGATAAGTAAATTGTTGAAACTTAGTAATGGAGTTATATTCACGTTTTTGACTGTGAATAATCCTTTGAAATAAAATGAATAAAAGGATGAAATTGTTAACGTAGTATATTCACGTTTTTGAATAGTGAATAATATGTTAAAGAAAGTGTTTAGAATGTGATGTTTTAAATAGAATTAAAACGATCTAACGATGTTTTAAAATGTGTTGAGATTCGAAACCATAGATTTCAACATTTATTGTTGAAATAGACATTTTCGAGAAATAAAAGGAAATAGTGGACTATAACATTGTTGTTATAGTAAATGATTTCCGAAAGGAAATGTTTTGTATAGTATTGGGATTTATATATCTATTTTAAATTCGGATCCCTATACTAGTGATTTTGGGTTGTCGTAACAATGTTTTACGCAACATTCGTTTTGGCCCAAATAAATATGTTTAAGAGCATGATTTCCTTAAAGAATGAAATATATACTTAATTTCGATTTAAGTATATTGAATATTTTCCAAGTGTTGAAAATAAATAAAATTTGTGAATTACTTATTAAATAAGTATGGAAATGTTTTCCAATATAAAGTGAATATTAGAGAATTTATCTTTTTTTAAGATAAATTCAAATGAATAATTGAAATCGTATATGCATGGATATTTTGAAAATATAAATTCACTATGGAATTTATGAATAGAAAGGAAATTGTTTAAAGATAAATATTGATTTATTTTTGAAGTGTGAAAATTATATATCTTGTAAAGATATTTTTGGAAAATAAATAATTTGGAAAATTATTTGGAATCTAGTGATGTGTGCATATCCATTGATAGTTCAATAACCGACTATCAATATTTCCCTTTGAATGGGCAATTGATGTGATTTGTTTGAATTGGAATGACACGCTTATTTTTGAATAAGCGCTCACTATTCGGGTTAACCGGGAAAGGACCATGGGGTCGTATAACCCATTCCGAATATGTGATACGTCGTTGTGAATTGCATTTGAAGATCGGTGTTGAAGAACCGGTATTTGCGAAAGCGATAGGATGACCTGTAGATTGTCTCTGCACTGAGTTGCAACGGTATAGAGACTCCCTAAGTGATGGGAAATCCGATCAGGATTGTGAATATCCGGATTGCAAGGACTTCTTTGTAAGTGCCTTCGGTTTTGTTCGATCCCGGAACAGACTTGTATGGATTGTATGTCTGACATTACAAATTGAGATATAAAGCCGATTTCTTTCAAATATATTAAAGTTGGTGGCGGAGAATTTATTCTTTTAGCTTAACACCCTTCTCTGAGACGTACGAGCTCAGAGGTTATGTAGTTGAATGTTATCAGCGATATATTCCCAATTTGGTAATGTGACATGCTGAGTGTTGCTGTAAATGATCATTGTGTTGATTATTTGTGATAGGATCGTTTATTTGATCGTCTATCTTGGTGATCATCTCTATGATCATTTGTTGACCCAAAGCATGTCTTTTGTATAAAGTATGTTTTTGTGGACGTGACTTCGTCGAGCCTCACACCCGGTGAATGGTCAAAACAGGAAAGACGCGGCAAGGTTATGAGGGGTAGCGCCCTTTAGGATGTGTGCATTTCCTTCTGGAAAAGGGTGGTATCATGGTATGGAGCCCAGATACTTACTCATGTTGAAAACACTTTGTTATGATTGTGTGAATTGATTGCGAGCGCTCGGTGAAAAGGTCCCAAAGGACCGGGGGATGGCATATTCGGTCAGTTGTTACTCAGTTAGGGGTAATCCGGCCTTGTGTTGGTAGAGATCCGGTTTGGTTCTCGGGGATGTCCATCCAGAGGCATTCTCATGTGGCAATGGGAAGTTCCTTGGCCTGATCATTCGTTGGAAATCCAAAGAAACAATACGAGACTTATACGGTTTTAGTTGTATAACCTGCTATGGAATGTGGCGGTAACCTGCTATTGAACATAGTTAGCTATAGTAGGCATAGTTCGAAATGTCTATGCTGGCTAAGATTTATATTCTACTTTCGAAATGAATTTTTTTCTTACACTATGCACTAATAATAATATCAAATGTTCTTTTTAAATGCGTATCAAGCATCTTTGACTATCATAAGGAGAAATCTCCTCCGATTCTGCGTTTGCATTGTGTGTGTGTGCGGGAGGCCTTATGGTAGTCTCATTTTTAAAAGCATTGCGAATTGACTTTAAAAATATTCCTCTATTTTGATTTTAAAGATAAATAAACTGTTTTGAGTTCTCACACCAGTCACATGACTGACTCGGAGTTTATTGTTTTCCTTCCTAAACTCTGGGTGCCCACCAATTTCTACACGGGCAGTCAAGAGTTAAGGTTTATCAGGATATTCTGGATATTCTGGAGTTGCTGGAGGCAAGCTGGATGGCATGGCGTATTACTAGTTATATAGTATTTCTTTTTCCGCTGCACTGTTTGATGTTGTATATTGTTATACACTCTGATGATATGATGAGATGAGGTAATGTAATGTATAAAATGTAATAACTGATATAGTTCTTTGTTTAAAGATTATTCATTTATTATTATATGTTGTTCCGCTGCGAATTGTGAGATTCTGATGTTGTTCTGTTGTTTTTCTGTTCCGTTCTATGTTTTCTTTCTGTTCTATTTTCTCTTTCCTTTCTATTTCCTATTTTCTTTTCTCTCTATCTTCTATCGTTTTCTCTTCTCTTTTCTTAAATTCTTTTTCTTAAACCATAACATTTCGGGCTTTTGGCCTTCGATTTCTCGGCTGTCGATAAAGTGAGTATCGATGTTGAATTTTCGAAAGTCGAAAATTTTCGGGGCGTTACATTTGGTATCAGAGCATATGGTTAAGCGACAACCATGGTTCTGTTGGGTATTACTCATTAGAGATAGAGTCAGCAGTACTCTAGATTGAGTTTGAGTGTAATAATAGCTATAAGAGCGTATTTGTTAGTGAATATAAAATTGTTTTATATTGTGATGATTGGTTTATTGAGTGGTATATGAACTTTCGTCAGCGTGGTCTCGACAACTATGCCGAAGGGGTTTCTAAACACTTGAATAGAACAATTCGACACAGTATTGTTTTAAAATTGGGTAAATGAAATAATTTTACCTTGATTATATTTTTATATATAAAGGAATAATTTTTCGGAATTATTAAAGTGTATATAAGTTGATTGTTTAGATGTTTGAATAATCTAAATTAAAGAATAATTGTATAAGCAAATGAATTATAAGAATTGAATTATAATCAAAGTGATTTACAATTGTGAAATAAACTTATATATATAAGAAGTGAAACTATATGAATATATTTGTCAATATGAGTTATAAATAAAAATGAATTTAAAGTTAAATGGAAATTTACTTTAGAATTGAAATCTGAATTGATTTATAAGTTGGAATTTAAGTTAAGTGAAAACAAGTGATGTTTGTAAAATGGAATATAACTTAAGAAATGTTGAATGAAGTTGATTTCGGTATCAAAGTAGATAAATATAACTTAAGTGATAAATGTGAACTTGAGTTATATAAATGAAATTCAACGTTTGGTAAATTGAATTGAATGAATGATTGGATAATAATCAATTAAATGTGAATAATTGATATGAAATAATGAATATAAGTGTAATTCATTAAAATCTAATGTTATTAGGAATTTGAATAATTGAAAGAAAATCAATTTAATCAAACCAATTGTAAGCAAAGGAATTTGGTTGCAATTGATATACATTGGTTGTTATATGGTTGTTAGTTGATTGATTGTGTATAATTCATTAAGTATTAATGAAATTGAGTTAATGAAATTGGTAGCTAAAGTAATTGGAATTCAATTGGAAGTTAAGTGAATCTTAAATGGAATTGAATTTGATGTGGAAGTGAACCAACTTGAATATGAATTAGTGAATATAAACTAATTGAAAATGAATGCTAGTAAATCCAATGTAAATGAATCAAATGTGATTAAATTGAAAACCCAATTCATTGAATATTAATGAGAACATAAATGAATATTGATTTGGTTATGGATGATAGTTGGTTGATGTTTGCATTTGTTGCTTTTGTTTCAATTTCTATGTTAACATATATAGTTATTATGTTGCTATATGATGTATATCGATACTATTATCTATATGCATGTTCTCATGTTGTTTGTTGAGTGTTTAGTAGGTGCGGATCGCGTTTGCTTCGCATTTGGAGCTCGCTTTCGCGCTATATTAGCCGTATATGCTTGCTAATAAAATATAAGGTACATATCTTGGATTACATACCGCACTTTTATACTTTTTCCCTTCGGGATGCCTCATTACTTGATGAGATGCATATTTGTGATATATATACTGTCATTTTTTTTTTGGATCGAGCCGCGCAAAGGAGACTATGGCGAATTTTTCCGGAAATTTAAGGCGTTAGAAAAATTTTTGAGAAAAATTGAAATTTTTTGAAAACTTTAACTTTGATTTTAGAATTGAAAGTTAAACAATAGTAATTGTTTTTGAAAAGATAACTAAGTATGATTTGAAAACTTAGTAAGTTTTGTAAGGAATTTAATTATGAATTTTTGGAAAGTTAATAGATTCTGTAATTTTCTTACTTAATAATTTCGAGGACGAAATTCTTTTAAGGGGGGAAGATTGTAACGACCCAGAATTTTTAGAAATTAAAATTTGAATATTTAATTAATTTTAAATATTAAGAAGTGAATTTATAAGTCAAATAAATTTTTATTTGAATTATTGGATTTAATTGAATAATTTAATCGATAATTTAATATGTGAAATTATGGAAATAATTGAAAATCGAGTTAAATATGATTGAAAATGATTTGTAAAATTTTATTTTATCATGTTGGAGTTAGAACGATATTTTAGAACTTTTAAAATCGAATTAAAAGTTAATTTGTGAAAATTGAATATTTTAATATTAAAATCGACTAGTGAAAATAGTCAATTTTTGAACAGTCTCAGAATTGAACGAACCAGGTCCATTGGATCCGTAATAGTTAGTTATTACCGGATTTCAATTTTCGTGTCAATCGGAGCTATCGTTTGATCGTGGCAGCTCGAAACGCATCGATTTATTTTTAATTTTAATTTAGCGAGTTAAAATAGCCATTTTTCAAAAAGTCTCGAATTTCGACGAAACCAGTTTCATCGGATCCGTAATGTGATATTATTGCATGGTTTTAAATTTCAAGTCAATTGGATTTACCGTTTGTCCGGTACAAATTAAAACGCCTAGAAATCGATTTAAATCGGTTTAATTTAAATTGAGCGTTTATAGCCATAACTCGCACAGATGTCCGAATTAGCTTTCGAAACCTGTTCCATTGTGTCCGAAACGCGGGGTAAACCCTAGAAACGCTGGTTACGGCGCGTAAATCGGAGTTCGGAATTTCCGGATGAATAGTGTTCGAAAATTCTCTATAAATAGCACCCACCTCCTTCATAAATTAAAAAAAAAAAAAAAAAAAACCTAATTTCTAACCCTAGCCGCCAGCCCCCATGAATGGCCATAAATTTGTTTCGTTCCTCCCTCCAAATCTTCAAATCCGTGCAACGATTCAAGAAAGTTTCAACTAGAAACTCGTAGAGCACATCGCGAACTACCTATCCAACGGTCATGATCGTTTCTAGTGCTCCGGATTGGCGACAAATCTCGCTCAAAGGCCTGGAGTTCGGCCTCGAACTGCGTGCTACAGGGATGGCCGAGTTCAACTTGCTTGGGGCCGAGTGTAGCTTGTGCGAAGGGCTTTAAGATGGCGGTGGTGCGATGGAGTTTAGTCGAGTGTGGTGGTCGAAAATTGAAACCCTAATATATGCTAATGGGTTCAAGTTGCGGCCTGGGGATTCTGTAGCGTGCGTGAATGAGGGGAGGAGAGAAAGGACGTGCGGCCTTGATCGTGTGGTGGGAGATCCTACGGCTGTTAATTGTATGGGTTTAAAAAAATTATAAGTTTTGTTGTAAATTAGTTATTAAAATCATGTACAAACTTTAAACTGTCATAACTTTTTCATACGAGGTCGAAAACGCGCGAAACCAGTTGCGTTGGAATCGTATGGATGAGCACTACGCGATGGAATTGGTTTGGAGTCATTTGGAGTTAGTGAGAATTTTGGGTAAAATTAAACGTCCGTTTAATTTTATTCGAAATAAATCGCTAAAACGAAATTGAAATCAAGGTGAGAACTTCTCACTCAATCGAATCAGTTTCGATTTTATTTTAAATAGTTAGATTTAAAATATTTGAATGCATGTTTGAATGATGACTGTTATCTATTGATTGTTAAAATAGACATTATGCGCCGTTAGTAAGCGGATGTTATTTATTAAAAACATATACCGCGAATATTTCATAAACAGTGAAATTGGTATTATATATAATAGCAATATATATATATATATATATATATATATATATATATATATATATTGGCATATGTAATTGATTTCCCGCATTTGTTTAGCGGATGAGACCCTATTGCGCCGTCTATTAAGCAGATAATATTTTAAATCCCATATACCGCGATAATTTCGTACTGGAGCGAAATTGGTATTGTGCTAATGTTTGTGGATGCAGGAAAACAGGTTGGAGGGATCCAACTGGATTCCTCAACAGTATTTATTTGATTTCAGATATTTTGATATTTGATGGATTATCATATCGATATATGATATCGTTGTTGTCGTGATTGACTATTTGGTGTGTAGCATCATTGGACCAAATTTTGAAACTTTAAAATGATTTTTAAAGTGATTTTTGAGAAGTATACGTTTTATAAAATAATTTTGGAATTGATCCATTTTAAATAAATAAACGTTATAATTTTTAAAGTTATAAAAATTATGATTTTTGAGAAATATAGTTAAAAACTGATTTTTGAGAATATGATGCTAATGATTTTATAAAATAGTTTAATTGGGATTTTAGAATTTATTGTGAAAAGTTTAAATATAGGATTTATGAAATTTAATTATTTTATGAATCAAAATGGTGAAATAATAAAGGAGTTTAAAAACGTTTTAAAGATTAATATGAATTGATTTATATAAGAGATTTATAAATGGATATTTATAAATTGAAATATTGACATTATAAAACAGTTTTTATAAGTGTTGGAATGAAGTGAAAATGAATTTCATAAATGAATGAAATTTATAAAATTATAAACGGTGAAGTTATAAATGAAACTTTATAAACAGTAGGTTTATAAAATTTATAAAGTTATAGAAAGAATGAATTTTGGATAAATAAACAATCTTATAAGTTATAAGATTTATAATTTGGGAAGTTAAAAGAACGATTTTGTAAAATAACTGTTTTATAAGTGTTTAACTTATAATGTGAACCTTTGGTATATAATTGAGTTATAAATCGAATAGGTTAATAAAGGAAATTTATAAAAGGAAGTAGTTATAAAATAAATAGAAATGGAATTTATAAACGTTGTTTTATAAATTCGCAAATGACTTATTTTGATAAGTAAATTGTTGAAACTTAGTAATGGAGTTATATTCACGTTTTTGACTGTGAATAATCCTTTGAAATAAAATGAATAAAAGGATGAAATTGTTAACGTAGTATATTCACGTTTTTGAACAGTGAATAATATGTTAAAGAAAATGTTTAGAATGTGATGTTTTAAATAGAATTAAAACGATCTAACGATGTTTTAAAATGTGTTGAGATTCGAAACCATAGATTTCAACATTTATTGTTGAAATAGACGTTTTCGAGAAATAAAAGGAAATAGTGGACTATAACATTGTTGTTATAGTAAATGATTTCCGAAAGGAAATGTTTTGTATAGTATTGGGATTTATATATCTATTTTAAATTCGAATCCCTATACTAGTGATTTTGGGTTGTCGTAACAATGTTTTACGCAACATTCGTTTTGGCCCAAATAAATATGTTTAAGAGCATGATTTCCTTAAAGAATGAAATATATACTTAATTTCGATTTAAGTATATTGAATATTTTCCAAGTTTTGAAAATAAATAAAATTTGTGAATTACTTATTAAATAAGTATGGAAATGTTTTCCAATATAAAGTGAATATTAGAGAATTTATCTTTTTTTAAGATAAATTCAAATGAATAATTGAAATCGTATATGCATGGATATTTTGAAAATATAAATTCACTATGGAATTTATGAATAGAAAGGAAATTGTTTAAAGATAAATATTGATTTATTTTTGAAGTGTGAAAATTATATATCTTGTAAAGATATTTTTGGAAAATAAATAATTTGGAAAATTATTTGGAATCTAGTGATGTGTGCATATCCATTGATAGTTCAATAACCGACTATCAATATTTCCCTTTGAATGGACAATTGATGTGATTTGTTTGAATTGGAATGACACACTTATTTTTGAATAAGCGCTCACTATTCGGGTTAACCGGGAAAGGACCATGGGGTCGTATAACCCATTCCGAATATGTGATACGTCGTTGTGAATTGCATTTGAAGATCGGTGTTGAAGAACCGGTATTTGCGAAAGCGATAGGATGACCTGTCGATTGTCTCTGCACTGAGTTGCAACGGTATAGAGACTCCCTAAGTGATGGGAAATCCGATCAGGATTGTGAATATCCGAATTGCAAGGACTTCTTTGTAAGTGCCTTCGGTTTTGTTCGATCCCGGAACAGACTTGTATGGATTATATGTCTGACATTACAAATTGAGATATAAAGCCGATTTCTTTCAAATATATTAAAGTTGGTGGCGGAGAATTTATTCTTTTAGCTTAACACCCTTCTCTGAGACGTACGAGCTCAGAGGTTATGTAGTTGAATGTTATCAGCGATATATTCCCAATTTGGTAATGTGACATGCTGAGTGTTGCTGTAAATGATCATTATGTTGATTATTTGTGATAGGATCGTTTATTTGATCGTCTATCTTGGTGATCATCTCTATGATCATTTGTTGACCCAAAGCATGGCTTTTGTATAAGTATGTTTTTGTGGACGTGACTTCGTCGAGCCTCACACCCCGTGAATGGTCAAAACAGGAAAGATGCGGCAAGGTTATGAGGGGTAGCGCCCTTTAGAATGTGTGCATTTCCTTCTGGAAAAGGGTGGTATCATGGTATGGAGCCCAGATACTTACTCATGTTGAAAACACTTTGTTATGATTGTGTGAATTGATTGCGAGCGCTCGGTGAAAAGGTCCCAAAGGACCGGGGGATGGCATATTCGGTCAGTTGTTACTCAGTTAGGGGTAACCCGGCCTTGTGTTGGTAGAGATCCGGTTTGGTTCTCGGGGATGTCCATCCAGAGGCATTCTCATGTGGCAATGGGAAGTTCCTTGGCCTGATCATTCGTTGGAAATCCAAAGAAACAATACGAGACTTGTACGGTTTTAGTTGTATAACCTGCTATGGAATGTGGCGGTAACCTGCTATTGAACATAGTTAGCTATAGTAGGCATAGTTCGAAATGTCTATGCTGGCTAAGATTTATATTCTACTTTCGAAATGAATTTTTTTCTTACACTATGCACTAATAATAATATCAAATGTTCTTTTTAAATGCGTATCAAGCATCTTTGACTATCATAAGGAGAAATCTCCTCCGATTCTGCGTTTGCATTGTGTGTGTGTGCGGGAGGCCTTATGGTAGTCTCATTTTTAAAAGCATTGCGAATTGACTTTAAAAATATTCCTCTATTTTGATTTTAAAGATAAATAAACTGTTTTGAGTTCTCACACCAGTCACATGACTGACTCGGAGTTTATTGTTTTCCTTCCTAAACTCTGGGTTCCCACCAATTTCTACACGGGCAGTCAAGAGTTAAGGTTTATCAGGATATTCTGGATATTCTGGAGTTGCTGGAGGCAAGCTGGATGGCATGGCGTATTACTAGTTATATAGTATTTCTTTTTCCGCTGCACTGTTTGATGTTGTATATTGTTATACACTCTGATGATATGATGAGATGAGGTAATGTAATGTATAAAATGTAATAACTGATATAGTTCTTTGTTTAAAGATTATTCATTTATTATTATATGTTGTTCCGCTGCGAATTGTGAGATTCTGATGTTGTTCTGTTGTTTTTCTGTTCCGTTCTATGTTTTCTTTCTGTTCTATTTTCTCTTTCCTTTCTATTTCCTATTTTCTTTTCTCTCTATCTTCTATCTTTTTCTCTTCTCTTTTCTTAAATTCTTTTTCTTAAACCATAACATTTCGGGTTTTTCACCTTCGATTTCTCGGCAGTCGATAAAGTGAGTACCGATGTTGAATTTTCGAAAGTCGAAAATTTCCGGGGCGTTACATTTATATGTCAACTTAGCAATGCATTAAAACAACAAATTAACTATCCTTAATTACTTAATTAACCCCTTAATAAATTTTATTAATTAATTCTTTAGTTAGTCACACTAAGTAATTAATCCTTAATTACTCCTATTTAATTACTTCCATTAAGTAATTAACCTATTACTTCACTATGTAATTCCCTTTTATTAATTACATTCAGTAATTATCTATTAATTACTTAAACTAAGTAAATACACTTTATTAATTGCATTAAGTAATTATACTTAATCATTCATCAAGTGATTATCTTTCATTAGTTAAACCAATTAATTAACTTAAATTAATCAGATAAATTTAATTAATTACATTGAGCAATTTATCCCTTTAATTACTTCCATTAATTAATTACTCTCATTAATTAACCTTCAATTACTTAGATTAATTAACCCTGAATTAATTAAGAAATTAACTATCCTTAATTAATTAAACCAATTAATTATCTCTTAATCACTAGTTAATGACCTTTAAATTAATTACACCCATTAAAAATTCTTTAATTACTTTCATTAAGTAATTATACTTTAATTATTAACATAAATTAATTAACCATTATTAATTTCATTAAGTAATTAACTTTTAATTAATTTCACTAATTAATAATCTTTAGTTAATCACAACCTTAATTAATTAAAGATAAATTCCTTATCTGAATAAATTTCTTAATTACATCATTAACTTTATTAAAAATCATTGGTAATTAATTACATAATTAATATAATTACTTTTAAAACAAAAAATTTAAATCATTTGACTTTTATATTTAAACATGATTCAAAATCTTGTTAAATGATTTTATTTTACTTTAGAACATGGTTTATAATCTTTTGAAAACTCATTCATTTTAAACTTGATTTAATAAATTGCTTACAAACTTAATCATTTTCAAAAACTTAAACTTGGAAAATACTTATCTTTGAACATTTATTTAATATTTACTTCTGCTTATAAACTTAGTTAATATATTTTGGAAACATAAATTAATTAAGTTACTTGCTTTTTAAAACATGTACATGATTTTACTTTAAAATTTTAAAACCTGGTCATAACACAAAATCAAACCCGAGCCCCACACTCAAAATCACCGAGCAAACTTCGATCCTTCACCAAGTAATTCCCGAGTCCACTAGCGTTCCTCTCTTCCTCGAGTCTCACACGAACACTACATGAGATCGTCCGCCGAGAAAACAGCTTCTTCCCAAAAAAACTTCAATCCACCTGATACATCGTTCACCTGTGCACGTACACCGTCGATCCATCACTCTCCAACCCTTCCTCCGATCGTTGACTAGTCAAAGACAACCTCGCCATCCCTCACGAGAACCCATATTTTTCATATCACCCATGAATCAAAATCGAACCAAATCGACTCACCCTGGAACGCATGTCGATAGGAAAAATCATCAATCGCCGATGAACTATACCTCGAGAACCCTCGCCGACCTCACCAAAACTTCGCCTCGACTTCCAGCACCGATCCCCCTTATGCGATCCACTCTGGTGCACCACCGTCACCGTATTCTCCTCGAATGCACGGCCCACCCAAACAGGCGACGAAACCCTACTCCGCCCTTCCCTGGCCACCACGGCCAATGATAAATCTAACGACCATTTTTACAGTGATCAACACCCTTCTAGCAACCTTCACACTCAAGCTCGAAGTCAATCCTTTCCCCGTTCGTCGGAATTCGGCAATAAAGCTTAATCTAATCAACTCACAAACTCACGACATATACGAATCTAAAATTTTTGATACGATTACTAAAATTCATTAATTTCAAGTACGATTCTGATTATGAAACCCAGACTCGAAATTATAAACATCGTTTTTTGAATTATTTTTGGATTATTACTGTAACCTATCATTTTAGAAATAAATACATAATATAAACTCTTGGAATTATTTTAAAAGTAACATTACATTCATGCAATCGTATATCATTTAGAGATCAAGGCCTAAAATTGATTGGGTGAAGAGCTATTAAAATTTCTTTAGGGAAGTCTGAGCTTGTAATTCAAACAAAGCTTATATATATATATATATATATATATATATAGTCATAGGCATTCACCAACATACCATATTTATGTACAAGCATTCACATCCATATACTCATATACACATTATCATTTACACAGATTAACTACATGCATTAAAAAATAAATGATTTTTAGCTTTTGAAAAAATTTGTTTACTCACTAGGTTTTAAACAGAGGAACAGGGTTTTTAAAGCAGCATCAGGTTTTTTCCTTGATCTAAAAATTTGAATTGATCTGGACTTTTTTGCATTTGATTTTAGTTCTATGATGTTGAAACTGAAACTAATGTTGACCTTGTTACATTCTTTGATTTAGGTTGCAATATGTTGAAGATTTGAAAAACTAAAATTGTTTGAAGCTTTGATTTTTTTTTTGGAATTTGGATTTCAGTTTTAGAAAGAAGAAAAGAAGGATGTTTGAATTGTAAACTTTGAACTGGAAATAAAATAACCAGGTTTCTTCTTTAAATCACTTATTTATAAATAAATTTTAAAAGAGATAAAGGTGGTCACTTGTTAATTTAAATTTTCCTTGGCTTACAAATGTACAAAACATCATATTATTATTACAAATGTATTTGCATGTTCTAAGGGTCTTACAAATGTCAAATATGTGTATTATTATGTTTCTCATGTATTATAAATTTGTGTAATATGTATATATCTTTATATGTTTATATTAATTAACCTTTATGTTTATTTCAAATAAAATTTTAAAAGAAAGCATTTTAAAATCAAAAAAATTTAACCTTATATTAAATAATTTTCTTATGCTTTATATGCTTTAAAATGTTGGAATAAATTATTTTTAAACTTTCATATACATTTACAAATCATATTTAGGTTAAGCAATATTTGAAAAAAGAAAGTCAAATAAACCTTTTTATAAATCTTATTTAAACTTATGCTAAAATACTTTTAATTACATAAATATTGGTTTTGAAAATATAGAATTAATTTTAACTAGCTTTGAAAAGTATTAACTTGAATTTACAACTTCCAAATCACAATATACACACACACACACACAAAAATATATATTATAATTTGAAAACATATTTTTTTATTAAATTAAAACCAAAGATTTCCTATTTACAATATATATACCAATATATATACATTATAAATAAAAAACAATTTTATTAGCTTTTAAAAGGTAAAATATACCAATTAAATATTTATAAAAGAAGATTATTAAACCAATCAAAATGCTTATTAATAAAGATTATCAAATTGTTATTGCCTAAAATTTCGGGTCGTCACATTCCTTCACCCTTAAAAGAATTTCGCCCCTGAAATTTAAAAGCAAAGATAATTTAATAATCCAACAAAGGTTTTATTTTCAAACAGCAAAGCAAAACATACACCAACCATAACTAACAACCATAGCAACCAATTTATTTAAACAAACAAATTAACTAACTATCCTGACACAATTCAGGATAGGCCTTTCTAAAACTATCAAGAGTTTCCTAGGTACAAACACTGGGATACTCATGCTCTGAAATCTAACTAGCTACACTACTAACTCCAAAGCTCCTACTCATCTAGATCTACAAAACTGATCAGGATATCAGACCACCAACAAGTCTGACTCAATTTCCAAATTCTTCCTGAACTGCTGGTTCTATAATCATACACGAACTCCCTCAGAGATACGTGAAATACACTGTGAATCTCAGTCATCCAGCTGGCAATTCAA
This sequence comes from Allium cepa, assembly GCA_030765085.1. Classification (NCBI taxonomy): domain Eukaryota; kingdom Viridiplantae; phylum Streptophyta; class Magnoliopsida; order Asparagales; family Amaryllidaceae; genus Allium; species Allium cepa. Next base: position 297,923,344 of record CM060946.1, read on the forward strand.
TCCTGTAGGCCAAAGAACTTATACTTTCGAGACACGGAAAGAAATCCAATACACTTCTGAGCTGGCTTTCCAATCTTACCAAATCTTGTTACTCTTTTGATTGGAGAAACCTATCCAAAATTCAAATCTCCGGCTTCGATTTCCAAATTCCTATGTCTCTTATCCACATAACTCTTCTGACGATCTTGGGCTGCCTCATCCTTCCTGATCAATTCCACTTGTGCAGATGCCTCTTGAAACAAATCTAGAACAAGAGCAAGACGATCTTCGGATCCAACTCAACAAGATATCCGTCCAAGCTCTTTCGAAAATCCAGAACACAAACTCCACTTCACAAGCATCAGTAGACACAACTTACTTCTCCTATCCGGAAAAGACAAAACAGGTGCACTCGACAACTTCGCCTTCAGATCCCAAACGAACTCCCTGTAGGAATCCTCTAATCCATGAAAACTGTGAACTTCTGAGGAGTCTGGGGTTACTTACACTCTTGCACAGCTGCTATCTCGCTTCCGTTGCGCAACTCTGATCTGAAGTAGATGAGAATGCCGTCGATGAACACGAGCACACACTTGATCAACACATCCCAGAAGACATGGTTCATCGGATCCACATAAGAGAAGACATAGAAGTTCTACGAAATCCTGAGCTGTTTCACCAAATACTCTCTTTAGGATCCATCCTCCTACTTAGCTGAACCATCGGTATCGCTCCTGGAACCAAGTAGATACGAAAACTCAATCTCAAAATGCTAAGGAAAACATTGACTTCTTCGAAGACATCCGAAAAAAATCTCTGGCAACTTCTATTACTCCAACCTCTTCTTAAGACGCCTCGATCCCATGCCAAAGATTACCCAAGAGAACACTCAAATATCGCAAGTCACGTTTGCGATCCAATCCAGTTCGGTTCCAAAAATACTGTTCTCTCTTCATAAATTAGAACAGCTTATGCTTGTCTACCAATCCATCGAAGAAATGGATCCACTTTGTTGCTTCTGAACTCCACCTCTAAAACACTACTGCCATATATGCCAATGACTTCTTATCCAAAAGCTCCTCGATCTCAAAACCATATCAACCATTTCCTCAAATGAGTCTTCGAGATGGCAGACATCTTCTTAGGAAACTCGGGCCTCAAACCAAGCACAAACACCTTATTGAACTTAGTCTTATCACCAATACCGGCAAATCCTTGCTTAAAATCCAGAAAATTTCTAGACAGCAAGTCTTCCTTGCGGTAGGAAAAACTGTTCCTCAAAAGCTTCCTTAACTTTCTCCAATAGAAGACACCTTCAAGAACATCCATAGTTACTGCGTCTCACCACGCAGTTGCTCCTTTCTGAAGTTGCCAAGATCCCATCACTTGCTTCTGCTCATCCGACAGATCCAAACTATTGAAAATCCGCTCACACGAACGCAACCAAACTTGTACTTCAATGATGGACTCTATACCTTCAAAAGACTTTCCTCCTAGATTGGAGAAATCCTTATAGCATGATACAAAGCTTACTCGAGGCGGTATTGGGTCTACAGCCTCGGTAGACACTCTTCCAACCCCAACACTTGGACTTCTTCCATTAGTAGTAGTCGCGCTACACACACCACTACCCCTCCTATCTCTAGAATTCATATTGGAAAACCCGAACAGGTAATCCAACAAATCAGGTAGTTATATATATATATATATATATATATATATATAAAAGTACAAGTACGCTCTCTCAAGAAAGATATCACTCCAAGGCCTAAGTATTCACTCAACCTAGAGCTCTGATACCACTGTAACGACCCACCTTCCATTCCACAGAAAGACGCATCATTATTTAGAAAGAAAGGGATAGAAAAGAGAAAGATAAAAAAGAAAGAACTAAACAATATCAGAATTTCATAGCGTAACGAATAAAATATATTAATCACATAGCTATTACATAGTATACAACATCTATCAGAGTTATACAATTTAATACGTCACAAATTAGACAGTTATAAAGATTTGTCTATTGTACCACTCAAGTTTCATACAAGACATCAACACAGAGATCAACACAGTGGAACCACTATATATCTACATATGCTGAAGCCTCTTGCTCCATATATTCTCCAGAAACTCATTAATGCTAACCTGAATCCCTTGTCTACTCGTAAAATTTGAGTACCTAAGAGTTTAAGAAAACAGAAATAAACTCCGGGTCGGACATGGGTCTGGTATGAATAAACGGGTTAAAGTTGCTTAACTTTGAAAAACCTTTGAAAACAAAAGGTATCTCGTAAGACTTCCCGCACATAAACATGGAAAAGTTTTTACCTTACGATAACCAAAACATTTGATAGGAAATCCAGTGATATTATAATAGTGTCTAGGGATTTCAAGTAAAATACAGAAATAGCTGGAATGCTTACATCTCACGTTCCAACATAGTTGGGCACAAAACAAAACGTACGACACTTATTGGAGATTGGATTACATACAGTGGCAGTGCTACTGGGGTACCGCCCGTCACAGTACATGGCCTATATTACCGTACCGAGGATCCACTCTTATCCCCTACAACACAAGACTGGACCCATCCTTTACTGGAGAGTCTCGAATAAGACAACCGCAGCAGTTGTCGCGACCAATTGCCCACACAGCCAAATAAAAAGGGACCTCTAGACAGGGGAAATCTTATCCTACTTGGGTGCTACCCACTTAGCCTTGCTACACCTCCTCTTTTTTAGCCATTCTCAGTTGGTGAGGCTTGAGGCTATGATTACCTTTTTAGAACACATATCTTAGAATGCTCACCGTCCTCCAATGACGATGGTCTGAAAGCATTCAATCCATACAAGTTCGTTCCGGGTTCGAACGAAACCGAAGGCACTATCTCATTACACTCATTTTGGAATCACCCACAGAGTTCATAACAATAGCCCTTGCACTTTGAATCTTCATCTCGAATTTCACTTGAGATTCACGACCTATTGTTTAATTTGGATCGATGTGGTTTTCGGATATCCAAATTTGGAAATCCGATCCCGGTCTCATCGAAGTCCAAAACACTGTGTTTTAATGTCGAAGTTGTTTTAAGTCAAAACAATTTAATTTATTATCTATATTCACACAGATAGATAATTCACATTATCAAAGATAGATAATCCGTATCATCACAATTCAACCAAAGCATCTCATATCACAGATCAGCACATATCCTATATCAAAGATATCAAACAATCCAAGGCATTCAATATCATTCAACCATCCATAAGCAAAGATTAATTAGTCACACCATCTCTAATTAATTTAAATTCACCCATTACTAAAAATCCTGCTTACTTAACCATTAATTAATTACAAACCAATTAATTAATCATCCTTTAATTATCATCTTAATTAATGAACCCTAATTAATAAATCCTTAATTACATTAAGTAATCAGCCTTAACTAATTACACAAACTAATTGTTCTTTAACGATGTACATTAATTAACCTTTAATTACTCTCATTAACTACATTAATTACTGATCCTCTGATTACTTTTAACTTAATTACTCATTTTTAAATTAATAACATTTAACAATTAATCTTTAATTAATCATATTCATTATTTAACCCGTATTAATCTCATTTAGTAGTTAACTATTCATAATTACTTACATTACTTAATTAACCCCTTAATAAATTTTATTAATTAATTCTTTAATTAATCACACTAAGTAATTAATCCTTATTTACTCCCATTTAATTACTTCCATTAAGTAATTATCCTTTAATTACTTCACTCAGTAATTCTCTTTTATTCATTACATTCAGTAATTATCCATTAATTACTTACACTAAGTAATTACACTTTATTGATTGCATTAAGTAATTATACTTAATCATTCATCAAGTGATTATCTTTCATTAGTTAAACCAATTAATTAACTTAAATTAATCACATAAATTTAATTAATTACATTGAATAATTTATCCCTTTAATTATTTCCATTAATTAGTTACTCTCATTAATTAACCTTCAATTACTTAGATTAATTAACCCTTAATTAGTTAAGAAATGAACTATCCTTAATTAAGTAAACCAATTAATTATCTCTTAATCACTAGTTAATGACCCTTAAATTAATTACACCCACTAAATTCTTTAATTACTTTCATTAAGTAATTATACTTTAATTATTAACATAAATTAATTATCCATTATTAATTTCATTAAGTAATTAACTTTTAATTAATTTCACTTACTAATTATCTTTAATTAATCACAACATTAATTAATTAAAGATAAATTCCTTATCTGAATGAATTTCTTAATTACATCATTAACTTTATTAAAAATCATTGGTAATTAATTACATAATTAATATAATTATTTTAAAACATAAAAATTTAAATCATTTAACTTTTATATTTAAACTTGATTCAAAGTCTTATTAAATGATTTTATTTTACTTTGGAACTAGGTTTATAACCTTTTGAAAACTCATTCATTTTAAACTTGATTTAATAAATTGCTTACAAACTTAATCATTTTCAAAAACTTAAACTTGGAAAATACTTATCTTTGAACATTTATTTATTTCTATTTGGCTTAAAACTTTGTTTAATAATTACATCTGCTTATAAACTTAGTTAATATTTCTTGGAAACTTAAATTAGTTAAGTTACTTGCTTTTTAAACCTGTACCGATTTTACTTTAAAATTTTAAAACTGGTCGCAACACAAAATCAAACCCGAGCCCCACACTCAAAATCACCGAGAAAACTTCGATCCTTCCCCGAGTAATTCCCGAGTCCGCTAGCGTTCCTCTCTTCCTCGAGTCTCACATGAAGACTACACGAGATCGTCCCCAAGAAAACAGCTTTTTCCCAAAAAAACTTCAATCCACCTGATACATCATGCACCTATGCGCATACACCGTAGATCCATCACTCTCTGACCCTTCCTCCGATCGTCGACCAATAAAAGACAACCCCGCCGTCCCTCATGAGAACCCAGATCGTCGATATCACCCATGAATCGAAATCGAACCAAATCGATTCAGCCAGGAACGCACGCCGATCGAAAAAATCATCAATCGCCGACAAACTATACCTCGAGAACCCTCTCCGACCTTACCGAAACTTTGCCTCGACTACCAGCTCCGATCTTACTCTATGCGATCCACTCCAGTGCACCAACGTCACCGTGTTCGCCTCGAATACACGGCCCACCCAAACAGGCGACGAAACCCTACTCCGCCCTACCCTGGCCACCATGGCCGATGATAAATCCGACGACCATTTTTCCAGTGATCATCACCCTTCCAGCAACCTTCACCCTCAAGCTCGACGTCAATCGTTTCCCCATTCTTCAAAATTCAATAATAAAGCTTAATTTGATCAACTCACGAATTCACGACATAAACGAATCTAAATTTTTTGATTCGATTACTAAAATTCATTAATTTCAACTACGATTCTGATTATGAAACCCAACTCAAAATTATAAACATCTATTTTTGAATTATTTTTGGATTATTGTTGTAACCTATCATTTTAGAAATAAATACATAATATAAACTTTGGAATTATTTTTAAAAATAACATTGCATTCGTGCAATCATATATCATCTAGAGATCAGGGCATAAAATTGATTGGATGAAGTGCAATTAAAATTTCTTTAGGGAAGTCTAAACCTATAATTCAAACAAAGCTTATATATATATATATATATATATATATATATATATATATATATATTCATAGGCATTCACCAGCATACCATATTTATGTACAAGCATTCACATCCATATACTCATATACACATTACCACTTACACAGATTAACCACATGCACTAAGAAATACATGATTTTTAGCTTTTGAAAAAGTTTGTTTACTCACCAGGTTTAAAGCAGAGGAACAGGGTTTTTAAATTAGAGACAGGTTTCTTCCTTGATCTAAAATTTGAATTTGATTTGGACATTTTTCCATTTGATTTGAATTCTATGATGTTGAAACTGAAACTGCTGTTGACCTTGTTGCATGCTTTGATTCAGGTTGCAATATGCTGAAGATTTGAAAAAACTAAAATTGTTTGAAGCTTTGATTTTTTTTTTGAATTTGGATTTCAGTTTTAGAAAGATGAAAAGAAGGATGTTTGAACTGTAAACTTTGAACTGGAAACAAAATAAACAGGTCTCTTCTTTAAATCACTTATTTATAAATAAATGTTAAAAGAGATAAATGTGGCCACTTGTTAATATAAATTTTCCTTGGCTTACAAATGTACAAAATATCATATTATTATTACAAATGTAATTGCATGTTCTAAGGGTATTACAAATGTCAAATATGTGTATTATTATGTTTCTCATGTATTTAAAATTTGTGTAATATATATATATATATATATATATATGTTTATATTAATTAACCTTTATGTTTATTTCAAATAAATTTTTAAAAGAAAGCATTTTAAAATTAAAAAAATTGAACCTTATATTAAATAATTTTCTTATCCTTTATATGCTTTAGATGTTTGGAATAATTATGTTTTAAACTTTCATATACATTTACAAATCATATTTAGATCAAGCGATATTTGAAAAAAGAAAGTCACACAAACCTTTTTATAAATCTTATTTAAACTTATGCTAAAATACTTTTAATTACAAATATATTGGTTTTGAAAATATAGAATTAATTTTAACTAGCTTTGAAAATTATTAACTTGAATTTATAACTTCCAAATCACAATATATATATACACACACACACACACACACACACACACACACATATATATATATATATATTAGAATAAAAAAACATATTTTTTTTATTAAATTAAAACTAAAGACTCCCTACTTACAATATATACACCAATATATATACATTATAAATAGAAAAAAAATTTATTAGCTTTAAAAAGTAAAATTTACCAATTATATATTTATAAAAGAAGATTATTAAACTAATTTAAATGCTTATTAATAAAGATTACCAGATTGTTATTGCCTAAAATTCCGGGTCATCACACCTTTTGTAAACAATAAATTAATAGATATGAATTACTAAGTTGTAACAATTGATTTATTCCTCATCCTATTAATTAATCCGCTTTGGAATTTGTTTCGTAATCAATGGAATTAAATGTAATTGATGAATGTAATAATAAAACGTATATTTGAATTAAAATAAATGAAGAAGTTGAGGAAATAAAAGGGAAACATATGTTTTCATTGAAAGAGAAATTTGATATAATATAAGGAACATGTAAATGGAAACAAAAGGATAAAACTTTGTTTGAATTATTTAATGAAAATAAAATGATTAGTGGGTAACCAACACTTAATTGAAAATTTAATATTTAATAATCTGGAATTAAATCTTTTAACTAAGGTAAAGAGTAGTAGATGGTAATTGATTCAGTCAAGAATAAGCAACATGTGTTGAATTGAATAAAATGAACATTTAAATGAAGACAAACCAATGTTAATAAGATGAAGGTTCAATTTGGTCAATTTTAAAATATATTATTATTTGAAATTAAATAAAATTTAAAGGTTAAAATTTAAGAACAAATTTTGGAATATTGAGTAATATATTTTTCCAAATTCAATGAAATAGAAAATTTTCTAAAATTTTGAGTTTTGGTCAAACTTAGTCAAAATTTGACATTCGGTTAAAATTTTAAATTTGAATTTTAAAATTTTATTCGTTTTATATGATACTAGACTGAATTCTATCTTTTCTCCACTTTTTGTTTCGTCAAAATCGAATATCCATTGCTCTAAATATTTGAATTTCTATGAAAAACTGACATAAGTTTGTGGTGTTTCGTTGTGAAACTTGGCTAAGTCCTAATGGGTTTGTTTTTGTCCTAATGGACATTGGTTAACCAAGAGAATCTGACCATATAAAGTGACTTGTGTCGATTCCTATGTCTACGATGATTTGTTTCCTTCCGACTAATTTGTACGTATATAATTTTCTCTTGAGAAAATTTTCTCATCACACTCCCTTCTATCTCTCCAAATTTACAGAGAGTTCTAGATCCAAAAATAAAAATTTCTCTAAATCAAAACTCCTTCCTTTTCTCTTCCAAATTCCTTCCACCTCCTCTCCTATTGCCACCTCTCCACTACCATCAAAGCCATCCCTCTTTCCTAGCCTATAGCCATGCCTGTATCCACCAAATCCCACCCAAATCACCACTATCTTCTCCTCTTGCATAGCCAAACCATCTCTTCCACCCTAGCCCACCTTAGCCACACCCAAAACCATCCTTTCAGCCGTAACGACCTGCTTTTTCGATACTCGAAAATCAACGAATACGTCCACTGTATCAAATGCCGAACAATCAAATGCTGGAAAACCAAACCGTAAGGGAAAGAAGAAGGAGGTAGAAGAAGAAATATAAAACAACATCAGAATCCCATAAGTGCAGCAGAACAAAATATAATAGATAAATGACTGATCTTTTAACAAAAGAACTATATCTGTTTATACATTACATCATCAGAGTACAATACAATCAACAACACAATTCAGTCGATTATAATATCGTGTCCTCCCAAAGCTGAATATATAGCTTACACTGCATAGCGAAATACAAATCTACGGAAATTCGCCTTGTCATCCAGCTCGTTTCCTGAGCTCCATGGCAATCCACCCAGAATCTGTACTCTATAATACTCGGTCTAACCCGAGCATTATAATAAAACAATACCCGAGTCAGTCTGGAAAACTAGCATAAGAAAACACACTCAATTGGATTATTTAAGTTTTCAAAATCGTTTGAAATCAAAGGTGTCTCGTAAGACCACGCCACAAATTAACAAGCCGGGTTTTTACCTTAGGATAACCAAAACATTTCTTATCAAATCCTTTGATGTTATAATAGTGTCTATATACAAATACTTATTCAAATAGCCGAAATTTTTACATTCATTAAATTCTAGCATAATAGGTATACAAACAAGTTCGAAGGCACGTATTGATGATTGGGTTTCCATCAATGGCAGAGCTACTGGGGTACCTCCCGCCACAGTACGTGGTCTAGATCACCGTATCGAAGATCCACCCTGATCCCTTGCAACACAAAATCGGAGCTACCCCTTACTGGATAGTCCGAATAAGATCACCCCACGGTTGGGATCAACAACCGCCCACACAGCCGAGTAAAAGGGACATCTAGACAGGGATGACCTTACCATAATTGGTTGCTAGCCACTTAGACTTGCATGCACCTTCCCTATTTTAGCCATTCCCGGTTGATGAGGCTCGAGGATATGCGCTACCTTTTCAGAACACATCTTACTTAGAATGCTCATCGTCCTCCTGACGATGTTCTGATATCATTCGTTCATACAAGTCCGTTCCGGGTCCAAATGGAACCTAAGGCACTACTCCTACTACATCCATTTTGAAATCACCCTTAGAATTGGTAGCGATTAGCCCTTGTACTTCACTACTCCATCTTAGAATCTAAGCTCTTGTCTTCCTCACGAAAACGTTCAAACCAAATCGAAGTGGTTTTCAGGAAATTAATCCCGATCCCAGTCTTTTCGAAATGATCAGTGCATTAGCCAATATTGATAGTCCGTTATTTAACTATCATATAACATCCACTAGCAATCATCAGCCTTAATAATTTCCCAAATTATCTATTTATTTCAAAATATCCTTGCAAGATATATTTCCACTCTTCAACCCATTGAAAAATAGTTTTCAAATCACTTTTTCTCTCGCGGAATAAATTCCACCCAATTGTTTTATTCCCACTGAAAACCACCAAGTCTTAATACTTCAGATTTTAAAATAATTTAAATCACTTAATCCAAAACTATATATATAACTCAAAACCTTTTAAAAATAGAAACTACTTAAAACATTTTACAAGTTATGAAATCTTATAATAATTTCTCATGTGAAACTTAAGCTAGAACTAATTTTAAAATAAAAGTTATTCTATAAGGTATAAATATTAAATAATTATCCTTTAAATCATAATACTAGTTAATCCTTTAAAATAATTACTACTATAATTAATTTAAATAAATATTTACTTTAAAATTATAAAATATTTTTAAAAAAAATTAAAATTTCTCTAAAACATTCTTTTAAAACCACTTTAAAACCTCTAACTTTTACTTGGAAATCTTTCTTGAAAATATGCTTGGCCTTCAGGGAAATACACTTTCCTTTCCACACCTTTAAAAACAAATCACTCTTTCCTTATAAATTCCCATCCTGAATTAATACTTCTAAATTATTCTCTGATAAATATTTCATTTTAATTATAAACCCTATTTATAAATTCTATAGTCTTATTTTCCTTAAATTATGGTTTCAAACACTCAATCGATTTCCAAATTGATTTCCAAAATTAACTCCATTTTAAAAATAAATTAATTTATTATGATTTAAAAATCTTATTTAAAAATGAAATATCAATTTCTTATTCTATTAAGTCCACAAAATTTCTTTATTCTCATTTATCCCAAAATCTCTAATTTCCCCATCCCCGGGATTATTTATTTGAATTTAAAATCATCTTTTTATTCCATTCTAATTCTGTTCTTTAAAATTTCTACATTCCCTTCTCTCTTTAATTTTCTTCAAAATCCAATATTTTTTATTTCTGATATCTTAAAATACCAAAATATATTTCGTCAACCCATAGCATTCAATATTCCAAATCCCGATAAAATCAATCACAGATAATAAATCAATCATATCACAGATTATAAAAAACAATTTTCAATAATCTGAGGAATCCAGTTGGATCCCTCGAACCTATTCCCCTGCATCCACAGATGTTAGCACAATATAAAATACCAATCCCACTTCGAGGGGGATATCGTGGTATAAAGGGTCATCCGCTATTATACGGGGAGCATAAGGTCTCATTTGCTATGTAATACGGGAATCAATCACTGCAACACACACACACACACACACACACACACACACACACATATATATATATAATATCACATCCAGACTGATAATTAATAATCAACTCAAGCAATAAATCAATAATTTAAATTTTAACTATTTAAATTCATTAGGGAAATCCAAATGTGAGTGAGATTTAAACTCACCTTTATTTTGTTTGCAACCCATTTCCAAACCAGCTTGTCTCTCCATGATTTTAGACCTTGTATAAACATTATACAGTTTATTAATAATTTAAATAACCGAACAATTTGTTACCATTTAATAAATTTAAATTTAACTAATAATTTAACTAATAATTTAATTAAATAAATCTCCTTTCAAAATCTTTTGGTAACTAAATAATTAAAATAAGTTAATTACTCAAATTAATCTCCTTAATATATTATTTTAAAACTAAACTAGTTAAGTAAAAATAGGTGTACATAAATTTTTGAAATTACATATGTATACTTATAAAAATAATTTATAGATCTAAAAATCTAATTTTATGTAACTTCAAACCATTAAAAATTTCTATATATATATATATATTCTTTTAAACTATATAGATAAATAAAATTAAGACTAAAATAGGTATTTCCACCTTACTGTAAATCAAATGATGCTGTATATATTTTTTTATTTTTAAGTTCATTAAAATATCAATTATTTAAAACAGAAAAGAGCCCACTGATCTCCTTAATTAAGTTAAAACTTTAAATTAACTTAACCCAATTTGAAATTATCCTTACCACGCTACCAGGCCACAATCAACACGGCATACCGCAACCCGCCGCTCGACTTCGCAACCTACTACCCATGCGCGACCATTACGACGAGCAGCCACACTTCGCCATACCACTCCTCGTTCACACGACTCGACTGCGGCCTCCACTATCCAATGCCTCGCCACCGCGTGAAACCCTAGCCGACCCTCTAAAGACCACTGGCCTCCACCTCGCTACCCCTTGCCATGCAGAACTAAAATCGTCGTTCATGAACCCAACTCCCTCGCTTCTGCTCACCAAGCATACGCACGCTCGATTCATTTAGGAGCTGCGATTTTCGTGAATTTGAGATTCTCTTTTATTTTTATTATATGAATTCGAAGAATTTTAGGAGGAGCAGCTCGAACAGGGAAATAAAACTACGATCCCCATTTTATTTGACTTTGATTTGGGATATGCTCGGCCATTATTTGAAATTATTTCCTGTGTTCGATTTTAATTCCGTTTGAAGAGAACTCGGCTGTTCGATTTATTTACTTCTTTATTTTTTTCAAAAGAAACGCGTGTTTCATGAAGAAGAACATGTGTTTAAAATTCCTCTATGTGTCTGTTGCTACAGTATTTCGATGCATTAATATCATTTATATTTAAATTCAAATTCAAATTTTAAATTGTCTTGAAATCGTAGCTTAAAATTTTTACATCCTATCGAGGCATGCAGTTAGGCGTTTATAAGGTTATATCCCTATTCTGAATGCGATGGAAAATGTTTCGAGTCTTAATTCGATCGTATGGAGAAGATAACTTTTTGGACCAAGTAATTATATTAAATTTTCGATATAAAGCTCACAACGTTTACTTATCATACGATCACACGACAACTCCAAATAGTACGAAATTGAAATCCGATAATAATACACTATTACGGATCCAATGAACTGGTTTCGTCGAATTCCGAGACTGTGCCTCGGAAGGCTATTTTTAAATATCAATTTAAACAATATATTTTAAAACAGAACAAAACACTTTCAAATTCAAATTTAAAACTTCTATTGTCTCCAGTATTATAAATATAAATTTTTGAAGCCCTTAGAAATATTTTAACCAGCTTAAAACCAAGATTCAATATTTTAACCAATTTTCAATAATTAAATTTAAAAATTTAATTGCCAAATAAACAGTGATATTTGAAATTCACGTTAAACTAACTTTAAAATATTTAAAATCAATTAAATATTTCAATTTCAAATATCTAGAAATTCCGGGTCGTCACATTCCTCCCCCCTTTAAAAAATTTCGTCCCCAAAATTACTATTTAAGAGGAATGATCCATAACCCTTTAACTATTTTTCCGAAAACCAAACAGTTTTAACAACACCCAAAACAATCTTTTTGTTAAGGACATACTAACTCTCTTACTAACTTTCCAATTTCTTCCATTGTTTCCCAATCAACTTTATTTAATCATCCATTCAAATTATAATTCAAAACTAAATATTAAATTACCAAAATTTTCTTGAAATTTTTATAACTCCCTAAATTTTTGAAATTTTTTGCCAGGGTCTCCTTTGCGCAGCTAGATCGGTACAACTACAAAATGCCTCTACGGGCCCCCCAAATTTCAAAAGTAAACAAAAATCCAAGTGGCTAGATCAGAAAATCATTAAATTTCATACACAAAATTTAAGTAGATACCTTTTCTCTAGCAATTCAAATTTATCTTATGAAATCAAATTCCCATTTTCCTTTTTCTTCTAAAACACCTGTACGTCCTACTTAGCAATAATGTCCAATTACAACATTCAAAATCATTTTACACATTTCTTTACAAAAGTTTCAATATTTTTTTTACTTAAGTCGTACGATGCATATATATCATCCGTACACAGTTCCAACTCTGATCGCTCACTCGATCACACAATTCCATTTCTAAACTAGTATCGACCACCGATTTCCTAGTGCGGACTCGGATCTGGTTTCTAAATCGAAAGCCGTCATTTTCCTTGCATAGCCACAAAGTATGACAGGGAACTTCTAGAATCAATCAAAAATCCATATCCAGGTTCGCCGTTGAAAATCGGGTGAAATATCCCAACTCGGATCGGTATAACTACCTCAAAATTCTGTGCTCGAATATGGATTAAATCTCTATGAATAAAATACTATACGTGCATCCTACGTATTTATCCCAATTGATTATTACCTATATTAATTCTCTTTTTATTCACATTCATTTAGATTTCTATCCACTTATTCACAATTTTCCCATTTCACAACTTCTTATTAAACCTTCATTCAAATATTAACTGAGATTATTTCCAATACCAAATTTTTCTTAAGAATTTCACCATCCATTTCTTAAGTTAAATATAAATATTTTACACACTTCTTATATTTATTTTTACTTCACTACTGAAGTTTATATCCATTTCTATTCACTTTGCCTTTACAATTCTATTTGAATTCAATTTTCCTTCCAATTTTAAATATTGAATTTTATTATCCGCATCTCAACCCATCTGTACTTTCCTAGTTATTGTAATTAGTTCCATCCACTAATTCGTTACCAATCAAATTCAATTCCAAATCTATGAAACCTACAAATTAAATAATTACTTCATTTCCAAATTTAATTTCAAATTTTAAATAAAATTTTATTTCCAAACTCTTACTTATTTTAGCTCCCTCGAACAAATTCTACAATTTGAATTTACTTAACACAATTTAAATTGATTCCAATCTTCAATTTCAATTCCAGTTCTATCTTCTTACAAATTTAAAGTAATTTGTTCACTCAAAAATTTATTTCCAACTTAATAAATTGTATTACAATGACCATTTCATTTTTCCTATTTAGACCAAAATTTACTTCTATTTAACTTAAATTAGTTAAATTTCATTTCCATTTAAAATTTTAAACTTCCATAAGTTTTTTTCCTACTTGTTTGCATTCCATTTACTTGCTTCTTTAAATTTTACTTCATCCAATCGGTTTTCTTTCTGGCTTGTTCCATTTTCACACTTATTTAAATGACTTTTCTTCAACTCAAATTTTTATCTAAACAACCTAAATTTTTATAACTTTCCAAACTTATCTATCCTTTATAAACATTTTAAAACAACTCCAGAGTCATAACGATCACTCTAGTGTTTCATAATCATTTTTGAAATCAATTATATACATAATTCATTTGAATATCAAATTTCCTTTTGAATTTTAAAACCAAACCCAGTTTTGCAAACAACTCCAATTTAAACATTTTGGTAGCAATTCCTCTCTTGGAAACTCAAAAATGAACATAGATGATGCTGCAGTCATCACCAAAATTATTTTCCAGCGACCGAAGAGAGTTCAATGCTTTATCTCATTAAAAACCCTTTTCAAATATTTTTAAACTTCAAATATCACCCGATTTCCAAATCCAATTCAAAAATATTTCTTAAATAATATCACCATTATTCCCCCAAAACATTTGAAAATCATTTTCACACTCAAAGGAATTAAATTTCCAAAATTTCGAATTCCAAATCCTTTCAATTCATATTCAAATATTACTTTGGAATTTTTATTTCATTTTCAATTATAAATCACGTTTATAATTCACATTTAAAAATCCCATTTTGTTATGTAAATTTATTCCTTAACCTTTGGTTATAATTTCAATGTCTTATTTTAATTCTCACAAAAATAATGATAATAACTTAATATTATCACTTCCTAACAACCAAGCAACCTTATATAACTATAATAATTTACAAATATTATTCCTTATTTTATATATAAAAATAATTTGGGCAAAATTATTTCATTTACCCTATTTAAAACAATACCGTGTCGAACTCTTCTGTTCAAGTGTTTAGAGATCTCTATCAATAACGTTAATTACTCGTATTGAACAGAATCCATAAACCCCTCAACAGACCAATCAACACAATATAAAACAATTTTATATTCACTAACAAATACGCGCTCATATCTATTTATACACTCAAACTCATTTTAGAGTTTTACAGACTCAATTCTAATAAATAATTCCCACCAGAGCCAAGGTTATTACTTAACCTTCAGCTCTAATACTAAATGTAACGACCCGATTTTTCGACGCCTGAAAATCGACATCAATACGTCCACTATATCAAATGCCAAACAATTGAATGCCGGAAAACCAAACCATAAGGGAAAGAAGAAGGAGGTAGAAGAAGAAATAGAAAACAACATCAAAATCTCACAAGCGCAGCGGAACAAAATATAATTGATAAATGACTGATCTTTTTACAAAAGAACTATATCTGTTTATACATTACATCGTCAGAGTACAATACAATCAACAGCACAATTCAGTCGGTTATAATATCTTGTCCTCCCAAAGCTGAACATACAGTTTACGCTACACAGAGAAATATAAATCTATGGAAATTTGCCTTGTCATCCAGCTCATCTCCTGAGCTCCATTGTAGTCCATCCAGAATCCGTACTCTATAATGCTCGATCAGACCCGAGCATTATAATAAAACAATACCCGAGTCAGTCTAGAAAACCAGCATGAGAGAACACACTCAATTGGATTATTTAAGTTTTCAAAATCGTTTGAAATCAAAAGTATCTCATAAGACCACGCCACAAATAAACATGTCGGGTTTTTACCTTACGATACCCAAAACATTTCTTATCAAAACCTCTAATATTATAATAGTGTCTATGTACAAATACTTATTCAAATAGCCAAAATTGTTACATTCATTAAATTCCAACATAATAGGTGTACAAACAAGTCCGAAGGCGTTTATTGGAGAATGGGTTTCCATCAATGGCAGGGCTACTGGGGTACCGCCCGTTACAGTTACGGTCTAGATCACAGTACCGAGGATCCACCCTGATCCCCTGCTACACAAGACCGTAGCTACCCCTTACTGGATAATCCAAATAAGATCACCCAACAGTTGGGATCAGCAACCACCCACACAGCCGAATAAAAGTGACATCTAGACAGGGATGACCTTACCCTAATTGGTTGGTAGACACTTAGCCTTGCGTGCACCTCCCCTGTTTTAGCCATTCTCGGTTGATGAAGCTCGAGGCTATACGTTACCCTTTTAGAACACATCTTACTTAGAATTCTTATCGTCCTCCTGACAATGTTCTGATAGCATTCATCCATACAAGTCCGTTCGGAATCCGAACGGAACTGAAGTTACTACTCCAACTACATCCATTTTAGAATCACCCTCAAGATTAGTAGCGATTAGCCCTTGCAATTCACTAGTACATCTTCGACTCCAAGCTCTTATCCTCATGAAAACGTTCAAACCGGATCGAAGTGGATTTTGGAAAATTAATCCCTATCACGGTCTCTTTGAAACGATCAGCGCATTGGCCAATATTGATAGACAGTTATTTAACTATCATATAACATCCACAAACAGCAACCTTAATAATTTTCCAAATTATCTATTTATTTCAAGATATATTTCCACTCTTCAACCCATTGAAAAATAGTTTTCAAAACACTTTTTCTCTCGCGGAATAAATTTCACCCAATTGTTTTATTCCCACTAAGAACCACCAAGTCTTAATAATTTAGATTATAGAATAATTTAAATCACTTAATCCAAACTATATATACTTCAAAACCTTTTAAAAATAGAAAATACTTAAAACATTTTACTAGTTATGAAATCTTATAACAATTTCTCATGTAAAACTTAAGCTAAAACTAATTTTAAAATAAAGGTTATTCTATAAGATATAAATATTAAACAATTATCCTTTAAATCATAATACTAGTTAAACCTTTAAAATAATTACTACTATAATTAATTTAAGTAAATATTTACTTTAAAATTCTAATATAATTTTAAAAAAAAAAAATTTCTCCAAAACATTATTTTAAAACCACTTTAAAACCTCTAACTTTTACTTGAAAATCTTTCTTGAAAATATGCTTGGCCTTCAGGGAAATACTATTTCCTTTCCACACCTTTAAAAATAAATCACTTTTTATTTTTAAATAAATCACTCTTTTCTTATAAATTCCCATCTTGAATTTATATTTTCAAATTATCCTCTGATAAATATTTCATTTTATTTATAAACCCTGTTTATAAATTCTATAGTCTTATTCTCCTTAAATCACGGTTTCAAACACTCAATCTATTTCCAAATCGATTTCCAAAATTAACTACATTTTAAAAATAAATTCCTTTATGACGATTAAAAAATCTTATTTAAAACTGAAATATCAATTTCTTATTCTGTTAAGTCCACAAAACTTCTTTATTCTCATTTATTCCAAAATCACTAATTTCCCCATTCTCGGGATTATTTATTTGAATTTAAAATCATCTTTTTATTCCTTTCCAATTCCATTCTTTAAAATTTCTACATTCGGTAAAATTGTTTTGCTTAAAAATTCTCTCTTTAATTTCCTTCAAAATCCAATCTTTGTTATTTTCGATATCTTAAAATACCAAAATATATTCCGTCAACCCATAGCAATCAATATTCCAAATCCCGATAAAATCAATCACAGATAATAAATCAGTCATATCACAGATTATGGAAACAATTTTCGATAATTTGAGGAATCCAGTTGAATCCTTCCAACCTGTTTCCCTGCATCCATAGATATTAGCACAATATAAAATACCAATCCCACTTCGAGAGGGATATCGCGGTATAAAGGGTTATCCGCAATTATGCGGGGGGCATAGGGTCTTATCCGCTATATAATGCGGGAATCAATCGCTCCCATATATATACACTATTATATATAATATCACATCCAGACTGATAATTAATAATAAACTCAAGCAACTAATCAATAATTTAAATTTTGGCTATTTAAATTCATTATGGAAATCCAGATGTGAGTAAGATTTAAACTCACCATTATTTAGTTTACAACCCATTTCCAAACCAGCTTGTCTCTGCATTATTTTAGACCTTGTATAAACATTATATGGTTTATTAACAATTTAAATACCATTTAACAAATTTAATTTTAACTAATAATTTAATTAAATAAATCTCCTTTAAAAATCTTTTGGTAACTAAAATAATTAAAATAAGTTAATTACTCAAATTAATCTCGTTAATATATTATTTTAAAAATAAACTAGTTAAGTAAAAATAGGTGTATATAAATTTTTGAAACTACATATGTATACTTATAAAAATAATTTATAGTTCTAAAAATCTAATTTAATATAACTTCAAACCTTTGAAAATTTATGTTATATATATATATATATATATATATATATATTTCTTTTAAACTATATAGATAAATAGAATTAAGAATAAAATAGGTTTTTCCACCTTATTGTAAATCAAATGATGTTGTATATATTTTTCTTCTTAAGTTCGTTGAAATGCCAATTATTTAAAACAGAAAAGAGCCCACTGATATCCTTAATTAAATTAAAAATTTAAACTAACTTAACCCAAGTTGAAATTATCCTTACCACGCTACCCGGCCACGATAAACATGGCATCCCACAACCCGCCGCTTGACATCGCCACCTACCACCCATGCGCGACCATTGCGACGAGTAGCAACATTTCACCACACCACTCCTCGTTCATGTGACTCGACTTTGGCCTCCACTGTCTAATGCCTCGCCAACGCATGAAACCCTTGCCGATCCTCTAAAGACCACCGACCTCCACCTCATTTTGCTTATCGCTTACCCTTGCCATGCAGAACTAAAATCGTCGTTCATGAACGTAACTCCCTCGCTTCTGCCTACCAAGCATACGCACGCTCAATTCAATTAGGAGCTGTAATTTTTGTGAATTCAAGATCCTCTTTTTTTATTATACAAATTCAAAGAATTTGGGTTAGAGCAGCTCGAACTGGAAAACAAAACTGCGATCCCCTTTTTATTTGATTGTTGATTCGGGATATGCTCGGCCATTATTTGAAATTATTTCCTATCTTCGATTTTATTTCTGTTTGAAGAGAATTCGACTGTTCGATTTACTTACTTCTTTATTTTTTTTCAAAAGAAACACGTGTTTCATGAAGAAGGACACATGTTTAAAATTTCTCTACGTGTCTGTTGCAACAGCGCTTCGATGCATTAATATTATTTATATTTAAATTTAAATTCAAATTTTAAATTGTCTTGAAATCGTTGCTTAAGATTTTTACATCCTATCGAGGCATGCCACTATATGTTCATAAGGTTATACCCCTATTCCGAACGCGATGGAAAAGGTTTTGAGTCTTAATTCGATCGTATGGAGAAGATAGCTTTTTGGATCCAGTTATTATATTAAATTTTCGGTATAAACCTCAGCGTGTTTACTTATCGTACGATCACACGACAACTTCAAACACTATGAAAATTGAAATCTGATAATAATACACTATTACGGATCCAATAGAACTAGTTTCATCGAATTCCGAGACTGTGCCTCGGAAGGCTATTTTTAAATATCAATTTAAACAATATATTTTAAAAAAGAACAAAACACTTTCAAATTCAAATTTAAAACTTCTATTATCTCTAGTATTATAAATATAAATTTTCCAACCCCTTAGATTTTTTTTAACCAGCTTAAAACCAAGATTCATTATTTTAACCAATTTCCAATAATTAAATTCAAAAATTTAATTGCCAAATAAACAGTGATATTTGAAATTCAAGTTAAACTAACTTTCAAATATTTAAAATCAATTAAATATTTCAATTTCAAATATCTAGAAATTCCAGATCGTCACATCAACCTTAGGTCGAGCCTCTTAACCCCTCTTCTCTTCTCTTTTATATAAAAAGAATGAAATATATTTCCATATATATTTTGTGTTGCATCAATTCAAGTCCGCTTTGATTTTCTTTGGAATTCGCAACTCAAGTTCATAGCTTTGTGTCATCAATTTCCTTGCTTCTAAAGGTGAGATTTTCACTCACGATTTATAATCTTATGTTAAGTAAATGGATATCAATTGATGTGTTATTGGAATGTTGTAGTTGTTAAGAAATTTTGCGTAATTTGGTTATGATTTGATATAACATATGTTCACCTATGTTCCCTTATTATTTTTGACATAAATATGTTTTTGATATTATGTTGTTTATTTATAAAAATAGATGTGATGATATGGTTATTAATATGCATCATGATGTCAATATTAAATTTCTATGTTGAAAAGAAAGAAAAAAGGAAAATGTTATATTGATTTAAAGGTTGATACTTTTGTGATGGAAATTGTCATTAGTATGTTATGTAAAATTTATGTGTGAAAAAGAAGAAAAAAAGAAGAATATAAAAAAAGAAAAAAAGAAAAGGAATAAAATTTGTATGCATATATGTAGTATGATTGTAATATAGGAAATCACCTAAGGTGCTATATTGGAAATGATTGCATGTTGGGTTCTATTATGGTAGAAAATTTATGTCACATTCCACACTATTTTATGTAATTAATTATGTAAGTTACATGTTATGTTATGTAATTAATTATGTGATAATTAATTATGTAAGTTACATGCTATGTTTTATAATTAATTATGTAAGTTACATGCTATGTTATGTAATTAATTACTTAATAATTAATTATGTAAGTTACATGCTATGTTATGCAATTATTATGTAAGTTACATGCTATGTTCCGTAATTAATTATGTAAGTTACATGCTATGTTATGTAATTTGTTACGTAAGTTATATGCCATTTTATTCAATTTGTTATGCAAGTCATATGCTATTTTATGCAAATTTTATGTAAGTTGTGTGCCCTTATGTAATATGTTATGTATGATTTTGTATTATGTCATTTATTTTATGTAAATCTTGCTGCAAGTTTCCTTAGTTTTAGGCATTCCCTGTGGGTTGAAATGATACATTCGCGAATGATCTTTAGAATAGGGAAAAATAGTTATGGGTTGAAATGATAAACCCAAGCAGTTTTTATTGATTTTGAAATTTGGGATTGCGGGTTGAAATGATATATACCCGTAAATTTTAAATTACTGTAGATTGAAATAATAAATATCCGATCACTTGAGCCTAGGATAGAAAACTATAGACGGACACCGGTGGTCTATTTTTAAAGTGATTTCTAAAATTTTGAAAAGATGTGTTTGAAAAAAAATCAATTTTTGATTTTAATATAAAGATTTTATTTTTAAACATATATATAAAATTTTGATTATAATTTTTTTTTATGAATTCTAAATTTATAAGTTCAGGTTTTACTTATAACTTTATTTACCTTTTTTCATAATATAAGATTTAATTTAATAAAATTTAATAAAAATAAAATATATTATGTTTAAATTAACATATTTATTTTAATACAAAACCTATTTTAACATATAAACTATTTCTAATATATAAACTATTCCAATCTATAGCCTATTTTAATATATAAAGTATTTCTAATATATAAAATAATTCAATCTATAATCTATTTTAAAATATAAACTATTTTAATGTATAACTATTCCAATATATAATCTACTTTCAATGTTCAAAATGTTTAAAGTTGGAACTGTTATGATTTAGATTTAATTGATTTAAATTGCGAATATTTTGATATGACGGTTTAACATATTTTATGGTTTGATTTTGAAAATGAACATGATTACGGAAGTGATATGATTTCGAAAGTGATATGATTTTGAAGTGAATATGATTTCTAAAGTGGTATGATTTTGAAGTGAATATAATATTTTGATATCAGTATGAATTGGTTTTGGGAAATGTAAAAAAACCATCCGGTGTGAAACAAGCGTTTGGTTTTTAAAGAGACCGGGATCAGATACTGTCATACTCTCTACCAATTCCGAAAACCACTTTAGCAACTGCGTACAGGTGGAGATTCCAGAATGAA
Source organism: Allium cepa (assembly GCA_030765085.1). NCBI lineage: Eukaryota > Viridiplantae > Streptophyta > Magnoliopsida > Asparagales > Amaryllidaceae > Allium > Allium cepa. Next base: position 297,945,820 of record CM060946.1, read on the forward strand.
GTAGGATGGTTTAGCGAACGATTATGTATGAGGTATTACGTAGCCCTGACTCCCTTGGGTCAGCTTGATGTGGCTAAAACAGGAGCCATGCCAGGCCAAGTGAGGTCGCACCTCCTGCCGGGCACATTTCTTCGATACCGTATTATGGCTTCGTGATTGATTTGGTGGCCATCCTTTGATTTGATTTAGGAGTGTGTCTCGAGGTAGGTGGTAGTAGTTACTATGCGTTACCACCAGTCCAGATCCGTAAAACGTTAGAATCCTACCCTAGACATTGCCTCGCGTGCCTTGTTACTTGCCTTATCGCGCCCATTACGAGTTTGGTTTGTGTCGTACCTATGGAGTGCTCCCTGGTAGCCTACCTGTAGGGGGAGTTTACGTTATATGTATAGAATACAACATTTATATAAAAATATGTTAAAGGGGATATGGATAATGTCTTAATGCTATTTTAATATTTTACTTTAATGCAGACATTATTTATGTTGCGTATTGTATTGTGTATATAGATAGTTCCACGGATCCTTAAAGGAAGGAAATCCTAAACATTCTTTAAGTTATTGCATTTCATCTAGACAATTCACTTGAGTTGGTTTACTTGCATAAGACTGCTAATCCTGACTCGAGTGTTTTGTGTTTTACTTTATGCTCGGGTCAGCCTGAGTATTACAGTATTTGAGACTCACCTTTTGTAATGACCCGTAAATTTTAATGGTTTTATAACGTAATTAACTGAGATTTTGCTTGAAATTTAATTATAAATTTTAACAATGAAAATTTGATATTTGGTATGCGTCTGTTTAAACATAGCAATTGGCAAATTTTCATTGAAAAATATGAAAGTTAATTCCATTGTGTAATTTTCAATTTCAGTTTAAAATCAATTAATTAGATGAAGATAAAATGTTTTTCGAAATCTGAATTTGTACGATAAAAGTATAAACTATTTTCTGAGTGAGGAGTTACATTTTGTTTCATCAAATATGGACTTCTCTACTCTGTTTATCTTATTTTCGGCGTTTAAACAAAAGTTTTGCAGCGAATATCGACTTTCGATAGGTTGTCATATCGCCGATATCTATGTACCGTTATGTTCATCTTGTCGTGTTGATCTCCACAGCATATTCATTTGGGCATTTTGGCGTCCGGTATGCGGCGAAATCCGTGAAACGACTCGTCGTATCAATACCCATTTTGAATCTCTAGGGGGTTCTATGACCTTCCATTTGTCTATCGGTTGAAACCCAAATGGTCACTGCCTTTTATATCCCTTGTCTTTCAATATTCCTTATTTCAAAATTTTATTTTTTGAATGCTTTTGTTCATTTGCGCTTCTCTCTGGTTTCATTGAATAATACATATATAACATATATAAAGGCATTCGTAAAAAAATTTGTTTACTGAACCATCATCTACTTGTCTTCTTTTGCCACCATATCAGATCCAACTTCCATCTGTTCTTCCCAATCCTGCATGTTACCATCTTTTTATATTCTTGTTTAATATATATATTGGTTCATTCTTTTTTCTATTTTCTTTTATACCGTTTGAATAAAATAATAATAATAATATATAGTTTTATTATAGGTCAGTTCACATATATAATATTCCTGTAGCCTCTTCACTGTCCTTTCACTTTTCATTTTCTCCGACTTCTGCTTCATTTTTGTCCTCTCTGTTGTTTGTTTCCATGCATATTGAAAGAAAGCATTATAATATGAGTTCATTCCTATATATTTTCATTTTATAAATTATTCATCTTTCCTCTGAAATGCCAGTTCTCCTCCATTTTTCCTTATTTTCTTTAACCCATAGTCGAAATATATATATATATATATATATATATATATATATATATATATATATATATATATATTGTGTTTAGTGTGCCACCTTCTACTTGCTAAACTTCCACCATCACAACCCTATGCGGCCTAACCTACCACAGCTGCCGACCAAGCCACTCCACCAGGCAACCTTGTGCCGCATGCATCCTCTCACCTTCCAACTACCGAACGATCAACGGCCGCACCTTTAACACGCAACAACCCAGTTTGCCTCCCGATCCACTTGACCACCTTCTCACCTCGATCGCGCACACAACAGCTCATGTGCCTCCCTTCCCTTGCTAGGAGACCTCCATCCACAACCTGCCATTTTTCTCTCCACGCCTTCGCCATGTCCCCTCTCTGCTAGCCTCTCCCTGACTCGCCTTGGCCGCAGCCTCCGCTTGCCCGCACTAAATTCCTGAAAAAGATCACATGTCACGTAGCTGAGCACACACGCCGCCATTACAACACCTCTTTGCCTCCTTTTCCTTGACCTTTCCCACCTAGCAGTGCTGCCACGTCCCATCAGCCTCCTACACCCCTACTTCTTGACAAGACTCCACTGTGTATCTATATATACATGGAAATCTTTTTGAAGGTAGTATATATTTTGACTTTTTAATTGTATCTATATGAAAATATATAAAGTTGCTTTTATTATGTAAGTCTGTACTAGTTTATATATCTGAGTTGTTTGTATGTATATACATACATACATACACACACACACACACACACAGATATATATATATATATATATATGTTTATACAAGTTACAATTAATATGTTCGTTTATATACTTATAAATGTATAAGTTAAATATAATATGTTGTTCGTATCTATGAGTTATATATACAATGTAGTTAGTTATATTGATTTTATAATAAATGTTGATTTTTAAAAATAATGATATAGATAATTTGATTTTTTATATTATATATTTGTTTAATAAATATCGATTTGAAAATGTTAATATGAATATATTAATTTAATATGTGCTTTAATTAAATGTTGGTTTTAAATATATGTAAAGATTTATTTTGGTATCCGGGTTTTAAAATTAATATTGATTTTTAGAAAAATAATAATGTATATATTTTTTTTCGGTCGAGCTTTGCTTTTTTTCGTTGCTGATAGGAGATTTTCAGCAACTCTAGCTTGTTCGTATCCATCGTGCTTTGCTTTGGAATTTATTATTTGGATTCGTAGTCTGTCCTGTATCTAGTTTCTCTAGCCTCGAAAGGCGAGCCATTACTCACGATTAACAATCCGATACTTAGTAAATTTAATTCACTGGAAATAACGATTGAAATATGTTGTAAAATTGAATTGTTACGTTATTTAATTGTTAAATATGATATGCCATTATCTTCCATAATTTACCTATGACATATGACACCATAACCTGTTATATATGATATATTTAAATTTGTCACTGATGAAATATGCCTGTTGTTAATGTGTTATATTATTACCATATTTGTGACGCCGCACCTCTATACTCACACTAGGCAAGGACACTACGAGGCAATGCCGCCGACTAGCACGAAGAATAAGGCTGCTGAGGAGCGACCATCTGTGTAATTGCTTTATGCGAGTACCGATATGTCAGATAGTATTATAGAGGCAATCTGACACATCAATTACAAACTCAAAATTACTGCATTGTGGCTGTATGATCTTCGAAAACAAATATAAAATAAGCATAACATAAATCAGTCACTAATATTCATATCACAAAGGAAAAAACAGGTAGAAATAAAACACATAGAATTGTACATCAAAGTAGTGGTCATGCAAGATCCACTACATTACAAAAGAATAGTACAACTGCTAGACAAAAGAATATGTATACATCAAGGAGTCTCTATCTCGATTGTATAAAACAAAAAACTACTAAGTTAAGTAGTTAGCCAAAAGTAAGATGACAGACCCTGATAAGAAATCAAGTAGAAGCACCTGAAATACCTTGGTCTGACTGAGAATTATTTAAGAAGAAAATAATAAATGGATCAATCTAACTATAAATATCATATAAAATGAGATAGAATAAGAGATATGACAAAAGCGTATGATAACAACAATGTCATACTGTTACAAGTATACATTAAATAACAACAGAAATCATACACTATCTCAAATTTTCTCAAAACACCAAAAAGAATGTCATATTCTTCAACATATTCACCAAACCAAAAATATTGATAAAACATACCGATGTAAATCACAAAAATTGGCGAAACACAAATTCTAGAAATCATCAATTAGAAATCCATAAAACACAAAGGGGGAGGCCTATCACGAACGGGAGCATGAAAACTCACCAACACGTGCATCACAAACGGAACACTATTCCATGGCCGCTAACCATCAAATTTGAGCCGAGGCTCCACAAACTGCCCAAAGACCATAGGTTGCTACCCCACCAATTTTAAGCCGAAACTCCACAAATGGGGTTTAATCCCCTACACAGACAAAGAGACATCACACATCGCTAGTCTAATTCACAAAATGATTGATAGATAAGTGTAAATTACACTAAGCTAGTAAATAAATGATTTTATCTTTATGTCTCATAACCACTGGCTTAACTTAAATATTTACGAACAGATTGTAGATTTCCACTCGAAAATTATCACAAGATTTCAATCGAACAAGTCCAAGAATTGAGCGACAAAGTAAACGCAAGCGTTTCATACCACTTATTTTGCTAAGTCATTTAATTATATTTCTTGAACGAATGAGATAAAGGTTTGTATATACTAATAGATTGGAAAACGAATCTGAAAGCGAGCTTTGTATTAAAAGTAACGTTGAAATCATTTTTTGTGAGAGAGTTTTAGTATTTACTATTAGTATAGAAACCTTTGTCTTAAAGTGAAAAATCACAGAAATGATTGTATAAACAATCAATCACCAAAAACTCACACTCGATGACGTCAATCAAAATCATAGAAATCGATATCAAATCCATAAAAATGGATATTCGCAAAAATCCACAAAAGGAGTCATCGAAGTCGATAAAAGTGATAACAACTAATTAGATCAACCGAAAATTGATATAAAATGGAAACCCATCAAAAACAGGTAAGTTGGCTGAAATTAGCAGCAACAGAAGTCTATTGGTTCTCTTAGACGTCTGAGCTAAAAGACTGGAAATTTTATTCCAGATCGCTCAGATGTCTGGGAAGTAAGCTCAGACGTCTGAGCTGAAGGCCTGTAATTTTTATTCCGTAGCTTCAGATGTAATGACCCGAAATTTTCGATCCCGAAAATTTCAGATAGTTATGAAAAGAAGAAAGAGATAGAAGAAGAAGAACAGAAAACGTCAACAACTCACACACACAGCGGATAAAATATAATAATAAATAATAACAGTTTACAAAAGAATGTTATATCCGTCGATTACATTTAATATACATCAGAGTTTCAAATTCATACAGTCACTGAATATATATACAATTATCATGTCTCAGATTAACAATAATATAAATACAGCGGAAATATTCCATACGCTCTTGCCATCCAGCTCGCATCCTGAGCTCCAGAACGTCCCTATCTGAAAATCTGTAATACTCGGTCTGACCCGAGCATTACACCAAAGTAACACCCGGGTCAGGCTGGAAACCAGCGTGAGCAAATCCAACTAACATGGAATACCAAAGCAAACCACTTATATAAACCCGGGGTAACATATATCAATTTAACCAATTCACAATTTGCTATAGGCAACACTTATTTCACATATCTATTTCTAATACCAAGCTCAGATAAAATTCCCAACCCTTTATTTCACAAATCAATTTACAAAGTCACACTTTGCCATAGTCATAGTCATAACTTATTTTTTCAAAATAAGTATTCTATGTGCCAAAATTTAGATTAAATAATCCATTTCATTTAAACCCATCTATTCTAACCCATCAATTTCTCATATCAATCTATATTAAGCTCGAAGTGGTTTTCGGGTATCTTCCCTATACCCGATCCTGGCCTCTTCGAGTCTCATGTCATCCTAACCCAAGTTATTCAAATGATAACATAACATTTCATATCAGAAATATCCACTCATTTAAAGCATCCAATACCATCCAGTCATCAATAAACAATACTTATTCACATACAAATAAATTCAATTGATTCTAATTGAATTTATAACCACGTTCATTTAGATTCCTTCATTCAATATTTATTAATTCCAAATCAATTAATTAGTCAACTCTTTCCTATTCATCTTAATTTAATCACCCTGGATTAATTACTTTTCTTCAATTACATTCAAGTAATTATCTTAAATTAACTTCACGATATTAATTGTACTTAACCAAAGTCAATAAGTAATCTTATTGATTAACTATTTTAATTCCATTAATTCTTAGTTACTTATATTAATTAACTCCTCTTAAGTCACTTATCCCTGGTTAATTCATTTTAATTAATCTATCTTTCATTACATCGTTGATTATATAAATTAATGATTTCTAATTATATTTCAGTTTATCCTAATCCACATTAATTACTTCATTCAACCACAATATTAATCTTTCTTGAATTATCTCAACCTATAATTAGCTATCCATTTATTTACTTCATTAAATAAATCAATTTCTCTTTAATTAATCATCTTAATTAATCTCTCGATTAATTACACAAGTAATCATCAAGTAATCGCTTATCAAACCATCCATTAATTATTCTGGATTAATTGAACTTAATAGATTAACTTAATCTTTAATTAATTAATTAATTAATTAATCCAAAGCTTTAATTACTAAATTAATCGCCCCAGATTCATTAATTGACTGAATTAATTGATTATCCATTTTAATTTCCTTACTAATTTAATGAATCACAAATCATTAAATCTTTATTAACCTTAAAATGGAAACAGTTCATTTTTATGATTTAAGATTTAAACAACTTAAACCACAATATTTCGAGTCAAACCTCAATTAACTCGAAATTCATCCAAAATCACAATCACCAGATAATCAATTCACAGTGCATATCAAATTAATTCAATCATTCAACTAAATATTTAAATTTAACCATTTAAATTTAAATAGAAATCCAACAGAGTGAGATTTACTCACCTTTGCTTTTATTTGCAATCCACCTCAAAATTGCCTTGGTTTCCTTGATTTTTGACCTTGTATAAATAATTAGGTAGTTCATTAATATTTGAATCGATCCAATAGTTAATTACCACTTGGTTAACTAACAATTTAATTTAACTAAATAAATTTGATAACTAATTAATCAGATAAATCACTCAAACATATATATATATATATATATTGTTTTATAAATTAATCTATATAAACCGAAAATCCAATTTTAATATAAATGTTTAAATTGAAACGTTTTAAAATTCCTGTTTCGACCTTATATAGTTTCCAGTAAATAAAAATAAATTTCTAGTTTTAACTTACACGTTTAATTCAAATAAATAAAATTCCTAATAACTTAGTGTAAAGAGAATGTTACTTTTATTATTATTGTTTTGTCTGTAAAGTTTTCTAATTTATATATATGTATATTGAAACTAAAATAAATTATAATAAAGTAAATATACCTTACTGCTTCATTCCAATCCAAAATACCCAAACCCTAGCAGCAGCTCCTCCCTTCGGAAACGCGCTGCCACCGTTGCCGAGTTCACCAACGAGATGCCACAACAACCCACGCGAGCCCCCTTCATTCCTTCCTCGCCACTCCACTCGTCCTAGGCAAAGTCGCGAATCCCTATGCCACCGCTCGTCCTGAAAACCTCCAAGCTCTGACTCCTCATCGCGAGCCCTAGCCTCAATCGTAACTTCACCACCGATCTTGTCGAGCCTCCACCTTCATCTCGAGATTTGTCGCGACCTCCCTCGCGTATTGAGCTCGAACCCGAACCAAGATCCTACGTCGCCATTCTTCTTTTGTGAAGCGGATTCGATTAGAGAGAGGGAAACACGGATTGAATATAGGAAGAACTCGATCTCTCTTTTTTTTTTAAAGAACGAACGATTTCGGTTGATTTTCACCGAGAGAAAGAATAGGTTGATGTAGAATATAAAGTTGAAGGAACAGCGTATAGGTGAAGCCAATGTTTTGATTTAGACTTAAAATATTTAATTATAAATATCTCACTTTGCCCCGCTCAAAACTTCGAACCACCATCGAGGCGTGCCGCAAGGCGATTATAGGGTTTTACCCACGTTCCGAACACAAATGTAACATATTTCGAAGGCTAATTTGATCGTATTTGGAAGTTAGCTTTTTAAATCGATTTAAAATATTAAATTATCAATTTTAATTTCAACGCGTTTCTCACCCGTACGAGCAAACAGTAAATCCAAATGCTATGAAAATTGAAATCCGATAATAACTAACTATTACGGATCCAATGGAACTGGTTTCATCGCATTCCGAGACTGTGCCTCGGAAGACTATTTTTCAAATTCAATTTAAACGATATATTATTAAAATTGGACAAACCATCATTATATTAAACGTCAACCATTCTATTATCTTCAGTATCATCCTTACAATTTTATAAGCCTTCAAATTATAATTTAACAGGCTTAAAACTCCAGATTTAATAACTTGCCCAATTTCAAATTATATAATTCAACAATTTAATTATCAAGTAAATATTAATATTCGGAATTCAAGTTTAAAATTAATTTTTAAATATTTTAAAATAAATTTATTATTCCAATTTAAATCGTTAGAAATTCCGGGTCGTCACATTTCTCCCCCCTTAAAAGAATTTCGTCCCCGAAATTACTGGTTAGGAAGAATGGTCCAATACCCGATTACTTTTTCCCAAACCCACAATTCAACATCATACCAACTATTATTTTATTAAAGACCCACTATCATCTCAACCAACTTCCCAAAACCTCTATAGCTTCCAACAAAATTATTTATTCCACTTATTCAAATTTAAATTTTAAAATTCAAATTTCAATTATCCCAACTTTCCCAAAAAAAAAAATCTAACGCTCTAAATTTTCGAAAATTTTTGCCAGCGTCTCCTTTGCGCGGCTAGCTCGGTACAACTACAAAATGCCTCTACGAGCTCCCAAATTCCAAAAAGAAAACAAAAGCCAAGTGGCTACATCAAAAAAAAAAACCAATCCACTTTCATACAAAATTTTAATTACATACCTTTTTGTCGGGCAATTCAAATTATCCTTTGGAACCAAATCCATTCTTTTTTCCCTTATAATACCTGCATAACTTACTTAGCAATAATATTCAATAGCAACTCCCAAATTATTTTATACACCTCTTTACATAAGTTTCATACCCACTTTTATTCAAATTAGTTTTCATCGTTTCTTATGGATTCAATTTATTTTCATTTTCTAATATTGAGTTTTATCTTTCGTTTAAACTGATTCATCTTAGTTTCATTTACTAGTTTACTTTAATTTCCAATTTGCAACTGTTTTATCCTTAACCAAAATTTACCAAAAATTTTCTAACTCCCAAAATTTTCAGAAAATTTTGGCAAAGTCTCCTTTGTACGGAGGAGCTTTTGCAATTTGACAATAGATATAAATATATATACATCGACCCACACGGTCGGAAAAAGCAAAAACAGTTCATATTTCCTATTTTTATTGCGTAGGCGTACCTTTATTTAGCATTTTAAGCAAGCAGCTTATAAATTTAAGCAATTAGCGCAATCCAAACCAACCAAACAGTCTTCAGGTACCTGTACTATCTCAATTTAAATATGTAAGTGTCACATATAGAGAATTTATTAGCATTTACTCACTTTCAATAGTTAAACACAAGTATTACATAAACAACAAGTACCAAACGCTTCCCATAAGCGATTTATATAACCTTTAAAGCTAATTCAAATGCTTTCATCCAATTCATATGCCATTCATTCCATTTTAATTTATTCTCAACCATTTTATTTAGCTCAACACATTTCATTCTTGTATACTACTAGCCATTCCCAAATTAATTATATCCAAGCTTTTATTTAATGGGCTTTCATCCTTATTTGAAGCCAAGCTTCCTTAATTTTTAAACTTAAGTTAATTTACTTTAATTTATTCCAACCTCAATCTTAAGTGTACTTCTACTTGATTCTCATTTAATCAAATTCCATTAAATTCAGTTAGCCCATCCACCTAAATTTTAATTTTAATTCACCTTCTCAATTTATCAAAATAATATCCAACTCATATTTAACTCATTTATACTTCAAATTAATATGCCACCGAACTTAAGTTCAGTCTAATAATCCAGTTCCAATTAAAACTTTGATTTAGTTTTTATTTAATCGGACTTCATCCATTTATCATTTAACTCAATTAACCCATTTTAAATTTTATTTTACTTACTTAATTCATTTTCGAATTTATTTTATTAATACAAGGCCATTCTCAAGCTATTTCTATCCACCTGGTTTTGTTTGGAACCCAAACCATTTCTATTATTATCACTTTCATTTCATTCAACAACACTTCCATTATATCTAAATTACTTGCACATTGCATTAAATATTACTTATAACGCATTTAAATATTTGTTTGTTATTTAAACCATCGCTATTTGATCCAACTCTATTTTATTTAACTCAAGTTCATATCCAAACTCCATTATTAACTTACAATCCATTTATTTAACCGAGTTAAATTTTTATTAACATACTCTATCTAATAATTATTTGTTAGCTTACTTCCAACTTTTATTACAAAGAAAATTACTTCATTAAATTTTCCCGAGTTCAAATTTTATTTTATAATTCCTGTTTAGATTTTCCTTTTAATTATAAAATTTAGAAATGCCTTTAAATTCATATAATACAACTATCATGGCTTTTTATAAAAATATTTCTTATAACTCGATGCCTCAACCAGTCCATCCTTGTTCTCACAGAAATTTAGTCATACGTTGATCAGGCGTAGGACTGAAAATCTATAAGTACTTAGTAGACCCATTTTCAACATCCAGTGAAAATACTTGAAAAATAATTTTATGAAAAATATAGAGAACAGTTTTTTTTTTTGAAAATAGAGGAAATATTATTGGTGACAATGCTCTGAAAATCATCACCCCCATCCATGGTCACAGTTACATTCCAGGGTTACGTTGCCATCGCAGCAAAAGTCCAAGTAACTGCAGGCTCTCCGCGGCTTACCTCGATTACGCCATGGATCCACACAACAGATCACAGTTACATCCAGGGTTACGTTGTCGTCACAGCAAAAGTCCATGTAACTGCAGGCTCTCCACGGCCTCTGATTTTCGCTGCCGAAATGAAACCTCTCCACTCCTACATAGGTCGCAGTCTACCGATATAAAATCAAACGCAGACTGTTGGCTCTCAACGGCACACACGACTTCCGCTATGTTATACCATAGGTCGCAGTCTACCGATATAAAATCAAACGCAGACCGTTGGCTCTCAGCGGCACACACGACTTCCGCTATGGTATACACTACTCATAATCCCCAGGAACTAGTTTTGTCCGGACTCCTCACAGGATCAACTTTAGAACCCCCCTTGGGCTCAAGGCAGCACCACTCGGTGGCACTCCTGAGAAGTTCATTTCAAGGGAGCGCCTTTTTCCCCAGAGCCATCATCAAAACACTTTATACTATACATATATAGTATCTTTCAAATCATACACCTAGTATGATCTCATACAAAGCTCCTTTACACAAAATCGATTGTCCCACAATCGATAATTCTCAAGCTAGGCTTTTCAAATTTCAATATTGATTTTACCCAAAAATCAAAAGCCTTTCCAAATCCAAAGGTTCCCAAAACCCTTTTCCAAAATCCTCATAAGATCCTTTATATATATATATTCAGATATATATAATTTTTAAAACCTTGGATCTTTTCAAACTTGTATAAAACTCTTTTTATACTTCAAATACCTTCAAAAATCCTTTTCTTCCGGCTATAGATTTAACAAGGAAAGATTTATCTTATATAACAAAGATATACATAACTTTGTTTATTAAAAATCAAATATTCAAATTTGATTACTCTTTCCAATATCAATTTTATTCAAATCCGTACAATGTACACCTAACATCCGTACGCTATACCAATCTGATCGCTCACTCGATCACACAATTTCACTTTCGAACTAGTATCGTCCACCCGACTTCCTAGTGCGGACTCAGATCTGGTTTCTTGATTAGAAACCGTCATTCTCCTTGCATAGCCATAACCATGATAGAGAACATCCAGAACCAATCAACAATCCATATCCAGGTTCGCCGTCGAAAATCGAGGGAAAAATCCCGACTCGGATCGATATAACTATCTAGAAATTCTGTGCTCGAATCTGTATCAAATCACTATGCGAATAGAATAATATATGTACATCCCACGTATTTAACTTCATTGATTATTAGCCAAATCAATTTCCTTTCCATTCACATTTACTTAAATTTCCACTCACTCATTCACATTTGCCTTAATCCCCATTTGGACTATCACTTCAATTCTTATCTCAGTTGGGTATCTAAATCAATAACAGTTTGAACTCCGTCTAGTTTATATTTAGAAAATAGCTTGAAAATTTTAAAAATAGATAAGAAGTTGAAAAATAATTATTAGTTTGCAAGATAGCTATAAAATAGTTAACTAATTGTAAAATAGTTGAGAAATAGTTAAATAGTTTCAGAAATTTTAAATAATTGCAAAATAGTTGTGAAATAGTAATTAATTTGTAAAATAGTTGAAAAATAGTAATTAGTTTAGAAATAGTTGAAAAATGTTTAAATAGCTCCAAAAATAATGGTAAAAAATATATATAATAAGTTAGTTTTAAAAAGAAAGGTTGTATATATTTAATAGCTTAGAAAAAATAAGTTTGTATTAAAACAATTTATTTAAAATAGTCAAGAGTCAAACTGTTTACTTCCCCAATAATTCAACTTACATTCCACTTAATTCAAATCAAATTCCATTTGTACTAATGGAATTTAAATTTCAACTTTAACTCACCTCGAATTATATAAATTCGAGTTAGATTTCTCAAAGGTTGGTTTAACTCTTTAAACCAAATTAACCTTTATTTAAAGTTCTTAAACAATTTAGTTTTCTAAGTCTAATTCTCAAAATTTCATTTCATATTATCTTTACTTGCGTATTTCAAGGTTCATTTAAGAGTTCAATACTATTTTATTTTAAGAATTTAATTTATTACTCAATTTTATCTTCCAGCTTGAAGCCGGATCTTAAACAAGTCTAATTTTACAATTCAATTACTCAAATTTATTTTATTTATACAATACCATTCTCAATTAAAAGATTTTTATTAACAATAGAATGGTATCATCCAATTTATTTTTAAACGTCCATCCATTCTCAATTTTTAAATCTCAAACCCGTTTTGAGATCACACAAATTCCCAATTCAAATCACCATTTAACTTTCCAAGTTAAATTCCAATTTAAAATAATTTGGTAGCAATTTCTCTTCTAGAAACTCGAAAATGAACATCGATAATGTTGCAGTCATCACCGAAGTTATTTTCTAGTGACCAAAAGGGTTCAATGCTTTTATCTCTCTAAAAACACTTCCAAATATTTTTGATTTCAAATCTCCCAGATTACAAATTCAACACAAAAATATTTTTGAAATAATGCTATTATTCCTCCAAAACCTCTGGAAACCACTTTCAAATCCAAAGGAAGTTTAAATTTCCTATCCATCCAATGCATATCATATTAAATATTACCCTGAAATTTTCATCTTACTTTATTTTCAAATATTCTCTGGAAGTCTATTTCAAATTATAATCTCATTTATTTATGAAGTTTATTTCAATTTATAAATTACATTTACAATTTTTTTTTTCAAATTCAATTTTGTTATATACGTTTATCCTTCAACTTTGGTTATAAGTTTCAATTTGGTCGTATTTTATATTACTTCTTAACTTAATTCCAATAATTTAACAAACAATCACCTAAATATTCATTAGAAGGAAATGTTACTATATATATCAAAATATATTTTTATATAAAATCATTAAAAATCTTTATAAGCAAATCACAAGTACGCTCTCATATATATATATATATATATATATTCTCAACTCATTCTAGAGTACTACGGACTCTATTCAATGAGTAATCCCCACCGGAGCCAAGGTTCTCGCTTAACCTTCGGCTCTGATACCAACTGTAACGACCCGAAATTTTCGATCCCAAAAATTTCAGATAGTTATGAAAAGAAGAAAGAGATAGAAGAAGAAGAACAGAAAACGTCAACAACTCACACACGCAGCGGATAAAATATAATAATAAATAATAACAGTTTACAAAAGAATGCTATATCCGTCGATTACATTTAATATACATCAGAGTTTCAAATTCATATAGTCACCGAATATATATAAAATTATCATGTCTCAGGATAACAATAATATAAATACGGCGAAAATATTTTATACGCTCTTGCCATCCAGCTCGCCTCCTGAGCTCTAGAACGTCCCCATCTGAAAATCTGTAATACTCGGTCTGACCCGAGCATTACACCAAAGTAACACCCGGGTCAGGCTGGAAACCAGCGTGAGTAAATCCAACTAACATGGAATACCAAAGCAAACCACTTATATAAACCTGGGGTAACATATATCAATTTAACCAATTCACAATTTGCTATAGGAAACACTTATTTCACATATCTATTTCTAATACCAAGCTCAGATAAAATTCCCAGCCCTTTATTTCACAAATCAATTTACAAAGTCACACTTTGTCATAGTCATAGTCATAACTTATTTTCAAAATAAGTATTCTATGTGCCAAAATTTAGATTAAATAAGCCGTTTCATTTAAACCCATTTATTCCAACCCATCAATTTCTCATATCAATTTGTATTAAGCTCGAAGTGGTTTTCGGGTATCTTCCCTATACCCGATCCCGGCCTCTTTGAGTCTCATGTCATCCTAACCCAAGTTATTCAAATGATAACACAACATTTCATATCAGAAATATCCACTCATTTAAAGCATCCAATACCATCCAGTCATCCATAAGCAATACTTATTCATATACAAATAAATTCAATTGATTCTAATTGAATTTCTAACCACGTTCATTTAGATTCCTTCATTCAATATTTATTAATTCCAAATCAATTAATTAGTCAACCCTTCCCTATTCATCTTAATTTAATCACCCTGGATTAATTATTTTTCTTGAATTACATTCAAGTAATTATCTTAAATTAACTTCACGATATTAATTGTACTTAACCAAAGTCAATATGTAATCTTATTGATTAACTATTTTAATTCCATTAATTCTTAATTACTTATATTAATTAACTCCTCTTAAGTCACTTATCCCTGGTTAATTCATTTTAATTAATCTATCTTTCATTACATCGTTGATTATATAAATTAATGATTTCCACTTATATTTCAATTTATCCTAATCCACATTAATTACTTCATTCAACCACAATATTAATCTTTCTTGAATTATCTCAACCTATAATTAGCTATCCATTTATTTACTTCATTAAACAAATCAATTTCTCTTTACTAAATCATCTTAATTAATCTCTCGATTAATTACACAAGTAATCATCAAGTAATCGCTTATCAAACCATCCATTAATTATTTTGGATTAATTGAACTTAATAGATTAACTTAATCTTTAATTAATTAATTAATTAATCCAAACCTTTAATTACTAAATTAATCGCCCCAGATTCATTAATTGACTGAATTAATTGATTATCCATTTTAATTACCCTACTAATTTAATGAATCACAAATCATTAAATCTTTATTAACCTTAAAATGGAAATAGTTCATTTTTATGATTTAAGTTTTAAATAACTTAAACCACAGTATTTCGAGTCAAACCTCAATTAACTCGAAATTCATCCAAAATCACAATCACCGGATCATCAATTCACAGTGCATATGAAATTAATTCAATCATTCAACTAAATATTTAAATTTAACCATTTAAATTTAAATAGAAATCCAACAGAGTGAGATTTAGTCACCTTTGCTTTTATTTGCAATCCACCTCAAAATTGCCTTGGTTTCCTTGATTTTTGACCTTGTATAAATAATTAGGTAGTTCATTAATATTTGAATCGATCCAATAGTTAATTACCACTTGGTTAACTAACAATTTAATTTAACTAAATAAATTTGATAACTAATTAATCAGATAAATCACTCAAACACACACACACACACACACACACACACACACACACACATATATATATATATTGTTTTATAAATTAATCTATATAAACCGAAAATCCAATTTTAATATAAATGTTTAAATCGAAACGTTTTAAAATTCCTGTTTCGACCTTATATAGTTTCCAGTAAATAAAAATAAATTTCTAGTTTTAACTTACACGTTTAATTCAAATAAATAAAATTCCTAATAACTTAGTGTAAAGAGAATATTAATTTTATTATTATTGTTTTGTCTGTAAAGTTTTCTAATTTATAAATATGTATATTGAAACTAAAATAAATTATTATAAAGTAAATATACCTTACTGCTTCATCCCAATCCAAAATACCCAAATCCTAGCAGCAGCTCCTCCCTTCGAAAACGCGCCGCCACCGTTGCCGAGTTCACCAGCGAGATGCAACAGCAACCCACACGAGCCCCCTTCATTCATTCGTCGCCACTCCACCCGTCCTAGGCAAAGTCGCGAATCCCTATGCCATCGCTCGTCCTGAAAACCTCCAAGCTCCGACTCCTCATCGCGAGCCCTAGCCTCAATCGAAACTTCACCGTCGATCTTGTCGAGCCTTCACCTTCATCTCGAGATTTGTCGCGACCTCCCTCGCATATTGAGCTCGAACCCGAACCAAGAACCCACGTCGCCATTCTTCTTTTGTGAAGCGGATTCGATTAGAGAGAGGGAAACACGGATTGAATATAGGAAGAACTCGATCTCTTTTTTTTTTTAAAGAACGAACGATTTCGGTTGATTTTCATCGAGAGGAAGAATAGGTTGATGTAGAATATAAAGTTGAAGGAACAACGTATAGGAGAAGCCAATGTTTTGATTTAGACTTAAAATATTTAATTATAAATATCTCACTTTGCCCCGCTCAAAACTTCGAACCACCATCGAGGCGTCCCGCAAGGCGATTATAGGGTTTTACCCACGTTCCGAACACAATGGAACATATTTCGAAGGCTAATTTGATCGTATTTGGAAGTTATCTTTTTAAATCGGTTTAAAATATTAAATTATCAATTTTAATTTCAACGCGTTTCTCACCCGTACGAGCGAACAGTAAATCCAAATGCTATGAAAATTGAAATCCGATAATAATAACTATTACGGATCCAATGGATTTGGTTTCGTCGTATTCCGAGACTGTGCCTCGGAAGACTATTTTTCAAATTTAATTTAAACGATATATTATTAAAATTGGACAAACCATCATTATATTAAACGTCAACCATTCTATTATCTTCAATATCGTCATTATAATTTTATAAGCCTTCAAACTATAATTTAACAGGCTTAAAACTCCAGATTTAATAACTTGCCCAATTTCAAATTATATAATTCAACAATTTAATTATCAAGTAAATATTAATATTCGGAATTCAAGTTTAAAATTAATTTTTAAATATTTTAAAATAATTTTATTATTCCAATTTAAATCGTTAGAAATTCCGGGTCGTCACATCAGATGTCTGAGCACACTACCAGACGTCTGAGCTGAAGCTCAGATCACACTGTGCCTAAGCCATTGATTGTCAAATTAACTCAAAAACGATCGTACGAGCAACGATGGCTAGGGATTTATTCCAAGCGACAACCCAGCCCTATAGACTCATCAATACACTCCGAACAACATGTCTAAACATCCATATATGGATTTCATAGATTTTGACTTCAAAATATCAAAAATTGAAAAATTCACCAAACCAATTCAATTCAAAAGCGAATGGACGTGTAATAGATGTTAGGAGTTCATACCTAACAACGATCAATGATATAGACATAGATGTGAGTTCAAGAACTCACCTTTATACCCAAAAACATCAAATGAGAAGCTTTAAGACAGGACAAGATCAACCACTCTTTGACTTCAACTCAAGAAGCTCCAATCTAAGCTCATAAGCAAATATTTACTAAGGTAGGGTTTAGGAATTTCAATAAATTGAAGAGAGATTGAGATGGAGAAGTTGAAGATGATACTTACCTATGCTTCTCCTTGATTTCTAGAACTTGAATTTAAATTTCCTAGTAAATTAGGGCTTAGGAATTTTGATTCCTCTTCCTTTTCCCCATTTTTACTTTAGCTTGAGAGTATTATGCAATAAAAATGAATGAAGAGGAGAGGGGGTGGAGCTAGGGTATTATTTTGGGTTAATGGGCTGAAACCCAAAAACCCAAAGCCCAAAGCCCAATAGCAAAATAGCAAAATTCAACTCAACTCCAAACATAGCGATGTTTATACTCAAAAAGGTCGCAAAAGGCATTTTGAACTCAATGGAAGTAGTCTCGAGTCTTAATTTGAATGTTTACAAAAAGTAGCATTTCGGACATTAATCCGACCAACAAATGCTATATTTAAATAAAACATTTAAATATACAATCGTAAAATATGCGGATTGTTATAGACTCCCCTCCTTAAAGAAATTGCATCCTTGCATTACTTAAGAAGAAGAAAAGAGTAACAACCATAAAAGCATATTAACACTAAAGAAAATTTGAAGTAAGAAGTTCACCTTAAAGACCTCGAGAGAGTAAGTCCAGATGTGTTCGCTCGATGAATTCTCTGGATTCCCAAGAACAATCCTTAGGATTTGAGGACTATTGAACTTTCACAAGTGGGACATCTTTATTATGAAGATGTTTAACCTCCATAGCAATGATACGAATAGGATGTTGCTCATAAGTCAAATTAGGTGAAACTATAATTTCTTCAATAACACCAGGCTCAAGAATAGAATCGAAATCTTTAAGGTATTTCCATAGTTGAGAGACATGGAATACGTCATGAATAGTATAAAATTGAGCCGGTAATAAAAGGCGATAAGTCACGGAACCAATGCGTTCGGTGATGGGAAATGGACCAATATACCGAGATGCTAATTTTCCCTATCGACTGAAATGCACAACACCCTTCATAGGTGAAACATGGATTGTAACGAACCGAGATTTTTAGATATTTGAATTGGAATATTTAATTGATTTTTAATATTTACAATTTAGTTTCTAACTTGAATTTCAAATATCGCTATATTATTATATAATTTAAATATTGAATTTAATAATTGGAAATTGGGAAAATGGTTGAATCTAGAGTTCCAGGCTTGTTGAAAATAATTTAAAGGCTTATGAAATTTATATTAATAGTACTGAAGATAATAGAAGTTTTAAATTTGAATTTGAAAGTGTTTTGCTTAGTTTTGAAATATATAGTTTAAATGGATATTTAAAAATAGCCTTCGGAGGCATAGTCTCGGAATTTAACGAAACCAGTTCTATCAGATCCATAATAGTGTATTATTATCGGATTTCGAATTTCCAAGCATTCATAGTTGTTGTGTGAACGTACGATATATAAATGCGTAGAAATCTATATTGAAATTCAATAAAATAATTGAGTCCAAAAAAGCAATCTTCTCCATACGATCGAGTTAGGCCTCGAAACCTTTTCCATCGTGTTCGTAATAGGTGTATAACCTTAGGAACGTCTAGCGGCATGCATCGATAGGAGGTCAAGATTTTGTAGTTGTGTTATCGAGACAATTTGAATTCAAAATATAATATATATGTATTTAATATAAAAATGTTTTCACAAGACAAATTAAACACGTGTTTCCCTTGGTATAGCACGTGTCCTCCCTAATAAGCTTGTGTCTCCTCTAATTAGAAATCAATTGGTCGAACTCATCAAACAAAAATGATAATCGAATTCAAAATGTTAATGGCCGAGAAAAATAAATCGTATCTCCATTCAAATTGGAATCCACGTTTATCTTCAATTTATTTCCTTCCTTCCAAAATCAAAATCGAGCAGTGCTCGTTTCTATAAAAGAAGGGATAAATTTCGTTAGTTGCGATGGGCGACATTCGCGCATGGGGAGCGGCGATGCTCGCCAGTACTGAGTTGACCCTGGAACTCGCCTAAGGCGAATCGCAGTGTGGTGTCGAGCTGGGGTCTGGGTGTGCTGCACCTACGGCATGGCTGTAAGCGTAGTGGTGTGACTAGGTTTTGGGCGAGGTAAGCTCAATGGCCGAAAGCACGCGTGGGCGAGCCATCAGGCAGCGAGGCGAAGTCATGAGTTTGAGAATCGCAGCGTCGAACCGAGCAGTGAAGGTATTTTCTGTTATTTTGTTAAATTATATATATATATATAGATGTTAATGATAATAATAGTAGTAAGTATATGTTTCAATTTAAATATAAAAAGCATATATATATGATGATGTTACAGAAAAATAGAAGGAGACGAAAGTAAGTATGGTACACCAAGATAGATAAAAACAATTCTGTTTTACTTAATATATGAGTTGAAAGAAAAGCTTTTTATTTTATTAGAATTCAATATGCATATATATGATTTGGAAAGTATATAGGAATGTTGAATTTATAAAAAAAAATTGGAATTTTGAATCTATATAATTATAAGTATATGGGTTCCAAAAAGAATTATAATAATAAAGGTATAATTATATCTATGTAAAAATATATTTACATATTTTCACTTACTAGTTTATTTTATAATAAGGATTAAGGTGGTTCACTTATTTAAAATTACTTATTTAATTACAAAACTTATTTATAATAGGAAATTTGTTTAAAACCAAATTATTAGTTAAATTAATTTATTAAATGGAAATTGATTTATCACTTCAAATATTAATAAACCATACAATGTTTGTACAATGTCTAAATCGTGGAGAAACAAGCTGGTATGGATCAGATTGCAAATTAAAAATCAAAGGTGAGTTAATCTCACTCATTTGGATTACTATTTAAATTTATATAGTTAAATTTAAATTATTGGTTGAATGATTGAATTGACTGGATGTGATATCATATATATAATAGTGTATATATATATATTGGGGCGATTGATTTCCCGCATTATATAGCAGATGAGACCCTATGCACTCCGCATAATAGTGGATGATCCTTTATACCGCGATATTCCACCTCAAAGTGGGATTGGTATTTTAAATTGTGCTAACATCTGTGAATGCAGAAAAACAGGTTGGAGGGATCCAACTAGATTCCTCAAAACATTGAATTTATTTTATATTCAACGATGTGATTTATGTGATAATCTGTGATGATTACATTGATTATATTAGGAATTGAAAATTTTGAATGCTATAGCTTGGTTGAATATATATAATGGTATTTGAGAGAATGAAAAATATATGAAGTTTGGATTTTTAAAGGAAACTAAAAGGGAAATTTTTTAAGTAAAATAATTATAGTGAATTTGGGTAAATTAAAAATTGAATTTGGAAAAGTATAAAAGTTTGATTCTTAAATTCTATTAAATAAATTCTGAATATGGAAACGAAGATAGAGATTTTAAATAAATGAAAATAAAAGAGTTTTGGAGACATAAGTGATATTTTCTAAAAATTTAAAGGATTTCATTTTCAAAATTTAAGATTTAAAACGTTTGGGAAGAAATAAAAGGGTAAAATTTTGAGTGAAGTATGAAGTGGATATTTCAATTTAAAATAAGATTTTAAATCATAAATATAGAAGTGAATATAGGATTTGTGGATTTAAAATAAATTTGGATAAGTATAGGAATTTATTTTAAAATGGAGTTAGTTTTGAAAATTGATTTGAATACTGATTAAGTTGTTTGAAATTGGGATTAAAAGAGAATGAGATTATGGATTTATAAACGGGGTTTATAAATAAAGTGAAATATTTATCAGAGGATAATTTGAAAGTAAAATTCAGGATGGGAATTTATAAGGAAAGCGTGATTTGCTAAAACTAAATAGTGGTTTATTTTTTTAAAGGTATGGAAAGGAGAGTATATTTCTTTGGAAAGCCGAGTATATTTTCATAGAAAGATTTCCAAGTATAAGTTAGAGGTTTTAAAGTGGTTTTAAAAGAATGTTTTAGAGAAATTTTATTATGTTAAATTGTTTTATAATTTTAAAGTAAATATTTATTTAAATGAATTGTAGCAGTAATTATTTTAAAGATTTATCTAGTATTATTATTTGAAAGATAATTTTTAATATTTGTACCTTATAGAATAACTTTTATTTTAAATTAGTTTTTTCTTAGGTTATACATGAGAAATTATTATAAGATTTCATAACTAGTATTTTAAATAAAGTGTTTTAGGTAGTTTTTATTTTAAATGTTTTAAAGTATATATTTTTGAATAAGTGATTTAAATTATTTAAAAACCTAAAGTAGTTAGGCTTGGTGATTTTCAATGGAAATAAACCAATTAGGTGGAAATTATTCCGCAAGAGAAAAAGTGATTTGAAACTATTTTCAAAGGGTTGAAATGTAGAAAATATCTTGCGAAGATATTTTGAAATAAATAATTTCGGAAATTATTAAGGCATGATGATTATTTGTGGATGTTATATGATAGTTAAATAACCGACTATCAATATTGGCAATTGCGCTGATCATTTCGAAGAGACCGAGATTAATTTTCGAAAACCACTTCAATCCGCTTTGAACATTTTCGTAAGGAAGACAAGAGCTTGGAGTCGAAGATGGAGCAGTGAAGTGCAAGGGCTAATCGCTACTAATCCTGAGGGTGATTCCAAAATGGATGTAGTAGGAGTTGTGCCTTCGGTTCTGTTCGGGCCGGGAACAGACTTGTATGGATGAATGCTGTCAGAACATCATCAGGAGGATGATGAGCATTCTAAATGAATGTGTGCTATAAAGGTAAAGCGTAGCCTCGAGCCTCATCATCCGGGAATGGCTAAAACAGGGGAGGTACATGCAAAGGCTAAGTGGCTAGCAACCAATTAGGTTAAGGTCATCTCTGTCTAGAAATCCCTTTTTATTCGATTGTGTGGGCGGTTGCTGATCCCAATCGCGGGGTGATCTTATTCAGACTATCCAGTAAGGGGTAGCTCCAGTCTTGTGTTGCATGGGATTAGGGTGGATCCTTGGTACGGTGATCTAGACCACGTACTGTGACGGGCGGTACCCCAGTAGCCCTGCCATTGATGGAAACCCAAACTCCAATAAGTGCCTTCGAATTTGTTTGTATACCTATTATGCTGGAATTTAATGAATGAATAATTTCTGCTATTTGAATAAGTATTTGTATACAGAAACTACTATAATATCGAGGATTTGATAAGAAATGTTTTGGTTATCATAAGGTAAAAATCCAGCATGTTTATTTGTGGTGTAGTCTTACGAGATACCTTTGATTTCAAAAGGATTTTGGAAACTTTAATAATCCAATTGAGTGTGCTTTCTCATGCTGGTTTTCCAGACTGATGCGGGTATTGTTTTATTATGATGGGTCAGACAAGTATTATAGATACAAGAAAGGATGTTGTGGAGCTCAGGAGACGAGTTAGATGGCGAGACGTATCACACGTATTTGGTGAATATTCCGTTGTGTATGAGTAACTACATAGGCAGTTTTTACGAGGACAGGTTATGATAACTGTCCAGTTGTGTGCTATGAATTTTGTTGTACTCTGATGATGTAATGTATAAAACTGATATAGTTCTTTTGGTTTAAAGATCATTCATTTATCTATTATTTATTGTTCCGCTGCGATATTGAGATTCTCATATTGTTTTCTATTTCTTCTTCTGCCTCATTCTTCTTAAACCCTAATGGTTTGGTTTTTGGCATTCGATTGTTCGGCATTTAATACAATGGACGTATTGATGTCGATTTTCGAGCGTCGAAAAATTAGGTTGTTACAAAATGGTATCATAGCCGAAGGTTACGCAAGAACCTTGGCTCTTGTGGGGATTACTCATTAGGAATAGAGTCAGTGGTACTTTGAAATGAGTTTGAGTGTATTAATAGATATGAGCGCGTATTTGTTAGTGGATATAAAATTGTTTTATATTGTGTTGATTGGTTTGTTGAGTGGCTTATGGATTCTGGTCAATACGAGTAATTAACGTTATTGATAGGGATCTCTAAACACTTATACAGAACAATACGACACGGTATTGTTTTAAATAGGGTAAATGAAATAATTTTACCAAACTTAATTTTGGATATAAAAGAAATCATTTTCCGTAAACATATGGTTGCTTGGTTGTTAGGGAGTGATAATATTAAACTATTATCATTGTTGTGTAGAAATTTAAAATAGGAATTGAAATCATAACCAAATGTTAAGGAAATAAACTCAGGTAACAAAATGGAATTTGAAATTTGAATTAAAAATGTGATTTATAAATTGAAATAAGATTCTAGAGTAATTTTTGAATAGGGATTAAAAGAATTTGGAATTGAAATTTTAGAAATTAAATTCCTTTGATTTGAAAATGATTTTCATAATGGTGATATTGTTTGGGAAATATTTTTGAATTGGATATGAAATCTGGCGAGATTTGAAATTTAAAAATATTTGGAAAAATGTTTTTGAAGGGATAAAAGCACTAAAATCTTTTCGGTCGCTGGAAAATAATTTTGATGGTGATTGCGACATCATCAGTGTTCATTTTCGAGTTTCTAAGTGAGGAATTGCTACTAAATTGTTTTAAATTGGAATTGCTTGCAAAACTGGGTTTGGTTTTAAAATTCAAAGGAGAATTGGATATGCAAATGAATTGTATATATATATAGTTGATTTCAAAAATGATTTTGAAAAATTGTTTAAACTCTGGAATATTAATAAAAGATGTTTATGGTATATGAATAAGTTTGATAACTTATAGGAATTTGAAATTTGTTGGAATAAAATTCAACTTGATAAGGGTTAAATAAGAGTAAGTGTGCAAAAAAAATAAGTCGGAAGGCAATATAATTAATTGAAGTAAATTAAAATAAATTAGAAAATAATTTAAATAAGTGGAAAACTTATAGAAGTTCGAAATTTAAATTGAATCGGAATGTAAGCAAATCTAGTTAAGTAAAAATGAACTTTGAGGAAAATTGATTATTGAAAATAAGTTTATTAAGATTATAAACAAATGTACAGAGAAACAAAAGGAAATTACATTTGTAAGTAAGTAAAATGGAAGTTGAATATCGGAATTAAATTTGAATTGTGTTAAATAAAATGAAATGAAAAATTAGTCAAGTTGGACTAAACAGAATAAAGGATTGAAAATAAAATTTGTAAATAAAAAAATTGATTTAAGTGGGTAAGAAAATGAATTGGAATGGAATAATGGAATGAGATTTGATTTGAATCATGTTAAATAAAATAAAGTTATTGAATTTGATTGGGAATAAATAGGTGAAAGGAATAAAAAATTGAATTCAAGTGAAATTGAAAAATTAATTCGAAGTGGACTAAAAATAATAAGGTTTGTAAATGAAAGTGTTTGAGATATGAATAAATTAGTAAGTGGAACTAATTAAAAGAAATGGTTAATTAAATATGGTGTGAATAGGATAAATAAAATTCAATATTTAAAATGGAAAGGTAAATTGAATTCAAGATGGAATTGGAAATTTAAGTTAAATGAAAAATAGATACAAAAGCTTGAGTGGTGAAGTGAAAAAAATATAAGAAGTATATAAAATATTTATAATAGTCTTAACAAAATTTAGGTAGGAATTCTTAAGTAAAATGTCGTATTGGGAAAAATGTAATAAGTTAATAATCGAAGAATAAACTGAAGGTTGTGAAATGGGATAATTGTGAATGAGTTGATAGAAATCAAAACAAATGTGAATAAAAGAGAATTGCTATAGCTAATAATCAACTGGGGCAAAATATTTAGGATGTACGTATATTATTTTATTCACATAGCGATTCAATCTAGAATTCGAGCATAGAATTTTGAGATAGTTTTATCGATCTGTGTTGGAATTTTTTCGCTCAATTTTCGACGGTGAACCCTGGATATGAATTTTTGATCGATTCTAGAAATTCTCTATCGTAGTGTATGGCTATGCAAGGAGAATGATGGTTTTTGATCAAGAAACCAGATCTGAGTCCGCATTAGGAAGTCGGAGGAACGATACTAGTTCGGAAGTAAAATTGTGTGATTGAGTGAGTATCCGATTGGGTATTGCATACGGATGATATATGTGCATCGTACGGGTTAAGTACAACAAATATTGAAAATTTTGTAAAGTAATGAATAAAATGGTTTTTGAATTCTTTGATTGGATATTACTGCTAAATAGGATATACAGGCGTTTTAAAGGAAAGGAAATCGGTGTTTTGAATTCAAAAGATAAGTTAAATTACTCGACAAAAAGGTATGTATTTAAATTTTTGTATGATATTTGATGATTTTTTTGATCAAGCCACTTGGCTTTTGTTTTTCTTTTGAAATTTGAGGGCCCATAGAGGCATTTTGTAGTTGTGCCCAGCTAGCCGCGCAAAGGAGACGCTGGCGAAATTTTTCGAAAATTTAGAGAGTTAGAAAAATTTTGAGAAAATTTTGACAGTTTCAAATTTGGTTTTAAATTAAAATTTGAAATGGTTAACTAAGTGATATTGTTTGGAACCTATGGTTAAGTTTGGAAGGTTAGTAAGAGTGTTAGTGTGTCTTTGATAAAAAGATTGTTTTAGGAAGATGTGTGAAAACTGTTTGGATATGGGAAAATGATAAACAGGTTACGGACCATTATTCTTAACTAGTAATTTCGGGGATGAAATTATTTTAATGGGGGAGGAATGTAACGACTCGAGATTTTTCGACATTTGAAATTGGAATATTTAGTTGATTTTAAATATTTAAAAGTTAGTTTCTAACTTGAAATTCAAATATCGTCATATTATTAGATAATTTAAATATTGAATTTGATAATTGAAAATTGGGAAAATGGTTGGATCTGGAGTTCTAGGCTTGTTGAAAATAATTTGAAGGCTTATAACATTTATATTAATAGTACTGTAGATAATAGAAGTTTTAAATTTGAATTTGAAAGTGTTTTGTTCAGTTTTGAAACATATAGTTTAAATGGATATTTAAAAATAGCCTTACGAGGCACAGTCTTAGAATTTGATGAAACCAACTCCATTGGATCCGTAATAGTGTATTATTATCGGATTTCAAATTTCGTAGCATTCGGAGTTGTTGTGTGATCGCACAGTATATAAATGCGCTGAAATCTGTATTGAAATTCAATATAATAATTGAGTCCAAAATAGTTGTCTTCTCCATACGATCGAGTTAGGCCTCAAAACCTTTACCATCGTGTTCGTAATAGGGGTATAACCTTGGGAATGCCTAGCGGCATGCATCGATAGGCGGTCAAGATTTTGTAGTTGCGTTGTTGAGACAATTTGAATTCAAATATAATATATATGTATTTAATATAATAATGTTTTCACAAGACAAATTAAGCACGTGTTTCCCTTTGTATAGCACGTGTCCTACCTAATAAGCACGCGTCTCCTCTAATTAGAAATCAACTGGCTGAACTCATCAAAAAAATGAAAATTAAATTCAAAATGTTAATGGCCGAGAAAAATAAATCGTATCTCCTTTCAAATTGGAATTGACGTTCATCTTCAATTTACCTCCTTCCTTCCAAAATCAAAATCGAGCAGTGCTCGTTCATATAAAAAAGGGATAAATTTCGTGAGTCGCGATGGGCGACATTCGCGCGTGGGGAGCGGCGATGCTCGCCAATACTAAGTTGACCCTGGAACTCGGCTGGGGTGAATCGCAGCGTGGTGCTCGGGTCTGGGTGTGCTGCGCCTACAGCATGGCTGTAAGCGTAGCGGAGCAACAAGGTTTTGGGCGAGGTAAGCTTGATGGCCGAAGGCGTGCATGGGCAAGCCATTAGGCGGCGAGGCAAAGTCGTGGAGTTTGGGAACCGCGGCGTCGAACTGAGCAGTGAATGTATTTTCTGTTATTTTGTTAAATTGTATATATATGTATGTACGTATGTATATAGATGTTAGTGATAATAATAGCAGTAAGTATATGTTTCAATTTAAATATAAAATGCGCACACACACACATATATATATGAAGATGTTATAGAAAAATAGTAGGAGACGAAAATAAGTATGGTACAGCAAGATAGATAAAATCATTCTGTTTATTTAATATATGAGTTGAAAGAAAAGTTTTTATTTTATTATAATTCAATATGCATATATATGATTTGGAAAGTATATAGGAATTTTAAAATGTTGAATTTATAAAAAAAAATGGATTTTTTAAATCTATATAAATAAATATTTATAAGTATATGGGTTCCAAAAAGAATTATAATAATAAAGGTATAATTATATCTATATAAAAATATATTTACATATTTTCACTTACTGGTTTATTTTATAATAAGGATTAAGGTGGTTCACTTATTTAAAATTGCTTATTTAATTACAAAACTTATTTGTAATAGTAAAATAGTTTAAAACCAAATTATTAGTTAAATTAATTTATTAAATGGAAATTGATTTTTAGATCACTTCAAATATTAATAAACCATACAATGTTTGTAAAAGGTCTAAAATCGTGGAGAAACAAGCCCGCGTGGATAGGATTGCAAATTAAAAATCAAAGATGAGTTAATCTCACTCATTTTGATTACTATTTAAATTTAAATAGTTAAATTTAAATTATTGGTTGAATGACTGAATTGACTGGATGTGATATCATATATAATAATGTGTGTGTATATATATTGGAGTGATTAATTTCCCGTATTATATAACGGATGAGACCCTTTGCGCCCCACATAATAGCGAATGACTCTTTATACCACGATATTCCACCTCGAAGTAGGATTGGTATTTTAAATTGTGCTAACATATGTGGATGCAGGAAAACAGGTTGGAGGGATCCAACTGGATTCCTCAAAACGTTGAATTTATTTTATACTCAGCGATGTGATTTATGTGATAATCTGTGATGATTATGTTGATTATATTGGGAATCGAAATTTTGAATGCTATGGCTTAGTTGAATATATATATTGGTACATGAGAGAATGAAAAATATATAAAGTTTGGAATTTTAAAGGAAATTAAAAGGGAAATTTTTTAGTAAAATAATTATAGTGAATTTGGGTAAATTAAAAATTATATTTGGAAAAGTATAAAAGTTTGATTTTTAAATTCTAGTAAATAAATTCTGAGTATTGAAATGAAGATAGAGATTTTAAATAAATGAAAACAAAAGAGTTTTGGAGACTTAAGTGATATTGTCTAATAATTTAAACGATTTCATTTTCAAAATTTAAGATTTAAAATGTTTGGGAGGAAATAAAAGGGTAGAATTTTGAATGAAGTATGAAGTGGATATTTCAGTTTAAAATAAGATTTTAAATCATAAATATAGAAGTGAATATGGGATTAATGGATTTAAAATAAATTTGGGTAAGTAAAGGAATTTATTTTAAAATGGAGTTAGTTTTGAAAATCGATTTGAAAACTGATTAAGTGTTTAAAACTGGGATTAATGGAGAATGAGATTATGGATTTATAAACGGGGTTTATAAATAAAGTGAAATATTTATCAGAGGATAATTTGAAAGTAAAATTCAAGACGAGAATTTATAAGGAAAGTGTGATTTGTTAAAACCAAATAGTGGTTTATTTTTTGTAAATGTGTGGAAAGGAAAGTGTATTTCCCTAAAAAGCCGAGTATATTTTCATAGAAAGATTTCCAAGTATAAGTTAGCGGTTTTATAGTGGTTTTAAAAGAATGTTTTCGAGAAATTTTATTATGTTAAATTGTTTTAGAAATTAAAGTAGATATTTATTTAAATTAATTTGAGTAGTAATTATTTTAAAGGTTTAACTAGTATTATGTTGTCAAAGATAATTATTTAATATTTGTACCTTATAGAATAACTTTTATTTTAAATTAGTTTTGGCTTAAGTTATACAAGAGAAATTATTATAAGATTTCATAACTAGTATTTTAAATAAAGTATTTTAAGTATTTTTTATTTTAAATGTTTTAAAGTATATTTTTTTTGGATAAGTGATTTAAATTATTTAAAATCCTAATGTAGTTAGGCTTGGTGATTTTCAGTGGAAATAAAACAATTAGGTGGAAATTATTCCGCAAGAAAAAAGTGATTTGAAACTATTTTCAAAGGGTTGAAATGTAGAAAATATCTTGTGAAGATATTTTGAAATAAATAATTTGGAAAATTATTAAGGCCTGATGATTGTTTATGGATGTTAGATGATTGTTAAATAACTGACTATCAATTGGCCAATGCCCTGATCGTTTCGAAGAGACCAGGATCATGACTAATTTCCGGAAACCACTTCGATACGGTTTGAATGTTTTCGTGAGGAAGACTAGAGCTTAGAATCGAAGATGGAGCAGTGAAATGTAAGGGCTAATCGCTACTAATCCTGAGGATGATTCCAAAATGGACGTAGTAGGAGTAGTGCCTTTGGTTCCGTTCGGACCGGGAATGGATTTGTATGGATGAATGCTATCAGAACATCATCAGGAGGATGACGAGCATTCTTAGTGAATGTGTGCTATAAAGGTAACGCATAGCCTCGAGCCTCATCAAACGGGAATGACTAAAACAGGGGAGGTGCACGCAAGGCTAAGTGGCTAGCAACCAATTAGGGTAAGATCATCCCTGCCTAGATGTCCATTTTTATTCGGCTGTGTGGGCAGTTGCTGATCCCAACCGCCGGGTGATCTTATTCGGACTATCCAGTAAGGGGTAGCTCCAATCTTGTGTTGCAGGGGATTAGTGTGGATCCTCGGCACGGTGATCTAGACCACGTATTGTGACGGGCGATACCCCAGTAGCCCTGCCATTGATGGAAACCCAATCTCCAATAAGTGCCTTCGGATTTGTTTGTATAACTATTATGCTGGAATTTGATGAATGTAATAATTTTGGCTATTTGAATATGTATTTGTATATAAACACTACTATAATATCAGAGGATTTGATAAGAAATGTTTTGGTTATCTTAAGGTAAAAACCCGGCATGTTTATTTATGGCGTGGTCTTACGAGATACCTTTGATTTCAAAAGGATTTTGGAAACTTTAATAATCCAATTGAGTGTGCTTTCTCACGCTAGTTTTCCAGACTGACTCGGGTATTGTTTTATTATGATGCTCAGGTCAGACTGAGTATTATAGATACAGGAAAGGATGCTGTAGAGCTTAGGAGATGAGCTGAATGGCGAGACATATCACAAATATTTGATGAATATTCCACTGTGTACGATTAAGTGCATATGCAGTTTTTGTGAGGACAGATTATAATAACTGTCCAGTTGTGTGCTATGAATTTTACCGTACTCTGATGATGTAATGTATAAAACTGATATAGTTCTTTTGGTTTAAAGATCAGTCATTTATCCATTATATATTGTTCCGCTGTGATAATGAGATTCTGATAGTGTTTTATATTTCATCTTCTACCTCCTTCTTCTTAAACCTTGATGGTTCGGTTTTTTGACATTCGATTGTTCGACATTTAATACAGTGGACGTATTGATGTTGATTTTCGGGAATCAAAAAATCAGGTTAATAGACGGATAAACACCAAGTCTCCCACAGAAAAGTCTAATTTCCTTCTTCGGTTATCGGCATAGGACATTTGTCTACTTTGAGCTTCTTTCATCCTATGACGAATAAGGTCAATCTTTTCTATGGAATCACGAATAAAATCTTGACCTAAAACTAGTTTCTCACCGGCTTCAAGCCAACACGAAGGAGATTGGCATGGCCTTTCGTAGAGTACCTCGAAAGGTGCCATACCAATACTAGATTGTAAGCTATTATTGTAAGACAACCCAACAAGAGAAATATGATCTTCCTAACTTCCATCAAAATCAAGAACATATGCATGAATAAGATCTTCAAGAGTTTGATTTACACGCTCGATTTGTCCATCGAACTGAGGATGATAAGCTGTGCTAAAATTAAGCTTCGTTCACAAAGCTTTTTGAAGACTCTTCCAAAATCTACTAGTAAATAATGGATGACGATCACTAACAATAGAAATAGGAACTCCATGAAATTTAACAATTTACTTAACATAGAGTTTAACCAAAAGAGGTACGGTCCGAGTAGACCGAACGGGAATAAAACGGGTGGATTTTGTAAGTCTGTCTACATTCACCCAAAGGCTGTCATGAATCAAACGAGAACGGGGTAGACCGTCAATAAAGTCCATGGAAACTTGATCCCATTTCCAAACAGGAATGTCCAAAGGTTGCCATAACCCACTGGGCCTTTGATGCTCGGCCTTAACGAGTTGGCAAGTCATGTAACGCTTAATAAAGTTAGCGATATCAAATTTCATCCCATCCAAATAATAAAGTCATTTCATATCCGCGTACATTTTACAACTACCGGGATGAATGGTAAATTTAGAACGATGAGAATATTCTAAAATTTCTTTACAAGATTACTAATATTTGGCATGATAAGTCTACCAAATTTTTGAATGCCGCCACGAGCATCGATTTTAAAGTCTTTCAACCCATCAATATTTCTATACCTACAATTTTGGCTAAGATGAGGCAATTCGGGATCATGCTTTTGAACATCAAGAATGCGGTCTATAAGAGATGGATGTGCCTCAAGGCTACACGAAACAAGAGAAGAACATGAATCAGATTCACTATCTCGAATCTCACAAGTGGACAAAGTCTCGAGATTATTCCATTCGAATATCATTATAGAAACAACTGCATGTTGATTTTGGCTAAGAGCATCGGCAACACGATTTCCCTTTCCGGGAGTATAAAGAATATTAAGATCATAAGATGCAAGGAACTCGAGCCAACGCTGTTGACGGAAATTAAGTTCCTTTTGAGAAAATAAATATTTGAAAGATTTATGATTGGTGTAGAGAACAAATTTCTCTCCCAAAAGATAATGATGCCAATTTATAAGGGCGAAAACAATGGTCGCGAGATCTATATCATGAATGGCATATCTAGTCTCTGCAGGCTTTAATTGCCTAGAAGTATAAGCGATAAAACGTTCCCTTTGCATGAGAACAACTCCTAAACCAACACGACTAGCATCGGCATAAACAATAAATTCTTGGTTCCCTTTAGAAATAACAAGAATAAGAGCGTAGGAAAGGAGTTCTTTTAAATGATCCTCTTTTCTGAAAAGCTAAGACATTCAAAATTATAATGAACTTTATGTAATCATTTTTTAAGAAAAATTAACTTTTTACAAGTCAATTTAAATCATCTAACTGTCTCATCATAGCATTTAGGAGATTCTTATCGATAACGTTGATCAAGTGCATCGATCAGAATTCTTAAAGCACCAATGGGAAAAACAACACAAAATCATCTTCTATAGGATAAACGTGTCTCTTAAAAATTTTACGAATATTCTTTGCTCGTTTTAAGAACAAAATCACATTATACTTATAAATATCATATTAAAAACATTTGCAAATTTTAAAGTATTGTTTTCATCCATAATCAATGAATACAAGGATGGTATCATCGAGATATTCGCAGAATACTCAATTCATAAGATGGATAAAATAGGCTGGACAAACCGAATGACATCACGAGTCACTCATAAGAATCAAAACGAGTGCAGAATGCGGTAAGTGGAATGCTACCCTCTATAACTCGTAGCTGATGAAAACTAGTGGCAAGGTCGAGATAAAAAGACCTTAGCGCCACTCAATAGATCGCTTAGGTGGTAATCCTAAGACAAGCTCAAAAATACCGAAAAGTTCACGAACAACGTGAATGAGGGAAATAACATTTTCCTCATCATGTGGGTTTAGAGAATAAAATGATACCACTAAATTGGAATCGAAATCATTAAGAAAAATTAAAAATCTACTTAATGGATTGAGTACGTCGAAGATGGAATGGCCTCTCAGAACATAGGATATGAGCTTCATAATGATTAAGCCAATCCTTTCTCGAAAATCAATTCTGAAGCCTGACTAGCACATAACATGCAAATCGGATCGGAAAGCACAATTACATAAAATAATCTCGACATCCTTACAAAGTAAACTGAGTGTTGTGGATCCACCAACCAGATTTGCAATTCTCAGTGAAGTCATCAAGCCCATAATATTTAAAGACAAAGCATCAACAAGTTCTTTTGATGTAAAAGAGTGAGATGCACCCGTATCAAAAAGAACTCGAATAGGAAGATCATGAAATAAAATAATGTCATCAAGGAATGAATGAAAAATACCTTGACCAAGAGAAGGGTTACTAGGGGCTTGCACAACAT
The DNA here is from genome assembly GCA_030765085.1 of Allium cepa. Classification (NCBI taxonomy): domain Eukaryota; kingdom Viridiplantae; phylum Streptophyta; class Magnoliopsida; order Asparagales; family Amaryllidaceae; genus Allium; species Allium cepa. Next base: position 297,979,950 of record CM060946.1, read on the forward strand.
TCAGCTTTCACTCCTTCCTACTTTGAAGTACGGGACATGTAGAAATATAATGACCCGAATTTTTGCAATAACGAAAATAAAGGGGTTTCGGACACTTATTTGCATAATGATCCTTAGAACCACAATTGTAGCATTGTCCACGACTAGAGGTAGGAGTCTTTGCTACCAAAATTGCCTATTTCCCTTTCTTCTTGGGACCAGGGTTGAACTTAATAGGCCTCTTCTTGTTGTTGTCGAAGTTCTGTTTGGTACCCACAACTTCAACATCACTTTCTTTATCGGCCTCTTCAAGTCGAAGAGCTATATCAACAAGCTGATCGAAAGAAACTTCTAATTTCAAAAGTAATGACTTTTTGAGGTTCTTATTCAACTCCTAAATAAACCTCTGATTTTTCTTCAATGGGGTATTAATATACTCGACCCCATATTTAGAGAGAGATTCAAAAGATGTGACGTAATCCATCACAGAAGATTCACCTTGAACAAGGTCAATAAAGCACCGAGCTAAAGTTACTTTTTCAGCTTTCGGCACAAACTTCAACTCGAATCTTTCCCAGAATTGCTCCTAAGTAAGATCCGCCTCAACAATTTCCGAAATCAAAAGCTCATACCAATCTGTTGCTCTTTCCTGGAGCATGCTACCACTTGGACACGATGTAGATCAACAAGATTCATGCGAGAAAAGATACGATCACACGATCTAAACCAAGCTTAGACTTCTATAACGCTTTCATAACCCTTGAATGTCTTCCACCCAAATTGGTGTAATCACTGCAAAAGCGTGCAAATTCGGATTTAGGATACGTACGCTCTGGAATGGGTCCGACAGCTTGAGCATTCTTTACTAAAAGCTGTTGGGCAGACATAAATACTGCATCCTGAGGAGTAGCACTGGATTGACCGTCGCTGGGATGGCTAGGTCTAACCATTTCTCTTCTTTAAGAAAGAAAGAAAGAAGAGGAAAAAGGTTATCCTCAGAATGAATATCAAACAAACTTGATTGATAAAACAAGGCATCGTAAAAGAAAATAGGATAGAATGGGTCCTAAGACTCGGATTAAATCCTAAGGAATGACTCCTAAGAAAGACTTAGGAAAATGATCCTTAGTAGATTATACTATAATGTTTTGAAGTTTGGCTCTGATACCAAGCTGTGATGCCCCACCTCTATACTCACATTAGCCAAGGACACTACGGGGTAATGCCGTCGACTAGCACAAAGAATAAGGCAGTTGAGGAGCGATCATCTGTGTAATTGCTTTGCGCGAGTACGGATATGTCAGATAGTATTATAGAGGAAATCTAACACATCAATTACAAACTCAAAATTACTGCACGGTGGCTGTGTGATCTTCGGAAACAAATATAAAATAAGCATAACATAAATCAGCCACAGATATTCATATCACAAAGGCGAAAACAAATATGAATAAAATACATAGAAGTGTACATCAAAGTAATGGTCATGCAAGATCCACTACATCACAAAAGAATACATACAAGAGCTAGATAAAAGAATATATATACGTCAAGGAGTCTCTATCTCGAATGTATAAAACAAAAAACTACTAAGCTAAGTAGTTAGCCAAAAGTCAGATGACGGACCTGATAAGAAGTCAAATAGAAGCACCTGAAATACCTTAGTCTGACCCGAGTATTATTTAAGAAGAAAATAATAAACATATTAGTCTAGCTATAAATATCATATAAAATGAGATAGGATAAGAGATATGACAAAAGCGTATGGTAACAAGAATGCCATACTGTGAGAAGTATACATAAAATAATAACAAAAATCATACAATATCTCAAAAAATTTCAAAACACCAAAAATAATGTCATATTCTTCAACATATTCACCAAACCACAAATATTGATAAAACTTATCAATGTAGAGCATAAAAATTGGTGGAATACAAGTTCTAGAAATCATCAATTAGAAATCCAGAAAACACAAAGGGGGAGGCTTATCACAAACAGAAGCATGAAAACTCGCCAACACGTGCATCACAAACGGAACACTATTCCATGGTCACTAACGATAAAATTTGAGCCGAAGCTCCACAAACAGCCCGAAGACCATGGATCGTTACCCCACCAATTTTGAGTCGTAACTCCACAAACGGGGTTTAATCCCCCACTCAAACAAAGAGACATAGCACATTGCTAGTCTAAACCAAAAAATGATCATCATTGATGGATAAGTGTAAATTACACTAAGCTAGTAAATAAATGAGTTTAGCTTCATGTACCATAACCACTGGCTTAATTTAAATATTTACGAACAGATTGTAGATTTCCACTAGAAAATTGTCACAAGATTTCAATCGAACAAGTCCAAGAATTAACCAATAAAGTAAAAGCAAGCGTTTCATACCACTTGTTTTGCTAAGTCGTTTAATTATATTTCTCGAACGAATGAGGTAAAGGTTTGTATATACTAATAGATTGGAAAACTGATTTAAAAACGAGCTTTGCATTAAAAGTAACATTGAAATCATTTTTTGTGAAAGAATTTTAGTATTTATTATTAGTATAGAAACCTTTGAATTTTAAAGTGACAAATCATGGAAATGATTGTAAAAACAATCAATCACCAAAAACTCACATTCGATGACGTGAATCAAAACCATAAAAATCAATATCAAATCCATAAAAATGGATATTCGCAAAAATCCAGAAAATGAGTCATCAAAGTCGATAAAAGTGATAACAACTAATTGGATAAACCAAAAATCAATATAAAATGGAAACCTATCAAAAACAGGTAAGTTGGTTGAAATTAGCAGCTCCAGAGGTCTGGTGGTTCCCTCAGATGTTTGAGCTGAAACTGGAAATTTTATTCCAGATCCCCCAGACGTCTGGGATTTAAGCTCAGAATTCTGAGATGAAGGTCTGAAATTTTTATTCTGTAGCTTCAAACGTCTGAGCATACTGCCAAACATCTACGATGAAGCTCAGGGCATATTATGCATAGGCCATTGATGGCCAAATTATCTCAAAAACGATCGAACGAGAAATGATGGCTGGGGATTTATGCCAAGTGACAACCCAGCCCTACAGACTCATCAATACAATCCGAACAACATGTCCAAACATCCATATAAGGATTTTCATAGATTTTGACTTCAAAATACCAAAAATTGAAAAATTCGCCAAAACAATTCAATTCAAAAGCGAATGGACATGTAATTGATGTAAGGAATTCATACCTAACAACTATCAAAGGTATAGACATAGATGTGAGTTCAAGAACTCACCTTTAAACCCAAAAACAACAAATGAGAAGCTTTAAGACAAGGCAAGATTAACCACTCTTTAACTTCAACTCAAGAAGCTCCAATCTAAGCTCATAAGCAAATATTTTCTATGTTAATGTTTAGGAATTTATTAAAATTGAAGAGAGATTGAGATGGAAAAGATGAAAATGATACTTACCAATACTTCTCCTTGATTTTTAGAACTTGAATTTCCTAGTAAACTAGGGCTTAGGAATTTTGATTCCCCTTTCTTTCCCCCATTTTTACTTTAGCTTGAGAGTGTTAGGAAATGAAAATAAATGGGAGGAGAGGGGGGGTGGAGTTAGGGTATTATTTTGGGTTAATGGGCTGAAACCCAAAGCCCAATACAAAAACAGAAAAATTCAACTCAACTCTAAACATATCGATGTTTATACTAAAAAAAGGTTGCAAACGCCATTTTAAACTCAATGGAAGGAGTCTCGAGTCCTAATTCAATTGTTTACAAATAGTAGCATTTCAGACTTTAATCCGACCAACAATGCTATATGTTAATAAAACATTTAAATATACAATCGTAAAATATGCGGATTGTTACAATATTTGTTATCACTCTACTAGTTTCCTGTTAATTTAGAAATTACCTATGGGATGAAATGACACATACCCGAACGATTTTATAGACTAAGGGAAATTCGTTATGGATTGAAATGATAAACCCGAGCGATTTTCATTTATTTTAAATTTTGTTGATTATGGGTTAAAACGATATATACACGTAAATATTTAATTTGCGGATTGAAATAATAAATATTCAAATCACTTGACCATAGGATAGAAAATTATATACGAACACCGTTGGTCTAATTTAAAAAAGATTGCCAAAGTTTGAAAGAGATATATGGACTTATTAAATATTGATTTTTTAAATTATAATATAAAGAATTTAATTAAATATATGTGTAAAATTTAGATTTTTAAAATTTTATGTTTTGGAAATTTTAAATTTATAAGTTAGTTTTGAAAATATAATTTTTAAGATTTCTCTTATAATCTTATTATTTTAAATATATAAAATAAGATTTGATATAAAATAAATTTAATTATAAGATTTAATTTAATAAAAATTTAATTTAATTGGTTTATAATATGTTTAAGTTTTTATTTAAATTTATATTAATATTTTAAAAATAGATGTTTTATAACTCTAAGAATAAAGGTTGGGGAGATAAATTAAGGTTGACTTGGAATTTAAATTGGTTAATAATTGAATTTAAATAAGAATTGATTTAAACTTATTGAATTTGAGGTTTTTAAAAGATATGACTTATAACTTGATTTGATAAAAAATGATTAAATGAATATTCTCAATATAAAAAATAAATTGAGATTGTGTATTTAATATTGATTTAAATTTATAAATGGGATTTTATTTAATTGTTATTCAAATGATTAAGTGAATATTTTCCGATCTGAATAAAATTAAAGTTAAAAGTTGAAATATAAATGAAACTTATATCTAATTTGTTTGAATATTTAAACCTTGAATCGTAATGGAATTGAAATGATGGTTCAAACTTGGATTTGAAATCGATAAAGAAATTGAAATGGTTTATTGAGAACTTGAATTGAATCTTTAACCTTTTAATTTGAAGTGTTGAGCAGGCATTTATTTAAGTTGGATTTTTGAATTTAAGCTGATTTGAATCGATTTGTGAAATTAGAGAAAACTATTTTTATTATATAAAGTATTTTAATATATATCAACTATTTTAATGTATAAATTATTTTAATATATAAACTATTTTAATTAATAACTATTTTAATATATATACTATTTTCAATATCTAAACTGTTTAAGTTGGAACCTTTATGATTTCAAAAGTGTTATGATTTCAAAAATGTTATGGTTACAATTTCAAAAGTACTATAATTTTGAAAGTGTTACGATTCTGGAAATGAATATTATTTAAAGTGCATAATGATATCGAATTGATATGGTTTCGAAATGAATATGATATTTTGATAAAAGTATAAACCATTTGAAATGAAATGACCACGGTGTGAAATAAGCGTTTAGTTGTTAAAGAGACCGGGATCAGATATTGTCATACTCTCTGCTAATACCGAAAACCACTTTAACAACTGTGTGCGTGGTGGGGATTCCAGAACAAAGTACGATGGTTTGGCGACGATTCTATATTCGGTTTCAGAGTAGCCCTGACTATCGTGAGTCAGCTTGATGTGGCTAAAACGGGAGCCATGCTGGGCCAAGTGAGGTCATTCCTCCGATCAGACACATTTCTTCAGTATCATTCTAATACTTTGCGATTTGATTGGGTGCACCTTTGATTTGGGAGTGTGTCTCGAGGTGGGAGGTAGTAGTGCTTTGCGTTACCACCAGTCCGGATCTACAAACGGTATATCTACCCTGGCATTGCCTCACGTGCCTTGTCACATGCCCTATCGCGCCTTCTACGAATTTAGTTTGTGTCGTACCTATGGAGTGCTCCCTGATAGCCCACTTGCGAGTGGAGTTTACAGTATCTGTATAGACTATGGCATTATATAAAATGTTTTAGGAGGGATATGGGCAACGCCTTAACGCTATTTTAATACTTTATTTTATTGTAGATATTATTATAATAGCGTATTTTACTACATTGTAGATAGTTCCATAGGTCCTTAGAGGATGGAAATCCCAAACATCCTTTAAGTTAATTAGTTGTATTTCAGTTGACATTTCACTTAAGTTAAATTTACCAATATAAGAAAGTTAATCTTGATTCGAGTGTTTTGTGTTTTGCTTTATGCTTGGGTCAGAATGAGTCTCACAGCATTTGAGACTCAACTTTGAAGATTGGAGCTCTGTTTGAAGATCTATCTATCCAACTTTTAGTTATTTCAGTTTATTCCAGTAATTTATGTTCATACTCGTTAGTTGCTTATGTATTAGAGATTCATTTGTATTTGAGATTCTGTTGTATTTTGTATTAGAATCTGAGGTTTACAGTATCTTCATGAGCTACTATTTATATATTCTGCTGCTTATTGTTGTAACACTCTGTGTCTGTGATTCTATTATTGATTTATTTATTGTATATGCTTAGTTTTGCCAAATATAAATTAAAAATCTTTTAAGCAATTCAATTCCGACATGTACGGATGCGAATGGTTCGAAACGTCAGGTTGTTTCAAGTGGTATCAGAACTCTAGTTTAGGAAAAACTTAGCATATAGAGTAAATTCAATTACAGAATCACCTTCGTTCAAGTTTGAGTCCTCTTTGACTCGGGTTTCCTTTGAATTTTTGGAACTTTTCCCTTTGCTCTGAAATCCATTCTTGTCTTCTCCTGTTTGTGTTCTCTTGATACTGGAGCATCCCATAGCTTCAGCCTCAACTGTCAACTTCATCCAAAGTTGTAACTAATCACATTGGTGGTCCCGTCAACCTCTGTATGATTTGTGAAGGGGTAAAGCTCTTTTACAATACGCTTCAATTCACCAAAGATTTATACGTCCTCGGTTTTGATGCTATTATCTCTTGCTAAGCATGAACCGTTCTTTAGTAGACTACCTGGGTAATTCTCTTGTAATCCAATGTCGGTTGCCTCAGATTTTGCAGGCAATTTTATCTTCTCACTTGATTCTCAGCCTAGTGATCTTAACTCCACCCTAATAGTCAAGGATTACCCTGATGTTTTGTTGAAGTCACTTCTCTTTCTCCCATATGGGAAATTGAATTCCGCATCGATCTTATTCCTGAAATCTCAGTTGACCTGGTTAAGGTCGTCGCAATTAATATATGTCTATCCATCTTTTCCTCTTTTGTAATTTGATTATTTTATATTCCTTTCGAGCCTATCTTCGTAGTTAGAATTATCTTTGACTAGGGTTCATCTAAATTTGAACCTCTATCCTTATTCTATAATCCGTGTAACAACCCATAATTTTAATAAATATTTTAAATTAAATTTTATTCTGAAACTTTGGTTTTTAAATAATTTCAAATTGAAGTTTGGAATTTTCCAATGTATTTTGGATTTTTGTTTCTATTTAATTTTCCAAATACAATTAATTATTGTTTTTCTGGAAATTTTATATTCTGTCAAATTTTGAATTTTAATTGAAAATTTTGACTTTTTAAATTTTAATCATTTTCTTTGAAACATTAATTGGTTCTGATATCCGCTCTGTTTCTCGTTTCGTCGAATTCCGTTTAAAACTTTTTAGAATTGGATGAATTTAGCATTTTACACGCAAGATTTTATCTATATTTCATCATTCATTTTCTATTTTATTTACTAACTTTTATTTTATTTTGGGCTTTGAATTTAATTTTGTGAATTTTGTTGAGTTTGGAATTTCCCAATATATGTTGTATTTTATTTACGATTTTAATTCCAATTTCAATAAAATAAATTTTTTCTGTATTTATTTCCTATTTTTCGTAAGACTATTTGTTTATTTTCATTTCTATATTATTTTATTTTGACTTTTATTTTATTTACTTGATTTTCAATTTGTTTATTTTGAGTATAAAGACTTGGAAATTCAAAGAGACAAATGTTTCACTTTAACTCGTGAATTTCATTTCCTAGTCTTTTCACTTGCTTTGGCCATTCACTTCTTTTGTTTTGGCCATGTATTTTCTTTGTTATTCATGTGAAAAAAACATCTCACATTTCACAACTCTCGGCCATTCCTTCTTGAAGGAAAATTTGTAAGATTCGTGGCTACTATTTTCTCATTTCTTCTTCTTCTTTTCATTGATTTTGCCTTGCTCCTCTTCAAGCTTTGCTCGGCCACAACCACCATCACCTTCACCGACCACCACCATCCTCTCTTCCCCATCATCATCCATGGCCAACCACCTTAATCCCCTGCCCAGACCTGACCATGATCACCAGGTGGAGCCATCACCACAAAACATTGCAAACCCCTTGCAAATTGCCTAGCCGAGCCATATTTCCACCATCACCTTCATGTTTAGCCTCGGCCACCACCTATAACACCACCACCACTTGCTACCATGACCTCTGGCCATGACCGCAGCACCTGACCTGACCTATAGGGACCATGGCCGAGACAAATATTGACACAGGCCAAGCCTATGTTGCACCAAACTCCACCTTTTTGGCCTTGACCCTTTGCATTCCATGTTTATAACTCCAACCCCTTCAAATTCCTAGCCTAGCCATGTGTTTTGACCCATAATCGAGCCACTTACCACCAATAAACAATCATGGCCGAGCCTATGACCCTTCATGGCTGAGCACTTGAGTGGTTAAAGCATGGTTAAGCCATTTTTCTCTTTTGTTAATTTTAATTTCCATTTTTGTTCAATTTATATTTTGTGTTGAATATATATTTATATGGCTTTGTTTTATCTGTTGTATACAAGATCGCAATCTTGGCTATCTCCCCACTTGAATCTAAATCGTGCTTTCTGGAATTTATTTGTGTGCTTGATTTGCTAACTCCAGCTTGAAAAGGTGAGTTATTCACTCTTGACATTCATACTTATAGAATTGTGAAACGATGACAAGTGAATGCGTAGAACTATTATATCATGTTATACCTACATGTGATATGAATTATATGGTGTTAACCCATGTTTATAAACCTGTCACATCATCTGATATTGTTATATTTTGCTATACTATTTATTTTATTCTGTTTCTCACACTATAAGTTCCCTGTAGAATAGAATCACTATAGGTTGAAATGATACATACCCGAACGGTCTTTAGAATAGGGAAAAATCATTACGGGCTGAAATGATAGGCCTGGGAGGTTTTTATTTATTTTATTTACTTGGGAATGCGGGTTTGAAATGATAGAACCTGGATTTTTCTTTGTACATTACGGATTGAAATGATATATTATCCGTATCACTTGACTTAGGCTAGAAAATATAATACAGACCCGTGGTTATTTTATATATTTTCCTAGAAAATTTTAAGTATTTTTAAAATGTAAAATTTTGATATTTTGATTGAAATTGAATTTAAAATGATTTAAAAAAAGTGTTAGTGATTTTTCTATAAGTTAAAAATGTTAAATAAATAAAAGGTCGAACTGTAATTTGAAATATAACTTAATTTGAAAATGTGAGATTTGTTTTAAAAATGAAAGTTTATGTTAAGAAAATAAAATGGGAATTAAGTTTTATTTATGGGGTGGTAATTTAAATTAAAGTGTTAAGTTAATGCAAAGAATAGGAAAATTATACACTTGGATTTAATAAATGAATTAGTGAAAATTGGATTTTATTATAAAAATTTTACTTTATAAAATCATAAGTTAAAGGGTATTTAAATAAACATTTTAAGTGGGAAAAATATGATTTTTATAAGTTAAAATGGTTAAAATTGAAGTTTATTAGTTTTTGAAATTTTATTTAAATTTGGAAATTGAATTAGTAGCGCTTCAGAAATGCAATCATTTCTAAAAACTAACTAAAATCTGAACTAAATAGATATTGTAGCACTTTGTAAGTGCTGTGGTTGCTGCAAATGAACTGTAGGCTAAATTAATTAAGGAGATACTGCGGTACTTGGTAAGTGCTGTGGTTGTAGAAAGAAAACTAAATCTGAAACAAATAAAAGAGCTAAAGTAGCACTTGATAAGCGCTGCAGTTGGTTGAAATGAAGAGTTTTATAAAGGTAACTGAACTACTGCAGCAGTTTTGTAAATGCTGTTTTTGCTGAATTGAATTGTTTTCAAATATAACTTACCGCAGCATTTCCTAAGTGCTGTGAAAGCTGAAATTTCAATGTTTTGAAGTATTTAATTGAATAAATGAGTTCAGAATAGGCTAAAATTTTGAGAATTTAATATTTGATTTGAAGGGATAATGGCTTTACCTTTTAACGGTTTAAATAAATGATTTTAATTCGAAATTATAAACCATTTTGAAATTTTAACCACGGGTACACTTCTCTGTATGCCATTTTATTGCCTTGTGATTTATTTGGATGCACACCTTCAATTTGAGAGTGTGACTAGAGGTGAGCGATTGCTGCAGCTCTGTGCTACCCTAGTCATATTAACACTGTTATTTGCATAGTTTACTTTAATATGGACATTTCTATGATAGTGTTTATTACTGTTTAATTGATGGTTTACCGGATCCTTAGAGGATGGGCGATCCCAAGCATCCTTTAAGTCATTGTGCATTGCTATTACAGTTCACTTGAATTGGTTTACATTGTGTAAGTATGTATGTCCTGACTCGAGCGTTTGTGTTTTACTTTACCCTCGGGTCAGCCCGAGAATCACAACTTTGGATTCCTCTTCTGGAGCTAGAGATTGGTTGGAGCTTGTCCATCTGTTATTTCTTATTTTCTAATCCAGTTATTTCCTATTCGGTATTACTTTTTTATTAGTGATTTATGTATCTAGACTTCTATTATATCCATTTTAAACTATGATGTTTTGTATATGTTTTGCGAGTATGTATATAGTAGCTTCATGAACTACTATGGTGTTTCATTTCCCCTGCGAGTTATTCTGATATTCTGTGTCTATGATTATGTGTTTGATTTTATTTGCTCCAAATTTCTTAACAATCCACTGTTTTGAAGTATTTAAGTCTGACATGTGTGGATTTATTGTCGATTTGAATGGTCCTAAATAGTGGGATGTTACAATCCATTCTTGGATTATCGTGTGAGGGAGTATATTTGTATTTGATACAAAAATGTGTTATATTGTGTTGTTTGAGTTGTTAAGTTTGATTTGGGGTTTCAATCTATTCGTCTGGCAAACATTGTCGATAGGAATTCCAAAACACATGAACATAACAAACTGACATAATATTATTTTTCGAAATTGGTAAACGAAATAATTTTTGAGTGATTATATTATATATATAAAAGTATAATTTTCTGAAATTAAATAGTTAAGTGAATTGCTTGTTAGAAATGATAATACTAGATTATCAATTATTATTTTGACAACATTTATAAACTGTTTACCATTGTTGTATGTTATAAGGGTTGAAATTTTAAAACATGGGTTATAATCTGATCTGCATATAAAATGAATCTAATTTAAGAATTTGAGAATTAGATTTCCGATGCTTTTCAAAATTTGATTTTCAAAGTTTTAATAAAATATATCATATGAAAGTATTTTCAAATGGAAATTATTCCAAAGAATTTTAAAAAGTAAGTCCGTACTCTCCTCTTTTGTCGTTGGGAAATAATTTTGGTGATGACTGCAGCATCATCGACATTAATTTTCGAGTCTCGGAGTGGAGAGACCACTTAGTAGCTTTGCTACACTTTTGTTTTGGAAAATGGATTTGATTTAAATTTCTTGAATATGATTTGATTTATATATATATATACACACACACACATACACACACACACACACATATATATGTATATGTATATAGGTATATAATTATTTCAAATTAGTTTGAAGAGAAACCGAAAATTTACTTCTTGAATTTTGTGTTAAGTAATGGTTTTCAATAATTGAAATAAAGATTTTTTTTGAATAATTGGAGTGTTTAAAATGAGAAATGGAATTGAAACAACTTGAAACAGTTAAAGTAGGATAAAATTTATTTGTTTAATATTCAATTGCATTTTTTAACATATATAACTTACCTGGATTATTTAAAAAGTTGAAATGTTAAGCTGAATTTGCAATTGAAGGTTATATAAGAGAAAACAAAGGAAACAAATCGTTCAAATTAAATTTTGCTTAATAAAATATTATAAACAACAAGTAAATTGGTATGATGCTTAATTACATATGAAACATTAAATATTCAAAGGTTTAAAATGTAATAAGAACATGTAGTTGAACAACATACAATATAAAATGTAAGAAATAAAATGTGAAAAAAAAATCTGATAAGGGAATTTATAAATAAGAATTGTGTTGTTATAATGAATGTTATACATTTACTTTATGATATAAGAAATGTAAACTCAAAAAAATTGAATAATAATTAGAGAATGAGTAAATAAATGTAAACTTAAGAAGCTAAATAGGTAATAAAAGTATTTATATCTTTGCATATAAATGGTAAATTATAAAGAATAGTAGAAATTGAATTATATAAGGAATTAATTTAAGTGAATTAAGATGAAATAAATAGGTGAGCTAAATAAAATAAATTTTGTTTTGAAATAAACTTTTGTAACAAATGATCTATAAATTGAAAGCAAATCAATTGAATGAAAATAACTTGAATGGGAATCAACCAAATGTGAATACAATGAATATTTATTGATTGAATAAAATGAACTAAAACCAAATCTGTTGCATATTAACCAATTGAAAAACAAATGAATTTTATATTGTTTTAAATTAATTGTTGTATTTTCTATTTCAAACCTATCATTCGTTTCTGGTACTTTTATTCTCCTATCTCGTTCCTTTTCGAGGACGAAAAGTCTTGAGTGAGGGAAAGTGTAACGACCCGTAAATTTTAACGATTTTTATAACGTGATTAACTGAGATTTTGCTTGAAATTTAATTATAAAATTAAACCATGAAAATTTGATATTTGGTATTGTTAGCACCAGAATTGGTCACTAACTCCCTTGAGAAAGATTGTGTAGAGTGATTAATGAAGCTGGTACTGTATGCTAAATTAAATGCAAAGACAAAAACACTGGATTTATAGTGGTTCGGCGTAAGTGCTTGCGTCCACTTCAAGTTTTGATCTTTATTGCTTTCACAAGTGTCTGAATATAGATACAATCCGGACTATAAAGTCTTGAATACAAATGTTAAGTGAAAAAGAATGAGTCTTGAAAGCGGCAGAGTCTCCCTGGTCTTCTCGAAAAAAGATCCCTTTCACTGTATCCCTGCCCTTCTATTTATAGACGAAGATGGGTTGGACTTCCCAAATGGGCCTAGGTGAAAGATACCTCAACCCATGGTGAGTGACTTATGTGCGCCGAGCTGCAAATGCCGAATGGCGAATGCCGAGCCACATATCCAATCTGAACGGTACATCTATGCCCAACGAGACAGTGTGTCGAGTGTAACGAGACCCGATGCCGATCGAGGGGAGATGCCGAACGACTTACTTATGCCGAGTTAGGTCATATGTCGAGCGAGGCTTCATGCCGAACAAGGCTAGAATGTCGAACGAGGCTTGAATGCCGAACGAGGCTGGAATGCCGAACGAAGCATGAATGCCGAACGAGGATGGAATGCCGAACAAGGCTTGAATGCCGAACGAGGCTGGAATGCCGAACGAGTGAGGATGCCGAGCGAGGCTTAATGCCGAAAGAGGGAAGATGCCAAGCGAGGCTCATGCCGAACAAGGCTTCACGCTGGTCGAGGCTTCTGTCGAACGAGGTTCATTCCAAATGATACTCATGCCGAACAAGGCTTCAAGCCGGTCGAGGCTTCAATGCCGAACGAGAATTCATGCTGGTCGAGATTTCTGCCGAACGAGGCTTCATGCTGAACGACACACCTATGCCGATCGATGTTCCATGCCAAGCAAGGGGAGGCGTGCCAAACGATGCCTGTGCCAAGCCTCTTGTTACATGGTCAAACAACCGGCTAACACTTGCCCCCCAAAGTTTATCATGTGGATGAACATGATGTGCTTTGAACCATGAGCACTCTGTGTTTTCCTTTAAGCCCTCATTCTATCTTTTCGATAGCATTTTCCTTTAACCTCCCAAATGTCGAACGAGGCGTTGAACGCCGAATGACATACTAATGCCGAACGACATACAGATGTCGAACGACATTGATGCCAAACAAGGGTGGTGCCTTGACCGATTCTACCGGTCACTGTCCATTCGACTTCCCTTCTCTCTATATAAGCTGATTCTTCTTCTTCCCCTCCCTTTTACTTTTACCTCCACTCTTTGGGACTTACGAATTCGCCATCGACCAGACTTTTGCCAACAATTTACCCTTCCCATTTTTTCCTTGAACTCAATACGTTGCCCTACATCCTTCCCCAACAACGAAACTGAACAGAATCACGCTTCCCATTCCAGAATATCTCTATGTTTCAGGCCATTTCTTAGGTAATGACTCCTCCTTTAAACGCTTTATCCCGACTAGGGAACTCAGCACGTGATTCCAGTTCGTGAATCTTTGGAAAATCGAGGTCAGTAGGAACCGCGTATATGAAGGAATCGAATCTCGGCTAGAACATGTCTTAGGGCTAGGCGGAGCAGAGGAGAGATGAGGATGTCAGGGTTGTTCGGGACCAGATTTCTTGATGAGTAACCGAGCGAAGGAATAGGAAGGGTGGTTGGCCTAGTAAGAAGTAGTGAGGTCAGGAAGTGTAGGTTTAAGTGTGGTATGCGAGTTGGAAAAGAATGTATGGCCGTGGCTCGGCATTACTCTATTGTGCCGAACGACGAAGAGAGATTGGAGGAGAGCAATGAGTCATGCCGAACGGCAAGGAGAGAATACAGAAGAGAAGTGAGGGTTGAGTCTAGAGTGCCGAACGAAGCGGCTCGACATGACTTGCCATAGGACTTATCTGTGTCGAGCGGCAGAAATGGAGGGTAGGAAGGAAGTTGATGTTGAGGTAAAGTGCCAAGCGATTCGGCTCGGCATGATAGTGGTTCGGCAAGAGTTGCCGCATGTCGAATGGTGTTAGAGGGAGTGTAGGAGAAAAGTGGGAGATGGGTTTAGTGCCAAACGAGATGGCTCGGCATGACTTGCTGGATGACTTGTGTGCCGAGTGGTAGGGAGGATGTGTAGGAAGGAAGTTGGTGTTGAGGGTAAAATATCGAGCGATGCGACTCGACATGATTGTGGTTCAGCATGACTTGCTGCATGCCGAATGGTGGAGAGTAAAAGTGGGAGAGTGGTGTACTTATGACAGTCAAAACCATCTCAACTTGAACACAATGCATTGTCGACTTAACACACTTTTATGCCCGAACATATGACAGTGAACAAGGACGGACTTAAATAATTAATCATATCGGACAATCCAGACTGATAACTTTCTTGTATTGACAACAGTAAACCTGAACTTAACATGCTTAAAACACTGCAATAACCTTTCATATACAGTGTCGATGCCGAGTTCAAAACATAAACCGTCTTACGATAAGCTCTCGCAGACGGTCAACGTTGACGGTCTTTGAAGATGATAGTTTGAAGCATAACTTTATTTCATCAACTCAGTGACTTTTAATTGCTTCGCACTTATATTTGAATGATCGCACTAGTTCACGCACCACACGAGGGGAGTATTTATGTTGTTAAATCTATTGTCGATTGTTTTTCAAGTATAGTTCAAACAGTTGTTTCGTCAGATGTAGTCATTCATTAGAGATGTCTAGGAAATCTAGCTCTGCCACGATTTCTGACAGACCCGGGCCATCCTCTCAACAAGAAGTAGTTGGGACTTCAAATCCGTCGACTACTCCTGTACAAGACATGCCAAGCCCCGCGGTCGCATCTGTCGACTTGGCTCCCGATGCCTTGGATGCAGCGATCTTTTTAGACGATTCGATCGATTCCCAAGCCTCGAAGATTAACGAAAGCACGCTTCACCATATATGCCCAATACACGGGACTCCTTTCGACGATGTATTGGTTCCACTGGGACAGGATCGTCCTCACTTGCCCCCAGTCGGATATACAGCCTGCAAGAGATTCATGTATTGGGTCGGTAGCGTGCCTCCTTTCAACTCCTTTCTTCACGACCTATTACAGTATATCGAGATCACCACATCGCAATTACATCAAACAACCACGCATTCATATACGGCACTTGCATCCTCTTCATGAGTGTCCTTTTCAAGCTCCCGACTCCTGGCGATATCCGCTATATTTATCGCTTCAAGAGATGGTGAGATAACCCATCTTTTGTATTCCGCGAGCCGCATAGCAAATGTTAGATCTTAACTGGGGAATGAAGTAAGTTTGCCCAGGATAAGCAGTAGTGGTTTTACGTGCGCTGTCCTCCCGGCTTTGCGAGGAGATGGGTGGAAGGGAGTAAGTCTCTTTTTTGGATCAATACTCGTATTTGGTGGAAACTACATCTTTTCTAACTCTTTCTCTACTTTTACAGGTATCAACCCACGTCCCAAAGGCTCCGGGTATTCTGAAGCTGTCGAAGCTATCTGAGCTCTCCCCGCAAAAGATCAAGACATCAGATCTCTCATTTCGAATGAATCGCTCTCAAGGTTTGGGCTACTGGCGGAAAGTCGCCGAATAAGCCTCCCTCAAGGCGTCACCATAACAAGGCCTACTTCGGGCAAAGGAAAAAACAGGCTGGGTCTTCAGCATGTAATGCCCCTGACACACTAGAGGAGGGGGGAGATTAAAGAAGCTGAAACGCCCAAAGTACAAGGTGAAAATGTTAGTCCCGCTCGGGACCCGATAGTCGAGGTTCATGATATCGAAATGATGCCTTTCCCTTTGAAGGGAAAGAAGAAAATAACCTACAAGTTGAGGAAGAAAACAGTAGGTGGAACTTCTAAGGCCAACCTTATTCCAGTGGAGAGAAAGCCTTCCTCACAACACTTGAGAGTTCTTTGAAAGGCCTGTCGAACCTCACTATACCTGATGATCTGCTTAACTATGGCTTCGACGATCCGGAGGCCCTTAAACTTCATTCGCCCGCGAGAGGTGATATAAGTGCTCAAGCCCAAACCTAGGGAGAAAAAACTCCTATTAGTAAAGATAAAGAAACTGGTCCGTCGGGGGGGAGGGGAGGGGAACACTAGGACATACACAAACGCGTGCACCTCATCTTGCACTTAGATTTTTGCCATCACTCTACTCTTTGCTAACTTGTCGTTATTCTCTTTTTGCGCAGGTGACATGAGAGGCACTCACGGGCTCGAATGTCTCCGTGGTTCATCTATTTTTCATCATTCTGGCCGGGACTCGAGCCCCGACAAACGCCGAGATCGAGATGACTCTGGAGACCGAGACAACCGTCTACGAGAGTCAACTTATCAAAGGAAAACATACAGTCACTCCTCATATTCTCATGATCATCCTTCTCAATTAGAGCAAGGCAAGAAGAAGTCTATGTAGAAAGGGTCCCAGCCTGAGGCCCACCGAGATCAACATTTTGGTTCATCAAGCACCAGGCAATCTCGGGAACCCCATAAAAAGTCTGTAGTTTCCAGGCATACTCCTCCCACTCCCGTACATGATCTGTCGGTGGCAGAAAGACTTATTGAGCTCAACTCCACGTTCCTAAAGATATGCTTCGATGGCTTGAAATTTCTCTCGGTGATTCATCACATTCCGGGAAACGTCAAACAAAGCGCTATTGCTTGTACCAACGACGTTTATGTTCAACATGACGCGTTTGTCCATTTGGCTGTAAAGATCTCGGAAGTCTCATTTGAGCGTTAACATGAAATTGACCGCCTGAAGCTTGAAGCCATTCACGATAAAGACATTATCAAAGCTCAGGACGAAAATCTCTCTTCATACAAGTCTCAGCTCGAAGCCGCCTAATAAAGTGCTAAAGATACTACGGAGGTCGTCAATCGTTTGGAGACAACTCATAAGAAAGAAATTGACGAAGAGGTCCAATGCTGCAGGGCCCTGGTTTTAGAGAAGGATTCAGTTCAGAAGGAAAGGGATGCATTTTCCCTCCGAGTCAAAGAGTTGGAAGATCAACTGCGCAAAGAGAGAGAGGAATAAACTACTACCCATGAAGAGTCGCAATGATATTGCGACGAGATTGTTGCTACGTGACTCCTGAAGGCAAAGCTTGACAATGAGCTCTCCAAAGTCGGGATGCTGAAGGATAAAGGCCGTGAAGAGGGCAAGAGAATAGCATCAGCAGAGATTGACTCTCGCCTTGAGGCGGAAATAGAGCCTGGCACGGAGGAGATTAAGTGCATGTTTGACCCACTTATCGCGGAATACAACGCCCGTGTCCTCATGCATCGAGATAGCTTTTCTTGGTGAGGGCTGCCTTGAATCTCTAGCCGAGGCATGAGAGACTTTAATAAAGATTAGGTAGGTCGAGCTAGGCACCGAAGAGGTTGACAAGGAGGCTTTGGTGAAAGAATTTCTCAGGGGAACCGAGCCTTCATACTTGTCTGCAGCAAAGGCACTCTACTGCAAAGGTTCCTCCTCAGCAAAAGGAAAAGATGTCATTGCCGGTCCATCTGGAACCGAGTCTCCAGCCCTTCCTCCTACTCAATCGGCTGATTGGCCAATACTCGATCCATTCGAGCAACATGCTAGTTATGACCCGGAAGACCCTAGTCTCGGCATTCACATTCTAACTCCCATTCCATAGGGTGAGATTCCTTGGACGGTTGAGAGCCAGCAAGAAGCCGGTACATAACTCTTCTTTTTTAAAGTTCAAAGAGTCGTCGTTTTCGATGAGAGATCATTGTATTCTAATGTTTGTCTCTTTTGATTTTGCGTAGGTCGCTCTGACCTAGAGCCCACTCCGAGGAGCAGTGACGCCAAGGAGAAGAAGGAAAAAATGAGCGATGTTGTACAAGCAGGAGAGGCTCCTGGCCCTGATGCTCAAGTGATTGAGGCGCTTGAGGAGGACAAGTCTGAAACTTCGTCTCCCATCGAAGAAAGTTATGAAGTTGAGATCACAAGCGCCTTTGGAAACACTTTGAAAATGAGCATGAAGGAGAAACTCGCGGAGGAAAAGAAAAGGACAGTTGAAATCAAAGTCGAGCCCCGAGTCGTGGACTAGATCATCCTTTGAACAAGCCTTTGAAGGTCATCCTCCCTGGTGAGTCCAGGCCACTAGAGGTGCCTTGTTCTTCCTCGGTTGTTACCTCCCCATCAAGCAAAGCTTCCAAGCGAAAACGCATGGAGGAGGAGTCGTTA
The DNA here is from genome assembly GCA_030765085.1 of Allium cepa. Taxonomy (NCBI): domain Eukaryota; kingdom Viridiplantae; phylum Streptophyta; class Magnoliopsida; order Asparagales; family Amaryllidaceae; genus Allium; species Allium cepa. Next base: position 297,998,980 of record CM060946.1, read on the forward strand.
GAGAAGATGAAAGAGGAAAAGAGACCGAGGAAGTCAAAGAAGTAGCTGTTACTCTCGTTCAACAAGAGTTAGTTTAGATTATGTAATTGTTTTTATTTATCTTCGTAATCAATGAAAATAGACTTTTGACTCTGAGTTTTGGAGGAGTTGTAGTAGAACCTTATTTTGGATAAATAAAACTTAGTTCTTTTGTCTTTCAAAAGGCTTGTATTGTTCAGCTTGCTGTATAATTGTGGTCAAAACCCAAGCTACTGTGAGTTACATAAACTCCCAATTCATTTTCATATAATTCGGAAATTCTTTGGAGCTGTACATCCTTTATTCCATACTTCGGGTACTTAGAATATTTTTTAATCCATTCCCTGGGAAATTATAGCACTTCAGTCCACACTCCGGGGACTTGGAGGTTTTACGTTTCTTATACTAGTCCACGTTCTGGGCACTCAGAGTACTCCGGTCCGCACTTTAGAGACTTAGAGATTTTGAGTCGTTTATACTCTAGTCTGCACTCTGGAGACTCACAGTACTCCAGTCTGCACTCTGGGGACTTGGAGGTTTCAAGTCGTTTATAATCTAGTTCGCATTTTATGGACTCAGAGTACTCCAGTCTGCACTTTAGGGACTTGGAGGTTTCAAGTCATTTATAATCTCGTCCACACTTTGGGAACTCAGAGTGCTCCAGTCCACACTCTGGGGACTTGGAGATTTCAAGTTGTTTATACTCTAGTCCGCACTCTGGGGACTCAGAGTACTCCAGTTCGCACTCGGGGACTTGGAGATTTAGAGTCGTTTATACTCGGGTCTGCCCTCAGGGGACTCAGAGTACTCCAGTGTGCACTCAGGGGACTTGGAGATTTTGAGTCGTTTATACTCTCGTCCACACTCAAGGGACTCAGAGTACTCTAGTCCGCACTTAGGGGACTTGGAGATTTAGAGTCATTTATACTCTGGTCTGCAATTAGGGGACTCAGAGTACTCCAGTCCGCACTCAGGAGACTTGGAGATTTTGAGTCGTTTATAATCTGGTCCGCACTCAGAGTACTCCAGTCTGCACTTAGGGGACTTGGAGGTTTCAAGTGTTTGTGCGCGTTCGTACGTCAAACAGAATAATGTAACTCTAGTTGTTTTCCATAGTATTATCATACATAGAAACATCAATAATTCATGGAAAAGATGGCCTTAAGCCTTTATTAATGAAAACGAGCTAAATTGTCTTATTACATGCCGAAAACTAAGAATCAATGAAATAAAAATATGCTGGAAATAATTGCAACTAAAATCGGGAAGAAATAAACTAAGTGTAATAATGCCGCAGATGCTCGCTGTTCCATGCTCAGGGGGTGTCACACCATCAACGGTCGCTAGCTCGAAAGTTTCCTCTCCAAGCTTCCGTTCATTGACGTACGGAACTTCCCATGTGTGATTCATATGCGACGGGACAAGAAAAACTCATTTCAAAACGAGGTCACCCATGTCGAAGACTCTTAGATGGACTTTTTATTTATAATATCGAGCGACTCGGTGTCTATACGCGGCCGCTCTTAAAGCAGCTTCTTCACATTTTTCATCAATGAAGTCCAGCGATTCCAGCAAGAATTCCTGATTCATCTTGGGGTCGTAATGCGTTACTCGATGTGACTGAACTTCAAGTTCTACGGGTATAACAGCTTCCATGCCATATGCTAATGCGAATGGAGTGTGGCCAGTTGCAGACTTATGGATGATTCTATAAGCCCAAAGTGCTATTGGAAGTTCATCCACCCACTTGCCTCTGGCCTTTTCCAAACGCTTTTTCAATATGGACTTGATTATTTTGTTCACAGCTTCCACTTGTCCATTAGCTTTTGGATGAGCAATTGCTGCAAACCTTTTTCCAATGCTATACCTTTTACAAAATTCTTTGAACTCTTTTCTTTCAAATTGAGTTCTGTTTTTTGTAATGATAGTCCGTGGAAGGCCAAAACGACATATAATGTTTCGTACGACGAAATTAATGACCTTCTTGGTGGTGATCATGGCCAAAGGCACTACTTCTGCCCACTTAGTTAAGTAATCGACCGCAACTATCGCGTATTTCACACCACTTTTGGATATGGGTAAAGAACTGATTATGTCGATTCCCCACATTGCAAACCGCCAGGGATTAACCATTTGCATGGGTTCCGTCGGCGGAGCTCTCTGGATTTTCGCATACTTCTGGCATTTGTCGCATCTCCTTATATAGTCTGCAGCGTCCCGATTTATAGTTGGCCAATAGTACCCATAACGGATGATTTTCTTTGCTAATGTCTGCCCCTAGTATGGTCACCGCATTCTCCTTCATGGACTTCCTTTAGGACTCGTTTTATCTCATCATGGGAAATGCATTGGAGTAAGGGGGTCGAGAATCCACTCCGATACATTATTCCGTCCTGCATTACATATCTTGAAGCCTTACGAATGACTTGTTGTCTTTCACTCCTTTCGGGCAATACCCCATGTAGCAAGTATTGCTTGAATGGGGTTATGCATGATTCTTTCTCGATTTCTGTTTCTAACATGAAATTTACCTCCATTATATTTATACACGGAGTATGTAAGGTTTCAACGGGAACTAACCCCATTTGCTGTGCATCGCCAGTGCTTGCAAATTTTGCCAATAAATCGGCTTCTATTTTGTTCACGTGGAACATGCGAAATGTCATTATATTCAAGATTTTCCAGCAGCTCTTAAACCCATGCAAGGTATCTTAAACCCGTGCAAGGTATGGGGCAAGTCTCTGTCCCTTTGCTTGATAGTCCCCACGCACCTGGTATACTACCAGTTGTGAGTCACAAAAGATTTCAACTGATTTTACCCCCGGTTCTTTAATAAGTCTCAAACCAGCAATCAACGCTTCATACTCGGCTTCGTTATTTTTCGTTGGAAATTCGAGCTTCAAAGCATAAAAAACTGATCGGTTCCAGGATTCACAAGAAATGTCACAGCTCCCAAGTAACGGTCGTTAGATGCGCCATCGGTGTACATCTTCCGTCGAACGGGAGGTATGACATTGTTACCGTCTAATTCGTCTAACATGGTGAATTCAGCAATGAAGTCTGCTAGCGCTTTCCCTTGTATGGCCCTTCGTGGCAGGTAGGTAATATCGAACTGACTCAATTCGATATTCCAATTTAGCATCTTTCCAGAAGTTTTCGGTTGTTGGAGCACCTGCCGCAAGGGTTGATCAGTATAAAACCTGATTGAGTGTGCCTGAAAGTATGGCCGAAGCTTGCGCGATGCAATCACCAAGCAATAGGCAAGTTTATCAATCTTAGGATAATTTCTTTCTGCCCCCATTAAACGTTTGCTCACATAGTACACCGGCTTCTGGACTCGGTCCCCCTCGCGAACCAGAGCCATACTGATAGCATGCTGGGATACAGCCAAGTACACGTACAAAATCTCATGGTCTACCAGTTTCGATAGTACCGAGGGACTTTCTAAATGCCTAACCAGAGCTCGGAATGCTTCCTCACAGTCGGATGTCCACTCGAAATTTCTCTTTCCGTTATTTATTATATCGAAGAAAGGAATACACTAATCTGTGGCTCTGGATATGAATCGACTCAGCACGGCCACCTTCCCATTCAAGCTTTGTACTTATTTTATAGTTTTAGGCACTTATATGTCCCGAATAGCTTGAATCTTCTCCAGATTAGCTTTGATTCCCTGCGCATTCTTAATGAAACCTAAAAACTTCCCTGACGCAAAGCCAAAGGAACAGTTTAAAGGATTGATCTTCATCCCATAATGTCTGAGTATAACAAACATCTCCACTAAGTCTTGAATGTGGTCGTTTGACTATCGTGACTTCACGAGCATGTCATCCACATAGACTTCCATCGTCTTACCAAACTGGTCTATAAACATTCGATTCACCAGACACTGATAAGTCGCTCCCGCGTTTTTCAATCTGAAGGGCATCACTACATAGCAATATAACCCAGCATCTGTGACAAAACTGGTGTGATTTTGGTCAGGAATGTGCATCGGGATCTGATTATATCTCGAGTATGCATCCATAAATGACAGTAACTCGTGTCCAGCCGTTGAGTCGACAAGCTGGTCGACTCTAGGTAAAGGGAAACTATCCTTCTGGCATGCTTTGTTCAGATTGAAGTAGTCAACGCAAGTTCTCCACTTTCCATTCACTTTCCTTACTAGCACAGGGTTGGACACCCATTTAGGGTGGAAGGCATCGTGGACGAACCCATTGGCTTTGAGTTTGTCCACCTCCTCTCTAAGAGTAGCAGACCTCTCCGAGTCCATGCCTCACCTTTTCTGTTTTACAGGAACGTACTTCGGGTCTATGTTCAATATATGACTTGCAATAGCGGGAGAAATCCCGCACATATCAAAATGTGTCCAAGCGAAAACATCCAGGTTCGCCAGAAGGAAATCAACGAGATCCTCGGCCATTGACGGGTCGAGTTGTGATCCAATCTTGAGTACTCGTGATGGGTCATCTCGGCTGACTGAAATGTCAATCGTCAGTTCAGCCGGTGTTGCTTTTGCTTCCCTGGGTTCCCCATCATCATCTCTCGGATCTATGTCTCTATAGATCCGAGAATGTCGCCCGAGCTAGGGCTCGGGCACCACTTGTCAATCGTCAGTATTTCGGATGTGGACGGAGCTGTCTACAACCTTTCCTTTCTCTCTCTGTTGGGCCTCTCTCAGCTCAGCCACAAAGCATGCGCGACCGGTCGCCTGATCGCCATGCACCACACCAACTCCTTTATCTGTCGGGAACTTCATAGTCAAACACCATGGGGCCAAAGCTGCCCTAAACTTTGCCAAGGCTGGCCTAATTAGAAACATATTATATGGAGAATCAACATCCAACATTATAAGCGGTTGGATTCGCACCCTCATACGCTCACCTTCTCCCAGTTCAACTGGCAACTCAACATACCCCACTGCGTCAGTCGCTGCACCATTAAAGCCATGGATACGGGCTTTAGATGGCTTTAAATCTTTCGTCTCCATCTTCATTTTGTCACCTTTTTGAAGATGATGCTAATGGAATATCCACAATCGATTAAAATTCTCTTTATATATGCCGGCCCGATCGTCGTAGATATGACCATCGGGTCGACGGTAGGAGCCTCCATCTTGTCCGCATCTCGGCTGCTAAATACTATATCATCTGTCATCATGTGTTTCTGCTTAGCGGGGGTCCCATCCTCCACACTCGAACAACACTCAAAATTCGCATGCCTTAAGGAGTTAGCATACCGCTCCATTTCCTGCTAGTTCTTGTCTGCAGGATGAGGTCCATTGACGATAGTATTTATGACCAGTCTCCCTACATTTCGGGTAGGTTCCTCTAGATGGCGTTGGACCGGCCCGTGTTCGGGGTCTGACGTTCTTTGCCTTCCTTTCATGCGGGTTCTTGACAAACTCCTGCAATTTTTTCTATCTAATCAGCTTTTCAATGGCATCGTGGAGGTGTCTACACTCCTCTGTATTGTGCCCGTAAGTCTCGTGGAAGCGACAGTACTTCCCAATCCGCTTCTGTTCCTCTATTGACTCCTTTGGGCTAGGCTTTCTATATTGAAAAGTGTTACAGGTTGACAGGTAAATATTCTCAAGAGATGCATTCAGTGGGGTGTACTCATTGTAGGTTGGAATCCTCGACTTCCATTTCCCTGCTTCCTTTTCCTTCCGCGATTTCCTCCTTCGGAGCCTTTAGATTGTCCAGGCTTGTTCTGAACATTGACTTGAACATTTAGATTGTCCAGGTTTTTGAAAGATATGATTTATAACTTGATTTGATAAAAAGTGATTAAATGAATATTCCCAATTTAAAAAAAAAACAATTGAGACTGAGTATTTAATATTGATTCAAATTTATAAATTGAGATTTTATTTAATTGTTATTAAAATGATTAAGTGAATATTTTTCGATTTGAATAAAATTGAAGTTAAATGTTGAAATATAAATGAAACTTATATTGAATTTGTTTGAATATTTAAACCTTGAATCTAATTGGAATTGAAATGATAGTTCAAACTTGGATTTGAAATCGATAAAATGATTGAAATAGTTTATTGAGAATTTGAATTGAATCTTTAACCTTTTAATTTGAAGTGTTGACCCGGGATTTATTTAAATTGAATTTTTGAATTTAAGCTGATCTGAATCGATTTGTGAAATTAGAGGAATTATTTTTATTATATTAAGTATTTTATTATATATAAACTATTTTAATGTATAAATTATTTTAATATATAAACTATTTTAATTGATAACTATTTTAATATATATACTATTTTCAATATCTAAACTGTTTAAGTTAGAATCGTTATGATTTCAAAAGTGTTATGATTTCAAAAATGTTATGATTATTATTTCGAAAGTGCTATAATTTTGAAAGTGTTACGATTCTAGAAATCAATATTATTTAAAGTGTATAATGATATCGAATTAAAATGGTTTTAAAATGAATATGATATTTTGATAAGAAGTATGAACCATTTGAAATGAAATAACCACTGTGTGAAATAAGCATTTGGTTGTTAAAGAGACCGGGATCAGATATTGTCATACTCCTTGCCAATACCAAAAACTACTTTAACAACTGTGTACGTGGTGGAGATTCTAGATCGAAGTAGGATGGTTTGGCGACGATTCCATATGAGGTTTTAGTGCAGCCCTGACTTCCATGAGTCAGCTTGATGTGGCTAAAACAGGAGCCACGTCAGGCCAAGTGAGGTCATTCCTTCGATCGGACACATTTCTTCGATACAATTCTATTACTTTGTGATTTGATTGGGTGCATCTTTGGTTGGGAGTGTGTCTCAAGGTGGGCGGTAGTAGCTGTTATGCGTTACCACCAGTTCGGATCCGCAAATGGTATATCTACCTTGGCATTGCCTTGCGTGCCTTGTCACATGCCCTATTACGCCTTTTACTAGTTTGGTTTGTGTCATACCTATGGGGTGCTCCTTGAGAGCCCATTTGTGAGGGGAGTTTATAGTATCCGTATAGACTACGACATTATATAAAATGTGTTAAGGGCGATATGGGTGATGTCTTAACGCCATTTTAATATTTTACTTTACTGCAGACATTATTATAATAGCGTGTATTACTACATAGTAGATAGTTCCACAGATCCTTAGAGGATGGAAACCCCAAACATCCTTTAAGTTACTTGTATTTCAGTTGACATTTCATTTGAGCTAAATTTACTATTATAAGAATGTTAATCCTGACTCGAGTGTTTTGTATTTTGCTTTATGCTCGAATCAGACTGAGTGTTACAGCATTTGAGACTCGCCTTTGGAAATTGGAGCTCTGTTTGAAGATCTCTCTATCCAGCTTTCAGTTATTTCAGCTTATTCCAGTCATTTATGTTCAAACTCGTCAGTTGCTTATGTATTAGAGATTCATTTGTATTTGAGATTCTATTGTATTTTGTTTCAGACGCTAAGGTTTATAGTAGCTTCATGAACTACTATTTATCTATTCTGATGCTTATTTTTGTAACACTCTGTGTCTGCGATTCTGTGATTGATTTATTTACTGTATATGCTAAGTTTTGCTAAATATAAATTAACAATCTGTTGTTTTAAGCAATTCAAGTTCGACACGTATAGATGCGAACGGTTCGAAATGCCAGGTCATTACACCTTTGGAGCTTGAAGCTTTGCTTGGAGATCTATCTTTATTCTATTTAGCTTTTTAGTTATCTCAGTTATTTTAATTATCTCCAGTAGTTTATGTTCAGACTTTTCATTTTCTTATGTATTAGAGACTACTTAGGTTGTATATGGTTTTAGACTCTGATGTTCTGTAGTAGCTTCATGAACTACTCTTTATCTATTCCGTTGTGTATTGTTGTATTACTCTGTGTCTGTGACTCTGTGATTGATTTATTTACTGTATATGCTAAATTTTGCAAAATATAAATAATAATTTATCGTTTTAAGCAATTCATGTTTGACATGTGTGGATTATTGTCGATTTGAATGGTTCAAAATGGTGGGTCGTTACAGAATAACTAATACATGACCTTTTACATAATTTTTACTCTTTTGGATTACATAAGTGAAATACAAGTTTATGTACTGTTTTTGGTTTCATAAATAAAGTTGTTTGTCCGAAAAATAGGTACGTTTTTGGATTACGATTTTATAGCGATATTATGTTGTTTTCCCGTGGTTCGGGTGTTTTATTTTTTTGAAATATTATGTATATATATTGGAATTATTGAAATTACTATTTTTTTGGACCAATTTGTACAGAGGAGACTTTGCCAAAAAAAATCGTGAATTTAGGACATAGAAAATTTTATGAAAGTGAAAATATTTTCAAACGATTATTAAACTTGAATATGAAAGATTTAATTGTTTACAAGTTGATATATTTTATTTAAAATACCTAATGATGTAAAATTTAAAGTGTTTATAAATTGAATAATTTGAATAATATTATATCAAGTTTCGTATTTCCTTTTTATTTCTTTTCGAGGATGAAAAGTTTTGAGTGGAGGGAGAGTGTAACAACCTGTAAATTTTGATAATTAAAACTATTAAATTCAATAATATTTTAGAATTTAAATACTGTGAGAAATTAAAAAAATGTGATTTATTAATGATAAAATAATTGAATATAAATTAAATTATTGTTTCTTTGTATATTATTGATAACTATTTAAACAAGTTAATTTATAACACTTATGTGTAAACAACAGTTCTATAAATGTATTTAAGTTACTGTAAAAAGACTTCAATTGTTTTAATTATCTTCTATGTAAACAACAATTCTGTAAATGTATTTAAGTTACCGTGAAAAGGATCCAATTTTTTTAATTATCTTATGTGCAAACAACAATTCTATAAATGTATTTAAGTTACTGTAAAAAGAATTCAATTGTTTTAATTATCTATCCATTTAATTATTTTCCATTTTAAATTTTAATGTTGAAATTTATTGTCGTTAATTTGATTTAGAATCTTTCAATAAAAAAGAAAGAAAATTTAATTGAAATTAATGATGTTTAATGAATGAAATGTACGTTTCTTAGGATCCGCTTTAAAGTGTAATTTTGAAACTAATTACAATTATGTCGATTTAGAATCTTTTAATATTAAAGAGGCAAAAAAAACTATTAATTGTAATTAATGGATATAATGAAAGAAATGTATGTTATTGTTAAAATAAAATGGATTTTTTTAATGAAAACAAAATGAACATTGTTGTTTTTAAAGTAAGTGTAATTTTATAGAAAAAAAATTGAATTTTGAAGCAATATTTTACCGTCATTAAATAGTAGTCTTTGGCAGCATAGAGGTGATTTTAATGCTAACCGTAAAATTTAGAATAAATAAAATATTTTATGTTCATGATTATGTGTTGAGAAAAACGCCGGTTTTGAATTTGAATTTGGAATCATGGTTCACCTTTTATTTTATATGGCGGTGGTCTTCATTACCTTAATTGGTGTGTTCGAATTTAATTTATTGTATGTTAATAAAACTTTTAAATAGGCGTAAATTTAAATGACTAGGAGTTAAAGAAATTATTTAAATTGAAAAACGTTTCCACATTGAATTAATGTGGCATTATATTCATTTTGAAGTATGAAAGGTGATGTTCATAATGAATTCATATTCATGCATGTTTCATATTCTATTGCTTTTTCTAACTACTATCTCATTCATATATTTTTTCTACCTTGTTCACTTTCACATTTCAACTATTCATATTAAAAAAACAAATCTCTCTCTTTATTTAATATAACTTTCATTTATTCTCTGTATATTTGTTTTCCATTCTTATTGTTAGCTATATATTATCTCACCTACTTTTATTCGGCCTAATTCTTATATACCTCTTGTATTTGCATCTAAGCTTTTATTTTTACACGTTACAACTTTTAGTATTCCCTCTTTTTCATAACTTCTGCCTACACTAATTCGTTCATTAATGATACATATTTAATGCACGTGCATCATTCATGCTAGCCTGTTCATGTTCATATTTATTAAACACACAACCACATCGTTTCTTTGAAAATCTTGCTGTATTTTTATATTCTTTTATCACCTTCTCACTTTCCCACCTGTTGACTTTTCAATTTCCCACTAAAGAACAAAACCAAAGTACGTACAGATTGTTTCTCATTCCTCTATCTAAAGCTTTCTGCTCATACTTCCTCCTTCTTGCTTAAAACTACAGAAACTCCAAAATTTCTAAATCCACATATTCCCAAACTCTTAACTCCGTCCCTCCTCTCTTCAAACTCCATCCTTCCTCTCTTCAAACTCCAAACTCCATCCCTCCTCTCTTCAAACTCCATCCCTCCTCTCTTCAAACTCCAAACCTCCTCTCTTCAAACTCCGAACTCCATCCCTCCTCTCTTCAAACTCCAAAATCCATCACTCCTCCCTTGCTTCATCTCCCTAAAAAAAATTGTTCGATTTGCATTGTCATGCTTTTCTTTGCTATTGAATTATTGCTATGGATAGGATTGGTTAGCTTGTTGTGTTTGGATTTCAGCGAGGATCTATCTATTTATGTTGTCAAAAACTCTCTTACCTCAAAAGGTGAGCAATCACTCACGGTTAACATTTTTATTGTTAGGTAAATAAACATCGATTGAAATATAATGAGAAATGTTTGCTTTAGATTGAAATATATGATATATGTTGTTATGTTCCCTTGAATTTGTGTTATAATATTCACATGCACATGTTGTTCTATATGTCACAAGTAGTACGTTATGTTGATTTGATTAATTGTCACATATGTATGTTAAATATGTCACATATGATATGTAAAAAATGTGTTATGTTAGAAAATATATTTATATATGCCATGTTGAAATACATCACATATGTTATGTAAAAAATGTTATGTTAGAAAAATATATTTATATATGCCATGTTGAAATACATCACATATGGTATGTTGAAAAAAAATGTGTTAGTTAATAAATTCATATGTTGCACATGCTATGTTAGTAATATGTCACCTATGCAATGTGGAAATAATGTGTTATGTTTATGAAAAATGATATGCCATGTTATTTTATTGTAAATCACCTTGAAAGTTCATTGTATATATATATATATATATATCATGTTATACATTTATATGTTATGTTAGTGTATGACATGTTTGAAATTGAAATATTCACTTATGTTGTTTACGATATATGACACATGTGATATTTTTGTTATGCATGTATATATATTAAATTGTTAATTATGCACATGTTCGTCATTGACTTGTTGTGTTATTAATGTTATTATTGTTCTCATACTCCAAGTTCCATGATAGTTAGCAAAATCACTTTGGATTGAAATGGTACATACCCGATATGAAACCACTTTGGGTTTAAATAAATTGATTTAGAAATAAAACTGGAATATTGTAGGTTTAAATTTTTGTTTGAACTTGAAATTATGAAATTGAAATTAATTGATTTAATGAAAATTTTCATTGGATTTTTAGATTTAAACTTGTTATTTGATTATAAATTAATAGCTTTAAGTGAAGAATTGAAATCTGAAGTTGGATCTAATAGTGAATCGATTGGAAACGAACATAAAGTTGGTATTTGAACTGAACCAATTTATAGTGTGAATGATGATGTTTATTTAAACCTAAGCATTTCACTTATTGAGTTATCTATACATTTCACTTGAGTTGACTTACTTACATAAGAATGTTAGTCCTGACTCGAGCGTTCTTGTTTTACTTTACGCTCGGGTCAGACTGAGTATTTCAGTTTAGCGAAGACACTTATTTCTGAAGGCGAAGATGGAGTCGAGGACCGTATCTACGACTATTATAGAAATTTTTTAATCTGCCTAAAAAAAATATAAATTCTGATTTTGTTGTAAAATAGGTTCATTAACTGTTTATGTATTTATTTTGTTTAGTGAAGACACTTATTTCTGAAGACGAAGATGGAGTCGAGGACCGTATCTACGACTATTATAGAAATTGTTTAATCTGCCTAAAAAAATGTAAATTCTGATTTTGTTGTAAAATAGGTTCATTAACTGTTTATGTATTTATTTTGTTTAACGAAGACAATTATTTCTGAAGACGAAGACGGAGTCGAGGACCGTATCTACGACTATTATAGCAATTGTTTAATCTGCCTAAAAAAATGTAAATTCTGATTTTGTTGTAAAATAGGTTCATTAACTGTTTATGTATTTATTTTGTGTATTATATTTCATCCTTCCGATGCGAGATTCTGTATTTTGTTCTTTTGAATCTTATTTCATTTGAATAATTCCATTAATAATCCGTCTTTTGAATAGTTTGAGTTAATATGTGGTTTATTATTGACTTAAACTGTCCAAAAAGCGAGTCATTTCAATTCCTCCCTCTTTATATCTATTACAGAAGGACATGGCAGTAAGTGTTGTGATTTGGATAAGGTGCGTGGAGGAGGTGACTTGGCACTTTAGAGATACATTTATTTGTAGTTACTATCCATGTACTTTATTATTTCTATCAGTCGGACTTTTATCTAATGTCATTTGGAGACATTATTGTATGGACCATATTTATTTGGTGATTGTTTAAGCTTGGATTATTTTCAATACTTATATTTTATTTTCTTCCATTGTGAGATCTAAATGTTTAAAATTATGTATAGTTATCATTGTCTCTTTATCATGTAAACCACTTTTAAACCCAACTATTCATACTTCTTGATAGTATGACAGTTCAGAATCCACCCTTTGGGCATTGAATTAATGTGTTCCGGGTGTGGGTTGTTACATTTGATATCAGAGCTTAGGTTAAGCGATTCTACAAAATTAAGGCATATGAGAGAGCGTATTTGTAATTTTCTATTATTATATACACCTATTAACTTGCCACACCCTATATAGTTTGACTGATAAGGTAGTTATTGGCTTGTCCCTTATATGAGCAGACAACTATTGAGTCAAGATAGATATTTAGATTATAATAGTATGGATGGAAAATGAACCCTTCATATTTACTCTATAAAGAAATGCTGATAGAGGTTTCCTATGCAAACTAGAAAGACTTGTCAATGGATACTTTTGGATATGGATAGTGCTATATCTGTATTCGTATCGAAAATCATTTTTGAATATCGGATAACCGCATCCATGGATACAGATGGATATCGGATAATTTCCTATTCGCTAAAGATCGATAAATCAAGAAGGATAAATGGAAAAGTTTAGTTTAACATAACTCTTTTCAATCTCATTTATTATTAAAATGTTAAAAATAAATAAATAAGATGACTAGAAATAGTATTGAGCAGTTAATATGCATTTAGAGCATAAAATATGAACTTCCGACTTAATAAAATAATAGATAAATATATTTCATTTCACAAAAATATATAATTTAAACTATAATCTTTAAAAAATTGAACAGATAATTTTCAGATGCGGATACCTTCGTATTTGCATTCGCATCCATTTTTCTGGATATTGGATATTTATCTGCTTTTCGGATACGGATACGAATGAATTTTAGTTCGGGTATCTACTGTTAGCCCTAAAACTAGCAATAATAAATAAAATATGGATTTAAGAGTGAATAGAAGAAGAGTAGTATCATTGGACCCATATAAAATAAACGTAATGTTGATAAGGAATAATGGAGACATGAAAGGAAGACTTTACAAAGTTAGAACAAATCTCCCTAGTTAAAGTGAAAGTCTTATTCATATATTGGAAATAGTTTCAAAAACCACACTTAACCTAGATTGACAGATAGAGCGTTCTTACATTTTTTGGACAATGTATTGGAGGATAGACTTGAGTTAACCATTTTTAGAGAAGAAGGGTTGAAACTCCATGTGCTTAAAGCATCGTTAGATGTTATTGACTTAGTTTAAATTTTGTTATTTTCATCTGCTCTAATTTAAGTGTTAACCATTTGGAATGTTTTCTAAAAGTTAGGAATATTGAATATTTGATATTTTTAAAGAACAATAAATCTTCTTATGATCTTCTATGAAATGTTCAGACAAACTTTATGAAAATTTATTGAAAAGTAGAATTAAAAGAATTTGAAAAAAAGAGCTAGAAACATCAGCGTTTGATATTTTTGAAAATAATAATATAGAGGTTGAAGTTTAAATTAGTAATTCCTTATTTTAAGTTTAAACATAGAAAGAAATATATAAGAAGTAGTTTTCCGTAAGTACTTTAAAACTTTGATTTCTATAAAAAAAAAAAGTTTAGTGTACGGCATATGGTTGCACTTACCTTTTGATGTCAACTTTGCTTTTGACAATGAAACTTTAGAAAAGTGTGTAGAACTTAACTTTTTAGAATGTCTTTATTATATAAATATTTTTGACAAACTTATAATATTATATATATACACACATACATACATATATATTGAAAGAACCTTATAGATGGTGCTTTGATGATAACAACCGTACAACAATGTAACTAATGTGTTTATTGATTTATTTTAGGTCCAAATGATGATGGAAAATTTGAAAAATAAAATGGCTACATGGCTAGGATTTGAACCTAAGTGGGATGAGGCAATAGCACATGTCTTTACTCCTGCACCATACAAGTTTTTGGAGTTTGTAGTGATTCAGCCGACTGAAAATAAATCTAGTCAATTGAACCTAGTCGATTGAATAGACTGTCCTATCTACTATTTTTGGCAGTCGACTCGAGCATGAATTTTACATTAAGCCTGTTGACTGAAGCCTTCTCCTAATTGATTAAAACGGTTAGTTTCCAGAATTAGTGTTTCGCATCGCTTCATGCCTGAAGTTACTTCTCTTCATCAATAACAAATCTAAAAGATTGCACCCCTACTTTAGCATCCTTACAACACCTATATAATCCTCTAACCATCCCTGAATCACTACAGATGAAACACACAACAATATAAAACACTATAATCTCAATCCTAAAGCAAGAGCACGAACTTCAAGAGATTGTGATTTAGAGATTATTGACTAGTGTGCTTCATCTCCACACCCCATATTCTAGTCGAACAAACTCCTAAGCCTCTATGCCTCCACTTAATATAGTTTCTTTGGTTATATGAGTCATTGAACATCAAAGAGACATTTTATATATCAAGATATGTTGTGTCAGAAAGTAACATTTATTACACTACTTCCAATAGTTGTTGAAATCCAATTCGATTGCTCAAGTCGACTCTATAAACCTATTCCTTTAGGTGAAGTAAGAGTATTGATAGTAAAATTCCAAAAGGAGTCTGAGAATGGACACAGGATAGGATGTCTGAACCAGTATAAAATTGATTTTGTGAACTATTATACTATTCCGTTGCATTTATATTGGTTACTACAAATTGGCGATCTTCGGTCCTATGCATAGAGACTAGTGTGTGTGTGTCTATATATATATATTATGTTACAATACTCTTTTGTAAAAAATTATTATTTGTAAAAGTAAAAGTTTAAAAATGATACGTTTTACATGTCCGTTTTTCTGTTGAACTTTTCAGAAAAAAGGGAATTATAAATTGAAGAAGAATATCACGATTTTTATCAAAATTCAACTTTTGTTCAAATTGGTAGAGTATTTTACAGTTTTAGAAGCTTACTAATTTTGTGGAAAATCAAAGATTTCGAATTTGAGAAGTAAAATAAGAGTGTTATTATGATTATCACTTAAACTTAAAAATTTAGATTGAAGTTAGATGAATAGAGTTGCACAACCTACAAAAATTGAATCGATTATGCTAAACTATATAGAGTATTTAAGATGCCAGTGCATTGAGACTTGCTAGTATTGAATTTTATAGAATTATGAAGCATTAGGATATTTAGGGTAAAGAAAGAAGTTGACATAAGGAATTAGTGGCTTTTTCAATCAGTGTTTGAAGTAGAAGGGTAGGATACCAAATTGAATTTTCTGTAATAATAAACAGTGCATGCCACATCATGTTTTTCTGCCCAAATATGGTTTGAGTTGCCTAATCTTAGGGTGAAAAAGCTTGGAAGATGTGATCGGCTAAAACTTTTTTAATTTTAATAAAAGGAAAGAGTAACCCAAGATATTTTGTTGTACCAAAGAAAGCTACGGAGGTAAAAAATTTCTTAGCTAGCTACTATAAGATGTTCGTTAAAGACTTTTCAATGATTTCTACACTGCTAACACACCTTACCAAGAATAATTCAGTTTTCTCAAGGAACTTGAAATGTGAGCATGCTTTTATTTAGGAACAGGATTTATTTATTGATCATAAGTTTCTAAAGCATTAGTTGTTTTTACATCGTCGAAAGAGATAGATGATTTGGACTATTTGTGGATAGTTATCGTTAATCCAACGTTTCATATAACGTTATGCCACACATATTGCTTTTGGTTTGGTAATTTATACGTACCAAGCAAGTAGATTTTTATCTTAGGCATTCTATGGCGATATTTCTAAAGTATTTATGCTTGGGTTGTCGTCCCAACTGTATGTATATTTTTGGGGCCGATGTGACATGAGATCTATATCATGTTCACTATACTGGAATATAATCCATTTAGATGTTCCTAGATGGGGTTTGGGGTACTGTACTATTTAAGAATTTCTATTAGATTGATATGACAAGGCACCATTCCATCTTGAGTTGTCTTAACCATAAAACAATTATAGTAATATTATGAGAAGTTATGCTTATAAAAAGTTCCACTAATGGAAATGCATAAAAGATTGAAAAGGAAATACATTTTGGGAATGGACTGGATGACCATGTAGGGAATGGTACTAGATTGTGATAGGAAGGTGGATCTTTAAGTACTTGCATAGGATGCAATGTAGAGGTTTGGTGTGATCCTAAGAGTTCAGTTATGTTGAGTTACCTATATTCTCCTGACATGTCATATGATGAGATAGCTTACGTACTCGTAGTATGAGATTGAAGCAGAAATTGCTAATTAAAGAACTTGAATTATCATTTAACGAAAGAAATCCTAGTTTTCATGCATTAAAGATGTAGAGAAAATTTTCATGGATAATGAGATTTGGAAGTTTTGGTAATATTTTAGGAATAAAATAGTTAGATTATTTTCAATCATTCTCGGATCGGAAAGAAGACTATTTATTAAGAAAGCTATCACGAAGTATTGAATTAAGTGTACATAGTTTGTTTTGGAAAATAGATGAACGTGAATGATGTATCACCTAGTCGAATACCTCTAATACTAAGACAATTGAAGTGTAAGGACCCAGAATTTCAAATACTTCGTATTTAAATATCTGAATTATTTAATTCTTGGATTCAACGTGACTAATGGATTTTATAACCTTGTTAATCCCCTTTTAATTAATAACTTATGATAAAAAACTTGTTTTCGAAATATGTTTACAAAATTAAATAGTTTGAAGACATATCAATAACCTAGCTGAAAATCGTTTTATCAATAAACGGCTTTCTACTTGATATAAGTTATTCAAACTTTTTAGGCATGTCCAATATATTAATGTGTAATTAATTAGAAATTAAATTATTTTAGTCTTTATGGCTGGCTAAATGTAAATAGAAAAAACGATTAGCAAGTGGATTAAGGATAATATATTTTGGTGAATAGTAAAAGATATTTCGTAATGGGTTAGAGATGGAAAGTGAAGCACATGAGAGAGAGCATGCATGGTGACCTTTCATAGTTGATAAGAGGTATGAGGTTACCTCTTGGCAACTTAAACTTAAAGCCCTGCATAGATTACTTTAACCCATTTATTAATTTATAAAGATAGAAACAACTTAGTCTTAATCCTCTTCTATCTTTATAATCTATCTTTAATCAAAATAACTCTCCTAAAATCTTCACCAAACTCAAGTATAAGTCTTTATAAAAAAATGGAACAAAAACTCAAAGCTTGAAGAAAAGGAGAAAATACCCAACTACAAGTTTGGGCCATGAGCATTAAAAGAGAAGGGGAGGTGGCCAAGTGCAAAAGTGAAGTATTTTGGATGTGTAAATGGTAAGGGAAGTATTCATGTGATTCTAAAAGGGTTGTGCTTGTGTTAGCTAGGTTTTGAAGTGAGTTTACTCACCATTTTATAATATATATTGTGTTATATATGTTGTGTATAAATATAAAATTAAAGTGAACCAATAAAGTTATAACTTTGGACCATACTTCCATTTGAAAAAAGATGAAAACTCTATTTTGTATATCATCACTTCTAGCACCCTCTACAACATATAATGTGGCCTGAACTTTGTGCTTATATGTTTGGTTTGGTTGATTGTGGCAGTGGAGTGTGTTTAAAAGTATTAGAAGCGAGAATAGTCGCTATAAGTGCACTTTAAATCCCTTGTGTTTGAACTTTCTTTGAAATTGTTATATGTGAATATATTGTGAAAAAATATATTTTGGTTGTGCTCTACACTTATATTAATGTATGGGATAGCGAGGAAGTGGTTTTAAAATTTATAGATTTTGTAGAAAAAAGTGGCAAAAGTTATAACGGAAAACGTCGCTACATGAGCACTTTGAAAATACCTTATGTTCGGAAATATTTAATACATTTTGAAAGACATCCATAGGTGTTTCTTTTCTGTTTTAATAAGTAGTTAATGTTTATCTGTTATTGTAAAAATATCAAAGTTAAATGATTTTAAAACTGGTTGAATGAAGTTGCGAAAGTTAAAGGCGAAAAGGTTGTTAGAAACTTATATTTTGATGTTTTGATCATGACATTTATATAATTACATATTATATGAAAACTAACTAAATTTTCAGGAGAAGATACTATTCTACTCAACGATCAATCGAAGATTAAGATTTCAAAGAAAAAGTTTCAAATTTTATAAATGCTTTGTCTATAGTCTAGTTAGTAGTTAACCATTGTTAAAATATCTCCTAAGTGGTATATGAAAAAACACATGGTTTAAAATTACTTTTAAAATCATATACACACCTTAGAAATTAATTATAATAAGTTACTAAACAAAAATCTTTCAACTAGAAGTTTATATGGCAGAAAACACCTGTTTTAGTCGACTGAACAGGGGTGTGCAATCGACTGAATCATGTACAGGTGCACAAATAACTTTGAAGCTTCAGTCAACTAAATACCCCCATTCAGTCGACTAAACTAGGTGTCTTTTCAAAATAAATTTGAAATTTGAAATTTTTTGAATTTTCAAATGACTGAATTTCTTTCCTCGGTCGATTGATTATTCATAATCGTTATTTTTTGAACGGTCGCCTTCTTTTGAGGAACATAAACAACTTCTAATCCAATAGTTGTTTCCGTATCTTTTGGCCAAATCTTTTCACGAATGATTACATCCTTTAAACTCTATATATAGCATTGAATTTAGTTGTTTATATAACTTAATTCTCCGATTCTATTCTATATTCTTTCTATCCAAATTCTATTATTTGCTTTCATAAATGCATTCAAACCACTTGCACATTCAAACACAAATTTATTTATGATTAAAACTACTTCCAATCTTCACGTACTACATTATATATCACAAAGGAGAATATTATAGGAAGGGTGTACTCTAAAACATATCTGTACTATCTATAGAGCATAATTAGTCAAGAAAACTTATTGTATTGTTGAAGTCTTGTTCGGTTTCTCAGGCGGTAGAAGTCCTATTCGGTTGTTTAGGCGATAGAAGTCATGTTCGGTTGCTTGGGTGGTGTAATACCTGTTCCTTCGGGTTAAGTGAGGGTTGATAATTAAATTCCAAGAAGAAGTCTTGGACTAGACGTAAAACGGGAGTTCGAACCAGTATAAAAATACTTGGTGTCATTTACTTTACTATTTACTTTTTATATTTATATTCCACACTGGTAGATAACTTAGATTATATTCCATATTACGATCCATAGCAGTACTTTCATTTGGTAGTCAGAGCAAGGTCATCTTATAACTGTAACACAGTTATTTGATACACATATTAATATGGAAAATAACACTAACATAAGTGTTGAAGTTCAATCTACTGCACGAGCACCACTATTTAATGGTTTGAATTACAATTATTAGTCAACTAGAATGAGAATCTTTATGCAAGCAAATGGATATGATACTCGGAATATCACTCAAAATGAATACACTATACCCACTACACCCTTTGTAGAATGGTCAAATACACAAAAGATAGATGCTGCATTAAATGCAAAAGTTATAAATATGATATTTTGTGCCTTAGATAAAAATGATTTTGGTAGAGTTGGCATGTGTATAACTGCTTATCAATTTGGAGAACTCTTAAAGTCACACATGAAGGAACTAAAAAAGCTAAACAAAGCAAGATTTTTATGCTTTAAAATCAGTTCTAAAATTTCAGAATGAGATCAGATGAAACTATAAATGACATATATTCTAGATTTCAAGACAAACACCATTCACTATTGGAATTAGGAGAATTTTTTTCAAATTTTGATATTACTTCTAAAATTCTAAACTCTTTAACGGATGAATGGGAACGAATAGTCTTAGCTATTAAAGAAGCTAATGAATTTCTACCATCAAACCTGAAGAGTTAATTGGAAATCTTATGTCATATAAAGTGAATTTGCGTGCTACGAGAAATCAAGCACAAGACAAAAAGAATATCGCATTCAAAGCTGAATAAGTGGATTCAGATTCAGATGAAGATAACATGGCATCGATTGCAAAGAATTTCAAAAAGTTTCTAAAATTCAGAAAGAACAAGAAGTTTGGAAACAATAGGACAACTCCAGCAAACTGCCTGTCTCAAATCTTGAATGCTACGAATGTCATAAGAATGGTCACATGAAGAAAGATTGTCCTAATAGAAAGAAAGACAATTTCAAAAATAAGAAGGATAAGTACAAAAAGAAGAAGGGATTCTCAGTTACATGGGTTGATTCAGAATCATCTTCATCACCGGACAGTGACACAGATAGCAATTCTGAACAAGCTAACGTCTACTTTATGGCTTCAACCAACGATGTAAGTGATTTATCTTTTAATGATTTAATTGATATAAATTTAGAGCTGTTAAATAAACTCTATGAAGTTAAAAGAAAGTATAAAGATGCGATAGAAAAATTAAACAGAACTAAAATAGAAGTTGATATGCTAAGAGATGAAAAGAAAATTTGAGAAGAACTTGTTAATACACATGAATTTTTGTCTAATATTTCTTCTCAACTCACTATGCTAACAAATGAAGTAGGAGTTCAAAAAGAAAAGAATATGATATTACCTTCAGATAATCATGACATAAAATCATATGTTAAAATTCTTGAATTGAAAAATACTAGTGTCAATACCGAGTTAGAGAATATTACTAAAAATGTAACTAATTTTAATAAAAGAAGACAAAATCTCTCTAAAATTATTAGTAATTCTCAAACTACCACTAATATGAATGGATTAGGATATAAAATTTCTTTAAAGACAATTTAAAAGAAGAATAGTATATCATATAAAAAAATTATTTTGCACAATAATTTTGTAAAAGCAAAAATAGAGCCAAAGGTTGTTACTCAAAAGAAAGAAATCGGTAAAACAAATACTATAAAATTTTAGGTACCAAAAACTAATAATAATTTAATCAGAGACAACTGTATAAAATCTTTTATAACTTTAGTTCATAAAAATAAAGATTTTACTTATAAAGTGAATTCTAAACTCTCTTGGGTTTGGCTTTCGAAGATCTAACTCTTAGGACCCTAATGAAAATTTGGGTTGCTAGCACTCGAACTCGGGTTTCTGGAATGGAAGTTACATGTTTCCTCCATTATGCTATTGTATTTCCTGTTATACTAACTACTATCTTCCTTATATTACCCGATTGGTTCTTATCTTTTAACCTTTTCCTACCTCATATATGTTTTTGGCCATAATCGTTTAGGAATTTTCATTCGCAAACCTTGTTTACTTGAAAATAGTCTTCACTTCTGTATATAAAGGCTTATAACTCATCCTTTTTCACCTCATCATTTATCAACACAATTTCCCTAAAATTAAGTTCTTTTTATTATTTCATTCTACAAAATCCAACATGTCTTCACAATAAGATTCAAATCAATCATCCATCATTTTAGCACATCTTCCTCTGAATCGTCGAAACATTCCAACAATTCCACTCTAATTTATATTCCTATTAAAATTACTCCATCTCCTACTCATACTGGACATACCCCTCAAGGAAAATGAACTAAACATATTTTACGTTTTGGTCCCCATCAATGAAGGAGAAAATTGACGATATTCATCATTACCAGAGAGAGACTCTGGAACTGCAAAGCGAACATGATTACGAACAAAAAGTAAATGCTAAAAGTTTACGCTTTTTGGAACAAGTCGCGTTAAAGTTTTGCAAGTCTTCAT
This sequence comes from Allium cepa, assembly GCA_030765085.1. Classification (NCBI taxonomy): domain Eukaryota; kingdom Viridiplantae; phylum Streptophyta; class Magnoliopsida; order Asparagales; family Amaryllidaceae; genus Allium; species Allium cepa. The sequence continues at coordinate 298,021,285 of CM060946.1, forward strand.
CAAAACAGTGCATACATCAACCTTTGCATCAACGTTCTCAAGCTCCTTCAAATTCTTGGGAACGAAGCCCATAACGTCCCTAGGTGTTACCGAACTCCTAGGAAAGCAGTAATGTTTGGTCACCAATCCAACCATGACAAGAAATAACAAAGATTGAACAGCACTGTGACAACTCTCACTCCTCAAGAAATTAGATTTTTATGTAAATTATTTTTGAATGAGTGCTGTATTTTTATACGTTCTACATGTTTTAAAATAAAGTTTTTAATATACAACATTTATAAAATTACTAAAGATTTACTATTATTTTGTTTCTATAATAAAATAATTAACATGATAGGGTGAAAATACATATAAGCACAATGTCAATCGACTCAATCTATCATCCCAGTCGATTGAAACTTCAATGCAAAAAATTTTACATAAGGAATTTCAGTCGACTGCCTTAGATAATTCAATCGACTGAATTGGGAATTTTTCAAGCTATTTGATGCAGGTAAAATTTCTCTACACATTAGTCAACTGAATTTTAATTCCAGTCGACTGAACGTTCATGAGCACTTGAAAATTTTCAGGTTTCAATCGACCGATATTATATTTTAAGTCGACTGAATTAATCAATTTTTAAGCTAAATCTTTCGAGTTGAAAACCTGTAACATTCAGTTGACTACCTTAAACAATTCAGTCGACTGAATTGGTGTTTTCTAGTTTTTTAAAGTAATATTACACATCTCCCAAACCACCTTTTCAATAACCATATAAATACATCTCCTTCATTCCAAAACCCTACTTCATTTTTGTAAGCAAACCCCAGCCCCCATTTTCTTCAATCTAATTTTCTCCTACCTTAAATCATCTCAAATCAAATGGCACCTAAAATAAAAAGAGCTCGACAATCATCGGACGGAGCATCCGAAAGCCAAATTAGAACATGGTTTCATGATGAAACTGCCGTCACCCATTTCAATGCCATGACAAGCTCCCGAATCTTCGATGGCTCTTTTTTCAATTTATCTGGACTATGATGCTTACGCCATAAGAGAAATGGCGAAAGAAAGCGGTCTTGAAAGCTTAATTAGTTTTGCTGCCAACAACGTCAAAATCTACCCCCTCCTCATTAAACTCTTGTTTGCTAATATGAATTTGGATCACCAAGATTCAAGAAACAAGGATGATTGCATGTGGACACTAGTTTTCGGCATCAGAGTCTACCTTCCTGTCCAATGTATTGGTCATGTTCTTCATTGTCCTTCCGAAGGAGACGACATCAATGACGTTGAAGTCGACATGAACAACTGCGATGAGGTCTCTCATCGTTTCCTCTTCGACAACATGATCGTTCTCAAATCTATTGCCTTGCGACCAAAGGCATAGACCCTTCATCGTGCTCTCATCCACTCCATTCAACCTCGTACCAGAAGCTACGAGAAAGTCTACAAATGTGACTTCCAAGCCCTCTATGCCATCTACTCCTCTTAAAATGTCAATTGGGCCAAAGTGATTCTTGATTAATTTCTCGTGGTCAACCACAAAAGAAGCTACAAAACAATCTTCTACGGAGCCTACATTATGCAGATTCTCATGATCTTCACTGTCACCACCACCGATGCCGATTACATTACCGTCGGTGAGTTAAACACTAAGACGTTAAATCTTGTGGGCTTGCCAAAAAGCCGACCACCTCAAGAAATAATTAGCTTCCAACAAGGGCGACTAATCGGGCTCAAGGGATTCCGCAACACCATAAGACTCATATTGGCTCCTCCTCCTCCCAACCTTCCCACCAAGTTAAAGAATAAGAAGACAACGACATCATAGAGCTCCAAGAGCATTATGAAAATAAAGGAATCAAACGACAGCTAGCAGTGCCTACCCCTAGCAAAATGGAGTAGAAGAGAGGTAGAATATGACAATTCTTGAGATGGCAAGGAGAATGCTTAAAAGTAAAAGGCCGCCTAAGGAATTTTGGACGAAAGCTGTGGCATGTGCGATTTATCTATCAAACTAGTTTCCAAAAAGAAGTGTGTGGGGGAAAGACACCACAAGAAGCATGGAGTGGAAGGATGCCTGCTATTTCTCATCTAAGAGTCTTTGGAAGCATAGCTCATGTACATACACCGGACGAGAAGCGAAGCAAATTTAATGGAAAAAGTGAGAACTATACTTTCATTGGTTACGATGCCAACTCCAAAAGCTATAAGCTTTACAATCCCTATATGAGGAAGATAATAATTAGTCGAGATATTGTGTTTGATGAAGAAGGAGAATGGGAATGGAGATCACATAATGACAATTACAACTTCTTTCCATACCTTGAAGGAGATGGAATGCAACAATCAAGGATCGAACAATCAAGCAAGGAGCCCACTTCTCCACTAGCTTCACCAACCACAAGTTGTCAAGAAGATGAGAGCTCAAGTGAAAGGGCTCCACGCTTTAAAAGCCTTTAAGAAATTTATGAGGTAATAGAAAATCAAGACAATTTTACTCTCTTTTATCTATTTTTGGATTATGGGCCTATAAACTTCCAAGAAGCTTTGCAATGGATGAATTGGAAAAATGTTATGGATGAAGAAATCAAGGCCATCAAGAAGAATGACATGTGGAAGTTAGCATCACTTCCAAAAGAACACAAGGCAATTGGTGTGAAGTGGGTGTATAAAGCAAAGAAAAATGCCAAAGGAGAAGTCGAAAGATTTAAGGCGAGATTGGTGCTAAAAGACAATAGTCGAAGAGCTAGCATTGACTATGATGAGGTATTCGCTTGAGTCGCTCGACTAGAAACAGTTAGACTAATAATTTATTTAGCGGCTCAAAACAATTGGAAGATACATCAAATGGATATGAAATCTGCCTTCCTAAATGGAGTTCTTGGAGAAGAAATTTATATTGAGCAACCACAAGGCTACGAAGTCAAGGGAGAAGAAGACAAGGTCTTAAAGCTAAAGAATGCCATTTATAGGTTGAAACAAGCTCCAAGGGCTTTGAATGCTTTAATTGATAAGTACATCAAAGTAAGAAACTTCATCAAATGTCCATGTGAGCATGCACTCTATACTAAAATCCAAAATGGTGATACATTAATTGTATGCTTGTATGTGGATGACTTGATCTTCACATGTAGCAATCCAAGCATGTTTAAAGAGTTTAAGAAAGAAACGACGAAGGAGTTTGAGATGGCTGATATTGGCCACATGTCTTATTACCTTAGCATTGAAGAAAAACAAGAAGATAGAGGCATCCTAATCACTCAAGAAGGTTATACTAAGAAAGTATTGAGGAAGTTCAAGATGGATGACTCTAAACCAGTTTGCACACCGATTGAATGTGGAATCAAGTTATCAAGGCATGAGGAAGGATAAAAAGCGGACTCAACACTATTCAAGAGCTTGGTAGAAAGTTTGCGATATTTAACGTGCACAAGACCCGACATTCTATGCGGTAGGAGTTGTGAGTAGATACATGGAGAATCCAACAACAACTCATTTGAAGACAGCAAAGAGGATTCTTCGCTCATTAAAGGCATAACAAACTTTGATTTGTACTACTCTATTTCTGATAATTACAAGCTTGTTGGATATAATGATAGTGATTGGAGTAGAGATATGGATGATTGAAAAAGCACAAGTGGCTTCGTATTCTAGATGGGAGACACAACCTTCACTTGGATGTCGAAAAAACAATTGATTGTCACTCTTTCCACATGCGAAGCGGAGTATGTAGCTGCTACTTCATGTGTTTGCCATGCAATTTGATTATGAAATCTGTTAAAGGAGTTGAAATCACCACAAGAGGAGCCGACCAAGATTTTCTTGGACAACAAGTCAGCAATTGCTTTGACAAAGAATCCAGTCTTTCATGATCGAAGCAAGCATATTGATACACACTTTCACTATATTAGAGAGTGTGTCGCTAAAAAGAATGTGCAACTAGAGTATGTAAAGACGCATGATCATGTAGTGGATATCTTCACCGAGCCTCTTAAGCATGAGAATTTTGTCAGGTTGTGGAATTTGCGTGGAGTCACAAATCAAGTTTAAAGGTGGGTGTTGAAATATTAAACTTGATTTGTTAATTTGTAGAAGCTTCTTGTTATTATAGTTTCTAGAGTCTTCTTGCATTTAGTGTAGTTTGTTGAGATCTCTTGAATTTTCTAGTAGAAATAAGAATTATGTATGGAGTCATGTTTCTATAATTGTTTAGAGAGTCATATTTCTAGGTTAGTCTATGGAGTCCTATAAATAGAAAAGCTCTCTCATCATTTTATATCAAGCAATCAAACAAGAAATCCATCATCAAAAAAAGAAAAAATTTCAAAACGAAAAAGCCTCTTTCTTATATTTTGTCCCTCTTTCTCATAAAAAATATTCAACACACACACTAAAGCAGAGTCCTATAACACTCCCACAGTGGTTAAAATCTTTTTATTTTGTTAAGAAATAGTAATTGAATGTCATATGGCCCTATTTTTACTAGACTCACGTAGTTAAGGCTTCAACCATCGGATCTTAATCATATCTATTGCTCTCAAATTTGTGGTTTTTAGATAACAATTTTTTTTTATCATTTTTACTTTTTATATCAATGAACAAAGAATTGTTTGTGGCCTCATTTTCATTTTATTTTTCTTTGTTTGTGAGATAGGCGGTGAGTAAGTAAAGTAGTGAAGCATGAAATGGCTAAAACAGAAAGTAACGAACAAGTGAAATAGTGGAAAAAACAAAAATAAATGCAAATCATGACGTTGAAGCATATGACTCTTGTGCATATTCACCATGTACATATTGTTGTAGTTGCTTTGCCTTCCTACTTTTGTGGATCGTCTAAAGGATGATCTTATATATAGTTGTAATCGTTAATACCAACTGGACGTTTGTATGATTTTTTTATTATTTAATAAACAAAGAGTGATTTCCTTATAAGAGGACCACTCTTTCATTAAAAAATCACATCATCCTTTCCTCTCATATATGTATGATGAATAACATATATAAATGTGCAGAGCAAAGAAACAAAAACTAAATATACTCCAGCATCCCCAACCACTCTACTTCACTTTCTCCCAATGGTAGTAACTCTGCAAAGCAGGGGCTTACTTCTTCCTTTTGTTGAACTTGTTTTTGAACCTTTTGATCATTTGGGAAAAAGGAAAATATACCATCAACATTCTTCCTAATTGTAAAATTCAGTCATATTCTCACATAGGACTAGTAAGGATGTAACGGCCTGCCTTTTGGACGGTTTAAATCGACGATAAACTACACATGTTAGACTCAAACCATACAAAAGGACGGATTGTTATTGGGGCAAATAAGAAAAATGGAGAAAAAAACAAATGTAGAATCTCACTGCGGAATGACAAAATATAATAATCAAATAACAATCATTGAGCTGTTTTATAAATATATTTGTCTATTCTTTTAAAACATAAAATCAGAGTTACATAAACAAGGGCAAACGATAAATAAATGCAGCGGAATATAATAAATAATACAAGTACAAATCTTCGTCTTCATCCTTCAAAAATAAGGTCTTCAACCCTGAAATGCTTAGGCTGACCCGAGTGAATTGAAAAGACAAAACACTCGAGTCAGAACTAAAAGAACTTATGTAAGTTAAATCAACGGTAAATATGAGTGTGAAAGCATCAGAGATGTTTACGTGGTTTGACATCTCATATCCAGTGTCTTACGTGAGTGTAGTAACTTAAGAGATGTTCGGGATTACCATCTCCTAAGGATCCATTAAACTATCTACTATGTGGTACAATACGCTATTATAATATGTCTACAGTAAAGTAAAAGTGTTAAAATAGCGTTAAAGCATTACCTATATCCCCCTTAACATATTTTATATATTCCCATAGTCTATATAGTACCGTAAGCTCCTCCGTGAGGTTTACTCAGAAGGCACTCCATAGGTATGGTACAAAACAAACTCGTAAAAGGCGCTCTAGGGCATGTGAACACGGCACTCGAGGAAATGGCAGGGTAGATATACCAATTGCGGATCCGGACCGGTGGTAACGCATAGCAGCCACTACCGTCCACCGCAGACGCACTCCCAAATCAAATCAAGGGTGGTCACCAAATCAATCACAAAGTAATAGAATGGTATCAAAGAAATGTGCCCGATAGGAGGAATGACCTCACTTGGCCCGGCGTGGCTCCTGTTTTAGTCACATTAGGGTCATCTCATACCTTATACAGAAATCGTTCGCCAAACCATCCTACTTCATTTCTACAATCTCCACCACCTACACAGTTGTTAAAGTGGTTTTCAGTATTGGCAGAGAGTATGACAATATCTGATCCTGATCTCTTTAACAACCAAACACTTATTTCACGCCGAATGGTTCTTTTACATTTCAAAACAAATTCATAATTGATATCAAAGTATCATATTCAGTTTCAAATCATATCTCTTTCGAAATCTTATTCACTTCCAAACTATATTCACTTTCAAAATCATATTCAATTTGAAATTATTGAAACGTTATGTTAATTAATTCGTCATATCAAAATCATCTTATTTACTCAAATCTGTCATTTCACAAAAAGGTATCAATTTCAAATTCCAACTTAGGTCGTATCATCATCAAGGATTTAGATAAAATACTTCAACTGTACATAGACTAAAATTTTAGAAAATAGTTTAGGTAATTATGAATATTTTATATAGTTTTAAAATAGTTTATATAGATTTAAAGTAGTTTAAATAGTAAAATAGTTTAAATAGATTTAAATTTTGATTTAGTTAGATTTTTAAACGATTTAAGGAGATTTAAGATAGATTAAATAGATTTTGTTAGGTTTTAAAGGTTTTTAATAGATTAACTATAGGCTAAACTGATTTAAATTATATTAAGTAGATTTTTAACTTGATTAAATAAATTTAAAATAGATTTAAATTATATTAAATAGATTTAAAATAGATTTAATTTGTTTAAAATAGGTAAAAATAGATTAAATTAGGTTAAATAGGTTATAATAGATTAAATAAATTAAAATATTTTAAGTTGATTGAAATAATTTAAACTATTTTGAAATAGATTTCAAAGAGTCAAACATTTCCAATGACCCAATTCCGATAAGTTCATTTTATTTGACACGTCTACTTTGAAATTCCAATTTATAATTTTTGGACAATTCATTAACCCAATTCCAATTTCAACATTTACGCTTGGATTTTTGAAAATAATTCAGTTTACACAAATCAATTTCTATTTCAAAATACCAGTTAACATAATTCAAAATTTCAAAGATTCAAAAATCATTTAATTTAACCAATCCGGTGTTCGTATATAATTTTCTACCCTAGGGTTAAGTGATACAGATATTTATCATTTCAATCTGCAATTTAATATTTTACGGTTATATATCATTTCAAACCGCAGTCCCAAATTAAATAAAATCCATAAAATCGCTCGAGTCTATCATTTCAACCCATAATGATTTTTCCCTATTCTATAGATCGTTCGAGTATGATCATTTCAACCCATACGGAACTTGCAGAGTGATAATAGTATATAAATCAAACATAAAATCCAATATCAACAATCAAATATCTATCATAATCATCATCCAATTCGACCAATAAATTACAACAAATAACAGGTTATCGTTTACAGGTAATTAACTAGCAATTTAAATTCAATAATAAATTAAATGACAATTTAATTCAAAATAAATTCAAAATAACCGGAATGACGATATAGATATACCAAACATCCATAAATAAATTTCTAATCACATCATAAATTAATTTAACTAACATAAAAAAATTTAGAAGTTGTGAGTGGGCTAAAACACTCACCTTTGATTTTAAATCGAATTAAAATCCAATTTAGGGTCCAAAATTTAACAGTTTCAGAATTTATCCAAATCAGCATCAAAATGTCTGGAATTTCGATACGATCCTAGTGGAACAAACTGTGCATGAATCAGACCTCGTATGTAAAAGTTATGTACGTTAGAATTTATACGATTTATAATATAAATTAATAAATTAATAAAATAAAATAAACACGTCAGCTTACCATTCTCACACACGAATCCCTACGTGATGCTACAAGCGAACTTGAATACAAAGAAAGCCGCTACCATACTACTTTAACCACCCAAAAGCTCTCGTCTCTGGCCATCTGGAAGCCGCCGACCACCACCATCAGCTTCGCCACGCTCAGCCGCACCCAAGAGGCCGTCGCCTTTGATTCCCCCCAAACTACGGCCGTCGTCACCTATCTAAAACCCTAATCGAATTTATGCCATCGATCCATTCGTCAACTCACTAAACAACCACATGGATGAACTCCCCTCGGCCCTCTCCACAACACTGTACCAACGAATTGATGATCCGTTGAAGTCGATCACGACGAAATGAACGACCGTGACTGTTTTGAGCAATTCCATCCAAACAATGATCCAAATCCAAAAAAAAAATAAAAAATTTAGGTTGCACTCATCGAGAGCTTCAAAAAGATATATAATTTGATATGGTTTGGAGGAGTTTGATTTTAGAATTGAATTTGCAATTTGGGAATTAGGGTTTTGTAATTGGATTTGGTTCTACCATTGAGAAGGAGGAGTAGACAGATGAAATGTACGTACTGAAAAAATGGAATAAGAAATAGTTAGGATTTATAATAGGCTATTTATAGGCAAAGCTGAAAACAGAAAGAATGGACCAGATTATTTTATACGTTGAACGATAAATGACCTGAAAAGCCCGTTCTGTCTTCGGAACGAAAATGGGCCATGTCATATATCAAAACAGATGTTTTCGATAATTTTAAACTTAATGGAATAGGTTTCATGTCCAAATTCCATCGTATGAAAAAGTTAGCTTAAAATCAGCTTCTTTCAAATTGATTTCAATTGAATTTAATTAAATTGATTTCAATTGAATTTAATTAAATTGATTTCAGTTGAATTTAATTAAATTAATTTCTATGCGTTTCGAGCCTGTATGATCAAACGACAAGTCCGATCGCTACAAAACTTGAAATCATACAATAATTCACTGTTACGGATCTGATGAAACTAGTTTCGTCGAAATCCGAGACAGATTCCAAAATGGCTATTTTTACATTAATTAAATAAATTAATATTAAATTAATTAATGACATTTTTATTTAATATTTATAAACTAACCGATTTCATCATTTTTGATTGCTTAGACATTTATAATCCTTAAAACAAATTTCTATATCAATTAATTATTGAATATTTCATAATTTACAGTGCTAAATTTCAATTTCAAATAATTCAGTAATTATAAATTGAAATTCCAATAAATCCATGTATTTGATTTTTAAATCTTGTTATCCAATCCATTATTACCTTATAGGTATAATTAACCTTGGTTTATGTTTTATTACATTAATATTCTCTACTTTCCACCCTTTTATTTTTATTATTTACTATATTTCTCTTATATTGAATTTTTGTCGATAATATATTAATTTAGAATCTTAACAAATTAGTTTATCTTTGTTTCACTCTTTTTATTACATCATTTGTTGTCTTGCACATATAATAACATTCCAGTACATTTTATTTCATTAATTATTTTACCATTTTCATCTACTTTCCATTAAATTAATCGTTAGTTACATTTAATTATAATAAATCCATTCATTAAAATTTACATTCCAATAAACTGAGCAAACTTGATTCCAATTCTTTTTATTTAATCAATTGTCATATTATATATAAAATTTTCATTGGTCACATCTTATTGAATCAACATTCTTCCATTATCAATTTAACCTACATTAACTGCACTAATTAAGTGAATTAATTGCAATTGATTTCAAATTATAATTTAACAGGCTAAATATATAGGTAACGTATAATAATTGTCACCATTAACTTTTAGTCACATTAATAACTTTATTATGTACAACCAAAGGTTATAATTACTTACAAAACATGGATTTTATTCCATTAACATTAATTATATCATTTCATTAATTAATTCACTATTTATATTTGTTTTCCTATATTCATTTTATAACCAAGTATAACCTTTAAGTCGTTTCAATTGATTGGAATTTCATTCAAATTGTTAATAATTACTTAAATTGACATTGTTACATTGGATTCCAATTATTATTATCATAAGTAAATCACAACTTCTATTTCTTCCAATATTAAATCCCAAAATCTTATTAGATTAACTGTTTTTAATTATCGAAAATTACAGGTCTTTACAAAGGATGAAAAATAACTTAAACAAGCACATGGAAAAGAATATTCTAATCTAAATGTGGCTTATTACATAAGAAATTTAAATGAAAATATTCTAATATATTCGGATTAAATATCATCTTGGAATATAGTAGTCGACTATAAAATCGTTAAATACAATGTTAAAACAAATACCTTTCCTATGCAAAGCTACCTTAGATACTCTCTATGATTCCATGCAAAATGTTCATCAACTCTGCCATAGTGTGCCTATCAGGTTAAAATATAAGAGGAAACTACAATGGAATCATAAGTAGAGTATATCCATAATTAATTAACTACATAATCTGTTGCACACTCTGTAAATACATGCAAACACGATGAAATGAGACCACTGGAATTGTAAATCTGTCAACCATATTACATGTGCATTCTTAAGCCTTGAGTATCCACAGGTGTATCCATTTCCGTATTGTTATATAACTATGCATGTTAATTTATTTATAATACCTTAGAAGAATCACTACACCCACTTGTTAATAGACATGAGAGATTTCAACTTTGATGACAGCTCAAACATAAGGATTAATGTGTTTATAGAAAAGAAGTTAAGAAATGCAATCAAATAACAATTCATGCAATAAGCAAAAGAACAAAGAAATATCTGTTTCTTTATCACACGAAAGGCATTTTTACATAGAATTCATGATTCTAAGGAAATGTAGCCATATGTCATTAGTATTTGAGCAATTATAGTACTTAGCACATAATGAATTGGCTCGTACCAGTTTTGGGGCAATAATGGATGACAAAGTGATAGTTTTTTCCAAGTGAAATTTCTAATTTGGTGATTTCCATTATCACTAAGCAATCACCCAAAGGAACGACCTTCACTTTTCCTTTGAGTCACTCTGTTACTCCTTGTATATACCTCATCACCTATTGGCAATAATTTCAGATTACACATGAAGTAAAGCAGTATCATTAAATTTAGGATTGAAAGAATTTCTATTATGCTTGGATCCTAGAGTAGCAATTATATCATAAAACTCTATGGTAAGTAAGCATGATAATATTTTTAAGTATACAAAAATACCGGTAGTAAAATATTTTTACATTAAATAGATTATGGGTCCTAACCTAAACCTTATGAGAAATAATGAAATACATCCATTTTTGGTATGTGACATAGTCTGATGTGTTTGTTAGAAACCAAGGAAATGAGTTATGAAACTCACCTGATTCATGTTATTGTTATAGTTGTAAAATGCACACATTTGGCGTAATTTGTTATAATTATCCATACGATTCTTCTATTTGTTCTATTGTAAAAAAATACTAATCATTTTATGCATTTCAAAAAAAATCATTTTGTAAAATTAGATCATAAACTTCTTGGACATAGACCATTGCAATATATCATCATCATTTATTCATCTTGCATGTAGGCTTACAAGAAAAGCTAGTAAAACATAGTTATAATACTAATTAAAAATAATAATATATAGCCTACTAGAAAAGGCACATTAAAGTCAAAACAGCCTAATTAACAAAAGCTACTCATTCTTATATCATCTGACAACAACAAATAAAGCATGTGAGAATCTCTTAATCTATTTTTATATTTAGTAGTGACACTTAACCAACTCGATCAAGTTTTTCCATGATTAATCCAACCATTAATGAAGATAAACAAAATTACATACCACAACCTCTAAAATACTAAAACTAGGAACAAACAAAATTCGAACTAGATTATCAAAAAATAAATATAATACAACAATTAAAATACATGGAATGTAACTCATATTTTAGTCCCTTTTCCAGAAAATACTAGAAGTAGTAAGAAAGCAGAGAGAAGGATGCTTCTATTGAATATAATAGTTGGAATAATTAGGGTAAATTGAGTTATGGACAACATATAATATCTTATTACAATTAAAAGAGATTGAAAGATGTAAGAAATCAATTAAATAAATAAGCACAAAAGCATGACAATTCTGAAAGAGACCAAAACCAAATGATTGAAGTGATAAATAAATTGGTAGAATAGGAAATGGAAAGTTAAACAGGTGAGGTTATGATAATCGTACCTTATTGAGTTTGAAATGAAGGAAGATGTTGAAGACGACTATTGACAATAATTGCTTAGCATTATACTTGATTGAGTTTTTTAGGATTTTAAATTTTTTAGAGAAGAAGGAGAAGGACATGTAAAGTGTGAAAAGTAGTATTGCAGGAATACTAGAAAAACGCGGCCTCCGAAATAAATTAGAAGCCTGCCATAATAATTCATTATACAACATTTATGTTTTTTAGTATTAGTCACCACGATTAAAATAGGATTATGCCTTCGAATGTTATTCTATGATGTTATTGATTAGTTATTTTCTTGTAGTGTTTATTCTTAAATAAGAATTTCTAAGATGATGGTTCCGACCTAGTCGAAACCTCGCTACCATTCATGCGCCTTTCAAGTGTATTGAAGTCATCGATGCTTTTGAAGGGTGCCTTTGTTTTAAACTTTTATTATGTCACTTCTTAAATGCTTTCAAAAGGTTTTAGGAGTTTCGAAGGCAATGGTGTCGAAAGGGAGTTTCAATTCTATTCTTCAAATTTTTAATCAAAGGCTCTGAGTTTTCGAACAGATGGTTCTGACACCATCAAATTTTCCCTAAATAATTTTACTAAAGGTTTTGAAAGAGATACTTTCGTTTGTAACCACTTTGAACCAAAATATGTTTTTAAAAGCAAAACTGAATACCTTTGGAAGGGGTACTTTTATTGGTTTTGAAGCCATGTTCTAAGGTAATGTTTAGATACATTTGAAAGGTATTTTGGTTTTGAAGCAATGTTTCAAGGTAAAAAACTTCGAAAAGTATATACTTAGTGTTTTGAAAAGAAGTTTTCCATGCTTTCGAAAGAGGTTATCCAGGGGTTTGGAAAGTGATGTTTTAAGTTTTCAAAAAAATAACCCAATCTCAGTTTAAAGGAAAAACCATGGAATAAATAAAGAGTTTTGAAATGAAGTTTTTGAAGAAGTTTTCCTTGATTAACAGGTTAAAGGGATTGACCAAGTTTTATATAAAATGATTTCAAGGATATTTAACTAATGGTGTCGGTATTATTATGTTATTATGATTGCTTTTTCATATATTCATTCACATTGTTATGGACCCATAACGGTACTTTGAGGAAGGGAAAAATAACCTACTAGGTTGACCCAGCAGTGAATAAGTTAAGAATGCTAAAGTATAAATTAAAGATTTTGGTAGAGGCCAATAGGTTCACAGTAAGCCCATGAAAACTGTGTAAAGGAAAAGATATTGGCAAGGGCCAATAGATTCTTGGTCAGCCTATGAAAAATATTATTTGATACTGGTAGGGGACAATAGGTTTGTAATTAGCCCATGGAAACTATATCTTGATTAAGATATTTATAGAAATCAATAGGTTCCTAGTCAACCTATGAAAACTAGGATAAGAGGATAGATATTAGAGTTACAATAGGCTCAAGGAGAACCCATAAAACAATAAAGATATTGGTAAGGGCCAATAGGTTCTTAGTTATCCCATGAAAATTATGAAACCGGACAAGGAGTCCCTATACATTAAATGGGTTATTAGTAAGCCCATGAAAACTAATAAGTTAATAGTGACCCTAGAAACTACAAGTACGACAGATAGTTAGACTGAACGGGGATGGGTAATCCAGAAATAAATGATTTGTTTGCATATCAACATATTATTTTGAATTATTTTAACCATTGTGGTCGCAGGAGCATACTATACGGTTTTATAAAAGGTTTTAGAATACTAGTGAGGGGAAACTCGTTCCTCTAAGTGGCGTGGTCTCACTTGATATCTAAATTGTTTGAGATGGTAGATTATTACTTATGCCAGGCTTTATGTCTGACTCGAAGTTTATGTTTTTCCACTTAAAATCGTGGGTGCTTAATTGATTTTGAGTAGTTTGAGAGTTGAGGATTTCAGGTTCTTTTTAGATGAACAAAGCTTCTGGAGACGTGCAGGAGACAAGCTAGTTAATAAGAGTTATTTATATTCCGCTGTGTTTTGGTTGCAAAGGCAAACCTGTTTTATTTCCTTTTTATATACTTTGATTAAACAATGGGGCATTGCAAAGGCCTGAAAATCCGTACCCCTTTTAAGCTTGAAAAATCCCATAACAATTCAGCCAAAAGAGGTACAAACTTACGAATCTTTAGGGTTTAAAGAAGAAGAGGTAGAAGAAGAAGCAGAAACAATAACAGAATCTCACATATCGCAGCTGAACAAATATAATAGACAAATGAATATCTTTAAAATAAAGAACTATATCAGCTATTACATTACATCACATTTCATTATCAGAGTGTACAACAACAAACAGCGGAAAGAAATATTACATATATAAGTGATACGCCTAGCCATCCAGCTCCAACTCCTGATTCCATAGCAACTTCTTGACTTTGCTCCCGAATAATGATAACCTGACTCTAGGCTGCCCATGTGAAAAATTATGGGCACCCAGAGTTTAGAAAGGGAACAATAAACTCCAGGCCAGTCGTGGGACTGGTGATAGATCTTAAAAATAGTTATTTTTACAGAGAAAATAAAACGAAATCCGCTATGCTTTTGGAAAATGAAACTACCGTAAGGCCTCCCACCACACACAAAATGCAAATGCAGAATTGGAGGAGATTTCTCCGTATGATAGTCAAACATGCTTAATACGCAAAATCCTTTCGATATTATCATTAGTGCGTAGTGCTGGAAACATTTCGAAAGTATAATATTAATCTTAGCCAGCATAGACATTCCGAACTATGCCTACTATAACTACCATCTAAACAGTGGTGACCACCATAAGTAAATGGCAGGTTTTACAACTAAAACCGTACAAGGTGCGCATTGGAGTTTGGATTTCCAACAAATGGTCAGGCTAAGGAACTTCCTACTGCCACAAGGGTACGACTCTGAAGGGACACCCCGAGAACTTAACCAGCTCCCTTCCAACACAAGGTCGGGTTACCTCTGTAACTAGGTAAGTACTACACGAGTATGCCATCCCCCGGTCCTTTGGGACCTTTATCTGAGGATCCTCTACACCAACAACCACAAAGGTATTTGCAGTAACCACAAAGGTTAAATATCAGAGCTCCATACCTGACACCACCCTTTTCCAAAAGGAAATGACATACCCTAAAGGGCGCGACCCTCATAACCTTGCCGCATCTTTCCCGTTTTGACCATTTCCGGGGTGTAAGGTCCGATGAGGTCTCGTCCACTAAGCTACACCTTTCACAAGGTCATGCTTTGATCAACAAACGATCAGCAGCACTTCGTATGCCACATTACCAGTTTGGGAATATATCACTAGTAACCATCAACTACATAACCTCTGAGCTCGTACGTCTCAGAGAAGGGTGTTAAGCTAAGAGAATAAATTCTCCGCCACCAACAGAAATGGATTTGACAGAAACCAACTTTATATCTCAAAGTGTAATGTCAGACACACATCCATACAAGTCCGTTCCATGATCGAATGGAACCGAAGGCACTTCAAAGAAGCCTTTGCAAATCCGGATATTCACAAATCATGTCCGGAATCCCCATCATAAAGGTGATAAAATCTCTATACCGGAGCAACCTGGTGCAGAGACATTCGACAGGTAATCCTTTCATTTTTGAGAATACCCGGTCTTCAACACCATCTTCAAATGCAATCCCATTTCGTCGTATCGTTATTCGGAATGGGTTTTATGACACAAAGTCCTCTCTCGGCTAATCCGAACAATAAGCGCTTATTTTTAAAAATAAGTGTTCATTCATATTTCAAACAAATCACAACAAATTCCAGTTGATCTTTTAAATAAATGATCCATCACAATCACAAAGCTTCGATGTGATTTTCGAATATCCACTTGGAATCCGACTCCCGGTCGCATCGAAATTCAAATGTCGTTTAAAGGCAAATATTGATAGTCGGTTATTTAACTATCAATAAATATTCACAACAAACACCAAGATTTAAATAATTTTCCCAATTATTTATTTTCAAAATATCTTTGCAAGATATATTTCACACTTCAACCATATGAAAACAAATTTCAAATTACTTTTCACATTTCAATACTTTGAAAACAATTTCAAATTACTTTTCCTTACGCGGAATGCATTTACAAATATTTATTTATTTCCACTGAAAATCTGTCGAGATCAAATGTTTTAAAATATTTTAAATTACTTATCCAAACTTATATACTAGGAATATTCAGAATAAAAACTATTTTAAAACACTTTATCTAAACATTAGTTGTAAAGATATTATATTAAAATCTCATATAAAACTCAAGTCCAAACTAATTTTAAAATAAAATTAGTAGATAGGATATAACTATTTAAATATCCAATTTCTAAATCAAATACCAATTTAGTCTTTAAAATAATCTCTTTCTTTTATAAAATTCTCGTTGTGAATTTAAATTCCCAAATATCCACTTATATATGATTTTTTTTAAATCGATTTTCAAGGATCGTATACAAACACCAAATCAATTCCCAATTTGATTTCAAATTTTTATTCTGAACACTAATTCAAATCCCAAATTGATTTCCCAAAGATTTATTTTAAAACAACAAATCAAATTTTTTTTTATTTGATTTACAAATTCATTACATTTAAAAATAAATTCCTTTATCAAATCTTTTTCCTATTTTCTTGGAATCTGTTCAATAGTATTTCACTATAGTTTTTCTGCTTAATTTAAAAATCATATTTTATTTATTTATGGTATCTTACGATACCAAAAATATGTTCGACTAAATTTTAGCCTACAATGATTTCAATTACGATATAATCATACAGAGATTATCAACACACAACATATGAAACAAATTCAATAGTTGAGGAATCCAGTTGGATCCCTCCAACCTGTTTCCCTGCATCCACAGACGTTAGCACAACAATTAAATACCAATTCCACTTCGAGGTGGAATATCGCGGTATATGGGATTTATAAAATATCATCCGCTATTATGCGGCGCAATATGGTCTCATCCGCTACAAAATGCGGGAAATCAACAACTCCAATATATATACTATATACTACTATATATATAATATCATCGAGTGAATGATTATTATAATTCAATCATCCAAGCACACATTCAATCAATTTTAAATCTAACTATTCAAAATTTAAATCAGATAAATATTGATTGAGTGAGAAGATCTCACCTTTAATAATGCATGCAATCCATTTTCCATTTCGGCTTGTTTCCCATTTTAAACCTTGTATAAACATTTATATAATTTATTAATATTCGAAATAATCAAATAATCAATTTTTGTTTTGGTAATTTTAATTATCCAATGATTTTATTTTAAACCAATTTCTTTTAATAATTTTATTTAACTAAAAACTAAATTTAAAACTAAATTTTCTTTTTAAATAACCTTTGGTAAAAATAATTAAATAAGTTTTTATTACACAAAACTACCTTTATCATATATATTTCCTGTTCCTTCTCTAAAATTAAAATTAAAATATGCACGCACGTATATACATGTGCTAAATTAAACTTAAATTAAATCGGTATATACAAATATTTATTTCATTCAAATTAAAAATAGAAATTTCATAACTTACAGTAAAATATACCTTGCTGTTTACACACACACGCGCACACATATATATATACACATTTTTAAAATTTAAAAGAATAAATAGTAAACATATCCTACTGTAAAAATTATTAGTGTTATATTATTTATAAAAACAGCATTTTACCTCACTGCAAAAATTATCTGCCACAGCCGACTATCACCAATGACGACACATCCCGGTAGCGATTGCCTAGCAAAAGCCTCAACTCGCCCTTGTCCATTGCCTCTGCCTGCGCACCCCAAGTCACACCACGATCAATCGCGAGCCTCGTCCTAGTCTAAGAACACCGCGAGTCCCCAAAATATTGATATGAAACCCTAGATTCGATCGTAGATGCTCACTACCCCTATTGACAATCCCTGTTGCTTCCACTTGAATCGCCTTCCACGACCCATAGTTCGAGTTCATTGCCACATCGAGCTCCTCCCAAGGCCTCGCCGTCGAACCTCCAGGAACTCTCCCCGAACTACGCGGCATGGGTCGCCACTCCCCTTGGCTATCGCCCGCTTGCGCGCGACCAATTCATGATGTCGATCGACCCTTCATCGTTGCCTCGAACTGAATTTAAAGAAAAGAAGCTCTGGGTTTTGATTTGAGTTGAAGAGGGAATTTGTTTAAGAGAAGTGGCCATTTTTTCCTTTTGTTTGAACGAAAGAAAACGTTTTCGTTTATTCCTTATGTTTGAACGAAAAGATAGGATAGGGTGGCGTGTAGGGGAAGACAATAAAAATGTGTAATTTTTCTTTATGAACCATTATTATATTTAAATTTAAATTCGAATTACTCCGATAAACACAACTAAAAATCTCAACCTCCAATTGAGGCGTGCCGCCAGGTGTTTATAATGTTATACCCCTATTCTAAACGTATTCGAAAAGGTTTCGAATCCTAATTCGATCATATGGAGAAGATAGCTTTTTTTTGGACCAGTTATAATATCGAACTTTCAATTTAAATTTAGCGCGTTTGCTTATCGTACGGCCACAAAACAACTCCAAATGCTACGAAAATTGACATCCAATAATAATTCAATATTACGGATCCAATGGAACTGGTTTCGTCGAATTTCGAGACTGTGCCTCGGAAGGCTATTTTTAAATATCGATTTAATCGATATAAGTTCAAAACTAGACAAAACATTTCCAAATTCAATTCTGAAGCTTTCATTATCTTCAGTATTATCAATATGGATTTCCTAAGCCTTTAAAATATTTTTAACAAGCTTAAAACTAAAGATTCAAATTTTCACCCAAATTCAATAAATTAAATTCAATAATTTAAATTGCAAATTTTATAGTTATATTTGAAATTCAAGCTAAACTAACTTCCAAATATGTAAAATCAATTAAATATTTCCAATTTCGAATGTTAAAAATTTCCGTGTCGTCACATCCATCCCCCTTAAAAGAATTTCGTCCCGAAATTACTAGTTAGGAAGAATGATCCTTAACCCGTTTAATATTTTCCCAATCCAAATAGTTTTATCATCTTACCAAAACAAATCTTTTATTAAAGACTCATTATCATTTCAACTAATTTTCCAAATTCAATCATAAGTTTCCAAGCAACATTGTTTATTTAACCAATTCAAATTTAAATTTAAATTTTAAACTTTCAAAATTTTCACAAAGTTTTTCTAATTCCCTAAATTTCCGAAAAATTTCGCCAGCGTCTCCTTTGCACAGCTAGCTCGGTACGACTACAAAATGGCACCATAGGACCTCAGATTCCAAAAGAAAACGAAAAGCCAAGTGGCTAGACAAGAAAATCACTAAATTTCATATAGAAATTTAAATACATACCTTTTTATCGAGCAATTTCAAATTTACCTTCGAAAGTCAAATCTAGTTTTCCTTTCTCTTTATAATACCTGTATATCCTACTTAGCAATAATATCCATTCATAGCCTTTAAAATCATTTTATACATTTTCTTACAGAAGTTTTCATATCTACTTCTATTCAATTAGTTTTCCCATTACCATACGAATTCAATTTATCTTCAACTCTGAATATTGAATTTTATCTTTCAATTATAACTGGTTCGTATTATTATTTTAAATTAGTTTCATTCACTAATTTACTTCAATTTCCAATTTGAAATCGTTTGTCGCTAACAAAAAAAATTCCTAAATTTTTTCTATCTCCCAAAATTTTCAGAAAATTTTGGCAGAGTCTCCTTTGTACGGAGGAGCTTTTGCAGTTTGACAAAGGAGATAAATATATATACATCGACCCACACGGTCGGAAAAACAAAATAATCAAAAACAGTTCATATTTCCTATTTTTTTATTGCGTAGGCGTACCTTATTAGCATTTTTAAGCAAAGCGGTTTATTATTAGCATTTTAGCGTGACCAAATCCAGCCAAACGCCCCCCTGTACCTTTACTTACTCAATTTAAACATGTAAGTGACATATATAGGAAATTCATTTACATTTCACTTATTAATAAACACATAGTTTTCATAAGCAATGCACTCAAAATAATTCCCATAAGCATTTATAAGGTTTCAATACAAATTTAATTGCTTACAACTACATCACACATCATTTCCATTCAATTTCAATGGTTTACAACACACTTTCTTTCATTTGATTCATTTTTAAATGAAACGAACTCATATCCATTTCAATTGGTTCGAAAATCAATTTTATTGGCTTTCATTAACTCATAAATTTTTTTTTGCAATCTCGTTTGCATCAAATGACAACCATTTCTATGCAGATTCGACGATATTCACTAAGTAGAATATCCAATCTAGTTTATAACTAATTTAAATTGGTACAAACTCAATTTACTCTTTATTCTATTTCATTTCCAATTGATTTCGTTCAATTCATTTTTCATTCCATATTCACATTCATTTTGATGCATTGATATACAAAAATCTTTGCTTACCATCCATTTCATAAACCTCATTTATGTATATTCAACAACCAAGTATGCATTCACTATGCAATTATAGCTTACAAATCAACTATACTTGGCATCAATTTTCAAAACCAAGTTTTTCTTTTATTCCACCTTTATTGACATTCAAATTCACATCATATTAATTCAATAGTTCATTGTCTATTTATACTTGCATTTTAGTTCTAATCCATTCATTTGCATTTCATTAATCAAACAAGTTTCATTCACAACCATTCCATAAAACTTGACAATAACCATCTCACAATTTTACTTAAGTCGAGATTTTATCCAGTATTTACTTAAGTTATTTCAATTCAAAAATCAAATTTATTTTTCCTTGTAACACTTCCAAACTTGAATCCTTGATTTGATTTTCATTTATCAAATCCATTCCATCGACTAATTTAATTAAATTAGTTTTAATCACTTATCCATTTTAAATTTCAACTTTCCATTCAATTCATCTCGAATTTATTTTATCAATAACAGGAAATTTTCAATTTATTTCTACTTAAATTTATCTGCAAATTTAACTCAAAATTAAAATTTTAATTTAACTAATTCAATTTGAATCTTATTCCAATCAGATTTCAAATATTTTTAAATTTCAAACCCCATCAGATTTCATATCCAACTCAAAAATACTTCTCAAATAATTATTTTCCAGACTTTTGGAAACCATTTTCAAATTAAAGAAATTTAATCGTTTGAAATTTCAATCCAAATCCTTTAATCTGTATTTCAAAGATTACTCTGGCATCTCATTTCAATTTATAAAACTCATTTATACATTCACTTTACCAATTTCATTCCATTAATGAATTTTATTCCAAATTATAAATCACATTTACAATTTACATTTACAAATCCCATTTATATATGAATTCATTCCCTTATCCTTTCATTTCATCTTTATAAACATTTGTTAAATGAATTTATCTCCAAATCTTTGGTGATACCATTATTATTTCTTACTAATTTTCCACACAATAATGATGATAAATCAATATCATCACTTCCTAACAACCAAGCAACCATATACCATAAAAATTTATAGAAAATCATTTCTTTTATATACAAAAATAGTTTTGGGTAAAATTATTTCATTTACCCTATTTTAAAACAATACCGTGTCGGTTTATCCTGTTTAAGAGTTTAGAAACCCCTATCGATACAGTTGGCCAAACTGCACCGACCAGAATCTATAAACAATCAACCGATGAGTCAACACAATATAAAACAATTTTATTTTCACTAACAAATACGCGCTCATATCTATTATTACACTCAACTCATTCTAGAGTACTACTGACTCTATCTCTAATGAGTAACGCCCAACAGAGCCAGGGTTATCGCTTAACCAATTGCTCTGATACCACTTGTAAAGGCCCGCAAATCCGTACCCCTTTTAAGCTCGCAAAATCGCACAACAATTCAGCCAAAAGAGGGACAAACTTACGAATCTTTAGGGTTTGAAGAAGAGGAGGTAGAAGAAGAAGCAGAAACAATAACAGAATCACACATATCGCACCGGAACAAATATAATAGACAAATGAATATCTTTAAAATAAAGAACTATATCAGGTATTACATTACATCACATTTCATTATCAGAGTGTACAACAACAAATAGCGGAAAGAAATATTACATATATAAGTGATACGCCTCGCCATCCAGCTCCAACTCCTGATTCCACAACAACTTCTTGACTTTGCTCCTGAATAATGATAACCTAACTCTAGGCTTCCCGTGTGGAAAATTATGGGCACCCAGAGTTTAGAAAAGGAACAATAAACTCCAGGTCAGTCGTGGGACTGGTGTGAGATCTTAAAAATAGTTATTTTCACAAAGAAAATAAAAAGAAATCTGCTATGCTTTTGGAAAATGAAACTACCATAAGGCCTCCCGCCACATGCACAATGCAAACGCAGAATTGGAGGAGATTTCTCCTTATGATAGTCAAACATGCTTAAAACGCAAAATCCTTTTGATATTATTATTAGTGCGTAGTGCAGGAAACATTTCGAAAGTATAATATTAATCTTAGCCAGCATAGACATTCCGAACTATGCCTACTATAGCTACCATCTAAACAATGGTGACCACCATAAGTAAATGGCAGGTTATACAACTAAAACCGTACAAGGTGCGTATTGGAGTTTGGATTTCCAACAAATGGTCAGGCTAAGGAACTTTCTACTGCCACACGGGTATGCCTATGGAGGGAAGCCCCAAGAACTTAACCAACTCTCTGCCAACACAAGGCCGGATTACCTCTGTAACTAGGTAACTACTACACGAGTGTGCCATCCCCCGGTCCTTTGGGACCTTTATCCGAGGATCCTCTACACCAACAACCACAAAGAAAGGTATTTGCAGTAACCACAAAGGTTAAATATCAGGGCTCCATACCTGACACCACCCTTTTCCAGAAGGAAATGACATACCCTAAAGGGCGCGACCCTCATAAACCTTGCCGCATCTTTCCTGTTTTGACCATTTCTGGGGTGTGAGGTCCGATGAGGTCTCGTCCATAAAGCTACACCTTTCACAAGGTCATGCTTTGATCAACAAATGATCAGCAGCACTTCGTATGCCACATTACCAGTTTGGGAATATATCACTAGTAACCATCAACTACATAACCTCTGAGCTCATACGTCTCAGAGAAGGGTGTTAAGCTAAGAGAATAAATTCTCCGCCACCAACAGAAATGTATTTGATAGAAACCAGCTTTATATCTCAAAGTGTAATGTCAGACACACATCCATACAAGTCCGTGCTGAGATCGAATGGAACCGAAGGCACTTCAAAGAAGCCCTTGCAAATCCGGATATTCACAAATCACGTCCGGAATCCCCATCACAAAGGTGATAAAATCTCTATACCGGAGCAAGCCGGTTTGGAGACATTCGACAGGTAAACCTTTCATTTTCGAGAATACCCGATCTTCAACACCATCTTGAAATGCAATCCCATTTCGTCGTATCGTTATTCGAAATGGGTTTTAAAACACAAAGTCCTCTCTCGGCTAATCCGAATAACGAGCGCTTATTTTTAAAAATAAGCGTTCATTCAGATTTCAAACAAATCACAACAAATTCCACATTGATCTTTTAAATAAAAGATTCATAACAATCACAAAGGTTCGCTGTGGTTTTCGGATATCCACTTGGATTCCGACTCTCGGTCGCATCGAAATTCAAATGTTGTTTAAAGGAAAATATTGATAGTCGGTTATTTAACCATCAATAAATATTCACAACAAACACCAAGATTTAAATAATTTTCCCAATTATTTATTTTAAAATATCTTTGCAAGATATATTTTACACTTCAACCATTTGAAAACAAATTTCAAATTACTTTTCACATTTCAATACTTTGAAAACAATTTCAAATTACTTTTCCTTACGTGGAATATATTTCCAAATATTTATTTATTTCCACTGAAAATCTGCCGAGATCAAACGTTTTAAAATAATTTAAATTACTTATCCAAACTTATATACTTGGAATATTCAGAATAAAAACTATTTTAAAACACTTTATCTAAACACTAGTTGCAAAGATATTATATTGAAATCTCATATAAAATTCAAGTCCAAACTAATTTTAAAATAAAATTAGTAGATAGGATATAACTATTTAAATATCCAATTTCTAAATCAAATACCAATTTAGTCTTTAAAATAATCCCTTTCTTTTATGAAATTATCATTGTGAATTTAAATTCCCAAATATCCACTGATATATAATTTTTTTCTTAAATCGATTTTCAAGGATCGTATACAAACACCAAATCAATTCCCAATTCGATTCAAATTTTTATTTTGAACACCAAATCAAATTCCTAATTGATTTCCCAAAGATTTATTTCAAAACAACAAATCTATTTTTTTATTTGATTTACAAATACATTACCTTTAAAAATAAATTCCTTTATCAAATCTTTTCCTATTTTCTTGAAATCTATTCAATAGGATTTCACTATAGTTTTTTTGCATAATTTGAAAATCATATTTTATTTATTTCTGGTATCTTACGATACCAAAAATATATTCGGCTAAATTTTAGCCTACAATGATTTCAATTACGATATAATCACACAGAGATTATCAACACACAACATATGAAACAAATTCAATATTTGAGGAATGCAGTTGGATCCCTCCAACGCGTTTCCCTGCATCCACAGACGTTAGAACAACAATTAAATACCAATTCCACTTCGAGATGGAATATCGCGGTATATGGGATTTATAAAATATCATCCGCTATTATGCGGCGCAATAGGGTCTCGTCCAGTGAATGATTATTATAAATCTAGCTATTCAAAATTTTAAATCAGAAAAATATTGATTGAGTGAGAAGATCTCACCTTTAATAATGCATGCAATCCATTTTCCATTTCGGCTTGTTTCCCCATTTTAAACCTTGTATAAACATTTATACAATTTACTAATATTCGAAATAATCGAATAATCAATTTTCGTTTTGGTAATTTCAATTATCCGATGATTTTATTTTAAACCAGTTTCTTCTAATAAATTTATTTAACTAAAAATTAAATTTAAAACTAAATTTTCTTTTTAAATAACCTTTGGTAAAAATAATTAAATAAGTTTTTATTAAACAAAACTACCTTTATCATATATATTTCATGTTCCTTCTCTAAAATTTAAATTAAAATATGCACGCATGTATATATAAGTGCTAAATTAAATTTAAATTAAATCGGTATATACAAATATTAAAAAGAATAAATAGTAAACATATCCTACTATAAAAATTTCATAACCTTGCTGTTTACATAAAATATACCTTGCTGTTTACACACACACACACACACACTCACACACACACACACACATATATACACACATTTTTAAAATTTAAAAGAATAAATAGTAAACATATCCTACTATAAAAATTATTAGTGTTATATTATTTATGAAAACAACATTTTACCTCACTGCAAAAATTATCTGCCACAGCCGACCATCACCAATGACGACACGTCCCGGCAGTGATCGCCTAGCAAAAGCCTCAACTCGCCCTCGTCCATTGCCCCTGCCTACGCACCCCAAGCCACACCACGATTGATCGCGAGCCTCGTCCCAGTCCACGAACATCGCGAGTCCCCAAAATTTTGATACGAAACCCTAGCTTCGATGGAGATGCTAACAGCCCCCATTGACAATCCATGTTGCTTCCACTTGAATCGCCTTCCACGACCCATAGTTCGAGTTCATTGCCACATCGAGCTCCTCCCAAAGCCTCGCCGTCGAACCTCCAGGAACTCTCCCCGAACTACGCGGCATGGGTCGCCACTCCTCTGGGCTATCGCCCGCTCGCACGCGACCAAATCATGATGTTGATCGACCCATCATCATTGCCTAGAACTGAATTTAAAGAAAAGAAGCTCTGGGTTTCGATTTGAGTTGAAGATGGAATTAGTTTAAGAGAAGTGGCCATTTCTTCCTTTTGTTTGAACAAAAGAAAACGTTTTCGTTTATTCCTTATGTTTGAACGAAAAGATAGGATAGGGTGGCATGTAGGGGAAGACAATAAAAACGTGTAACTTTTCTTTATGAACCATTATTAAATTTAAATTTAAATTTAAATTCGAATTACTCCGATAAACACAACTCAAAATCTCAACCTCCAATTAAGGCGTGCCACTAGGTGTTCATAATGTTATACCCCTATTTCGAACGCAGAAAAGGTTCCGAATCCTAATTCGATCGTATGGAGAAGATAGCTTTTTTTTGGACCAGTTTAAATATTGAACTTTCGATTTAAAGTTAGCGTGTTTGCTTATCGTACGGCCACACAACAACTCCGAATGCTATGAAAATTGAAATCCGATACTAATTCAATACTACGGATCCAATAGAACTGGTTTCGTCGAATTCCGAGAGTGTGCCTCGGAAGGCTATTTTTAAATATCGATTTAAACGATATAAGTCCAAAACTAAACAAAACATTTCCAAATTCAATTCTTAAGCTTTCATAATCTTCAGTATTATCAATATGGATTTCCTAAGCCTTTAAAATATTTTTAACAAGCTTAAAACTGAAGATTCAAATTTTCACCCAACTTCAATAAATTAAATTCAATAATTTAAATTGCAAATTTCATAGTTATATTTGAAATTCAAGCTAAAATAACTTCCAAATATGTAAAATCAATTAAATATTTCCAATTTCAAATGTTAAAATTTCCAGGTCGTCACAGGCATCTTCTTATGTTGCTCTTGGCATATGTTGTAATAAATATATTTTGTCTGAACGAGGTTACGATTGTGGGATTATGTAATGAACTTGAAATGTTTTTGAAATGGAATGTGGAATGTGTTTTGATGATTTAAATTTTTTCCATATTCACGTGTTTCTGTGTATTAATGTACCTAACATTACCGTATTTGGTCGCCGAGGTTTAATAACTATCGATGACTGCAACATCCGTAGCCGTTAGTTTTGGACCTATAAGTGGGGGATGTTACATATTCCTAGAATTTCGGTCATCGAAATGCAATTTGATCGGTTTGCATAACGTGTGACTTATTCGATATCCTTAAATGTTAAGGATGATGGAGTGCCTTTTTTAAAGAGTTTATTTTAGACCTCTAGTAAGAGCTTTGAATGGTCGACCATTTGGAAAGGAAAGTGAATGTATGAGATTGGATGTAACTTAAGGTATAGTTTTGACGAAGAGAGTAAATGGTCAATTCTACTTCATGAAAAGACATTGAAAACGAGAACTATATAAAAGATATTTAATATGGAATGAGAAATGTTATTTCTATCCCAAATATGTTTTCATATAGAAAATTTTGTATAATGGTTATTTCTTTGAGTTTAAGATAATTAATTAAGAAACTCATGACCATAAACTATTATAGTGAACGAAAAAAGATCCCATAATAAATATTTGAATGGAGATTCTGTATTTTGTATGCCATTATAATATGGTGAAAAGAGTGGAAGCATACCATATGACGCTTCTTATAGAATGCATCAAGCTACGGAAAACAATTTTCATAAACATACCAAAAATTATTTATGAAGTAATAGGTGTTTTTAGTATTAATTGAAAATATGTATAGTTTTATTTCAACATGAGTACTATGAATCTTCAGTATAAGATAAAATTATAATAACTATAAAAAATAGATGTAGTTCTATTTCAACGTGAGTACTATGAATATTCATTATAAGATATGACAGTAATAATTATATTTGATATTATGATCAAATAATGCATTGGAAACAGAAGCATCTGAAATTTTACATTTATTTTGGAATTATGGACTAAGCCACAGCTTTGAGAAATGATTCTTTAATCATATGATTATGAATCATATGATACTGATGGATTGTATCGATTGAAGGCAAAGCACACATCTAGTAAGAGTGACAAGGGAATTAATAAACCCTTCGGATTAATATATATATGCAGTTCAAATTCAAATGATACCAAAACATTTCACTTACTTTATTAATTTTATAAAGAATCACCATAGAGGTGAACATATGCATTTGATATATAAGTAGTGTATTTACGATAATTTCATTGAATGTAAAACAAAAGTAGAAAACATAACATGCAAAGAAAATAAATATTTGATTTGGTCAAATAAGAGTGTGCATTGGAAATGAGCTCTAAAAATACATAAAAATGAGTAAGATTCAATATTAGAAGTCACTCCTACCTATGATACATAATGATGTATTTGTAAAGAGTAATCAGACTTTGTTGGACAAAGTATGATTGATGATAAGTGAAGCTGGGTTAATATCTTTCTGTAAGGACGTGTACTTAAGAGTAATTACATAAGGTTAAATTTAGTTTCATCTAAAAAACAAAGTCTAAAAAATCATACAAGATAAGAGTTGGTTAAACGACCCCTATATATCCTAGGTTAAGGAGTTGGCAGGTTGTTTGAGTCGAGAGACTTCACGTAATACTTCTTCATAAGGAATCTCATGCGGACCACTCCAAATGAGTTTGAGACCAATCAATGTTGATTGACGAATTTACACTATGAACATAAGGTTCATTAACTTAAAAGCCAAATTGGTTATATATATATGTTTAGGTAACTCATAAAATGTTTATAAATACCTATTTTGCTACACTAAAAAACAATTATTATTTAAAGAAACAATAACTTCATGACAAGCAACATTGTTCCAGTGCTCAAGTGATTCGACTTTGGTGCAAGAGGTCACAAGTTCGAAACTTGCATAGCATGATTCGAACATATATTGACATGTGATTTGTTATTTGTTGTCCCAGTGACATGTTGTATCTAAGTACCATTTTCAAAAAAAAATAACAACTTCATGGTGGAGGAATTTCTTTTAGAAATTGTTGATAGTAAAATGGATTCAAATACAATCAAAATATAAAACTTATTACAAAGGATGAAATGAAATTGACCAAGTCTAAATAAACTCTCGCATATTAAAAAGAAACCATCATTTTCTTATAAATGTGGAGAAAAGAATTTTCTCAGTTGTTGATAAGCCATTAAGAACATTAACTCTAACATGTGGAATGATGCACAAATCGGGAATGGACTCCAACTCATTATCAAAATATGATTTTGATAGTTGTAGCCGAAGGGATATGATCCTTTGGCCACAAAAGTTACATGGTATACATTGACACAATAGCATCGTAAATTTCAATTGTTGGAATTAACATAATAATTCATCGTTTAACATACTTTAATTCGGGTTTTGACTCACAAAATTATCGCTCGATATGATTTTGGATTTTGGTATATGTATGTCGAAACTAAAATTCTAAATAATGATTTAGAATATGTTGTTTTTGCTTAATAACCAAAGCATCTCAAAGTCGGTAGGAGCAATTATGAGTTTGTGGATTATTAAATAGGATACGAAAACTTACACGAAAGTATAATTCAACCAACATCGGAGTTGATCAAATATTTTGATAGAAAAATCAAGCAATTTGAATTTTAATCAAATTGCAGAGGAAGCGTGTTTCTATAAGAAAGCACTATAAAGGTACAAAATATTTTAAAACTATAAGTAAACAACAAACCTATGATTGTTAACGATATGCTCATATTGAAATTATTTCTTTTTTTTGTCTAATTCCCGATATTGGATTTGAAATTGACATCTTTTATAATTGGTGGAAAAGGACTCTAGGATTGTCCCAAAACAATATATATAGACATCATATTAAAACTTTTGACATGGAGCATGTAAGATGGATTTCTTATGCATTGGGAGTGGGAAATACAATACATGTTATATAGTCCGTAGTATCGCATTTCACTTATGTATTTAATACATAGGATGAGTGTCAAATTCTAATTAAGATCACTTAATAATAGTTTAGAGTGCTCTCGAATATTGATAAAATACTAGATAATTGTTTATAAAAACTATGAACTCTTTATGAAGGAGTGTGAAGACTCAAATTTAATAAGTGATATCGAGTATACTATGTCGATCCTAAATTCATATTCAATATTATGTTAAGAAATTTAAGTTGGAAATGTTATAAACATAAGCCTGGTTGATTTAATCTAAGGCTAAGTACACCACCTTGAATATCGCTACAAATAAAGTAGCGTAAATAATTGCACAAATTTATAAATAAGCTAGGGATGATTTCAAATGTTGAGAATCTCATGACATTGTTATATGATAACAATGCTACTATAAAGTTCATAAAAGAATCAAAAGCTTACTAGAAATTCAAAAACATACTTTAAAGGATTCCACATGATAAATGCATTTTATCTGCATGGGATATAATTAAATGACAAAGTAGATAACTAAAATCATATAACATACCTGTTCACTAAGGAATCGACTCGATTAATTTTTGAGAGAAAAATTGAAGGATTCGGAATAAGATTCCATAATTGACTCCAAGTATAAGTGGAAGAATGATAGAATTAAGGTATTCCCTAGGGCTAATTATATAATTTATTACATATACCTAACTCGACAATGAATCTTGTTCATAATAAAAGTATTTGATTTCTACAATGTTATATTACGCTATAATTAATTAAGTAATTTAAGTATATTAAATAGAAAATTCTTAAATGATATCTTATGTGACAGTAATTGCAATGTGTTATAATCATGAGAAATTTATCACACTAAACTAACATATTATTTTAAATATTCATAGTCAAAATGTTTCAAGAAAGGATATACTGATTCATCCGTTGAGACTAGAGTATGTGACACTTTCCAAATGTTGGGCAGTGTATGGCTGCTATGGGCACAAAGAGATTACGTTCTGATAAGTATTGGATAACAATAGAGTGACTCACTTAAGAGTTTCTTGTTGGTTATTATAACTAAGGTCAATCATGAGATCTCGAAGTGACGAAATTACACAGTTCCCTTGAATTGAAAATATAATGGAACTTCAATATAGACACTCCATTTTGATTATAGTTAAATCATAGCATGATGATCCATCAGGAGACTATAGTTGGATCTAATTTGAACCACTAGGAGTGAAACACTATCCAATAGAGAATTCATTTCCTTGGTTATAAGAGGATAGAATCACAGTCAACTGTAGTCAACTCAAAGTCAAAATCTCTAACTATAGCATTACAATTAATAATAAATGTTATTATTGTACCAAGGATTTTTTATTTGGAGTAACCAAGTTGAATATGGATGATACTGGAATTTTGACCAAAATCAAATTCTGTAGTCTTAAAGTGATATAGTTTTGACAAAGAGAATTGGTGTAAAGAATCGTTACTACAGGGTACCATTTAAAACAGTAAAATTGGATTTTAACGAAAAGATGTATATGCTATAAATTTGGCCATACTGTCACTCCACTAGCTAAGATGATGAGCATACATTAATATTCGAAGTGGTCAATATTAATCGCTGAATGAATTTACAACTACGAGTTGCGTAACCACATTGATGTATTCTTTGAAATACCACATAATTTATTGATTTATAAATTATTATAAATTAAATAAATTAAATAACATATTTTGAAATATTATTTGTTCATTTATATATTTGATGTATCGGATGCCATTAGTATTTTTCTAGATTCCACTAGTATTTAATCAAATGCATATATAAAAGTTGTATATGTATAAATCGATGTGAGATATCGATGTGCATTCAAATTTGATTTGAATGTTATTATTTTCTAAGTGTTATTGAACAAACCGAAGGCCCATTTAACCTCTCATGGCAAGCTATAGGAAGAAAAAGGAGGCTTGAAATCCAATTGTTCAGTCGAGAAAATAAAAGGAGAAGGTTAAGGAAGGTCCCTCCATAAGTAACATCTTGACTCCTCACTTACCAAAGTAATAATATAAAATGAGAAACTTTTACAAACATATACAAATAAGAGTATATTTGATATAATATATTTTATATAAATGTCAATATTATTAAAATATAAATTACTCAAATCTTCTTTTAAATAAAATTAAATTAAATAAGATTTTATTTAAATGTTTATTACTTTGGATCTAATAAACAGTTTAGACTTCATAATCCCAATAGACCTAAAATAGAATATATTTTTTTGAAATCTGCTAATTTCAACTACTTCCAACTGGATTAATTCCCTCGGTTCACAATTCCAAATGCGCCACAATAACTAAAAGTCGGTAGTCCACGCTTCCTAAATGCATTGCATAACACCTTTTACCTCACCTTTCTAGTGTTGTGCAAATAACATGGCAAAAGCTAAAGCACACAGATATAAAGAGTACAACTCAAATTCCTCATTTTGCACCAGTTTAAACTAAGCAACAACTTGCTCACATAACTAATCTTAAGGTCTTGTATTTCAAAATTTCGGACGTTCTCGCTTAAAGTCATATTCTTCTGCCAAAAGACCATGTGAGCAATCCATGCACATTAATCAAGTCAACAAGATGAATACACATGGAAAGATCCCATGATGATGGATGATATGAAGAAATGACATTACTGATCTATGTGATGTCTTCTGTACTATAAAAGGGACACTATAATAGAGAAAGAGATCGATATCACAAATAGTGTCAAAATTGTAGCATCTACCATTAAATTATGAGCTTATGCTAGAAAATAAAAATCTATAGACAAAAATTTGACCCCATAAATGTAGTATTTCTTAATATCCGAACCATGTAAATTTTCATTTCTTTTTTACTTTTTAGTACTTTATGCCTTGTTTTCAATGTTATATTTCATTTAAATTAAATTAATTTGACTTGGGCATTTTAACAAATAGTTAATTAGCATTCCTTATAATTGTGTAAGCAATAAGCAACACAATTACTACATTAACAACAATTTAGTATTACTTAAATTTTGCTAATTCATAGTTACATAAGCATTCAACAACGTTATTAGTTCAATAACTTAGTTGATATTGTAAGATTGAAAAACCTTATCAACATTTTGGCGCTTGAAGGAGGGCAAGCCCCTAACATAATTTTTTTACAAATTTCTTTATCCTTAAAACAACCACATCTCTACTCAAAAAAATACACTCTACTAATCCGTCAAATACCGACTATGATGACTCACTATTTCTAACATCTAAATTAGTAACGAATTCCATCAAAATATGCCTGCACAATGATCTCAAACATAAAAACACTGGACCATTGGTTATGTAATTTAAATCTAAAATCAATATGGGGGAAAGAAGAAAAACCCCATAATGAAATTTAAATAAAACATACATATCTTAACAATAAAATCATCGTATAAGATCAAACATGTCATATAAGAACTACACTTTTCAGAATATTAATTGTTATTGAATCTACTAAGAATGAATCTATGATGCAAGAGAAATATACCGAGTCACAATCTACGGATCTGACTAATATCCAAACCTTTGTTCCTTTCTTCACTCCAACATTCAAACTTCACAGGTGCATGGAACGAAATAAATATTTCTATGTTTGAACTACGTCAATTACTATACACTACGTCAATAAGGTAACCTAAAACTAATGTATAGAAAAGGCAACCTACATACCCTTTTGGGATCAAGCCCATGTAGTTCTGTTTTCTACTCTCTTCTCCTTCATCAAATTCTTGTTAGCACAAAATATTGCACAACCATAGTAACCATACAACCAACACAAGCAGAAAACACCATTTTACTAAGTCATCACAATAAATGATCCTCACTATCGGATAGTAACAATTATAGCAACACAGCTATTAAGCCCAAAATTTCCATTGAGCTATCCCATATTGAGGAATGAAGATATCACATGTTGAAAATTAGAGTTATTATATATTTAGGAATGAAGCGAGCACATACTAAAATATACAGTATCGCATATTGGGGAATGAAACATTCACATATTGAAAAAAAATATCACTATCACATATTGAGGAATGAAGTTATCGCATGCTAAAATATAGAGCTATCATATGGAGGAATGGAGCTATCACATGTTAAAAAATAGATCTATCACATATTAAGGAATAAAGCTATCACATGTTGAGAAATAGAGCTATCGCATATTGAGGAATGAAGCTATCATACGTTGGGAGATAGAGCTATTGCATATTGTGGAATGAAGCTCTCGCATGTTGAGAAATAGAGCTACATATCAACGAATGAAGTTATTGCATGAGAAATAGAGCTAACACATACTGGGGTACGAAGCCATCACATGTTGAAAAATAGAGCTAATGTGTATTAAGGAATGAAGCTATCGCATGTTAAGAAATAAAACTATCGCATACCGAGGAATAAGGCCATCATATGTTGAGAAATAAAGTTTTGCATATGGAGGAATAGAGCTATCGCAGGTTTAGAAAAAAAGCTATCGTCAATACAAAAGAGCTACCAAAGATACAAGAAGAGATGCTATTAAATTAGAGAAAATTATTCAAAAATCAAAGACGTTGAGGATGTTGCAATGATATATACTTGTTAGAGTATATTGGTTATTTTCCCTTTAATAGTTTAATTCTAGAATATGTAAGAGAAAGGTTTATGAGCGATATTGAATGCAAAAGAATAGAGATAATTCAATTGCATAAGAAGTTAGTGCATTAATATTAAGAAGAGTTATATTTAATTTGTAATGAAGCTTCAAAGCATTCCTATCAGCCATGTCACATTTTTTAATACCACGACCAAGATAGCAACTGACGTGAACTGCTATGATCCAGGAATGACGACATATGACAACATTAAGATAATCCATTTTGCCAAGTCATCGATATGCGTCAACTCCAACCAACCAATATAAGCAAGCTACATCCCTCTCCAACTACTATAAATAGGGACTTATCCCCACAGAAGATGGGGCTCCTATCCTCTTTCTCTTTCTTAGCACAAATAATTTCTTGGTTTTGATATTCTAGGCTCACTTGAGAGATTTAGAACTAATTTAGCGACCAACAAGGAAGAAGATGACTTGAATTTTTGGACATAAGGACCTATAACAGTAAGAAACTTCATATAGACTTTATATCTGACATTTTGGGCAATGAAGAAGGACATGACTTCTAATCATGACGTATGACTAATGGATAAAGCATATAGCATACGTATTTTACTTTCATACTATTTGCATAAATAAATGGAATATGATATGAATTTTGGATATTATGGACAATTTTTATCTTGACTATGGGCATATTTGAATTTTGATTGATTAATACATCTTTTTAAAATATTTTTGTATGTTATACAAGAAATTGGTTTAACATTTTGGCGCTTTCAATGAGAATTGAACTCGAGAATTTTGAAAAATGCAAAAAAATGCCCTTGATTTCAAAAAAGGTGAAAAATAGAAAATATTTTTACAAGAATAACAGTTGAAGAAATCCTCAAATCCAATTATTTTTGAAAAAGTTGTGAATTTTCTTTTTGTCTAAAGAATTTTAAATTTTAAATTTTAAAAAGACTCGTCGCATACTTCGTTCTCTGA
This sequence comes from Allium cepa, assembly GCA_030765085.1. NCBI lineage: Eukaryota > Viridiplantae > Streptophyta > Magnoliopsida > Asparagales > Amaryllidaceae > Allium > Allium cepa. Next base: position 298,057,012 of record CM060946.1, read on the forward strand.
ACCAGCAATGGTTCTTTATTTTCTCAATCTTTGGTGGTTCTTTATTTTCTTCAACCTAGGATGGCCCTATTTTCTTACCGATCTGCGATAGTTGCTTTCTTCAACCTATGATGGGTAGTTTCCTTAACCTGCGATGGCTACTTTCCCCTTTTCCTTAAACTATGACAGCTACTTTCTCCTTTTCCTCAACCAACGATAGGTTTATGTTCGTTAGCATGTGATAGCAGGTCAATCTTTGATACGTTTTCAATGTGGAAGTTTCAACTTCTTCTTTTTCTTCAATCAACGATATCTATTTGGCTACCTATTGAGACAATTGTTTGGGGCGTGGTAATGACAACTTTTGTAGGCCTCAGAAAAGTAAAAAAAAATATTTTAACGATCAAAACAAAACTCATTCTAGATGAACTTTCAACAACGTTGATTGTTATTGATTTGTGATGAATAAGATTTTGAAAAATTATCGTCAAAAAGGGAAAACAATATCAAACCTAAGATCTATTGTCCACCACCCAACCAAAGCCTGGAATCACCGCGAAAGTTTGAAAATCATTAGGGATTTCTTTAGAAAAACACTAGTTGCTCCGAGCTCAAATTCAACATGACTATTGCGACATAAAATCAAGACCACCACCAAAAAGAAGCTCTGCCTCTACTTTACCATGCACAGGTGACGCTTTGATCCAAATTTAAATGATATGGTTGAATTAAACTAAAGAACATAACCGGTTTTCAAACTTTCATCGTAAATTCAGACAAAATGATAATGAATTAGAAAATCGACACCTTAGATTGATTGCAATCTTTGATGAGAGCAAGCCCAAATGATCAATCTGAAATATGGAGCCATTGATTGAAATTTGCAAATCGAAGGCCATGACTGGTCATATTTTTTGTGATAAATAGGGGTAGGTTTTTACAAAGTTGTCGTTGGAAAGCTTTGGGGGAAAAAGCAACGTTGAAGATCATTTACACAAATATATCCGTATGTGAGAGAAATTGTTTATTAAAATTTGAAAAATCGAACAACGATAGATTTCGAAATTCAAAAATCCAAAATTTTAAGAATAAGTATAATAAAATATGAAATGAAATATAAAATAAAGCAAGGTGAAAAATTGAACTTCAAAAATGAATACATAATATGGAGAAAATTCATTATACTGAAAAATAATACGAAAGATACCGTAGTGAAACGACTTCGAACGAAGTGAATAAAATCAAATGATTTCAGCAAAAGATGATAGGCTTACCAAATCTACAAAAAAAATTAGGTTATAAATTGCATGTATTTATCACAACACGTAAATGTTACTGAATTTTGATTTTAATTCCAATAGTATAATAAACTAAGGATAAATCAAAGTCACTTGTATAGAATTTTTATGATTTGTTAACTTAGGATGCAAGTTCTCTTTACAAATAAAGAGCATGTGCTACTTGCTATTCAAACTAACAAATTCCGTCATTAAAATTATAAGGGTATGTGTAAAAAAAGAAACGGACCATCTTTTCATCATTAATACGAAGCTTCATCGTTCTAATTCGAGATTTTAATTAAAGCTCCTTGTTACGTGATACTGGGTTGTTTATTATATTAGGTTCTAAACTTCTTTATGATTATTATGCAGATTTTCTTACCAAACATGAATTATTATCCAATAATGAAGTTTAGAATTTCCTATTCAAATTGGTGAATTATATGTTAGCAAAGAGCTTGATTAGAGTTCTAATCTATTATTTCGAGACCTAGATTTGAATTATCTACTGGATGATGATGGATGCTTTTGAATGGAATTCTAGCTTTCTTCATTATTATCTCGATGATAAAATCTTCTTACTAAAGAATGTCACTCTCATCATAATGGTCAACATAATTTATTAGATAGAATGTTATTTTGGATCTCTCCGTCAAACAGGTTTTCGAAAAGTTAATAGGTAAAGATGATGAATTATTTGATGTTATAGATTTCATCAATCGATATAGAAGTTTGGTATTATTTCGTGAACATGGATTATCATCTAACGAACTAAAATACTGATCTTCAGCCTTGAAATTTAGATGCGAAATACCAACTATGCGATTATGGATTTCTTTATAGTATGGTTTTTGATCTTCTTTGATATTATTTGGATGTTGGATTCCTGATATTACATTCCCTTTCTTTCAACATAATCAAAATGAGCAGAACGCAATGAAAAAAATACTACTGAAAATAATGTCGCATAGTAGATTGTGGAGAATAAGGATAGATAGCCTCAATATTAGCATATGGATAGTTGGATAAACACTTATAATTGAATATTTAGAGAAGATACGATATTGTGAGATAGGAGTAGATTGAAAAAATTGAGATACCAAGCACCACCCTACACTATGGTCAATCGAATATAATAAGAACATTTATTTAGTTGCATACCTAAGATGTATAACTCCAAAAAATAGGATAAAATTATTAATGGAAGTGCATGACGGATTATACAGACATGATTACAATGATAGCAAAGAAAGAAACGAAGCAAAAGCATTATTTGCCTCGAATGAATTGACTTCCGTACTAGCCTTATCCTTTTTGATATACAAATAGTCGATTCAATAAGAACTTTACCTACCTTGAAAATAGATGTAATGCTTGCAATAATGGCAATTAAATATTTTACCAAATATGTAACACCCCACCTCTATACCCATACTTCCAAAGAGAATTACTATGTAACCCTGTCTGGTAATACAGAGAATGAGGCTTGCTAGAAGCAACCGCACGTGAATATTCTGTTAGGCTAACACACGATACATATCTCACCTTAGAATATATCAACCATAGACGTACTCGGTATCGACATAAAGTAATAAAAACGTGGCCTTACCAGGACAGAATAATACATAATACATATAAATGAACATAGAGTCACAGATTGCATTTGAAAAATATAATACATAATAAACGGATACCAAACTGTGACGATGTCTGCCTCACGACGACAATATATACAAGTCAAATTCACAATGCACAACACTTAGCCATCTCCTCAAAATAAATACAAGGAGACACCCAAATAGAACATATATAGTCATCATCTCAAAGCAAGATATAAAAAAAATGATACCTCCTCTAAAGCCCAAACATCCAAAAATGGCTAATGACCTCGTACCTAAAAAGTCTTAGACCGACACAGTATTATGTGAATAATAAACGGGTCAGATTATATTTAAATCTAAGGTGAGAACATAACAATAAGCATGGAAATAATAGGCAAAACACAAATTCGACACAATGTAACATCTATCATAACATCATAAGAATATACGATGCCTCAAATCTAAGTATCACCCATGAAATACGTAGAAGCAAGTAAGAATCATGAAAACTATAAATGGGGTGATAATGATCAAACACATTGAAATCTCAAAATACCATGGATAAGCACGTGACATTTCCATAAATCAACAATAAAAGAATAAATCCCAAATCAAACGAAATCTAAGGGTCAACAACCAAAATATCTATCTTGACTTATAGTCTCGATGGACGTGAGGACTTTCGACTGTCAAGCCTTAAAAGATATATCAAGAAACATCGAATCCAAAATAAATAATCAAAGCATCAAATCTGGACTTACAGCCGTAATGGAAGCAACATCTTTTGATTGTTAAGCCATAGAAGCTAAACCAGAAAATATGGAACCCAAATAGAATAAAATCCAAACCAAATATAGAAATCATTATCCAATATTACTATCTCGAATTATAGTCTTGATGGAAGTAAAATCTTCCTACCGTCGATCCTAAGAGATAACAAGAAATATAAATCCCAAATAAAACACAATCCATGCAAAATATCGAAAATAATATCCATATAATAATCTCTACCTATAGTCCTAATGAAAGTGATACTTTTGACTGTTAGGCCTTCGGAGTTATCAAAAATATAAACTTACATAAATATCAAAGCTAATCAAAATTAAATGTACAAAAATCAACTATCTCGACCTACTGTCCTTAGAGAGGTGGAACTCTAGACTGAATGATACTAGGAGATAAAAGCAAAAAATCATACAAAAGGAGAACTCTCAGCTATTAGCTCTTACGAGAGAATGACATATAAGCTCACAGCAAGTCTCTAATGTCATAGATAGACACTACGTAGCTATCTTAGGTTAGGGTATCAGAAATGACAGACCGACACACATCCAGTCTCTATTGTCAAACAATTATCATCTCTAATGAGGTAATAATATCAAGTGTCTCACAAATAATGGATCAACCTAAGTCATCCAAATGGGAGATTGACATACCGTAGCACTGCTCCAAGAAAAGCTAATGACCACAAGCTATTTTCCGTAGTCCCTAAATTACTCCCAAAATAATGACACTCGTATCCACCACACATCATAAACAAGCTGTCGGGCTATGCCGAGCATTGGATGTGATTCCTACTTGCCCTTGGTAACAGACTATTGGTCCTTAAGTGATGTCGCGGCAATGGATCTAATGGGAGAAATAACTCTTAGCCTACAAACCGAACAAGGCGAATTACGGATTCGGGGCATGACCTAGCAATTAGTACCATTAGAATGGATAATTATCCTATCTAATGGGTCTAATTCAAGTGCTCCCTATGGTGGCGTGAACTCTATGGTGTAGATTCCCAACAATTACTCTCGACTATATAAGTCCCAATGAGAGTAATGACTCGTACTGTTGATTCTAGGAGTCCTGATAATAGCGACAACAACTACTTTCAACTCGATAAGTCATATTGAGAGTGGAAATTGATACTCCTACTCGATGAGTCTTGATGAAAGGCACATCAAATACTCTTGACTCTGGAAATCCAATGAGAGTTATTGCTCTCGATTATACCTGTCTTGATGAGAGCATCTCAATATAACAAATCCTCGACTACTAGCTCTAAGAGTAGATAATGATACTCGACTAGTTAGCATTTAGAGGATACAAGAAAAAATTCTAGACAAGACGAGTCTTAATGGAAGTAAACAATAAGTACTCTCGACTCCAGATTTCCTAATGAGAGTGTCACAACATACTAATTTCTCAACTACTAGTCCTAAGATTAATATAATATGACTTGGCTAGTTAGTCCTAAGAGGATAAATTTGTAAATCCCAACATATCCCCAGCTTGAAACCCTTTGAAAGTAATAGAACTCTTGACTACTAAGCTCTAAGGAGTCACCTGTGATGAGATTATAAATTCCTAACCCATCTCCAGAATATAAGTGACATCTACTCACTAATAGTAATCGAATAAGTATTACTTGAGCAACGTATTCCACTCAGTATTACTCAAACGTTTACTAAAAGTTAGTAAACCAAACTCATCGAAACAAAAATATTCTATAACATGAGTGAGTAGAATAACCAAAAAAATATTACGGAATGCCTGTCCCAGATGGTATTCCTAATCCACTTATTCAATATCCTCATTATATAGAACTAAATCAAAAAATCATTAGATTTTTTGATTTTGAGCCAATAAATATATCAAAGGGGGAGTAAATGTCAAACTCCTATAAATAGAGTTATATAATCAAATATCCCAATGTGAAATTTCCTTTTATACCTTTTTATTAATTATTCAATTTACAAAGGAATTTCCTTTCAAAAATATTATTGAAAACCCTCATTTTTACTTATAAAAATTTCATACAATCAATTATTTTGAAAATCTAAATTTTCATTTTAAATCTACTTTTATTTCTAAAACAATTACCAATAAACTATTTTATTTTTCAACCACTTTTATTTATTTATAAACATACTTCAATTAAATTTAAAACCCCATAACTAATTTTTTGAAGCTTTTTAAAATATTTTTAAAATGAGAAAATCAATAAATCGTCCAAAAGGATAATCATGGATCAAAAGTCTCCAAACTCATCAATCGTCAATATAAATTTTATCATGTGGCATGAGCCGAATAACATCAAAGTCTGGCCATCCTTACAATGCATACACAACAAATAAATAAACTTCAGAAATCAAATTACAATCGAACAACATCTTCTTTGCATTTTGATAAATCTAACATACACGACACTCCACTATCACACACCAAAATCATGACCAATATCAAAATAATCAATCAAATATCCCAAACAAACAATTCAAGCAAGCAATTCAATCGATAATGGGATAAATATAGCACGAAGTGGAATATAAATATAGTTGTGAGTTTAGACACTCATTGAAACGATACTAGAATAACCAAATTAGCGACTAAGTCCTTCACCATTACCGTTGCACCAGCCCAGGTACTCACCACAGTAGCCACTTTCGACGCCATCTTCTACCCGTACATGCTATCATATGCTTCACTATTTTTGCAACCAAACACTTGACATCACACACCTTCCAGTCACGCAAGTTAGTGTCATGCATCTCCTTGAAATCATTCTTGAGCACAACCGAGACCTCGACATCTTCTTCCTGGCATCAATGGCCCACTCTATGGAGCTTATGCTTGCTCCATTGCCCACGTCTCCATCTCTTCATGCTTCCCCCAAATCGAGCGCCAGCCTCGAACGGTTGCTTCTCCACCTCGACGTTGATGGCTTCATGAAATTTCTTTATTTTAGGCACGAAGTGATTTTGGAATTAGGGAAAAGGGAGCGTAAAGTCAGGTTTATTTCATTTTGAAATCAGGCTTGGAGTTTAGAAATAAAAAGAGGTGTTTTTAACTAGGCTTAGGCTTGGATTTTGTACTGTAGTTCTAATTAAAACGATTCTTTTAATTAAACAACTCTTTTAAATTTTCAATGTAAATTAATTTAATTTAGACACCATTCCACAAGTTATGCTTTGATAATTGAAAAATTATTATTCTATTTAATGTCTGCTTATTTAATTTCCACTATTTTAATCACATAATAATTATTTACACTTTTATAATTAATTAAAACAATTTATTCAATTTCGAAATATTATCCATGAAGAATTTATTAATTCAATTCAATTTATTTAAACAGAAATCTTTTATTAAATAGACTTCAACTAAATAAATATTAGCTTTCAAAAAAATTAATTACCAAATACCGAATTCAAATCATTTTATTTTAATTTAATTTATTTAATTTACAGCATAGAAATCAATGTTGTTATAGACCTTTACCCTTAAGAAAATTACGTCCTTGTAATTTCTTATAGGGAAACGCCATACATAACTCAAACACTAAATGTCCTTTGTATATAACTATCTTTTAAAAACTTACACAATCCTCTAATGGCTCTGTAACAAACTTATCTTATCGTATGCTACAGATTCAATCAACGACTTTCGACTTTTCACATACAATAAATTTTTATGAAATATTTTCTAAGTGTCAAATTTTTCGAAATTTTTTGACAGAATTTTATTTCTACGGAGAGCGTCTTAAAAAATCAAAACATAATATGTATACACCACAATCATTATGGCATCCCAAAACATGGTGAATCGTCAAAATATCACATATATACCAATATATCGTAAAATGTACCTTTTCATTAGCGTTTAAGCAAGCTATTTCGCTTTTAAGCGGACAAAAGTGAGCCAAAGCCACCAACTAATCCATATATACTTCAATGGTACCCATTCTTAACTCAAGTTTGTATATTAATCGCATATGAAGAAGAATAAGAATTATGCGTTCATTGATATAGAAACAACACCTTATTCTTATTTATCACACTTTCCGACAAAAGGTCAAAACTACCAAATCAAATGATGGTTTCCAAAGTAAAGTTGTTACATAGCATTACAGCTTTCCAAAGCAAATTTCGGATCACAAAAGCGTCAAATATAACTTAGGTTACAATGATTTTTCTAAAGAATATAACAATTAAAATTGTTATAGGCGTGTAGGTCTACTTTAGAAAATGATGTTTTTAGCATGGAAACCTCAAAATTTAACCAAACGCTTAAAATAGAAGTTTTTACTTACGTTCTTAGCTTTCAGGAATAGGCTAAATCATCAAAATGTTTTAAAAGATATGCTTAAATGAATTCTGCACTAACATATGGAATTTACATTTTTTATTGGAACAGCAATATAAATTGTTTTTAATCCACATTTAAATCTTAGCTAATTTCAAATTTTCGCATTGCAAACAAAAAATATTTCTAATAACATAGCTTTCCAATAAAATTAAAACAGTCAAAAACAGATTGATAGTTTGAGATCTATGGTCAAAACAAATCATGGTTTTTAACTCAATATTTTACACATTGTTCAAAATTCTTCATTTATTAAAGCAAATTTCTCAACAACTAACTTCAAATTTTATTCATTGCGAACTTCCTTCAAAATTAGAAAATACTAAATATATAAGTTTTACAAACTTCCAAAGTAAAATTCCATTCAACAGTACTTACAAAACATTTCTTACTATAAAACAATTCCTTTATGAAGTATGAACTTATCTTTAAAAAAATTCAACTATGTTTCAAAATCATTAACATCTTTTCATAACTCGATACTAATATTTAATTTTCAAAGTTTTAATTTCTTTGAAATTAATATTCAACTTACCTTAAATAATTACTTACTTCTTAAAATAATAGCTATTCCTCAATAAAACACTAATTTCTAATTATTTCAAAATATTCCTAGAAAAAATTCACTTTTTTTCAAATTCAAACATCAAATTTTTTTGCTTCAAAACATTATATATTTTATCTTCAAAATATATTTCCAAAATATTATTTTATAACACTTCTAGAATCACGACATGTTTTCTTTTCGAAAATAGAAATTAATGTTTTTTCCAAAATATTATGCGAATGCCTCGTCCAAGTATTTAAGAATTTTTATCGATAAGGTTAGTAAGACGCATTGACCAAAACTCTTAAAGAAGTCGATAGACAAGTTAACACCAAAATAAACTACCAAAACATTTTTAATCACTCGATAAAATCAAATTCATATTTTATAAAATCATTTGCTTGTTTGAATAAAAATATTTATTTTCAGAATTCCTATATACATCCACTTCGTCAACTATCATCAATAATGAAAATCAACAACATCATCCATACAAATATTAAACAAGTGTTATACAACAATACATATGTTTGAACCAAAAATGGCACAAACACCCAATGGAAAATAGAAGAAAATAAAAACTGAAGAAAATAAACTTAAATAAGTAAGAAATGAACATACAGAGATATATAGTGGTTTGGCAAACTCTGATCTGCGTCCACTTAATGATTATTTTGCTTAACTTTTGACTTGGTGGTGCAAGTTCTTAGGGGTAAGTACAATTCCAACACTTAGATTTTTCGAATTACAAGAATGCATAGTAGAGTGGAACTAGAGCCAAAAGATCTTGAAAAATGAGCCCTACCCCTCTAATTATTAGGGTAAGAAGCATAATATCTTGCACAAAAGATCTCTATACCTTTTTCCATGTTATAGACAAGTTTGCCTTAGAAGTAGGGTGCCACATCATCAAGTGGCTATGGGTCAGTATGACTCCATGGGTAGGGAATTTGCGAATCTGACTATCTTCAACTCTTTGCTTCGGCTTATCTCGTGGATAGCTTCATCATTCCATTGTTTTTTACATCAATAATGGCTTGTTTTTGAGTCCAAAGATGGAGTTGTAGAAGATCAAAGTTGCTGATTCAGTATTTCATAAAGATCGATAGGGCATTGCATTGCATTAACAGAATAACTTTGGAAATATGTTTTTAACATCAATGAGAGATCATAGGTAGAAAATAGGCTCCCATGGGTAGGAGTCGGCACTGACCTTATGTAACATCCCAAAACTTTTAAATTAAACTCGGTAACTTATTTAAACTCTTGTGATTTAAATTGGAAATCTTCAAAACAAAATAAAATATTGTTAATATTAATATTACAAAGATATATGAATATTACAAAGATAGTTTAAGTTTTAAATAAGTAATAATAATAAATATCTATGTTAGGAATTTTCTTAAACCATAAATTAAAAAAAAATGTTTGTAATAAGATTATGTAGTTATAACATGACATATAGAATACACATAAGTGCATGTAAATTTGTAAACCAGAAAAACAATCAAACAAAGACTTATGCAAGAAGATAGAAAGAAAAAAAAATCTACAAAACAAACAAAAATGTACTTACACAAAATAAAGTAAGATATGCTTGTAAACTAAGAAGGAAGCATAAGCATTTGATGCTAACTTCTCAAGTCGAAATAAACTTTGCTTAGCCACCAAAAAGAAAATTTTCTGGTCAAAAATTATAGGCAAGGGAAGAAACATCCGAGCAAATAAAAAAAACAAAAAAAAACAGAAAAACAGCTTAACCAGATAAGCCTCCCCTGTAAAATCTTCTTTTATATATGCAATACAATTTAGTTTTATTCATTCAAAACCATAACTGAGCAAACCTGAAAAAAAGCCATCATTATTTTACAAACTTAAGCTAATCATTCCAGATCAAAACAGGAAGAAATAAATCAAATATCAGTTTTTTTCAAAGACAAATTAAAGTACTCTCTGTTTCAAGAAATCTTTCCAGATGAGTAAACTTATTTTTTTATTTGAAATCTAAGTACCTAGTTCATGGATCTTGTGTTTTTGTTGTATATAAAAAAATTATTGTTCTGTATGTTGTTCTGTGTTACTGGAAACTCTTGTATGCTCTGTTCTTCAATATTCTTGTTTCAGAGCAAGTGAATTAGAAAACAAATTCAATAAACTTCACACAAACATTTTTGCTTAGGATTTCTTAAACAAAACAAGTTTGTTTAAACTTAAATCACAGTTTAAAATTTGTTTCAAGCTTGATTATGAAGGGTTTGTCTTTGTAACCTAAATTTACAGTAAAAACAAAATTTTGTGATGAATTCAAATATTTTAAAACATTAATTTGATTACATAATTGGAATAAACATACAAAGTTATGATTTTTAAAATGAATATGATGATTTTTAATGCAGTATTCGATGTGCAGTTCGTATGTGAACAAAATAGAAGCTTTGATCATTTTCTGATGATCAACTCAATATTTGATGTTGAAGTTTTGCGTGAAGCAAGGTTGAACGTCATAGATTTCAGGAAAATTAGCGAAAAAAATTCTATTGCATAAATTGGGGATTCAAGTTCAATCTAGGGTTATATTTGCGTTTATTTGTCGCGTCAGTAAATGAGGTGATTTCATCATCTCGGAGGCATTGAGTTGCTCGAGATTGAGCTGGATGGTAGTGTAGGGGGTGACGTGCTATGGCCGGAGTGGATGCACTTCCGGTGTTCTGTGGCGTGGTGGCGAGGCGATATAGTTTGGGTGTGCTCGAGTTACAGCGTAGAGAGAAACACCCATTTTCGATTTCGAGTTTTTCTGGGTTGAGTTGAAGTTCGATTTCGAGTACAGGGAGTGTTTGCGACTTGCTGAAGCTCGTGACTCGCCAGAACGGCAGCACGATGATGTGCATGTGCACGGTACCAATTTTTTGTATCAGCAGTGGGTTTTGGGGAAGAAAGGTATGGACTAGAAGCAAGCATGGGGAAAAACCGAAGGGTGGCTCGAGTATCAACTCGAGTAAGAATTCTGTGGCGCCTGGTCAAAATACTTAGAAAAAATTTTAAGTGGAATTTTTTGCCACTCGGGTTGATTTTTGAAATGACCCGAAGCAAACGAGGGAACCTCTCGCGCGTGACTCGAAGTGAGTCTCGAGACCTACGTATACAACAGGTTTTTTTACTTTAAAATTTTCAAATTTGTAAGACACTCTTAAAATATGTTCAAACAATGATTTGATTTGAAATTTTAAGCTAATTTAAGACTTAAGTGAAATGTTTGAAGAAATTAAATTTTAGTTTATTTAGTTTTAATATAATATTTTTATAAGGTTATTTATATTAAATAAATAATGTAATTTAAAAGAAAATTTAAATAAAATGTTGTTTAAAACTAAATCTTAACCTTTAAGGGGATCTAATGCGATAAAAATAATTTATTGAACACGGTTTAAAAAGATAATCAAAGCAAATTCGATTATCTTTTGGTTTACTTAAACGATTGATAATTTGTTAATATAATTATTTTAAAAAATAATCTTAGTTTATTAATTAATATTAAAGTTTAAATTAATTGATAATTAACATTTAATTAAATATTAATTAAGATTAATTAATTTGAAGTTAATTAAGATAATTAATTAAGAAGTGATTAATTAATGAAAATGATTAAGATCTAATCAATTGTAATTAATTGTAATTAATCATCGATTAAAGATTTCTAATGAAAGTAATTATGTGATTTATAAATTTAAACCGCATGATTTATTTATCTGAATTTAAGGTGTTTTGATCGTTCTTGAATGCTGTGTGTTGGATTGATATTCCTGTTATGTAATGTGATGCTATGTAATAATGCTTTGTACTGAGTAGTGATATTGGTATTGAATATACTGCTGTGTGATTGTGAAAACCCATTTGGCCCGTAAAACGACAATTGAATTTCGATGCGACATGGAGTCAGATTTTAGTTAGTTATCCGAAACCCATATCGAACCCTGAATATGAATCTTTGTGATTAATACATCCACGTGTTTTTCAAATGACGCTCACTATTTGGTTTAGTCGGGAGAGGACCTTTATGTCGTATAACCCATTCTGAATATGTGATACGACGTTATGGATAGCATTTGAAGACCAGTGGTGAAGACCGAGTATTTGCGAGAACGATAGTATGACCTATCAATTGTCTCTGCACTGAGTTGCTCCGGTATAGAGATTTCCTAAGTGATGGGAAGTCCGATCGGGGTTGTGGATGTCCGGATTCCAAGGACTTCTTCGGAAGTGCCTGCGGTTCTGTTCGAACCCGGAACATACTTGTATGGTTGTATGTCTGACATTACAAATTGAGATATAAGGCTGATTTCTTTCAAATACATATCTGTTGGTGGCGGAGAATTTATTCTCTTAGCTTAACACCCTTCTCTGAGACGTACGGGCTCAGAGGTTATGTAGTTGAAGGTTCTAGTGATATACTCCCAATTTGGTACTGTGGCATACTGAGTGCTGCTGATCACTTGTTGATCGAAGCATGGCTTTGTGGACGAGACTTCGTCGAACCTCACAACCCGTTATGGTCAAAACAGGAATCGTGGCAGCAAGGTATTTGGGGTAGCTCCCCTTAAGGGTATGTCCATTTCCTTCTAGATTATAGGTGGCATCATGGTATGGAGCCCAGATACTTACTGTGTGGTTGCTGCAAACTTATTGCTTTGTGGTTGTCGGTTGTGAAGCGCTTCGGATAAAGGTTGGTAACGACCGGGAGCTGGCATACTCGTGTCAGTTGTTACCTAGTTACAGAGGTAACCCGGCCTTGTGTAGCAGAGATCCGGTTAGGTTCTCGGGGGCGTCTCTCCAGAGGCGTTCCATTTTATATGGGAAATTCCTTTGCCCAACCATTTGTTGGAAATCCAATCATCCAATATGAGACCTTTAGGGTTTTAGTTGTAGAACCTACCATTTAACATGGTAGCTATAGTAAGCATACTATAATGGTATGTATGCTGGCTAAGATTTATATTATACTTTCGAAAATGTTTTCACACTATGCACTAATAATAATATTTTAAAAAAAAATGTTTACTCGTATCAAGCATTTTTGACTGTCATAAGGAGAAATCTCCTCCAAGTTTGCGCTTGCATTGTGTGTGTGGTGGGAGGCCTTATGGCAGTTTCATTTTCAAAACGCATTACGGATTTCTTTCAAATTCTTTTTTTTTGCTTTTGATAAGAATAAACTACTTTTATTTCAAACAACTATTTCGTTTACTCATACCAGTCCATGACTGACCTGGAGTTTATTGTTCCTTTCCTAAACTCTAGGTGCCTATAATTTTCCACACGGGTAGCCTAGAAGCAGGTTATCCGTGCTTTGGAGCTAGCTTGGATTTGAAGTCCTCTGGAAGCTTTGGATTTGGAAATCTTTTGAAGTGTTGGAGTTTTGAAGACCTTGTCGAAGTTGAAGTATGTTGGAAACTTGTTGAAGTTTCTGTTGTCGTATTATTGTTGTATCATATTTGTATCACTCTGATAGCTGGGATAAATGTTGTATTGGATATTGTATCATGTTATATCTGTGTGGATATATGATATTCATTTTATTTTCGCTGTTTATATTTATCTAATGTTGTTATAAGCTCCATCCGATTGGAATTGATGTTTGAATCTTTGGCGGTCGAATACAAGTGAGGTATTTAGTGTCAATTTTCGAACATTGGATTTTGGATGGTGACAAAGTGGTATCAGAGCTGAAGGTTGAGTAAGAACTTTAGCTACGGAGTATAACACATTAGATGGCTCATTAGAGATAGGGTGAAGTATACCCTAGAATGAGTATAAACTGAGAGACAGAAACCTCTAATTTCTTGATCTATTTCTTTTAAACTGTTGATGTTTCCTAAGATATCTTTTCTATATGCCTAAATCAAGTTTTATTGCTATTTACAGATAGTAAGAATGAGCGAAAGAAGAGGATAAGGTAGGGAACGGGGAAATACCACCGCAACTGGTCAAGTCCATGCCACTACAACTGTGCCTACTCAATCTCAACCGAATCTGGCTGATCTATATAAAAAAATTCAAGACTTGATGGAAAGCTGTTTACTGACAAGGAATCTGTTGTGGAAGCCCAAGCCTGGATCCGATCCTGTGAAAGAATTTTCAGGGGATTAAAGTTGGAAGACGATCAAAAGCGACTAATAGCTTCTTGGCAACTCTAAGAAGAAGCATCAGCTTGGTGGGAGACGATTATTGTGGATGAGTCAGAAGATAAGTTTACTTGAGGACGATTTAAAGAAGTTTTTGAACAGCGATATATTCCATCTGCTAGTATCTCTCGAATGTACCAGGAGTTCCTAGATTTGAAGCAAGGAAGTTTGTCATTTGAGGGATACTTGATTAAATTCAATGAATTATCTCGATTTGGTCCGGAGCTAGTTTGTACACCCTTGAAGAAAATGAAAGGTTCATTCGAGGAATGAATAAGGAGTATCACGAGAGAATGATAGCCCACATTAAAGAATCTTTTTCAGACTTGATTGATATGGGTTATCGATATGCTACTCTAGATATGTAGAAAGTTCCGGAAGAGAAGGGGAGTTCAAGTAGTTCGAATTGGAAGAAAAGAAAATTCGAAGGAAAGAGACCGGTTCAAGGCAAGGAGAAGAAGAGGAGTAATCAAGAGAATTCAGCCCGAAATGTTGCTTTTGATAACTGTCAGGAGCAAGGTCATTTAGTAAATGATTGTGAGAAGCCAAAGAAACAAATTAAGAAAAATCAACTTGTAAAAACAAGTCGAAGATCCAAGGAATGCTATTGTTGTCACCAGCCAGGTCATGGAGTTAAGAATTTTCCGAAAAAGAAATGAGCACAAATAACGAAAGTGTGCGCAATAAAAGATAACCCCTCAACTTCTAAGGAGAATGAAGAAAAGGGAGTTTTGGAGGGTAATCTTATTATTGGTGAAAGAATGGTTAGAGTTTTATTCGACACGGGAGCTTCACATAGCTTTATCTCCCAACAGATCATGGATGAATTAAAACTTAAACTCAAGTTTGTCGATGAACCTATTTGTGTGAAATATCCAGTGGGTGATCCTGCAAATCTTTGTGTATATTGTAGAAGGTTGCCTATCTCTTATTATGGCCATAAATTTCCTATTAACCTTTATGTTCTCGACTTTAATGAATTTGAAATCCTACTCAGGATGAATTGGTTATCGAGATACGAAGCCAAATTAGATTGCGGAAATCGAACGATTCTAGCCAAAACTAAACTTGGAGATTCCGTTGAAATTCCTCGTGATGACCCTAGTCCGAAAAGAGATAAATTGATGTATACGTTGGGATATCCAGAACCTAGTTTGGAGTCCATTCCTATTGTCCAGCGTTTTCCAGATGTATTCAAAGAAGTAGAATCTTTACCCCCACATAGAGAGATTGAATTCAGAATTGACTTAATTCCAAATGCTCGTCCTGTCGTTCATGCTAGTCGCAGGATGGCACCGCGGAAAACAATTGAACTACTCAAACAAACTGGTGATTTGCTAAAGAAGGGATTGATTCGTCCTAGTGTTTCTGAATGGGGTTCAGCGGTAGTATTTGTGGCTAAATCTGATGGGTCTTTGAGACTGTTTGTCGACTATCGCGATCTCAATAAGCAAACTCTCGAGAACAAGTTTCCTTTACCCAGGATCGATGATTTATTTGATCAACTTTATGGTGCACGATTCTTTTCTAAGATGGATCTAGCCCAGGGATTCCATCAGTTGCGAATTGTTGAAGATTGTGTTCACCTAACTGCTTTTAGGGGTCCGAATGTGTTCTACGAGTGATTAGTCATGCCTTTCGGACTAAGTAACGCTCCCACGTACTTCGTAGACTTAATGACCCGTGTGTTTCGTGAGGTGCTGAATAAATTTGTTCTTGTATTTATCGATGATATCCTAATCTATTCCAAAACCGAAGAGGAGCATGCCGAACATCTTAGGATTGTTTTGGAAATTTTGAGAAGGAACATCTTATTTGCTAAATTTTCCAAATGTCCCTTTTGGGTCAAAGAATTCAGATTTCTTGGCCATGTTGTTAATGAAGAAGGAATTTCTGTTGATCCGAGCAAAATTTCCGCTATTCTTGACTAGAAGCGACCCACGACTCCGAAAGAAGTTCAAAGTTTTCTGGGTTTAGCAGGCTATTAGCGAAAGTTTGTTCAGGACTTTTCTAAGATTGCTAGCCCATTAACCAAGCTAACAATGAAAAATGCCAAGTTCAATTGGACTCCAAAATGTGATGAAGCTTTTCAGGAGTTGAAAGAGAGATTAACTATTGCTCCTGTTCTCGCTATCATTAACGGGAACCAAGGCTTGTCTGTCTATACTAACGCGTGTGGTGATGGGATAGGTGCAGTATTAATGCAAAATGGGAAGGTAATTACCTACACGAGTAGACAATTACGTCCGCACGAGAGAAACTACCCAACACATGATTTGGAGCTTTTGGCTGTTGTTTTCGCCTTAAAAATCTGACGACATTATCTTCTGGGTAAGAATCTCCTTCAGCTTTCCTAAAAGAAAACTTTAAAGTTCAACTTAACTTAATATATACTAAATAAATCTTTCTTATTTATGTGAAAATTTTGAATTATTCACCGACCACAAATCTTTAAAGTATCTTTTCACCCAGAAAGATTTGAATCTACGACAACAATGTTGGTTGGAATTTCTAGCATCCTATGACCTAGATATTCTGTATACACTCGGAAAAGCCAATGTAGTTGCCAATGCTTTGAGTAGAAAGCATGCTATTCTTGCTCATCTTGTTATCACTCCTACTCTCCTAGAAAAGATCGCCAGCAAGCAGAAAGAAGACAAATTTCTTTAGGAAATCTATGGAAGGATTCGTCGAGGGGAGGATTCCAGTTTTGAAATCGATAATAGTGGAGTTATAAAGTTGAAAGGAAGAATTTGTGTCCTTGACATTCCGGAGCTGAAACGTGAAGTGTTGGACGAATGCCACAAATCCAAACTTTGCATCCATTCAGGAGTCAATAAAATGTATCGTGATATCAAGAGAACGTTTTGGTGGAAGACAATGAAAAAGGACATATCTATTTATGTGAGTTGCTGTGCTACTTGTCAACCAATTAAAAGCGATCAAAAGAAAGTGGTCGGTTTACTTCTGCCTTTGGAAGTACCGAAGTGGAAATGGGATCAGGTATCGATGGATTTCATCGATGGATTTCCACGAACCAAGAAGGGAAATGAAGCAATTTGGGTTATAGTGGACCGTCTAACCAAAACTGCTCACTTCATTCCAGTGAAATCCACTCAGACTGCAGCAAGCTTAGCAGAGCTATATATAAAAGAGATTGTTCATCTCCAAGGTATTCCGAGCAGCATCGTTAGTGATCGTGATCTGATCTTGACTAGTAGATTTTGGGAGGCATTCCAAGCCGCATTGGGAACAAATATGAACTTCAGTACTGCTTATCATCCACAATCTGATGGGCAGATAAAAAGGATAAATCGAATTCTAGAAGACCTATTTCGTGCTTGCATTCTTGATTTTGGTGGTTCTTGGGAAGATCATTTGCATCTGGTCGAGTTCTCTTATAACAATAGCTATCAAGCCAGTATTGAAATGGCTCCATATAAGGCTTTGTATGGTCGTCCGTGTCGATCACCTACATGCTGGATCGAATCGGGTGATAGGCTCGTCCTTGGACCAGACATGATTAAAGAAGCCATGGAGAAGGTAGATTTTATTCGAAAGAAATTAATAACTGCTCAGAGTCGTCAGAGGAGCTATTATAACCGCCGAAGAAGAGATTTGGAATTTCAAGTTGGAGATTCTGTATTTTTGAAAGTATCTCCAATGCGGGGTGTATTGAGGTTTGGGAAAACAGGAAAGCTGGCACCGTGTTATATTGGTCATTTTCCTACTTTGAAGAGGATCGGTCCTCTAGCATATCGAGTACAGTTACCCAGCTGGTTATCTGGCATGCATAATGTGTTCCACATTTCTAATCTTCGAAAATTTGTGCACGACCCAGATAGTATTATTGAGGAGGCAGCTCAGCAGGACCTTGAGATCACTCCCAACTTGGCAGTAAAGAGAGAGCCGATAAAGATTGTAGATCGTGATGAAAAACAGTTGAGAAACAAAACTGTGAAACTGGTTAAAGTGCAATGGAGTGGCGATCCAAAGGACTGCACTTGGAAAACCGAAGATAGTACGCAGAAATCATCTCCCAATTGTAGAGTGGATATCTCGGCTTTAACTGGTAAGCCATTTCTCTATTCTTTTCTGAATTCGTATATTTTATGTTTGCTTTTCTCTCTCTTTCAAATTTCGAGGACAAAATTTTCTTAAGGGGGAATATTTGTAACATCCCAAAACTTTTAAATTAAACTCGGTAACTTATTTAAACTTGTGTGATTTAAATTGGAAATCTTCAAAACAAAATAAAATATTGTTAATATTAATATTACAAAGATATATTAATATTACAAAGATATATGAATATTACAAAGATAGTTTAAGTTTTAAATAAGTAATAATAATAAATATCTATGTTAGGAATTTTCTTAAATCATAAATTAAAAAAATGTTTGTAATAAGATTATGTAGTTATAACATGACATATAGAATACACATAAGTGCATGTAAATTTGTAAACCAGGAAAACAATCAAACAAAGACTTATGCAAGAAGATAGAAAAAAAATCTACAAAACAAACAAAAATGTACTTACACAAAAGAAAGTAAGATATGCTTGTAAACTAAGAAGGAAGCATAAGCATTTAATGTTATCTTCTCAAGCCGAAATAAACTTTGCTTCGCCACCAAAAAGAAAATTTTCTGGTCAAAAATTATAGGCAAGGGAAGAAAAATCTGAGCAAATAAAAAAAAGAAAAAAAAAGAAAAACAACTTAACCAGATAAGCCTCCCTTGTAAAATCTTCTTTTATATATGCAATACAATTTAATTTTATTCGTTCAAAACCATAACTTTGCAAACCTGAAAAAAAGCATCATTATTTTACAAACTTTAGCTAATCATTCCAGATCAAAACAGGAAGAAAGAAATCAAATTTCAGTTTTTTTCAAAGACAAATTAAAGTACTCTCTGTTTCAAGAAATCTTTCCAGGTGAGTAATCTTATTTTTTTTATTTGAAATCTAAGTACCTAATTCATGAATCTTGTGTTTTTGTTGTATATAAAAAAATTATTGTTCTGTATGTTGTTCTGTGTTACTGGAAACTCTTGTATGCTCTGTTCTTCAATATTCTTGTTTCAGAGCAAGTGAATTAGAAAAAAAATTCAATAAACTTCACACAAACATTTTTTCTTAGGATTTCTTAAACCAAACAAGTTTGTTTAAACTTAAATCACAGTTTAAAATTTGTTTCAAGCTTGATCATGAAGGGTTTGTCTTTGTAACCTAAATTTACAGTAAAAACAAAATTTTGTAATGAATTCAAACATTGTAAAACATTGATTTGAGTACATAATTGGAATAAACATACAAAGTTATGATTTTTAAAATGAATATGATGATTTTAGTGAAGTATTCGATGTGCAGTTCGTATGTGAACAAAATAGACACTTTGATCATTTTTGATGATCAACTCAATATTTGATGTTGAAGTTTTACGTAAAGCAAGGTTGAACGTCATAGATTTCATGAAAATTAGCAAAAAAAATTCTATTGTATAAATTGGGGATTCAAGTTCTATCTAGGGTTATATTTGCGTTTTTGTGTCGCGTCTGCAATCGAGGTGATATCATCACCTCGGAGGCATCGAGTTGCTCGAGATTGAGCTGGATGGTAGTATAGGGGGGTGACGTGCTATGGCCGGAGTGGAAGCACTTTCGGTGGTCTGTGGCATGGTGGCGAGGCGATATAGTTTGGGTGTGCTCGAGTTACAGTGTCGAGCGAAACACCCACTTTCGATTTCGAGTTTTTCTGGGTTGAGTTGAAGTTCGATTTCGAGTACAGGGAGTGTTTGCGACTTGCTGAAGCTCGCGACATTCGCCAGAACGGCGGCGCGATGATGTGCATGTGCACGGTACCAATTTTTTGTATCAACGGTGGGATTTGGTGAAGAAAGGTATGGACTCGAAGCAAGCATGGGGAAAAACCAAAGGGTGGCTCGAGTATCAACTCGAGTAAGAATTCTGTGGCGCCAGGTCAAAATACTTAGAAAAAATTTTAAGTGAAATTTTTTGCCACTCGGGTTGATTTTTGAAATGACTCGAAGCAAACGAGGGAACCTCTCGCACGTGACTCGAAGTGAGTCTCGAGACCAATATATACAACAGTTTTTTCTACTTTAAAAATTTTCAAATCTGTAAGACACTTTTAAAATATGTTCAAACAATGATTTGATTTGAAATTTTAAGCTAATTTAAAACTTAAGTGAAATGTTTGAAGAAATTAAATTTCAGTTTACTTAGTTTTAATATAATATTTTTATAAGGTTATTTATATTAAATAAATAATGTAATTTAAAAGAGAATTTAAATAAAATGTTGTTTAAAACTAAATCTTAACCTTTAAGGGTATCTAATATGATAAAAATAATTTATTGAACACGGTTTAAAAGGATAATCAAAGAAAATTCGATTATCTTTTGGTTTACTTAAACGATTAATGATTTGTTAATATAATTTCTTAAGAAATAATCTTAGTTAATTAATTAATATTAAAGTTTAAATTAATTGATAATTAAGATTTAATTAATTAATAATTAAGATTAATTTATTTGAAGTTAATTAGGATAATTAATTAAGAAGTAATTAATTAATGAAAATGATTAAGATCTAATCAATTGTAATTAATTATAATTAATCATTGATTAAAGATTTCTAATGAAAGTAACTATGTGATTTATAAATTTAAACCACATGATTTATTTATCTGAATTTAAGGTGTTTTGATCGTTCTTGAATGCTATGTGTTGGATTGATATTCCTGTTATGTGATGTGATGTTATGTAATAATGGTTTGTGCTGAGCTATGATATTGGTATTAAATATACTGCTGTGTGATTGTGAAAACCCATTTGGCCCGTAAAACGGCAATTGAATTTCGATGCGACAGGGAGTCGGATTTCAGTTAGTTATTCAAAACCCACATCGAACCCTGAATATGAATCTTTGTGATTGATACATCCACGTGTTTTTAAAATTGACGCTCACTATTCGGTTTAGCCGGGAGAGGACCTTTGTATCGTATAACCCATTCCGAATATGTGATATGACGTTATGGATAGCATTTGAAGACCGGTGGTGAAGACCAGGTATTTGCGAGAACGATAGGATGACCTATCGATTGTCTTTGCACTGAGTTGCTCCGGTATAGAGATTTCCTAAGTGATGGGAAGTCCGATCGAGATTGTGGATGTCCGGATTGCAAGGACTTCTTCGGAAGTGCCTTCGGTTCTGTTTGAACCCGGAACAGACTTGTATGGTTGTATGTCTGACATTACAAATTGAGATATAAAGCTGATTTCTTTCAAATACATATCTGTTGGTGGCGGAGAATTTATTCTCTTAGCTTAACACCCTTCTCAGAAACGTACGGGCTCAGAGGTTATGTAGTTGAAGGTTCTTAGTGATATACTCCCAATTTTGTAGTGTGGCATACTGAGGGCTGCTGATCATTTGTTGATCGAAGCATGGCTTTGTGAAAAAGCGTAGCTTTGTGGACGAGACTTCGTCGAACCTCACAACCCGGTTATGGTCAAAACAGGAATCGTGGAAACAAGGTTATTTGGGGGTAGCTCCCCCTAAGGGTATGTCTATTTACTTCTGGATTATAGGTGGTATCATGGTATGGAGCCCAGATACTTACTGTGTGGTTGCTGCAAACTTATTGCTTTGTGGTTGTCGGTGATGAAGCGCTTCGGATAAAGGTTGGTAACAACCGGGAGGTGGCATACTCGTGTCAGTTGTTACCTAGTTACAGAGGTAACCTGGTCTTGTGTAGCAGAGATCCGGTTAAGCTCTCGGGGGCATTCCTCCAGAGGCGTTCCATTTTATATAGGAAGTTTCTTTGCCCGACCATTTGTTGGAAATCCATTCATCCAATACGAGACCTTTACGGTTTTAGTTGTAGAACCTGCCATTTAACATAGCAGTTATAGTAAGCATACTATATGGTACGTATGCTGGCTAAGATTTATATTATACTTTCGAAAATGTTTTCACACTTTGCACTAATAATAATATTTATAAAAAAATGTTTTCTCGTATCAAGCATTTTTTACTGTCATAAGGAGAAATCTCCTCCAAGTTTGCGCTTTCATTGTGTGTGTGGTGGGAGGCCTTATGGCAGTTTCATTTTCAAAAAGCATTACGGATTTGTTGCAAATTCTTTTGTTTTTCTTTTGATAAGAATAAACTGCTTTTATTTCTAACAACTATTTCGTTTACTCATACCAGTCCCATGACTGACCTGGAGTTTATTGTTCTTTTCCTAAACTCTAGGTGCCCATAATTTTCCACACGGGCAGCCTAGAAGCAGGTTATCCGTGTTTTGGAGCTAGCTTGGATTTGAAGTCCTCTGGAAGCTTTGGATTTGGAAATCTTTTGAAGTGTTGGAGTTTTGAAGACCTTTTCGAAGTTGAAGTATGTTGGAAACTTGTTGAAGTTTCTGTTGTCGTATTATTGTTGTATCATATTTGTATCACTCTGATAGCTGGGATAGATGTTGTATTGGATATTGTATCATGTTATATCTGTGTTGATATATGATATTCATTTTGTTTCCGCTATTTATATTCATCTAATGTTGTTATAAGCTCCATCCGACTGGAATTCGATGTTTGAATCTTTGGCAGTCGAATACAAGTGAGGTATTTAGTGTCAATTTTTGAACATTGGATTTTGGATCGTGACACCCTACACTTAAGAGGGAGTCGTGTGGTGAATTCTTGGGATGGCTTTGTATTTGCCTCTTGGTTCCATTTGCATTAGAGTTTTGGGTTTTATTGTCATATCTCCAGGTTGTTTTGCCTTGACAACTTCAAAGTTTGGTTCGTTAGTTCATCCGTATACTACTTAGTCAAGAGGCGAGAAATTATTTGCTCAACAAAGCACACCTTCCTAATGGCAAAATTGCTCAAGAACAAATGAGACGTCAATCTTCGACAGTTAAGCCCTCTAGCTATTTCAATCTTGGTGAATCATCTAGTTCCTTTGGATTCTCTTATCAATCATGCTTTGTTCCAAACTTGCCATAGCCTAAGACTCTAGAATCTGCTTAAGTGTTGTCTATACATCATCATAATTCCAATTTCATTCGGAGTTATTATATATCAAAATCTTTCCATGTTCATTCTGGATTTATCTGTTTCATTTCAATTTTAAGGCATTCAGATCCTTTTATCTAATCAGTATATGTTCTAAGATTTGATTTCTTCAGATCATTTTATACTTGATTTAATGCACGATCTCATCAGATCGTTTAAGTTAAGGGGACGATCTCTCCAAATCACTAATTGAGTACCTGATCATTCTCAACCGATAGTTAAATCCATGATCTCTTCAGATTGTTAATTAAAGCCGTGGTCATTCTAAGCCAATAGTTAAATTTATGATCTATTTAGATCATTAATTGAAGTCATGGTCGTTCAGGACTGATAATCAAATCCATAGTCTCTCCGAACTATTAATCAAATCCGTGGTCATTCGGGGTCGATAATCCACCTATGGTCGTTTGGGGTCGATAATCCAATCAACGGCCGTTCGGGACCGATAATCAAATCCGTGGACTCTCCAGACTGATAATCAGGTTCCTGGTCTCTTCGTATCGATCTATGGCTTTTTGGACCCTTTCTAAGCCCAATCTACTTGTTCTCCAATGTATGGACTTAAGACAAGCAAGCCCATCCACTCTCCAATGAAGTGACCTACTCCTTGCACTCTGGTTTCGACTCTTCGATCAGGACATAGTGCTAATCTTACTAAACCCAATCCACTGGCACTCTAGCGAGGGTATTCAATGATAAGTAAGCTCATCCACTCTCTCTCCTATGAAGTGACATACTCCTTGCACTGTGGTTCCACCTCTCCGGACGAAACTTAACGCGACCAAATCAATGATCTCTTTGGACCCTCCAAGCCCAATCCGCTTGCTCTTTGACATGAGGAATCAATGACAAGTAAACCCATTCGCTCATGTTTCGGTAAGAGGACTTACTTGTTGCACTCCAATCCCGTCCCTCTGTTCGGGACTTTATGGCGATTAATATTAGTCATTACATTCTTGGTTCATGAGATATAGACCGAAACTGCCTCATAAATCTATCCACTAACTCGTTCCATGTGCTTATAGAACTGTTCTCTAACTGCCCGAACTATAGTGCAGCCAAATTTGTCAAATATAGAGGGAAACACCATCCCATAACTTCCTCAGATGCCCCCTGCACCTCCACGTGCTGGATGTATCTCATCAAATGAATTATAGGGCCAGACTTTTCATTGTATGCCTTTAGTGTTGGTAGTTTGAATTCTGGTGAATTCCTAGCATACTGGAAGTTGGGAGTAAAATGGACTCATGTTCACGTCTCCCAAGCTTCAATCAGACAATCTACCTCTCATAGCTTGCCTTATCATCTCAGCAACTCTATCACTATCATCCAATGGAATTCGAAGGTTAGCATTTGTAACAACCCGCATATTTATCGATCTTATATTTAAATATTTTATCGTTAGTCGGATTTTAGTCCGAAAAGTTACTTTTTGCAAACAGCCGAATTAGGACTCGAGACCACCCCCATTGAGTTCAAAATGACGTTGCGACCTTTTTGAGTATAAGCTTCGATATGTTTGGAGAAAGTTGATTTTTGCTACTTTTCACTTAGGGTTTTGGTTTGGGCTGAGCCCACTTATGTATTCAGTTCAAACCCTCTCCTCTTCATTCGCTTCTTTTCTATTTTCCTAATACTCAAGCTTTTATGTTAATGGGGGAAAGGAAGAGGAAATAGAAACTCCCAAGCCCTAGTTGCTCTTGATAATCCAAATTCTTGCTCCAAATTCAAAGAGAAGGATAGGTAAGCGTCTTCTCCATCTTCTCCATCTTCTCCATCTCTTCTCCTCTTCAATTTCAGAAAATATCCTAAACCTAATTTAGGAAAATATGTGTTTTATTCTTAGATTGAAGCTTGTTGAGTAAGAGTGAAGAGTGGTTAGCCTTTCCTTTGCATTTGAGCTTCTTCTTCTTGTTCTTGAGTTAAAAAGGTGAGATTTTTAATCTCACATCTATGCTTATAATTCTCTTCTATTGTTAGGTATGAATTCCTAACACTTATTCATGTGCATTTGATTTTGATTTGGATTGCTTTTGTGAATATTCCAATTTTTAGTGTTTTGAGTTCAATTCATTAAAAATCCTAACTTCTATGTTTGAACATGTTTTTGGTGATGCATCGAGGAGCATATAGGGCCGGGTAGTCGATTGACATAAACCCTTAGCGCCGTTGCTCGTGCGAATGCAATTTTGGTCAAGATTGAACCTCATTTGTAATAGGCAGGGATGAGGCTGGAAACAGGCTCGGCCGACCGACCCCCCTGGTCCGGTCGACCGACCTGCTTCTAAGTGCATAAGCACTTTCTGTTTTAAGGTTCGGTCGACCGAGTACAGGGTTCGGTCGACCGACCTGCTGTCTCGAGTGGTTTCCAACCTTTGGTTCAGTCAACCGACTCAGGGAGTCCGGTCGACCGACCTGATGATTTTTGCCAGATTAGCCTATTTTGCTAATCCGTTTGAATATCCAACTTTAATCGATTCGTGTTGTCTCCCTTTTATTGTTGTCATTTATTATCGACTTTGATGACCTTTTCTTTGGGAATTTTAGATATATCCACTTTGATGGATTTTGTATCGATCTCTTTGGATTTTATTCACGTTTTTGAATGTGAATCTTAGTGATTGATTGTTCCTACAATCTTCTTTGTGTTTTGTCACTTTAAAAATATAAAGGTTTTCTATACTAGTAGTAAATATCAAAACTCTCTCCCCAAACGATTTCAATACTATTTTAATACCAAATTCGTTTATAAAACCGTTTTCCAATCTACTAGTATATACAAACCTTTACCTCACTCGTATGAGAAATCTAATTAAACGACTTAGTAAAACAAGTGGTATGAAACGCTTGCGTTCACTTTGTCGGTTAATTCTTGGACTTGTTCGATTGAAACTCTTGGGACAATTTTCTAGTGGAGATCTACAATTTGTTCGTAAATATTTAAGTTAAGCTAGTGGTTATGGGACATGATGCTAAGCTCATATATTTACTAGCTTACTGTAATCGACACTTCTCGTTGATCATGACGATCATCTTTGTGATTTAGACTAGCATTGTGCAATGTCTTTGTGATTTGGTTCATCGGATGTCCCGCTGTACGACGTCGTTGTTCCCTTTGATTGTGATTTGGTTCATCGGATGTCCTACGACGTCGTTGTTCCCTTTGATTGTGATTTGGTTCATCGGATGTCCCGCTGTACGACGTCGTTGTTCCCTTTGATTGTGATTTCTGGATTTCGTGTGTTGAATTCTGGAATTTATGTTTCACTAACTTTTACGATTGGCATGAATATATATGTCATTTATTGTGGCTTGGTGGATGAAATTAGGAGTATGACATTCCTTTCTATCTTGAGTATATTATTATGATATTGATTAATCTCTTGTTGATTATCAATTACTTATTTATCACAGCTTGACATTGTGATTATTATATGTTTATGTCATATCTCTTATTATATATCACTTCATCTGATATTTATAGCTAGACTGATCCGTTTATTATTTTCTTCTTAAATAATACTCGGGTCAGACTGAGATTTTTCAGGTGCTTCTGCTTGACTTCCTTCCGAGATTTGCTTCTCTGACTTTTGGCTAACTACTTAGATTAGTAGTTTATTTTATTGTATACACTGAGATATGGACTCATACTTGTATTCTTTTGTATAGAACGTGTTGCTATTCTTTTGTATTATCGTGGATCTTATTTGACCACTACTCTGATAAACACTTTCATGTGTTATATTCATATCTATTTCCGCCTTTGTGATATGAATTATCTGTGACTGATTTATGTTATGTTTATTTCTATATTTATTTCCGAAGGATTTATATAGCCACCATGTAGTAGCTTTGAGTTTGTGTCGGTGTGTCGGATTTCCTCTTGAAATAGTATGCATGTTATATTATCTGACATATCGGTGCTCGCGCAAAGAAATTACACGGATGGTCGCTCCTCAACAGCCTTATCCTCCGTGCTAGTTGACAGCATTACACCGTAGTGTTCTTGGCTAGCGTGGGTATAGAGGTGGGGCGTCACAGCTTGGGATCGGAGCCAAACTTCGGAACAATATAGAATAATTTAGCAAGGTTCATGTCCTAAGTCTTTCTTAGGAGTTGTGCTTTAGGATTTTATTCGAGTCTTCGTACCGATTCATCCTATTTTCTTTATGATTCCTTGTTTTATAGAAATTCAAGCTTGGCTCAAATCATGCGATCCCATCTTTTCTCGCATGAACCTTATTGACCTTCATCGAGTCCAAGTGGCTTCTAGCATGCTCCAAGAAAGAGCGTTAGATTGGTATGAGCTTTTAATTTCTGAAATCGTTAAGGCGGATCTTACTTGGGAGCAATTCCGGGGAAGATTCGAATTGAAATTTGTGCCGGAGGCTGATAAAGTAACTTTAGCCCGGCGTTTCATAGACCTTGTTCAAGGTGAATCTTCTGTGACAGACTATGTCGCATCCTTCGAGTCTCTGTCCAAATACGGGGTTGAGTACATTAATACCCCATTGAAGAAAAATCAGAGATTTGTCTATGGCTTGAATAAGAATCTTAAGAAGCCATTACTCCTGAAACTTGAGGTTTCATTTGATCAGCTTATTGGTATCGCTCTTCGTCTTGAAAAGGCCGATAATGAAGGTGATGTTGAAGTTGTGCGTGCCCAACGGAACTTCGACAATAACTTGAAGAGGCCTATCAAATTCAAAGTCCCCAATTCTAATAAGAAAGAGAAGCAACAAACTCAGGTAGCAAAAGTTCCTACCTCTAGTCGTGGACGATGCTACAATTGTGGTTCCACAGAGCACCATATAAGGGAGTGCCCGTAACCCCTCTTTTGCCGTTATTGCAAAGGTTCGGGTCATCTTTTATCTTCGTGTCCTAAGCATCCAAGCAAGTGAGAAGGAAAGCTGCGGGCCCTTAGCAACTCTTCTCTTGGTCAAGGTATTTTCATTCAATCCATGATGGCATTGTTTTAATTCGTGAACTTTCTATTTGAGTTCGTTTTGATATGGGTTCATCTCATTGTTTTTATAACGAAAGAACTTGAAGATTCTTTTCTTTGAATAATTTGGGCTTGATGAGTTCTTTGAGGATTGTGGGTCCGGATGGTAGATCCGCAACACTCAATTTCTCTTTATTGATGTCGAAATTTATTTTATGGGATTTTTCTTTCCGAGCCGATATTTTTACTTAGGCTTCGGAATTGATTTTTTGAAAGGATTGGCTTAATCATTGTGAAGCTCATATCCTATTTTCCGTGTGGGCTATTCATCTTTGACATTTTCAATCTGTTAAGCAGATTTCTATTTTTCCTTTATGATTTTGATTCCAACTTGATGGCATCATTTTATTCTTAAGCCCACTTATAAGGAAAGTGTTGTTTCTCTCATTCATGCAGTTTGAGATATTTTCCGGTATTTTTGAATTTTGTCTTAGGACTGTCACCTAAGTAATCTTTTGTGTAGTGCTAAGGTCTTTTCAGTTTGACCTTACCACCAATTTTCATTTGCTACGGCTTGCGGAAGTTAGCATTCCACTTACCGCATTCCGCACCCGTTATGATTCTTATGAATGACTTATTATGTCATTCAATTTGTCCAGCTTATTTCATCCATTTTATAAATCGAATATTCTATGAATATTTCGATGAGACCATTCTTGTATTTATTGATTTTGGATGAAAATAGTAATTTAAAATTTTGCAAATCTTTTTCATAAGATTTATTTATAAGTAAAACTGGATTTTGTTCTTGAAACGAACAAAGAATATTCTTAAAAAATTTTAAGAGATTTATTTATCCTATAAAAGATGATTTTGTGATTGTATTACCCGTTGAGTGCTTTAAGAATTTTGGTCGATGCGTTTGATCAACGTTATCGATAGGAATTTCCTAAACGCTTTAATGAGACAATCAGACACAGTATATTAACTTGAAAATAGTAAATTTTTCTAGAATGATAATTACATAAAGATAAGTGTAATTTTGAAAGTTTTAACTTTATGGGAAAGAAGATTATTTAAAAGAAATTCTTTCTTTTCGATACTCTTATTCTTGTGATTCCTGGAGGGGAACCAAGACTTTGCTATTTGCACCGATACTAGTCGTATTGGTTTGTATGCCGTTCTCTTGCAAAGGAGAACGTGCTATCACTTGTGCTTCTAAATCATTATAGCTTATCGAGACTAGGTATGCCACTCATGATCTAGTGCTCGCGGCTATTGTTTTTGCTTTTAGAGTTTGACATCATCATCTTTGGGGGAGAAATTTGTTCTCTGCCTCGATCATAAAACTTTGGAATATTTATTTTCTCATAAGGAATTTCATGTCGATTCGAGTTCCTGGCATCTTGTGATCTTGATATTCTTTTTATTCCCGGAAGGGAAATCGTGTTGCCAATGCGCTTTGTATTAAGCAAACAAGTGGTTGATTCTTTGATGATGTCCGAATGGAATTATCTTTTTATTAATTTCATCGGACGTTTTGACATACTTTGTTTTATTGAGTTTTATCTCATTCCTTTTATGGACAAGTGTCCGATGTTCTTTTATGGTGTTCGGTTCATCGGATGTACTGTTATTATACTATATCGATATTCCGTCACTTTTGATTCATTGGATGTACCGTTGTGCTACATCAATGTCTTTGCTATTTGATACATTGGATGTACCGTTGTACTACATCATTGTCTTTGCTTTTGATTCATTGGATGTACCGTTTGTACTACATCAATGTCTTTCCTTTTGATTCATTGGATGTACCGTTGTACTACATCAATGTCTTTGCTATTTGATACATTGGATGTACCGTTGTACTACATCAATGTCTCTGCTTTTGATTCATTGGATGTACCGTTTGTACTACATCAATGTCTTTCCTTTTGATTCATTGGATGTACCGTTGTACTACATCAATGTCTTTGCTATTTGATACATTGGATGTACCGTTGTACTACATCAATGTCTCTGCTTTTGATTCATTGGATGTACCGTTTGTACTACATCAATAATCTCTCATTTTGATTCATTGGATGTACCGTTGTACTACATCAATGTCTTTGCTATTTGATACATTGGATGTACCGTTGTACTACATCAATGTCTTTGCTTTTAGATTCATTGGATGTACCGTTGTACTACATCAATGTCTCTGCTTTTGATTCATTGGATGTACCGTTTGTACTACATCAATGTCTCTCCTTTTGATTCATTGGATGTACCATTGTACTACATCAATGTCTTTCCTTTTGATTCATTGGATGTACCGTTGTACTACATCAATGTCTTTGCTATTTTATACATTGGATGTACCGTTGTACTACATCAATGTCTTTGCTTTTGATTCATTGGATGTACCGTTGTACTACATCAATGTCTTTGCTTTTAGATTCATTGGATGTACCGTTGTACTACATCAATGTCTCTGCTTTTGATTCATTGGATGTACCGTTTGTACTACATCAATGTCTCTCCTTTTGATTCATTGGATGTACCGTTGTACTACATCAATGTCTTTGCTATTTGATACATTGGATGTACCGTTGTACTACATCAATGTCTTTGCTTTTAGATTCATTGGATGTACCGTTGTACTACATCAATGTCTCTGCTTTTGATTCATTGGATGTACCATTTGTACTACATCAATGTCTCTCCTTTTGATTCATTGGATGTACCATTGTACTACATCAATGTCTTTGCTATTTGATACATTGGATGTACCGTTGTACTACATCAATGTCTCTGCTTTTGATTCATTGGATGTACCGTTTGTACTACATCAATGATTTTGCTATTCGATTCATTGGATGTACTGTTTGTACTACATCAATGATTTTGCTATTCGATTCATTGGATGTACCATTTGTACTACATCAATGTCTCTTCTTTTGATTCATTGGATGTACCGTTTGTACTACATCAATGATTTTGCTATTCGATTCATTGGATGTACCGTTTGTACTACATCAATGTCTTTGCTTTTGATTCATTGGGTGTACCGTTTGTACTACATCAATGTTTTTGCTATTTGATTCATTGGATGTACCGTTTGTACTACATCAATGATTTTACTATTTGATTCATTGGATGTACTGTTTGTACTACATCAATGTCTTTGCTTTTGATTCATTGGGTGTACCGTTTGTACTACATCAATGTTTTTGCTATTTGATTCATTGGATGTACCGTATGTACTACATCAATGTCTTTGCTTTGGTTCATTGGACGTACCATTTTTGTACTACGTCGGTGTTCTTAATTATTCGAGTTTCTAGTTTCTCGGGCGTACCGTTTTTGTACTATGCCGTTGCACTGGCTCAATTTTCTGCTATTGTTGACGTTCCCCACGTCTTTTATCTACGAAAATGCCTTAGGGATTCCGGTTTTCATTCTTGAGCCCGGTGTTATTAAGTGGATTGAAGTTGCACCAAATTTGACTTTTGAGCAACATTCTATTCGCATCATTGCTTCGGAGGTTGAGCGCCTTCGATATAAAGATATTCTTTTTGATAGACGTTCAATGGTTCTCAAATCCTAAGGATTTCTCTTGTGAAATCTTGAGAATTCGTCGAACGAAAACTTTCGGATTTACTCCTTCGTGCTCTTTATGGTGAACTTCTTGATTCAAATTTTCTTTTGTGTTAATATGCTTCTATGGTTGTTACTCCTTATATTTCCTTCTTAATTATTGCGAGGACGCAATTTCTTTAAGGAGGGGAGTCTGTAACAACCCTCATATTTATCGATTTTATATTTAAATATTTTATCGTTAGTCGGATTTTAGTCCGAAAAGCTACTTTTTGCAAACAGCCGAATTAGGACTCGAGACCACCCCCATTGAGTTCAAAATGACGTTTGTGACCTTTTTGAGTATAAGCTTCGATATGTTTGGAGAAAGTTGATTTTTGCTACTTTTCACTTAGGGTTTTGGTTTGGGCTGAGCCCACTTATGTATTCAGTTCCAACCCTCTCCTCTGCATTCACTTCTTTTCTATTTTCCTAATACTCAAGCTTTTATATTAATCGGGGAAAGGAAGAGGAAATAGAAACTCCCAAGCCCTAGTTGCTCTTGATAATCCAAATTCTTGCTCCAAATTCAAAGAGAAGGATAGGTAAGCCACTTCTCCATCATCTCCATCTTCTCCATCTCTTCTCCTCTTCAATTTCAGAAAATATCCTAAACCTAATTTAGAAAAATATGTGTTTTATTCTTAGATTGAAGCTTGTTGAGTAAGAGTGAAGAGTGGTTAGCCTTTCCTTTGCATTTGAGCTTCTTCTTCTTGTTCTTGAGTTAAAAAGGTGAGATTTTTAATCTCACATCTATGCTTATAATTCTCTTCTATTGTTAGGTATGAATTCCTAACACTTATTCATGTGCATTTGATTTTGATTTGGATTGCTTTTGTGAATATTCCAATTTTTAGTGTTTTGAGTTCAATTTGTTAAAAATCCTAACTTCTATGTTTGAACATGTTTTTGGTGATGCATCGAGGAGCATATAGGGCCGGGTAGTCGATTGACATAAACCCTTAGCGCCGTTGCTCGTGCGAATGCAATTTTGGTCAAGATTGAACCTCATTTGTAATAGGCAGGGATGAGGCTGGAAACAGGCTCGGCCCACCGACCCCCCCTGGTCCGGTCGACCGACCTGCTTCCAAGTGCATAAGCACTTTCTGTTTTAAGGTTCGGTCGACCGGGTACAGGGTTCGGTCGACCGACCTGCTGTCTCGAGAAGTTTCCAACCTTTGGTTTGGTCGACCGACTCAGGGAGTCCGATCGACCGACCTGATGATTTTTGCCAGATTAGCCTATTTTGCTAATTCGTTTGAATATCCAACTTTAGTTGATTCGTGTTGTCTCCCTTTTGTTGTTGTCATTTATTATCGACTTTGATGACCTTTTCTTTGGGAATTTTAGATATATCCACTTTGATGGATTTTGTATCGATCTCTTTGGATTTTATTCACGTTTTTGAATGTGAATCTTAGTGATTGATTGTTCCTACAATCTTCTTTATGTTTTGTCACTTTAAAAATATAAAGGTTTTCTATACTAGTAGTAAATATCAAAACTCTCTCCCCAAACGATTTCAATACTATTTTAATACCAAATTCGTTTATAAAACCGTTTTCCAATCTATTAGTATACACAAACCTTTACCTCACTCGTATGAGAAATCTAATTAAACGACTTAGTAAAACAAGTGGTATGAAACGCTTGCGTTCACTTTGTTGGTTAATTCTTGGACTTGTTCGATTAAAACTCTTGTGACAATTTTCTAGTGGAGATCTACAATTTGTTCGTAAATATTTAAGTTAAGCTAGTGGTTATGGGACATGATGCTAAGCTCATATATTTACTAGCTTACTGTAATCGACACTTCTCGTTGATCATGACGATCATCTTTGGGATTTAGACTAGCATTGTGCAATGTCTTTGTGATTTGGTTCATCGGATGTCCCGCTGTACGACGTCGTTGTTCCCTTTGGTTGTGATTTGGTTCATCGGATGTCCCGCTGTACGACGTCGTTGTTCCCTTTGATTGTGATTTGGTTCATCGGATGTCCTGCTGTACGACGTCGTTGTTCCCTTTGATTCTGATTTCTGGATTTCGTGTGTTGAATTCTGGAATTTATGTTTCACTAACTTTTACGATTGGCATGAATATATATGTCATTTATTGTGGCTTGGTGGATGAAATTAGGAGTATGACATTCCTTTCTATCTTGAGTAGATTATTGTGATATTGATTAATCTCTTGTTGATTATCAATTACTTATTTATCACAGCTTGGCATTGTGATTATTATATGTTTATGTCATATCTCTTATTATATATCACTTCATCTGATATTTATAGCTAGACTGATCTGTTTATTATTTTCTTCTTAAATAATACTCGGGTCAGACTGAGATTTTTCAGGTGCTTCTGCTTGACTTCCTTCCGGGATTTGCTTCTCTGACTTTTGGCTAACTACTTAGATTAGTAGTTTATTTTGTTGTATACACTGAGATATGGACTCATAGTTGTATTCTTTTGTATAGCACGTGTTGCTATTCTTTTGTATTATCGTGGATCTTATTTGACCACTACTCTGATAAACACTTTCATGTGTTATATTCATATCTATTTCCGCCTTTGTGATATGAATTGTCTGTGACTGATTTATGTTATGTTTATTTCTATATTTGTTTCCGAAGGATTTATATAGCCACCGTGTAGTAGCTTTGAGTTTGTGTCGGTGTGTCGGATTTCCTCTTGAAATAGTATGCATGTTATATTATCTGACATATCGGTGCTGGCGCAAAGAAATTACACGGATGGTCGCTCCTCAATAGCCTTATCCTCCGTGCTAGTTGACAGCATTACACCGTAGTGTTCTTGGCTAGCGTGGGTATAGAGATGGGGCGTCACAGCTTGGTATCGAGCCAAACTTCGGAACAATATAGAATAATTTAGCAAGGATCATGTCCTAAGTCTTTCTTAGGAGTTGTGCTTTAGGATTTTATTCGAGTCTTCGTACCGATTCATCCTATTTTCTTTATGATTCCTTGTTTTATCAATCAAGTTTGATTGAAATTTACTTTGAGAATAATTCTTTCCTCTTCTTTCTTTCTTTCTTAAAGAAGAGAAACGGTTAGGCCTGGCCGTCCCAGCGCCGGTCAATCTAGTGCTACTCCCCAGGATGGAGTATTTATGTCTGCCCAGCAGCGTCTAGATCTTGTTAAGAACGCTCAAGCAGCCGGACCCAATCCAGAGCTTGCGCATCCTAGATCCGGTTTTGCACGCTTGTGCAGAGACTACACCGATTTGGGTGGAAGGCCATTCAAGGGATCCGAGAGTGTTATAGAAATTCAAGCTTGGCTCAAATCATGCGATCGCATCTTTTCTCGCATGAACCTTATTGACCTTCATCGAGTCCAAGTGGCTTCTAGCATGCTCCAAGAAAGAGCGTTAGATTGGTATGAGCTTTTAATTTCTGAAATCGTTGAGGCGGATCTTACTTGGGAGCAATTCCGGGGAAGATTCGAATTGAAATTTGTGCCGGAGGCTGAAAAAGTAACTTTAGCCCGGCGTTTCATAGACCTTGTTCAAGGTGAATCTTCTGTGACAGACTATGTCGCATCCTTCGAGTCTCTGTCCAAATACGGGGTTGAGTACATTAATACCCCATTGAAGAAAAATCAGAGATTTGTCTATGGCTTGAATAAGAATCTTAAGAAGCCATTACTCCTGAAACTTGAGGTTTCATTTGATCAGCTTATTGGTATCGCTCTTCGTCTTGAAGAGGCCGATAATGAAGGTGATGTTGAAGTTGTGCGTGCCCAACGGAACTTCGACAATAACTTGAAGAGGCCTATCAAATTCAAAGTCCCCGATTCTAATAAGAAAGAGAAGCAACAAACTCAGGTAGCAAAAGTTCCTACCTCTAGTCGTGGATGATGCTACAATTGTGGTTCCACAGACCACCATATAAGGGAGTGCCCGTAACCCCTCTTTTGCCGTTATTGCAAAGGTTCGGGTCATCTTTTATCTTCGTGTCCTAAGCATCCAAGCAAGTGAGAAGGAAAGCTGCGGGCCCCTAGCAACTCTTCTCTTGGTCAAGGTATTTTCATTCAATCCTTGATGGCATTGTTTTAATTCGTGAACTTTCTATTTGAGTTCTTTTTGATATGGGTTCATCTCATTGTTTTTATAACGAAAGAACTTGAAGATTCTTTTCTTTGAATAATTTGGGCTTGATGAGTTCTTTGAGGATTGTGGGTCCGGATGGTAGATCCGCAACACTCAATTTGTCTTTATTGATGTCGAAATTTATTTTATGGGATTTTTCTTTCCGAGCCGATATTTTTACTTAGGCTTCGGAATTGATTTTTTGAAAGGATTGGCTTAATCATTGTGAAGCTCATATCCTATTTTCCGTGTGGGCTATTCATCTTTGACATTTTCAATCTGTTAAGCAGATTTCTATTTTTCCTTTATGATTTTGATTCCAACTTGATGGCATCATTTTATTCCTTAAGCCCACTTATAAGGAAAGTGTTGTTTCTCTCATTCATGCAGTTTGAGATATTTTTCGGTATTTTTGAATTTTGTCTTAGGACTGTCACATAAGTAATCTTTTGTGTAGTGCTAAGGTCTTTTCAGTTTGACCTTACCACCAATTTTCATTTGCTACGGCTTGCGGAAGTTAGCATTCCACTTACCGCATTCCGCACTTGTTATGATTCTTATGAATGACTTATTATGTCATTCAATTTGTCCAGCTTATTTCATCCATTTTATAAATCGAATATTCTATGAATATTTCGATGAGACCATTCTTGTATTTATTGGTTTTTGGATGAAAATAGTAATTTAAAATTTTGCAAATCTTTTTCAAAAGATTTATTTATAAATAAAACTGGATTTTGTTCTTGAAACGAATAAAGAATATTCTTAAAACTTTTTAAGAGATTTATTTATCCTATAAAAGATGATTTTGTGATTGTATTGCCCGTTGAGTGCTTTAAGAATTTTGGTCGATGCGCTTGATCAACGTTATCGATAGGAATTTCCTAAACGCTTTGATGAGACAATCAGACACAGTATATTAACTTGAAAATAGTAAATTTTTCTAGAATGATAAGTACATAAAGATAAGTGTAATTTTGAAAGTTTTAACTTTATGGGAAAGAAGATTGTTTAAAAGAAATTCTTTCTTTTCGATACTCTTATTCTTGTGATTCCTGGAGGGGAACCAAGACTTTGCTATTTGCACCGATACTAGTCGTATTGGTTTGTATGCCGTTCTCTTGCAAAGGAGAACGTGCTATCACTTGTGCTTCTAAATCATTATAGCTTATAGAGACTAGGTATGCCACTCATGATCTAGTGCTCGCGGCTATTGTTTTTGCTTTTAGAGTTTGACATCATCATCTTTGGGGGAGAAATTTGTTCTCTGCCTCGATCATAAAACTTTGGATTATTTATTTTCTCATAAGGAACTTCATGTCGATTCGAGTTCCTGGCATCTTGTGACCTTGATAGTCTTTTTATTCCCAAAAGGGAAATCGTGTTGCCAATGCGCTTTGTATTAAGCAAACAAGTGGTTGATTCTTTGATGATGTCCGAATGGAATTATCTTTTTATTAATTTCATCGGACGTTTTGACATACTTTGTTTTATTGAGTTTTATCTCATTCCTTTTATGGACTAGTGTCCGATGTTCTTTTATGGTGTTCGGTTCATCGGATGTACTGTTATTATACTATATCGATATTCCGTCTCTTTTGATTCATTGGATGTACCGTTGTACTACATCAATGTCTTTGCTATTTGATACATTGGATGTACCGTTGTACTACATCAATGTCTTTGCTTTTGATTCATTGGATGTACCGTTTGTACTACATCAATGTCTTTCCTTTTGATTCATTAGATGTACCGTTGTACTACATCAATGTCTTTGCTATTTGATACATTGGATGTACCGTTGTACTACATCAATGTCTCTGCTTTTGATTCATTGGATGTACCGTTTGTACTACATCAATGTCTTTCCTTTTGATTCATTGGATGTACCGTTGTACTACATCAATGTCTTTGCTATTTGATACATTGGATGTACCGTTGTACTACATCAATGTCTCTGCTTTTGATTCATTGGATGTACCGTTTGTACTACATCAATGTCTCTCCTTTTGACTCATTAGATGTACCGTTGTACTACATCGATGTCTTTGCTATTTGATACATTGGATGTACCGTTGTACTACATCAATGTCTTTTCTTTTAGATTCATTGGATGTACCGTTGTACTACATCAATGTCTCTGCTTTTGATCCATTGGATGTACCGTTTGTACTACATCAATGTCTCTCCTTTTGATTCATTGGATGTACCGTTCTACTACATCAATGTCTTTCCTTTTGATTCATTGGATGTACCGTTGTACTACATCAATGTCTTTGCTATTTGATACATTGGATGTACCGTTGTACTACATCAATGTCTTTGCTTTTGATTCATTGGATGTACCATTGTACTACATCAATGTCTTTGTTTTTAGATTCATTGGAAGTACCGTTGTACTACATCAATGTCTCTGCTTTTGATTCATTGGATGTACCGTTTGTACTACATCAATGTCTCTCCTTTTGATTCACTGGATGTACCGTTGTACTACATCAATGTCTGTGCTATTTGATACATTGGATGTACCGTTGTACTACATTAATGTCTTTGCTTTTAGATTCATTGGATGTACCGTTGTACTACATCAATGTCTTTGCTTTTGATTCATTGGATGTACCGTTTGTACTACATCAATGTCTCTCCTTTTGATTCATTGGATGTACTGTTGTACTACATCAATGTCTTTGCTATTTGATACATTGGATGTACCGTTGTACTACATCAATGTCTCTGCTTTTGATTCATTGGATGTACCGTTTGTACTACATCAATGATTTTGCTATTCGATTCATTGGATGTACCGTTTGTACTACATCAATGATTTTGCTATTCGATTCATTGGATGTACCATTTGTACTACGTCATGTCTCTGCTTTTGATTCATTGGATGTACCGTTTGTACTACATCAATGATTTGGCTATTCGATTCATTGGATGTACCGTTTGTACTACATCAATGATTTCGCTATTCGATTCATTGGATGTACCGTTGTTCTACATCAATGTCTCTGCTTTTGATTCATTGGTTGTACCGTTTGTACTACATCAATGATTTTGCTATTCGATTCATTGGATGTACCGTTTGTACTACATCAATGATTTTGCTATTCGATTCATTGGATGTACCGTTTGTATTACATCAATGTCTTTGCTTTTGATTCATTGGGTGTACCGTTTGTACGACATCAATGTTTTTGCTATTTGATTCATTGGATGTACCGTATGTACTACATCAATGTCTTTGCTTTGGTTCATTGGACGTATCGTTTTTGTACTACGTCGGTGTTCTAAATTATTCGAGTTTCTAGTTTCTCGGACGTACCGTTTTTGTACTATATCGTTGCACTGGCTCAATTTTCTGCTATTCTTGACGTTCCCCGCGTCTTTTTTCTACGAAAATGTCTTAGGGATTCCGGTTTTCATTCTTGAGCCCGGTGTTATTGAGGGGATTGAAGTTTCACCAAATTTGACTTTTGAGCAACATTCTATTCGCATCATTGCTTCGGAGGTTGAGTGCCTTCGATATAAAGATATTCTTTTTGATAGAAGTTCAATGGTTCTCAAATCCTAAGGATTTCTCTTGTGAAATCTTGAGAATTCGTCGAACGAAAACTTTCGGATTTACTCCTTCGTGCTCTTTATGGTGAACTTCTTGATTCAAATTTTCTTTTGTGTTAATATGCTTCTATGGTTGTTACTCCTTATATTTCCTTCTTAATTATTGCGAGGATGCAATTTCTTTAAGGAGGGGAGTCTGTAACAACCCTCATATTTATCGATTTTATATTTAAATATTTTATCGTTAGTCGGATTTTAGTCCGAAAAGCTACTTTTTGCAAACAGCCGAATCAGGACTCGAGACCACCCCCATTGAGTTCAAAATGAGGTTTGCGACCTTTTTGAGTATAAGCTTCGATATGTTTGGAGAAAGTTGATTTTTGCTACTTTTCACTTAGGGTTTTGGTTTGGGCTGAGCCCACTTTTGTATTCAGTTCCAAACCTCTCCTCTTCATTCACTTCTTTTCTATTTTCCTAATACTCAAGCTTTTATGTTAATGGGGGAAAGGAAGAGGAAATAGAAACTCCCAAGCCCTAGTTGCTCTTGATATTCCAAATTCTTGCTCCAAATTCAAAGAGAAGGATAGGTAAGCCTCTTCTCCATCTTCTCCATCTTCTCCATCTCTTCTCCTCTTCAATTTCAGAAAATATCCTAAACCTAATTTAGGAAAATATGTGTTTTATTCTTAGATTGAAGCTTGTTGAGTAAGAGTGAAGAGTGGTTAGCCTTTCCTTTGCATTTGAGCTTCTTCTTCTGGTTCTTGAGTTAAAAAGGTGAGATTTTTAATCTCACATCTATGCTTATAATTCTCTTCTATTGTTAGGTATGAATTCCTAACACTTATTCATGTGCATTTGATTTTGATTTGGATTGCTTTTGTGAATATTCCAATTTTTAATGTTTTGAGTTCAATTCGTTAAAAATCCTAACTTCTATGTTTGAACATGTTTTTGGTGATGCATCGAGGAGCATATAGGGCCGGGTAGTCGATTGACATAAACCCTTAGCGTCGTTGCTCGTGCGAATGCAATTTTGGTCAAGATTGAACCTCATTTGTAATAGGCAGGGATGAGGCTGGAAACAGGCTCGGCCGACCGACCCCCCTGGTCCGGTCGACCGACCTGCTTCCAAGTGCATAAGCACTTTCTGTTTTAAGGTTCGATCGACTGAGTACAGGGTTCGGTCGACCGACCTGCTGTCTCGAGAGGTTTCCAACCTTTGGTTCGGTCGACCGACTCAGGGAGTCCGGTCGACCGACCTGATGATTTTTGCCAGATTAGCCTATTTTGCTAATCCGTTTGAATATCCAACTTTAATCGATTCGTGTTGTCTCCCTTTTGTTGTTGTCATTTCGACTTTGATGACCTTTTCTTTGGGAATTTTAGATATATCCACTTTGATGGATTTTGTATCGATCTCTTTGGATTTTATTCACGTTTTTGAATGTGAATCTTAGTGATTGATTGTTCCTACAATC
Organism: Allium cepa; assembly: GCA_030765085.1. Lineage (NCBI taxonomy): Eukaryota > Viridiplantae > Streptophyta > Magnoliopsida > Asparagales > Amaryllidaceae > Allium > Allium cepa. Next base: position 298,098,556 of record CM060946.1, read on the forward strand.
TTCTTTGTGTTTTGTCACTTTAAAAATATAAAGGTTTTCTATACTAGTAGTAAATATCAAAACTCTCTCCCCAAACGATTTCAATACTATTTTAATACCAAATTCGTTTATAAAACCGTTTTCACATCTATTAGTATATACAAACCTTTACCTCACTCGTATGAGAAATCTAATTAAACGACTTAGTAAAACAAGTGGTATGAAACGCTTGCGTTCACTTTGTCGGTTAATTCTTGGACTTGTTCGATTGAAACTCTTGGGACAATTTTCTAGTGGAGATCTACAATTTGTTCGTAAATATTTAAGTTAAGCTAGTGGTTATGGGACATGATGCTAAGCTCATATATTTACTAGCTTACTGTAATCGACACTTCTCGTTGATCATGACGATCATCTTTGTGATTTAGACTAGCATTGTGCAATGTCTTTGTGATTTGGTTCATCGGATGTCCCGCTGTACGACGTCGTTGTTCCCTTTGATTGTGATTTGGTTCATCGGATGTCCCGCTGTACGACGTCGTTGTTCCCTTTGATTGTGATTTGGTTCATCGGATGTCCCGCTGTACGACGTCGTTGTTCCCTTTGATTGTGATTTCTGGATTTCGTGTGTTGAATTCTGGAATTTATGTTCACTAACTTTTACGATTGGCATGAATATATATGTCATTTATTGTGGCTTGGTGGATGAAATTAGGAGTATGACATTCCTTTCTATCTTGAGTATATTATTGTGATATTGATTAATCTCTTGTTGATTATCAATTACTTATTTATCACAGCTTGACATTGTGATTATTATATGTTTATGTCATATCTCTTATTATATATCACTTCATCTGATATTTATAGCTAGACTGATCCGTTTATTATTTTCTTCTTAAATAATACTCGGGTCAGACTGAGATTTTTCAGGTGCTTCTGCTTGACTTCCTTCCGAGATTTGCTTCTCTGACTTTTGGCTAACTACTTAGATTAGTAGTTTATTTTGTTGTATACACTGAGATATGGACTCATAGTTGTATTCTTTTGTATAGAACGTGTTGCTATTCTTTTGTATTATCGTGGATCTTATTTGACCACTACTCTGATAAACACTTTCATGTGTTATATTCATATCTATTTCCGCCTTTGTGATATGAATTGTCTGTGACTGATTTATGTTATGTTTATTTCTATATTTGTTTCCGAAGGATTTATATAGCCACCGTGTAGTAGCTTTGAGTTTGTGTCGGTGTGTCGGATTTCCTCTTGAAATAGTATGCATGTTATATTATCTGACATATCGGTGCTCGCGTAAAGAAATTACACGGATGGTCGCTCCTCAACAGCCTTATCTTCCGTGCTAGTTGACAGCATTACACCGTAGTGTTCTTGGCTAGCGTTGGTATAGAGGTGGGGCGTCACAGCATTCCTAGACTACCTCGAGTCTATGAGGGAGTTCTGGTACATAGTCCTCCGGTTGTGCTTCTGCATTCTGATTTGCATCTAAATGCTTTGCTTCAGCTCCAATGTACACGCCATTCCTTCGAAGGCCAAGACAACCCATGCCTCTAAGCCCTTGGGATTCGATATCGACCCCTAGGGATAGGTGGGTACCGACCCATAAGTTTAGGTCGGGGTATGCTTCGGGTCATTCTACTCCTTTCAACTACCTGTGCTCCAGCTTTTGGTCTTTGATTTTGATTTTCTACAACTCTAGTTGCTCCTATCCCTTTGAAGAAATTCTCCAACATCTCTCCTAGCATGCCGTCATCCTTTCCTACCGTCCATTCATTATACTCTCCATCTCATTCCTGGTTATATAGATTGATGGGGGTTTGCTCCTGAGGACACCTCTTGGCTGCCCCCTGGTTGATTTCCTCTAGTAACTCCTTTCCTAGCCATTTAGAATCCTTCTCAAATCTTAAATCAGTGAGTTCAAGTGTGTTCTCTGTGAATGCATTAAAATGTTTAAACAAAAAATGGTATAAACACCCAATAAAAAATAGAAGAGGATAAAAAGTGAAGAAAACAAATTAATATAAGTAACAAATGACAACACGGAGATTTATATTGGTTCCGCAAAATCTGACCTTTGTTCTCTTAATTATCTTATTACTTAACTTCTGACTTAGCCGCAGAAGTTCTTTAGGGTCGATACAACTCTGATACTTAGATTGTTAGAATTATAAGAATGTAGAGTAGAGTAAAACCTAAGCTAAAAGATCTTAAAAAATGAGAACCGCCCCTCTACTTATAGAGGTGGGGAGCCTAATATCTCACACAAAAGATCTCTAAACCATTTTCCTTGTTATTGAACAGTTCTCCTTAGAAGTAGTGTTCCAAATCATATCAAGTAGCTAGCGGTCGGTATGAATCCATTGGTTTGGGTCAGTACTGACCCTTAAATTTGCCAATTTGGCTGTCTTCGGCTCTTTGCTTCGGCTTATCTCGTGGATAGCTTCGTGATTCCAGGGTTGTTTACATGAATAATATCTTGTTTTTCAGTCCAAAAGATGGAGTTGTAGAAGATCAAAGTTGCTGATTCATGAGTGCGTAAAGATCGACATGTGATTGCATTGGATCAACAGAACAACTCTGGAAATAGGTTTTTTTAACATTGAGAAGGATCATAGGCAGAAGATAGACTCCTATGGGGGAGTTTCCATGGGTTGGTATTGACCCATAGGTAGGGGTCAGTACCGACCCCACACTTGAATGAGTGTCGTATGGTGCATTCTCATGATGGCTTTGTATTTGCCTCATGGCTCCATTTTCATTAGAGTTTTGGGTTTTGTGATCATCTCTCTAGGCGTTTTGCCTTAATAACTTCGATGTTTAGCTCGTTGGACTCATCCATATACTGCCCGGTTGAGAGGCGGGATAACAACATGCATTTTCAAACAAGTATACAAACGCCTTCAACGGTAAGCTATTTATCAATTTCTGTTGTGCAACTCTATTCATCACTAGTCTTTCTGCTCTAACTCATTACATCACAATCTAAAATTAAAGTATTTATAATGCGGGATTCGAATTAGAATCTTTCACAACTTCCCTAACTAAATTACTACATTCTAATTCAAGCCACAAAGAGGTTTATTCGCCGTCTCTAATATGGGCACTACTCATCAGACTAACAACTCCTTACTTCACTACATCTTTGACAACTTCCACTCACTCTGGAATAACACACATAAGAGGTAGAGTTAAGGAATATAGATGTGTGTGTCTATATATATAGTAAGAAAAATAATAGTTGTGTCCCTAGATGATTACCCTAGTAATCATCGTATATTCCCACTACCCCTTTAATATATGAAAGTACCACACGTCCAAGGGGAATAGGGACTCTAAAGTCACACTAAGGACAAGACTCGTGTCACATATATCCTATATTGTTCTGAACCTTGCTCTGATACAATAACGTAATGCCCCGTTCTATATCCACACTACCAAAGAGAATTACTATGTACTTATGTTTGGTAGTATGGTGAATGAGGCTTGTTAGGAGTGACCACACATGAATATTCCCTTGGGCTAACACCAGTACGCATCTCACCTTAGAATTTATCAATAATATATGTATGTGGTATAGGCATAAAGCAATAAACACACTGTTTGAACCAAAATTGGGCACAACACTCTTTGAATGTGATTTAAGAGATTAAAATGAATAAATTAAATGGAAAAAGTGGCTAATATGAAAATCACACCAATAAAAGCATGCAGAAATAAAAATAGACAAGAAATTATAGTGGTCGGAATTGTAGCCTACATCCACTTTGAATGTTTTGTTGTTTATTGATGATTCATAATTGACTACAACAATACAACACTCTAACACTCAAATTACAATGGAATTATGGCAGAGTAATGGCATAGCAGATTCAAAAACCCTCTTTCTGTAGGCGTAGGGGAGCTATTTATAAGTGTAGGTCGGAAATATCTACCCCTAAAATTGGAATACTCCTTCTCACACGTGGGTGGGCCTACCAGATCGATCAAGCGTCATTTGGGATCGATTGGGATCGATCCCCGTCATTTTCATATTGACCAAGATTGTGTCCATTAGGGCTATAATCGATCAGAGGCATTCTTGAGGTGGTATGCAAGCTCCTATGAAAATTTCATATCATTTGTACTTGTAGATTTTGAGTTATGATCGATCGAAGATTGGATTTGTAGGTTGTCTGATGGTTGCGTAGCAATGCTTATTCATATCGATATTCCTTCGTATCGATCAGTTGTGCATCGATAACATGAAGTGAGAGTTCAGGGAAGATCCACTTATCATGCTTGCAGACCGTTTCTTTAGGTTGACTATGCCTTCTTCGTATCAATCGTGATGTGGTTCCTTTTGTATCGATTGCTTGGAGGTTCTCTTCATATCATTTGCTGACTGTTGGTTTTGTATTGATCATTAGGCTGATCGATACAAAACATACAGAAGCGCGATTGACACAAAGTGGGTGACTATTAAGTAATGGACTCGGGTCGATCCAAGAGAGGCTGTATTTGATGGATACGAAGGGTATCAATATAGAGTCGATGGATACGAAAGGGGATGGATATGGAGTCGATGGATATGAAAGGGGATGGATACGAAACCAACATGTTTCACATGGAACTTGATCATCCATAAATTGAGCATACGAACTCCGATTGACCTAAAATTTGGAATATTAGCTATTGTAGCTTTGTTTGTCATATCGTGTCAACTGCAGCTCGATACGGACTCGGACAAAACTGGCCTGTATTCATTGTGAAACTGTGTATAACCGATCTTCAGGACGGATTGTCTTTGGTTTCTAGTCAAGTCCTTAGTATCACGACCTTGCCAAAAGGAGGGATGACATTTGTGTCCCAAAGTACGTCCTATGTGAACATGACATGCGTTGAAAAGCTGCATTCTTTATTCTGAAAAAGTTCTATCTAATTCGTTGAATAGCTGTTGTCTTTTCATTAAGAGATGTAACCTTTGATTGATTTCCAGTAATATAAATGTTGAATTGTTGACTGCTAATGATCATGCAGTGTTTTGTTGTAATTGAAGGTTGAGTGCTAGAAATTTGTTGTTCACTATTCCGATAGTCACCAGGTAAGCATTCAATCCAGTTAACTTTGAAAATCAAATTTTAGTTTGGCATACATTACGTATGTTAACGTAACTCATGTTTACGTTTGCATGTTCATAGGTCGTTGCCAAGTTTCTTTGTTCTGGTTTGGATCGAGTTTCATATCGATCCTCTCCTGAATCGATGTGAAATTCGAGTTGTAGAAATGATTGATGGTTGCTTTAAACCACTCATTCGTATCGATCCTCTCCTGAATCGATCTGAGATGTTGGAATGTATGCTTTGCATCGATGGTTATCGATACAAAATAGATAGTCTCTAGGGATGCTTTGTATCGATGGATACGAGGGTTTGGGCCTTCGAATGGATGGATACAAAATAGATGTTTCGTATCGATGGAGTTGAGTGGTTCAAATACGATCGTGTAGTGACTTTCGTATCGATTGGCTTCGTATCGATGGAAGTGACCATTCTAGGTATGTTTGCTCAATGTCTTTCGTATCGATGGTGTTTGACCGCTTCTATCAATTTCTACCATTGGGATACGAAACATATTTTTCCCTGGATGCAAAACCATGTAAAAGGATTTTGTACTTAGACAAATTTTCTACCTCCCCTTGTTTTTACCTTTCTTCGTATCGATTGGAAACACAAGAAAAAGAATCGCAATGCCTTCATCTTCACACAACCAGTTTTTTACCCATTTCCCTTTGATCTAATTCCTTCAAACTTTGGTAATTAACTGATTAAATCGACTTTAAAATGATGAGACTCGAGTCTTGGTTCCATTTCGTCCAAGGTCATGGTCGATCTAGCATCATCGATGCCAGAATTGGGCTGGAGTGAGGTCGAGGAGGTAGTAATGGAGCCTTGGAGGTTTGGAGAAGAAGAAGAGAATTTGAATGAGGCAGTGAAGTCACTGAAAGAAGAAGCTCTTACTTAAAAATCATATCGATATGAGATGGATGGAAATTACTTCGTGTCGATCTGGAATGGAGGGAGTTTCTTCATATCGATTTGAAATGTGGGAGTTCATATTGATCCAGAGTGATCGATACAAAACTATGGCTATATGATCGATACGAAGTCATGGCTATGTGATCGATATGAAGTCACACCCCTTGGATCGATCTAAAACTAGGCTTTTAGAGGGACGATCCAAGTTGATACTCGATGGATATAAAACATAGCCTTTTGCATATTCGGACACTTGACTCCGACAAGCTTTAGCCTTGCATAACTAGACTTGACCATTAAACTACATATTTGACCATCCTTTAAAGCTCGTCGATGGAACTATAATTTGACAAACATAACGAACCTTAACATGGATCATTCTTCACAGTCGGGATTGGACGGTTGAGACGATCAGGGATGATGGTCACTTCGTATGAATCTCGAAGGCTTATTGTTTTATCATCTTTCAAACTTGTATAAATTTAAAGTATTATGTAGCACTGCACTACACAACACGATCATTCACTTCACAACTAGGGGAAAATGGGTTTATTGCCATCTAATGATGATTTTTACTGAGTTCAATAGCTATGGATCCCAGAAGCTCAGGGTAGGAAGAAGTTTAGAGTTCTCCACTTCCCATTATAGAAGTACTAGAAATCGTGGCTGATGTAGCAAGTCTTGCTACGTATGAACCGTTGGGTGCGGTGTTGGTTTTGAAACCGAAGGATTCAATACGTTCTAAAATCTCCGTAGACATGGTAGGAAGAATCTGCCTCAGACATGGTCTATCTCTAGAAGAAGTTTTGTTACCAGGGCCGAAAGGGAGAGCCCACAATTCCCCGGAAGGGTATACTGCTTGCAATAGGCTCATATGTGTAGCCCGACCGTTGCCCTCGTTCAATCAATTTATCCGGGATGTGTTGTTCTTTTTAAGGATTGCGCCTTCTCAATTGCAACCGAACGAATATGCCCTGCACAACAGCTTGTACATTATCTTCATGAAGCATCTTTTACAGCCACCAACCATTGAGGAAATCAGATATCTATTCGTTGTTAAGAGTCATGGGGATAACCCTTTGTTCTCCTTTTTAGAAGCAGTCAGAAACTGCCAAGTAGTGGCAGGGGCTTGGAGCAAGTTAATCTATTTCAAGACCGAATGGTTCTTCTTCGATGCCCACCAAGATTTCCTAGATGGTGGCTAGTTAGATGTAAGTATTCCAACTTCTTCGTTGATTAACTATATACTATAAGTCGATGTTGAGTCTAACACAACTTTTTTTTACAGCTTCGATTCCACGGCCCGAAGGAATGCAATTTAAAGGGATAGTAAGTATTCTCCAAACGGTGCCAACTGAGCTCAGAGAAATCGACGAAGTCCTTACCAATGAAAATTTAATCGCTGTAGGACTCATAGAGAGTGGCTAAAGCATTGGATTAACAGGAGTTCCCAAAGTGGATCCGATAAGGCAAGGAGGAAGGAGAGCTCCTAGAGTTATAGTCACTGAACAGGGTGAAGATGAGAGTATGCCAGCTAAGGATGAGCCAACGGTTGTGCCTCCGTAGGGTCTTCGATCATCAGAGTCAAAAAGAAAAGGTAAAACTCTCGCCTACAAATCCCAGAGGCGTAAAACTAGTGTAGTGTCTCTGCCTGCTGCAACTGCTATAAGTCAGGAGACTTCTCCTCCTCAAATGGAGAGTTCATTGAGAGGATTGGCTGACGACCCTATTCCAGATGACTTAGCTTCATTTCATGATCTTAGATTAGAGGGGCTTTACTCCCTATCACAAACTGATGTGGGCTTAAGTGCTTTAGACATAGGACAGCCAACTCCAACAAGCAACGCCACCAAAAATCGATTAGTTAGGGGGTTTGCACATGCATACACACATTTTACGGCACCAAACAATTTCTAATCACGTGTTCCCTAATCTCGGCAGGGGTCTATGCTCAACAATCTTCGCTCGGCATGAAAGTGAACGAGACTATGATCGTGGCCACTGCTCCAGCCAAGAGCGTGAGCGTTACGAAATGGAGAAAGAATGGTATCAAGGTAGGCACTACTTCCAGTCATGATCTCTACCCTCAAAACCATCCGGCTTTGGCAGGCAATCCATTGAAACTGCGTGCAAAGCAGTGCCGCCTCAAGCTTCAAAATCTGGCGATCAACGTCGTAGAATCAAAATGAAATCTCCCATCATCACAGAGCAAACCACTATTAAGCCTACAGGGGAGGGAGCTATCCAAATTGCCAAGTTAAGGATAGACTTTCCGACTATCTACTTCGACGGCTTCCACTTCCCTATGAACTTGAAAAGAATTCCCAATGATGTAGAAAAACCGGTACAGGACTACGTGTATGATGTTTACGGCTAGTACCGGGAGTGGGTTAAAACTGCAGAAAAGGCTTTGGCAGTAGCTTTCGAGTGGGCCAAAATAATTGATGGAGGCCAACCTAGCCCAAAAAGATAGAATAATATAAGTTCTTAACAACGAAGCTGAATCGTCGAGGAAATCAGAGATGGAGGCTGATAAGAGAGCTGATGAGGCTAGACAGGTCATGGAAAACATGCGAAAAACTCACATGGACCTGGTACAAGAGATGGGCCACCACAATACTATTATCACTCGGAAAAGTGATGAGGCATGGAAAGAGGTCGATGAGTTTAAGGCGAAACTGGCCAAGGTCACCAAGGAAAAAGACGAGGCCAACAAATCCGTCCAAGAGGTATGTGAACAAGTGGTGGCACTTAAGGATGAGAGGGATGTGGCAAATTTGAAGGCCCAGGAAACCGATGCCAGGGTTGAGAGTGAAATCGATGCGGTAAAGGCCAGGATGGAGAATGAATTTAAAGATCTCCTAGTCACGTTCAATGCCAACATCTTGAGAAAACACAACTTAAACTAGCTCGGCGAAGATTATCCTTTCCAATTATACACGGCCTGGAGTCCCTTAGTAAATGATGAAAAGGTGATCCGAAATACCACAGCTGTTGATGAGTTCGAACAGGAAGCTCAAATACTTGTCAAAGGTGAACCAAAAGTCCTCCATGACAACGTCATCAGCCTTGAAAAAGAAAAGTTAGCTGCTAAGTATCCGGACACTAGAGAAGGATTCGAAGTCGAGTATCATGGAGTAGGTTCCGAGGCGCTCCTAATCTCTCAATCTGAGCCCACCTCTTCTATTGATCATCCAGTTGTACTAGGATACGACCATGATAAGCTGCACCTTTCTTCAATACATGAACCCAGATACGAAGGCACATCAGCCCAGCACATGAGTCAACCTGAGGAAAGTATTCTGAAGACTTCTCCCATTTATCCAAATGCTGGAGCACTGTTAGAAGATGTCATTAATACTTTATCTATCTTTATTCAGCTCTAGATTCTGCATCAGTCGATCCTCCTGCAACTCAAGAAATGCATCATGAGCAGGAGGCTATAATAACGGATGCCACAACTATAGTGGTTGCTACATTGGCAGGGGAGTTGCATGAAAGCTGCTGCGGGCTCAATGAACAAATGCTGAAAGCACTCCTCAGTCATCATAGCAACCTAAACATCAAAATTATTTTTGTCACAGATGAAGACGTCATCATTACGGGCTCCTCGGGCCCCATTAGTAGCATTTCAATCAGTGTTCGTGTGGACCGGGCTGAGCAAATAATGGAAGAGATCAAAATCGAGATGGAGCAAGCTGAGCAGGCTCGCACAGTTGGTGGAGGCATGGCAGGTCCTGCTTCGGTCCCTATGCTTATCATTTCTCCGGGTTGCACTATCATCGATACCAACACGCCCACTTCTTCTAACATTGAGGGTACCCCCATTCCTTCAGTTCCACACACAAGGGATATTCCTGTCCCCGTGAGTTCTGAGGAGGAAGCGTCTTCAATTACCCTGGCCAGAGACAAATTGGCTAAAGCATTGCCGAGGAGGTAATGACTCCAAGAGAGGACCGGTGGTAGTATAAGCGGGTCTACACCAAAGAAGAGCAAGAAGGATAAAAAATCAAAGGCGTAGTCTTGCACTTTTGTTTTTTCTTTTTGTAAATCTTTGGAATAGGATTCTCTTTTGCTTTTTGTATTTCGTGCCTAAATGCGGGTTTGGCCCTTGCTTATAGGAATTCTTCGAATAAGTTTTTTGTACTTATCTTTTTTAATGAATAGTGGAAATAAAACTTCTTTTTATTTTTCAGCATAACTCTATGTTTATTTGTTTAAGTATTTTATCATCGCATTTCCATTCAACGTACTTGTGAGGCTTTAGTTTCTTGGTCGACCTTGAGTCTGGTTACTAAGTCCTGAATTCATGGCTTTGAGTCATAATCAAACGTCGAGTCGAATTCCAACATTGCGTTGTCTCGGTCAGTGACTGGTATTTGAGTTATGCCCCCAGACCCGGGGATAATTGAAGTAGTCAGTCAGCAGTCATTTTCCACCCTTGTTAACTTTAATTTAACTAAGTCAGGACAAATTTAAAGTGAAATAAGTTTGAATGGTCAGATCACACTCGCTCATTTGATGGTATTTGCATCCACACCCTGGGAATTGAACTTGTATGCCGGTGGTTGGTCACATCAGCATAATGCTTGGAATTATATCTACACTTCGAGGACATAGGTTAATTTGTGGGCAGTTGGTTACACCCGTTCAAGTGTTTGGAATCATATCCGCACTCCGAGGACATTAGTTAATCTACAAATAGCAGGTCACACCCGTTTAATGTTTATGCTCTGGTCCACGCTCTCGGGGCCACGGTCAGTTGATGGATGGTCAGCCACATCCATCTAACGTTTCAGATTATATCCGCACTTCGGGGACATAAATTATTTTATGGGTTGTCGACCGCACCCGTTTAAAGTTTATACTTCGGTCCGTGCTCTTGGGAAAAGAGTTAGTTGACGGGTGGTCAGTCACACCCATTTGGTGTTTATACTCCAGTCCACGCTCTTGGGACCAGAGTTGATCGATAGGTGGTCAGTAACACCCATTTGATGTTTATACTCTAGTTCACACTCCGAAAATGGGAATCGATCGACAGACAATCAGTTATATATGTTTAAGTATTAGGATCTCGTTCTCACTATGGGAACGAGGAGTTGATCAAGGTTGTGGATGGTCGGATCACATTCACCTTGATTTGGCAAGCGAAGCCGTATATAGATGGACCATCCTTTTCGAACTTGGAAGAATGAAGCCGAGGTCGTGGATGGATGGATCCATCCTCCTTGAGCCCGGATTTTGGAGTTTTGACTTCAGCTCGCACTTTGGGGGCTAGAGTTCGTTGGAGGATCGCCGTGTTTCAATCCTTCTTGACTTTATCGTTGCTTGCCGCTAGGCTCGGGGTTTCACTTAGCGAGTGGCCGATCATATCAAGATCACTCTTTATTTGAACAAGTCCCACTGTATGATGGGACTTAGCTCTTCGTACATCATAAGGGTCACATGACGCATTTTAAGAATTTCTGCTCTGGCTTATTGAGTCTGCATTTTATTGCTGAAATAAGAAAGTACGGCAAACTCATTTTCGTTGTTGCAAGTTCAAATTCAAAATACACATAAAAAATTTCAAAGGAAAAGCAGACTAAAATGAATAATAGCCGGTTTTGTGTAGTAGCGACGGAGACTCTCGCTGTTCCATACCCTTGGTAAAGTGAGACTGTCAACAGTTGATAGTTTGAATATGCCATCTCCAAGTCCTTGTTTAATGTCATATGGTCCTTCCCATGTCGGTTTCATATCTGAAGGGACTGGACATATTCTCTTAAGTATGAGATCGCCAATTTTGAAGGTTCTGGGCTGAACATTAGCGTTGTATAATCGGACGACTCGACAGCGGTGTGCGGCTTCCCTCAAATCAGCCTCTTCACACTTCTCATCCAGTAAATTCAGAGATTCTGCAAGTAGGATGGAATTCGTCTTTGGATCATAGTAAGTCACACGGTGAGAGGGTACTTCTAATTTAACTGGAATAACAGCTTCAGAGCCATAGGAAAGTGCAAACAGAGTATGGCCGGTCGTGGACTTATAGATAGTTCGATATGCCCATAGGGCCATACGAAGTTCATCGACCTACTTACCTCCAGCCTTCTCCAGTCATTTCTTCAGAATGGACTTGATAACTTTGTTGACAGCTTTGACTTTCCCTTTCACTTGAGGGTAAGCTACCGCTGAGAACTTTTTCTAGATGCAGTAGCGTTGATAGAAATCTTTGAACTCGATATCAAATTGGGTCTTGTTATCTGTTACAATAGCGTGTGGGAGACCAAAGCGACAGATGATGTTGCGTACAGCAAAGTTGATTACTTTCTTCGTCTTGATAGTAGCATAGGGCTATGCTTCTGCCCATTTGGAAAAGTAGTCAACCGCAATGATGGCGTACTTCGCACCACCTTTGGCTAGAGGTAAAGACCCTATTAAATCAATGCCTATTATGGTGAACAACCATGGACTGACCATCTGAGTGATTTTGGTAGGCGGGGCTCTTGTAATTCTGGCTCGCTTCTGGCACCTGTCACATTTCTAGGCATAATCTAATGCATCTCGATTCACGGTTGGCCAATAGTACCCATATCTGAGCATATTTTTTTCAAGTGCTTTCCCTCCGGTGTGGTCGCCACACTCACCCTCGTGCACATCATGTAACACTCGTTTGATCGCATTGTGGGCGATACACTAGAGTAAAGGGATAGAATACCCTCTCTTATGCAGGACTCCATTCTGGATAACAAATTCCGAAGCTTTTTGGAGAACCTGTCTTTTCTCACTTTTGCACTTGGGCAATGCTCCATGTTCAAGATAATTTATAAATGGAATCATCCACGACTCCTCCTCGGGCATCGCCTCGTACACCTACTTTGTCACTATTTGGTTGATACTCGGAGTAATAAGTGTATCGATGGGGACAAGTCCTATATGTTATGCTTCACCGGTCCTAGCCAGTTTTGGCAAAGAATCGGCTTTTTGATTGTGCTCTTGAGGTATGCAGTGGATAGCATAATAGTCGAACTGATTCAACATTTCCTGAACCCAAGTGAGCTATGTGGCCAATCTCTGGTCTCTTGCTTGATACTCTTCCCGAACCTGGCACAGACCAATTGCAAGTCACAATAAATCTCTACAGCAATAATGCCCAAGTCTCTAGCAAGCCTAAGTCTAGCTAGTAAAAGCTTCGTACTTGGCCGCGTTGTTAGTTATGGGAAAGTCAAACTTCAAAGCATATCATATGGATCAAACTTCTAGGGTTTCGAGTACCACTCTAGCACCTGAGAAATGGTCGTTTGATGCACCGTCAGTGTATAGCTTCCATGTGCATTTGTAAGATTCACCGGCTTTAGGCAAGTCTTCTATTTTGGTGAATTTGACTATGAAGTCTGCTAGAACTTGTCCTTGGATGGCTCGCCTTAGTGTATAAGTGATATCAAATTGACTCAACTCACATGTTCCACTTGAGCAATCTACCAGACGTCCCAGGTCGTGTTAGGCTCTTTCGTAATGGTTAGTTGGTGTAGACTGTGATCGGGTGAGCCTGGAAATATGGACAGAGCTTTCTCGAGGCCACGACGAGACAATAATCCAGCTTTTCTAATTTTGGGTAGTTTCTTTCTGCACCTATCTATCGCTTGCTGACATAATAGACCGGTTGTTGGATCCGATCCTCTTCCCAAATTAGCGCAACACTGATCGCGTATAATGAAACCGCCAGATAGATGTATAATTTCTCATGATCAACCGACTTCGACAAAATGGGAGGTGTTGCTAGATGTTGAACTAGTGCTTGGAATGCACCTTCACACTCCTCTGCCCATTCAAAATTCCTCTTTCCTTTTCTAATCAGATCGAAGAAAGGGATGCAATTGTCTATGGATCTAGAGATGAACCTCCTTAAAGTTGCCACCTTCCCGTTGAGGCTTTGCACTTGCTTTATGGTTCTAGGAGTTTTGAGATTCTGAATTGCCCTAATTTTCTTAGGATTGGCTTCAATTCCTATGGAGTTGACAATGAATCCAAGGAACTTTCCTCATGCAACTCCGAAATGGCACTTCAACAGATTGAGCTTCATTCTGTACTGTCAGGGTATGTTAAACATTGTTTCCAAATCACTGACATGGTTGATGGATAGTTGCAACTTCACAAGCATGTCATCCACATACACCTCCATGGTCTTTCCAATCTGGTTAGCAAACATTCGGTTTACAAACCTCTAATAAGTTGCTCCAGCGTTTTTAAGTCCAAACAGCATCACCTTGTAGCAATAGAGTCCTAAATCGGTGGTGAAGCTAGTATGTACCTAGTCAGGTAGATGCATCGGTATTTGATTATAGCCGACATACGCGTCCATGAAAGATAAGAGCTCGTGTCTGACTTTTGAATCCACCAATTGATCAATTCTGAGAGTGGGAAATTATCTTTGGGGCAGGCTTTATTCAAGTCTGAGTAGTCCACATACGTTCACCATTTCCTGTTTGACTTTTTGACAAGCATTGGATTAGATACTCACTCGAGGTATAAAGCATCATGAATACACCAATTTGACTTGAGTTTATTTACTTCTTCCTTCAGGGCGGTAGATCTCTCTAGATACATACCGCGCCTTTTCTGTTCGACTGGGACATGCTGCGGGTCAATATTTAATGCTTGGCTTGCGATGTCCGATGAGATCGTACACATATCTGAGTGAGTCCAAGCAAACACAGCAAGGTTTGCCTGGAGAATATAAACCAATTCCTATCTCATCCAGTGGCTAAGATGAGATCCGACCTTTACTGTTCTAGATTCGTTGTCATCGTAGATCGAAACATCGATCGTCAACTCTACCAAAAAAGCCTGGGAGTCTCTGACTTCTGTCTCATTGTTATTATCTCTAGGATCAATATCTTTAAGGGACTGGCTGTGGTACCGGGGCCTAGGCCCAGGCGTTAGCTGTCAATTATCTGAAAAACAGAAGTAGAGAGATTCCTCTACGCCCTTTCCTTTCTCCTTACGCCGTGCATTCCACAGCTCAGCAACATAACAGGCATGTCCAGCCACCTGAATACTATATACTACTCCAATCCCATTATCATTGTGGAACTTTAGAGTTAAACACTATAGGGCAATTGCTGCCTTGAATTCTACGAGGACCAGTTGGCCCAAGAATGCATTGTAAGGGGAATCAATGTCTAACACAACAAACTACAGCATCCAGACTCTCTGCCAGTCTCCAATACCCAACTCAACTGGCAACTCCACCATTCCAGCTGGTATACTTGCACCTCCATTAAAACCATGAATTCGTGATGGACACGATTTTAGATCTTTTGCCTTCATTGTCATTTGGTCATAAGCGCGCTTGAAAAGTATATTAACAAAAATTCCACCGTCGACTAAGATCATTTTCATCCAAGCAGGACCTACTTGAGCTGAATTAACCAACGGATCAATAACAAGGGCCTAGACTCTGTTAGCATCTCGGTTTCTGAAAACGGTATCATCTGTCATCGTCCTATGTTGCTTTGCGGGGGCCTTATCATTAACATTACTACAGCATTCAAAGTCCACATGACTAATCGAATTGGAATATGATTCCATTTCCTTCCAGCTCCGATCAGCCGGATAAGCATTATTACTCACGGTGTTTATTACCAACCTCCGCCAGTAGCTTGGGTTCTTCGGGCCTAACTTGGCCTTGACCTTGACCTTTATTCAGATTAGATGGGCCCGCACCTCCATCCTGTGGAGCCCGAACAAGCTGCTCTAACTTCCTTTCTCTAATCAATTTCTCGATGATGTCTTGTAAATGACAACATTCATTAGTATTATGGCAGTAACAAACATGGAACCTATAGAATTTCTCGGTCTGAATTTGTTCTTAGATGATGGTTTCGAAGCTTGCTTCTTATACTGTACGTTATTACAAGTCTGAAGGTAAACATTTCCTAGCGATGTGTTTAAAGGGGTATAACGATCGAACATGGGAGCTCTAGGTCTCGGTCCGTGATTTGGGTCTCTCTTCTTTCCCTGACCTCCATTACCCTTTTGTTGTCCTTGCTTATTTTGAATATTCAATTGCACTTTACCGGATATCTTACCGGTCTACTTCACAGCAACATTATTTTGAATGCCTTCACCACTAGGGCCTACATCATCCTGCTTTCTACATCATCTAGTGTCTTCTCTCTTTAAAAACTGGGCTACTTTAGAATAGAAATGATCCAATGAAGCGGGGGTTTCCCAGCCAACCAATCACCAAACTTGGAATTGGGATCGATCCCTTTAGTCAACCAATCAAAATAGAATTATCATTAGAGTTTCAGACCTCTGCACAAGCAACATGGAACCTTTCCTGATAACATCTAAGAGCCTCTCTTGGAGCTTGAGTAACACTGGACAAGATGTTGACATCTTTTGGTCTAGAAGCATGCATACGAAACTGCTCAATAAACTTAGTAGCCAATTGATCAAAACATGAGATGGATCTGGGTGGTAATCGAGTGAACTACATAGTTGCAATGCCTTCTAAAGATATAGGAAAACTTCGACACTTAACCATATTGACAGCGAGTGGCGTTCATGAGCCATTCATACTTTAACTTATGTTGGCAAATCCGAATTTCCTTCGTACACTGGCAGAGTTGACATCCTGAATCAACGAGGTGGCTCTGCATAAAGGATGTCATTGGTGAATGGAGTATGACTTTAGGATATTCCCTAATCATCGTTTGTAAGGCCTTGACTTTCTTTGATCATCTGGCGTTTCATGGTTGGAATCTCAAGCATTTGGATGTTTGGGGCTAAAGCATGGTCGGGTTCTAAGTTGTGGGGATTATTTGATCACTGTCTACGGTCCGTTCCTCGTCTCCTGATCTTCAGGGAAGTGATGGACTTGAGCATAAACGTGTTGACGAAGGGCTGGATCTTGTTGGTTTTAGATCTCAGCTTCGAGATCTATAGCGGCAGCAGCTGCGTGGTCGTGAGTCATGTGATAAGGAAGTTCCCCTCCTCGGGAGGAGGGTCCAACTTGGTGCCTTGTATAAGGACCGATGCCGACCTGTTCGAGATTCAAGGCATGTTGATGCCCAAGGCTTCTGCATAGTTTCCATCCAGCCAACAACGTGTAGATCTGTGGTTGAAGTCAGATGAAGCCAAGCTTTCGGTTGAGGAATGAGAGACATGATCCCTTCTAGATCTCCTCCGTCTTTCTTCGTTTAATTGCTTTGCAAGCTCCATGTTGGCACGGATCTGTTGAGTGAGCTCTTGATGGCTTTAATTAAGCTCTTGCATGAGGGTTTGGAACTCCTCCCTAGTCACAGGACCTTATGGATCTAGAGCTCCAATTAATGTCTGGCCTGTTGTGGTCAGCTGCATGGGATTTTGCCTATCCCTTTCCTCTAGATCTGCAACATATGAAGCAGTTCTGGTAGTACGCACCATGATTGATGTAGCTCCTTCCTAGATATGGAGTAATCTGAATATAATAGAAGGAACTACTGGAAGACATATCTAGATCTCCTCCTTAGATTTTAGCAATCCAACAACGGCGGTCGATCCGAAGAATAAAAATACAGAGTTTTTTCAGTGAAAGCACCAAAGTGTTTGTACCAAAATTGGACACAACACTATTCGGATGTGATTGAAGTGATTAAAATGAAGAAATTGAATGGAAAAATATGCTAATCTAACAATCACACCAATAAAAGCATGCGAAAATAGAAAAGGACAAGAAATTATAGTGGTTCGGCATTGTAGGCTACGTCCACTTCGAATATTTTGTTGTTTATTGATGATTAACAACTGATTACAACAGTAAAACACTCTAACACTCAAGTTACAATGTAGTTGTGGTAGAGTAATGGCGTAGTAGAGTCAAAAGTCCATTTTCTGTAGGCATAGGGGTGCTATTTATAGGTGTAGGTCTGAAATATCTACCCTTGAACTCGAAATACTCCTTCTCACACATGAGTAGGCCCAAAGAGATCGATTAAGGGTCATTTAGGATCGATTGGGATCGATCCTCATCATTATCATATCGATCAAGATTGTGTCTATTTAGGCTGCGATCGGTCAGAGGAATTCTTGAGGTGGTAAGCAAGCTCCTGCGAAAATTTCATAGCATTTGGACTTGTAGATTTTGAGTTATGACCGATCCAAGATTGGATTTGTAGGCTATCTAATGGCTGCATATTGATCCATGCATATCGATACTTATTTATATCGATATTCCTTCTATCGATCAGTTGTGCATCGATGACATGGAGCAAGAGTTCAGAGGAGATCCACTTATCATGCTTATAGACCATTTCTTCTGGTTGACTATGCCTTTTTCATATCGGTCCTGATGTGGTTCTGTACGTCGACGGAAATTCTATCGGTTTAGAAAACCGTTGAACGAATTTAAATTTAAAAATAACCGCAAGCGCACGGTGTACGAATGTAGCACACAGCGAATACCGGTCGATCCGCAGGGAATTGATGATTTTAAAATTCTATTCAATCAAATTAACCAAACTTGAAAGTGTGATTAGCTAAAAATGTAAGAAACTAACAAAAACTAGCAAAAGAAAAATAGATAAAAATATGAGAGTTAAATGACAATTTAGAGGCAATTTCCACTCTTTAAATCACATAAATCAACAAAATGAAGTTATGATCTCTCTTTTCTTGTCATTAGTGAATTAGTTGATGTGCTTATCATAAGCATGGTATATTTGTGCTATTAATTAGCTCAATATAAACCATCAACTATAACACATCCACTAATACACTTTTAAATCTCATAAAATATGACAACTAAGTTGAAAGCAAATGTATTTTAAGCATGGCTATTAACTATTAATTAGAAATATAAGCCATCAAATTTTAATTTCAACAATCACTTCTTTGCCATAATCATACGTAGATGAAGAGGCAATTTGTGTTTTGTTTGTTTAAGCATAGCCTATTTGTTATGAACAACATAGACTATCAAATGCAAAGCTAAACAACATCATTAAACCACTTCAATCACTCTCATTAAGCACAAAAAGAGAGCATAAAAATCAAATTAAGTTGAAGCTACATGATTAGAGAGCTTCATTACCCCTAAATTGAAGGGGTTTAGCCTCTCATATTTGTTATCATGTAACAAATGTAGCAAGCAACATTGAATAAAAAGAAGAGGAAAAAGAGAGCAAAATGAAAGGAAAAATTATTCTACTTGCATAAAAGAGAAGAGATCTACACTACAACATGAAAGTAAATGAACATGAAAAGGAAAGAGCATGTATTAAATTGCATTAAAAAAAAGATTACATAAAATAAAAATGGCTAAGTAGCCATGAAAAGAGAAAGATGAGCTTTCATTTTATTTTGATCTAAACTAAAGAGAAGGAGGCCTAAGAGAGACTAAGAGAAGAAAGAGCTACATGAAACATAATTGGTATTTATACAAGTTAGAAATCCTAATGCATATTTTTGGGGAGTACCCAAAATGCCCTTGGAGGAAGTGTGGTGGCCAAGTTATCATTAGCATGTCATAATCTCCATTTAAGTGTACATGAAGCCATTAATTCCATAAGCATGTGCATTGGCCTTTAATTTGTACATTAAGGTGGTTGGTAGGTGGGGTCCTCCATGTTCTTCACTTTGAATTATTTACATCTTCATTCTTTTGTTTCTTCTTTGTGCATGCATATTCCTTCATGAAACCACTTCTATTTGAGACCAAATTCCTACAAAAATATATATAAATTTCCAAACAATTTTTCTCAAAGAAATATATGCACTTAAATGACCATTTTGCCCCTATATGAAGATGAATATGTGAAAATTTGGAATTAATATGAATTTTGGTTAAAACAAGTTAAAATACCCAATATGATCATTTATTTAATTTAAATAGAATAAATATGGTGGTAAAAATATGCACATTTACATGCACATCAAATACCCCTACACTTATCTTTTTATTCGTCCTCGAATAAAGAAAAACTAAGATAAATCTGTTTTCATAGGGAGCACGATTGCATTGAGCGTATGCAACAAGCCGTTAAACCTCTGGGTGTCCCCAGTAGGACGAGTGTTGTCTCGTGAGGGTTTTCAGCGGATACTACCCACAAAATCCAAATGCAGGATGAAAATATTTATAAAATGCAAGATTTATTTACAAAGAGATGAATGCAAGTTTTTGAAATATTTACAAAATTAAGGATTTATTTTTAAATCCACACAAATAAGTTAAATATTAGTTTTGGTCGTTATCTTGAAAATTTAAGTCATTTACTTGTCAAATTTCCAACAAAAATCAAGTTATCATAACAAATAGACAATAGTTTAACTTGTTGTTTCGGTTGATAACAAAGTGTAATTATAAAATGGATCCTTAGTTGATTATCATAGTTTATCAAAATGGTACTTTCATTTCTTTTCAATAACAAATCAAATCAAATAGGTAAAAATAGTGTTATGATTTAATTGCTTGTTCCCTCATTATTTGCAAGAAAAATTACACACCTAGCTCAGGTAAACTGAGGCCAGATATACCACCCATGCACTGCCTTTCGAGCTTATGTGAAGGGAGTACAGAGCATGGCGAGTGCACACACTTTCGTGCATACACCTATCGGCCGTAGGTGGTTTTTATTAAGTCTGTTTTTTTTACATGTGTTCCATACATGCATAACCGTAAGGACTTTTAAATGAGTATGAAAGCACATAATCAAATTTTCCAAGTAATTCACTCATGCATAACCATGAGGACTTTTAAATGAGAGTGAATATTTGGATGTTATTATTTTTTATTTTTATATATTTTTTTTTCAGAGAGAGAGAGAGAGTTTTGCAAAATCATCTCAGCACCATTTAACTTGGAAGACAAAAAAAATGTTATATCCTTTACTTTAAATCAACCACTTTTTAAAACAAAGATTTTCAATTAGGATGTACTTCATAATTAACACGTATGAATCTTCCTATATACTAGTTAAACCATTATTATTTGTAATCAAACTTCAATTTTATTTTTGTTAAGACAAATAAATTTTCAAAATTTCAATTTAATAAACCAAAACCATATATTTATCTTATAGTGTTTCTTTTAAAAATAAATCAAAAGAAAATTTGTTTTTGGGATTTTTTTTTTAAAAATGAAGATGAGTTTCTCCCCCCACACTTGATTTTGACTGTGTCCCCACAGTCAACCCAAGTGGAAGGAGAAAAATAAAAAACATAACCTTTATTTAAATGAAAACGTAAAGATGATTATTTACATGACATCGGAAAGTATGTCGTTAAAGAGTAAATGAACCGGTCTTTCAAAAACCGCTTCATTTGTCTCGCCAAGTATACGAGACACAGCTTAAGCACGAAAAACCAATTCGTAAAAGATTCCGAAGTTGAATCTTAATTTGGAAAAAAGAATGTCGTTTTGAAAATCGTACGAGTTGTTTTATTTTCGATGATTTTTGGGGTTGATAAAACAATTGATTGAAGTTCAAGTTTATTTTCACCAATTTGAAATTCAAGCTTATCATTGAAAATATTTTCATAGTTATTGATTTCAAAATCAAAATGTTGATTTTCAACTTCCCCATCGGAATTTAACAACTCGTCATCCAAAAGTCCAAAAAATTCGCGTTCATTAAATTTGTCTTCCTTTATTGGATTATCAACAACTTTATTACATGTTTCAAGTTCAAAATCCAAAGTTGTTGTATTCAAATTTTCGAAACCGAAAAAAGGAAGGTCAAATTTTAAATTTGGTTCCACACCATCAAAAGAATTGAAATCCAACTCAATTACCGTGTTTTCAACAACTTCATTAAGATTGTTATCTTCAATTTCTAAAGTTGTTATTTGAAAATCGTCGATTTGGGTAAAAGATGGATTATCGCTTAACTCGTCACACGTTGGAATTTGATTTTGTTTTTCACGTTGTTTCGTATATGTTTCAATCAACAAATTCGTGTGATCATCATAAATTTCATTCATTTACTCAACAAAATCCAATTTATAGTTATTCACTTGAAAATTCTCGATTTGGATTTGTTGAGAACTAAAAATATCAATTGCATTGAAATTGAGGTTATTTTCATTACCAAAATTATTTGAAAAGTTATTTCCACTTTCGTTTTGATTTTGAAATTCATTTTGAAGTTCGAAATTGAGTTGGCATGGGTTATAATCGAAATCGTTTGAATTTTGAATTGAATTCAAATTTTGAAATCCTTGACTCAAGTTATTACACAAATATGAATTACACAAATCATTTATCTTTTGATTTTGCTGTGTAGAGAGTTCAAGTAAAGATGAAACGTTATTTTCAAGAGTCGAGGGTTGGTGATCGTTTTGAAAATTTTGTCGTTCGAAATTTGAATTATTTACACAAAAGTTGTTGTTAAAATATCCATACGAATTTGGAGTGAACTCATATGGATAATATTGATTTTCACAGTTAAATTCAAGTGAGTAAGAAAAAGGAAACTCGGACATTTTTAAGATTTTTTTTTTGTTTTTTTATAAAGAAAAATATTTACAAGTAGAATTTATTTTTCAAAAGGGAAATTGATTTTTGTTTTGTTTTTTTTTCAAATTTTTTCTTTGTTCTTTTGAAAATGTTTTATAATAATTTTTTTTTGGATTTTGGTTTTTAATTTTTTTTTTGGATTTTTGAAATTTCAAAGGAAAATTGATTTGAAGACTTCAAAGGAGAAGGAATATTTACAACTTTTTTAGTTTTGGATTTTGAAATTTTTTTTTGTTGTTTTTTTAAAAAAAAAATATGCATGAATTAATGCAACTAAATGAATGCAGTGGTTAATTACAATTGATTTATCCTAAGTTAATCCAAAATTGTATAATCACGAATTGTCTTAAATCAACAAGATAGTTCTCAGCTAGGTAACGGGCAGGGGTTATCGGTGCACCACGAATCACCGTAGCAATGCAGCCGAAAGTTTAAGTACCTTTAGAGGAACAACCACTATAATATTTACGAATCACCGTAATATTTATAAATGGTTATTACTCTGCCGTAGCCTAGACACTAAGAAATTAAATTGTTCAAAGAAGACAAATTGTCAATATACAATTAAGTGTTATTGATTTCTAACCGTTATTATTAATCAAAATCTAAGATGAAATGCAAAGCAGAAAATAAACGTGTATTAACAATGCAATTACGAATGTAATTTTTTTTTTGAATTTTTTTTTAAATATATATATATGCAAATGCAAGCAATCAACAATGCACTATAATAAAAACAAGAGATATATACAATGCAAGGCAAATAAAAATAATAGATATATCAAGCAAGCAGTTTTTTTTCTTTTTATAAAGCAAAGCGAAGCATTGGCAGCAGTTCCTCTCCTTTCAAATTCTGCTTTGGCAGCCTGAAATAAAAACAAGATATATACAAATATTTATTTATTTATTGTTTTTTTTGGTTTTTATAACAAAATGGTATTTGAAGAAAACTAAAACAAAACAAATTAAAAACTAAAACAAAGACACACGAACTCAAAATGATTTAAAACAAAATAAAGTAGAACAAAAACACACACTTTTTTTTAAGGAAACAAACCCAACAAACTTGCTCCTTTTTCTTTCCCTTTTATTTATTTAATTACGCTAACCAGGGCCTGGCCCAAAAATTGAATCAATAAAGAAAAAGAAATACAGCTGCTTTAACCACGTTCCAAAATCGACTTCCAAAAAATCAAAATCACAGTCGAAATTCAACTGCGAAAATCGAAATCGGATTTGAGGAGATTTAATTCAAGTACTCTAATTCGAAGGCAGGTGAGTCGAGAAGAGGCAGAATTCAGGCTTGCGATTTGGTGATGGGAGGCGCAGTCAATTGGTAGCTCGGTGATAGGTCAGTTTGATGTTGAATTGGGTATGGCGATTGCGTGTGGCAGAACTTTGGGAGTGGAGTTGTTATTCAGTGGTGCTGCGGTGATTTAGGGTGAAGATGCAACTTTGTAATTCTCGAAGTAGGGTTGTGTGCGAATTGGTCGTGGTTGAGTGTTCGATTTGGGTTTGAAGTCAATGAGTGTCGTGACTTTGATTGTTGTCGGACTGCACTGCGCAGTGGTTTGTGGAGTTTGACTACAGAGATGGGAATTAAGTTGTCGGAGTTGGTGGCTGTAGTGAAGTGGTTTGATATGATGGTTTTGGTTGAAGGAGCAGGGAGATGCTTTGGTGGCGGTGGAGTGTTTAATTGTGGTGAAGTGTAGGGGGAGATGATGTTGAGTGATGTAGGCGGTTGTTTTGTGATGGAGTTAAGTAGTTCACGAGGTTGAGGAGGCTCCTGGAAGTCGGGTCGATGAGGTGAAGTATGGAAGGGAAATGTAGTGGTTAGTTGAATGTGCTGCAGGCAGTAGGAGGGAGGAAGGAGCTTGGATAAAGGGGAGGTTGAGTGGCACAAGGGTGTTCTGTAGTTGCACAGTGATGGGTGTGGACTGAGTTCTGTAGTGGCGCCAAAAACTTGTTCGTCGACGGAAATTCTATAGGTTTAGAAAACCGTCGAACGAATTTAAATTTAAAAATAACCGCAAGCGCATGGTGTACGAATGTAGCACGCGGTGAATACGGGTCGATCTGCAGGGAATTGATGATTTTAAAATTCTATTCAATCAAATTAACCAAACGTGAAAGTGTGATTAGCTAAAAATGTTAGAAACTAACAAAAACTAGCAAAAGAAAAATAGATAAAAATATGAGAGTTAAATGACAATTTAGATGCAATTTCCACTCCATAAATCACATAAATCAACAAAATGAAGTTATGATCTCTCTTTTCTTGTCATTAGTGAATTAGTTGATGTGCTTATCATAAGCATGGTATATTTGTGCTATTGATTAGCTCAATATAAACCATCAAACTATAACACATCCACTAATACACTTTTAAATCTCATAAAATATGACAACTAAGTTGAAAGCAAAATCTATTTTAAGCATGACTTATTAACTATTAATTAGAAATATAAGGCATCAAATTTAAATTTCAACAATCACTTCTTTTCCATAATCATACGTAGATGAAGAGGCAATTTGTGTTTTGTTTGTTTAAGCATAGCCTATTTGTTATGAACAACATAGACTATCAAATGCAAAGCTAAACAACATCATTAAACCACTTCAATCATTCTCATTAAGCACAAAAAGAGAGCATAAACATCAAATTAAGTTGAAGCTACATGATTAGAGAGCTTCATCACCCCTAAATTGAAGGGGTTTAGCCTCTCATATTTGTTATCATGTAAACAAATGTAGCAAGCAACATTGAATAAAAGAATAGGAAAAAGAGAGCAAAATGAAAGGAAAAATTATTCTACTTGCATAAAAGAGAAGAGATCTACACTACAACATGAAAGTAAATGAACATGAAAAGGAAAGAGCATGTATTAAATTGCATAAAAAAAAGATTACATAAAATAAAAATGGCTAAGTAGCCATGAAAAGAGAAAGATGAGCTTTCATTTTATTTTTGATCTAAACTAAAGAGAAGGAGGCCTAAGAGAGACTAAGAGAAGAAAGAGCTACATGAAACATAAGGGGTATTTATACAAGTTAGAAACCCTAATGCATATTTTTAGGGAGTACCCAAAATGCCCTTGGAGGAAGTATGGTGGCCAAGTTATCATTAGCATGTCATAATCTCCATTTAAGTGTACATGAAGCCATTAATTCCATAAGCATGTGCATTGGCCTTTAATTTGTACATTAAGGTGGTTGGTAGGTGGGGTCCTCCATGTTCTTCACTTTGAATTATTTACATCTTCATTCTTTTGTTTCTTCTTTGTGCATGCATATTCCTTCATGAAACCACTTCTATTTGAGACCAAATTCCTACAAAAATATATATAAATTTCCAATCAATTTTTCTCAAAGAAATATATGCACTTTAATGACCGTTTTGCCCCTATATGAAGATGAATATGTGAAAATTTGGAATTAATATGAATTTTGGTTGAAACAAGTTAAAATACCCAATATGATCATTTATTTAATTTAAATAGAATAAATATGGTGGTAAAAATATGCACATTTACGTGCACATCAGATTCCTTTCATACCGATGCTTGGAGGTTCTCTTCCTATCGATTGTTGATCGTTAGTTTCATATCGATCATTCGGCTACTGGTTCATATCAATCACTAAGCTGATTGATACGAAACATACAGAGGCATGATCGATATGAAGTGGGTGATTGTTGAGTAATGGACTTAGATTGATCTAAGAGAGACTGCTATTTGATGGATACGAAGGGGATGGATGTGGAGTCAATGGATATGAAAACAAATGGATATGGAATCAACAGATACGAAAGGGGGTGGATACGAAAAGGGATGGATACGAACCAACATATTTCACATGGAACTTGATCGATCCATAACTTGAGCATATGAACTCCAATTGACCTGAAATTTTAAATATTGGCTTTCATAGATTTGTTTGTCGTATCATGTCAATTGTAGCTCGATTCGAACTCAGATCAAATTTGCATGTATCCATTGTGAACCTGTGCATAACCGATCTTCAAGACAGTTTATCTTTGGTTTCTATTCAAGTCCTTGGTGTCACGGCCTTGCCAAAAGGTAGGATAACACACACGGTCTTACCAAGATAGAGAAATATACAATATGTACAAATGATCACAGAGTCACATATCACAACAAGAAAATATAATACATAACAAACTGATACCAAACTATGATAGTTTCTATCCCACGACGACAATATACACAAGTCAAGTTCACAATTGACAACACTTAGTCATCTTATAAAAATAAATATAAGGAGATACCTAAATAGAACATATATAGTTATCATATCAGAATATGATATAGAAAATGATGCCCCTATAGAGCCCAAAAATCCAAAATGGCAAATGTCCCTGTACTTGAAAAGTATCGGAATGACCCGAGTATGGCATAAATAATAAATGGGTCAGACTATATCTAAATCCAAGAGGAGAACATTACAATAAGAATGGTAATAAATGGCAAAGAACAAATTTGACACAACGTAACATTTACCATAGATCATAAGAATATACCATGCCTCAAATCTCAACATCACCCATGAAATTCATATAAGCAAGTAAGAATCACGACAACTATAAATAGGGTGATAATAATCAAATACATCGAAACCTCAAAATACTAGGGATAAGCATGCAACATATCCATAAATCCACGATATAAAAAATCCCGAATCGAACCAAATCCAAGGGTCAATAACCAAAATATCTATCTAGACTTATAGTCTCGATGGAAGTGAAGACTTTTGATTGTCAAGCCCTAAAGGATAGATCAAGAAACACAGAATCCAAAATAAATAATCAAGGCATCAAATCTAGGCTTGTAGCCCAAATAGAAGTAATAATTTATATATGTTAACTTATAGAAGCTAAACCAGAAAATATGGAAGACAAATAGGATGAAATCCAAACCAAATACTGAAATCAATATCCAAGAATAGTATCTCGACTTACAATCCCGATGGAAGTAAAATCTTTCGATCATTATTTCTAGGAGATAGCAAGAAATACAAACCCAAATAAAACATAATCAATGCAAAATATCGAAAACAATATCCATACAATAATGTCGACCTACAGTACTAATAGAAGTGATACTTCCAACTATTGTTCCCTCAGAGATATTAAGGAATATAATCTCAAATGAATATTAAAGCCAATCAAAACTCAATGTACAAAAGTCAACTATCTCGAGTTGCTATCCTTAGAGAGGTGGAACTCTCGACTGAATGGTCCTAAGAGATAAAACAATAAATTATACAAAAAGATAGCTCTCAACCATAGGCTCTTATGAAGGAATGACAGACAAGCTCACAACAAGTCTGTAATGTCATAGATAGACAACACACATCTATCTCGGTTTAGGGTATCTCAAATTACAAACAGGCACATAGTTTGTCACTAATGTCAAACAATCATTTTATCTAATGAGGTGATAATATAAAGTGTCTCACAAATAATGGATAACTTAAGTCATCAAGATGGGAGACTAACATACCACAACACTACTCTAGGAAACACTAATGACTATAGTTTGATTTCTATAGTCCCTAAGTTACTTATATAATTGTGACATTCATACCCATCACATGTCATAAACATGCTATTGGGCTACGATGAGCATTTGCCATGATTCCGACTTGTCATTGGTAACAGACTGTTGGCCCTTAAGTGACATCGGGGCAATGACTCTTGTAACACCCCATAAAATCAACCCTAATTAGATAAGTAAATTAAGAGAAATGTAATTAAATAAGGTAGTGACAAAAATGAAAATTTTACAAAAGTTGGGATTTTACTACTAATCCTACTTTGTTGCGTTCGTGGCGAAATTCTGATATGTTTCTGTTTGCACCAAATGTTAGCACAAACACTCAATGGAATGAATATAGAGAAATAAATGAAGAAATCTAAATTAAAGCAAAGGAAACAAGCGGAAAAAAAGTAAAAAACAATGACAAACAGATTTATGGTGGTTCGATATTGAAGGCCTACATTCAATTTGATGAAACAACTTTGTTAGTCACTTGAATTTATGAGTACAGGAGGGATCGGATTAGAATCCGCAAATATAATGGAGTACAAGCAAAATAATAGCATAAAGATCCTTAACAAACAATGAACTTCATATTTATAGGGGTAGATGACCAAATATCTTCCTGAAAATTTACCGATAGAATCATCAAATGTAGACGAGGTCACTTAAAAAATTTCAAGGCCGAACTCTCAATGTAGAGCGATCATTAACGAATGATTAAGAATACTATGTGACAGCTTGCGATCGGTCTAGTCGGTCCCCCTCCATGCTAGCTTCTTGTTTTCAAAATTGTTTGAGTAGTTGTCTTCATGTTTTTGGAGATATCGATCGATTTCTATTGAGTTGAACTATTTGTTGGTAGTGTTCATATCCATGGTGATAAGATTTGATCCTCTGTGTAAAGGAAGGCATAAGTACGGATAACCTGCCTAAGGGAGGCACAAATCCATATTTAGAGTATTTCGGAGAGCATAACTCTTAGTCTCACTTGTTTATTATTTCATATTGTTATTTATGCTTGATCTCTGAAATCTATGATCACCTCTTTATGCTGCTTGCCTAGTCCATCATCGAGTCTAACTTGTCCAATCTACCTGGATATAGCGGATCAAAAGGCGGGATAACACTTGGCCCTAAAGTAAGTCTTGTTTCGAACATAACGTGCTTTGAATCAAACAACGTTAGAATCATCGAAAAGGATTTCATTCAGTTGTCTGAACATTCATTATTCTTCCATCGAGTTGTCTTTCCAGAGAGTTGCATCTCTCTCTATTTATTATGATGTCTGGTTGATATCTGTCAGTATAAAACTTGGATGTTATCCTTATTCTTTGTCTATGCTTAGTTCTGTTGAGCTTGTCGATCAAGTTAGTAGGCCTTCGTTATTTGAACTTAACTCCTCTCTCCAAAGTTCTTAGGTAATAATTCAATTTCTATAGTGTCAAGAAATCAAATGTTAAGTTGTGCACGTGCATGCCCATTCATGTACACATTCTTTTCATTGGCTCCTAGGCACATTCACATGCGTATGGGTCGTTTCCAATGTCATGTAGTTAAAATATATTTTCATTGCTATATTTTTCAAAATTAGGAAGTGATGGGTATAAATCCCATAGGTGGGGATCATATCTGATCCCTCTCTTCTGCCTTCATGGACTTAGCTTAATTTGCAGCTACATTAAAGCGGTTTGAACCCGTATATAAGCTAAACACTTAGCATTCATTCCTTCACTTGCTCATTTACTTCCCTCAACTGATCCAAATCCCTAAATTCCTTCGCGCCCACCATTAATGAGTTAAAGCTCGAGTAATCCAAAAACCTCTCTAATAATTTATCACTACCTCGATCATCACTCCTTCCAACACCTCGTGTCTCCCCTTTTCCACCAAGCCTTGCCCCAATTTTAGCAATTCTTGTCTGGATCGAACTCAAATTTGAACCCTGATTTGTGACCTATGTTGAACCCTATTCCACACTTAATTCGTTTGTATTATTTGATTTTGTTAAATGTGATTTTAGCGACGAGATGATGGATTTTTATCACGTTGGTAGTTGTAGGCGTAGTATGGATTAGAAAAGATGAAGCGATGAAGATGGAAGGATTGGCTAATGATAAGCGATCAATTGTGGTATGGCATAAAGGGTCGATGTGGATAAACGTCTAATGTGGAAGAGATGTAGTAGAGTGATGAGGAGGAGGGATTAGTCAATGTGGGATCGGCATAGGATAGGATGGAAGCATGTTGGAGATGAAGTGAAGTAGTGAAGTTTACGGGATCGGTCGTGATAGTATGGAGGGGATGGTATAGAGGAGTTACAAGAAGAGGGATCGGTTGGTATGGGTTTGGTTCATGGGATCAGTTGTGGCATTTTGGTGTTTAGAATTTGATAAGGCGAGGCC
This sequence comes from Allium cepa, assembly GCA_030765085.1. Classification (NCBI taxonomy): domain Eukaryota; kingdom Viridiplantae; phylum Streptophyta; class Magnoliopsida; order Asparagales; family Amaryllidaceae; genus Allium; species Allium cepa. Next base: position 298,129,013 of record CM060946.1, read on the forward strand.
GCCTATGCGAGGGATCGGGTGTGATCCCCACGCCTAGGGGCACTTAGTCGTTTTTAGCCCTGTTTATGCACATTTGAATGTTAAGGCTCGATCACATGAACTTGTATGCATGAATGGATCCGAACAACAGGACATGTGAACTTGAATACGATCTTGAACTCGAACATGAACCCGACTTGAACGTATTAGCGTATGAAAATGAACTTGAATATAAATTTGAATTGCAGCATATGCCTTGAATAGATTTGGATGCTTATATGAATTCGAATGCAAATATCGGACTTCCACATGTCGATAACTAATCTCGGGAATTAGATGAAATCCACAACCATTGAAGTAAAAGCCGGTTGAGATGGTCATTGATGACAGCCACTCCGGTTGAATCCTAGAGTCTCATCACAGCTGTCATTTTAATTTCTAGCTGTTTATCACTGAAACTGCACAACGCTACACCACACCATACTAGTTTACACTTATCACAAGGGAACATGTTTATTTCTCTTACAATGACTATCTACTGAATTTGATAGCTGTGGGTTCTAGACATTCGAAGCATTTAGCTGCTATGGGAACTTAAAAAAATACTTCATATGACAATCCCGATGCTGAATCAAGCTTTGCAAAAGTATATGCTCGACACACTCCAGGGCATCAGTCAGAATAGCTCGAATGTTCTCATCAAGTGCCTAAAGTTACTTTGAATTCTGAAGCAGAAGTTGAGCTTGTTCCTAATGCTTTAGAAGATGCCACATTTCTAGATGACCTGGAAGATTTTGTAGCCTCGAAAGTTGATGAGGCTTCACTTCAAAGGCTTTGCATGAAAACTGGGATTTTGTTCGAGGATGTATGAGTCCTATCTCGTAATGATAGAGCCTACTCACCTCTGGAAGGATATAATGGATGTATTAGGTATATGTACTAGGCAGGATGTGTTACATCTTTCAATCCACTTATTCGGAAGATGCTACATCATTTGAAATTGGCTCTAGCCCAACTGCATATGAACAACTATGTATTCTTCACTGCATGTATATCATATTCCTTGAATTCTTGTAGCGTGAACCAACTCCGAAGGACATTTAGTTCATATTCGATTTCAAGTGATGAAAAGGAATCCTCACATATACATTTTTGGAGTCAATAAGTAATTTTCAAGTCGTGATTGGTGCTTGGAATATGCCACACGCCTTCAAAAATGAGTGGTTTTATGTGCGTTGCCTATCGGGCTTCATGGGACGATGGATGGAAGGATGCAAGTGTCGATTTTCTCAAATTTGTGTGCTTGTATCCAAGTTGTATCTTGAATTTAGCAGTTCATTGAATCTTGCAGGTAGCTATCCACATCCTACCAGTGGCATGTATGCGGAGGCAGTTTTAGTGCTTAAAAATATACTATCGGAACATAGAGTTGTTAGAGTCCTAATCATTGACGAGCACCATTTTACCTTTAGCTTGTTGGAAGGTTGTAGCACCGGGATACCAAGGAATAAAGATAAAGTAGTAGAAAGAAGAGGCACCATTGGTTAGAGAGGTGATGATGTTGATCCTATTCCCCTAGTCAAGTGGGCTCAGGAGTTCGCTGAGGAAGGCGAGGTGAGGGGCAATTGTTATGAGCCTGGTCGTGACAATGTGAGTTCAAGTCATAATCCTATTGTTGGATCCTCCCAAGATCCATAGCTCCCTACCTCAAAGAAGAGAAGAAGGAAGAGGCTGGTTTATAAGCTTCGTAGGAGGCAAGTCTCCAAGAAGCCCAAGTCAACCTCTGCTACCATAGATGAATCGACTTCTTTGCCTCTAGAATGTCTATTTAAGGGGCTATCGAACATCCTGATTCTAGACGATGTCAGGAATTATGAATTTTCCAACTTAAGCCTTGAGGGTCTGCATCTCCTATTTGATTTGGTTCTGAGAGTCCTGCCACTTGCATGGGAGAGATTACTCCAACGTGAAAAGTTCTAGTAATTCATCCGTTAGGGGGACATTAGGACACTCATGACCACATGCACTACACCGCATGAAACTTATCCACCTTTAACTCCAGTGATTCTTATACACTTTCACTTTGTTTGTAGGCTTGATGGGATGCCTCCATAACTATGATTTCTTAAAGAGATCAGCGTACTCCCAGCCGTCTTATTTTGGGCCCAGTCGAGGTACGGACCTTGGTTGAGATAGAGTAGACCATGAAGGAAGAGAAGACCAAGACCGAAGCCACTAATCCAAGGACTCGTCATTCAAGCATAAGTCAAAATCTCAATCTTCTCACCATAAGGGTGCCGGTCAACACCCCATTATATATAGTAATAGCAAATCACTGCCTCATGCTTCCAATTTGGCTATTGTTGCCAAGCAACATTCGAGTTCTTTTGGTGTCCATCGATTTTTGAAACGCCAACTAGCATAGTGGGTCCTGATAGTTCATCCTACAAGCACGATAGATGGGCCCTCTCAGCCCCAACTACTCTTGACGCCACTACCGTGGAGAAGATGGCCAGCTCATGGTCGTAGTTCCAAAGTTGTGTTTTAATGAGTCCATGTTTGTTCCTCCTATGCATTTGATTCCTTCAGATGCCAAAAAAAGCACTCACTTATGTTAATGATGTCTACATCTAGCATAACATGACGCTTCATGTGGCTAAGAGGATTTATGAGGTGTCTATGGAAAGGAAGTACGAGATCGATCACTTAACTCTCAAAGCAATTCATAATGAAAACATCATCAAACAGTTGGATGAAGAATTCAAGAAGCTAAAAATGTATTGGCTGATGGTGAGAAAAGAGCTAGCGAATACTCTAAAGCAGTAAATGTTTGATAGAAGTGCATCAAGTTGAAATGGACATCGCTATTCGCTGTAGTTGCACTTTAGCCCTTGAAAAGGATGCCTTGCAGAAGGAGAAGGATGTGCTAAAAAAGACAATGATGCTTTGGTCCTTCCTATTAAATAACTTAAGGAGGAGCTTGAGAAGGGAAAGCAAGTGAAACTTGAGGCACAACAAGAGTCTCAACGATATTGCGAGAAGACCGTCGAGGCTCGCAAAACTAAAATAGAGGCTGAAAGACAACTTGCACAGATAGAGGTCCTCAAGGAAGAGGCTAGGAAGGCCGGTCGGATAGAGAGAAAGGATGATTTCGATCCATTGCTGATATATTATAGTGCATGTGTCCTCATGAATCGCTACCACCGCTTCCTTGGAGAGGGGTATCTTGGGTCACTTGTTGAAGCCTGGGACCATATTGTAGATCTGAATAAGACATCCCTCGTGGTGCTAAAGTGGATGAAGAGAAGCTCATGCATGAAATCTTGCACGATGAAGAACCTGATGAACTCAGGGCTGCTCGATTCAGTTACCCAATGATGTAGTGACCATCAAAAAGGGGAAAGAAGGCGGTGAAGCCCCAGGATCTAGCTCCCAAGACCCTCCTACTACTTAAGCAACTGGTGCTTCAATTTTTCATTCCCTGAACAAATCAGCCAGGGATGCACAAATCTTTTGGACTGTCTTTGATTTTAGAAGGCCGCACTCCAACTACGATCGTAGGCCAATATGGTGATGGTATATCTCTTAATTATCCAACGTTCGTGAAGTTTTACACCTTGAGGTCAATATTCATAGGCTTACCCATTGGTCTCTATGAAATTACAGGTCCGTCGATATCTGTCCATATTCCCGATGATGATGTTATCTTGGGATAGCAGGCACTGATAATAGGATCCACTATGGCTTTCACTGTACATGTAGATCCTATCGATCAACTTGCTAAGAATTCTGGCCTAGATGTTGAACTCATAGGGGCTCTAAATGAAGTAAATACTATTGACCAGTAGAGCTAGGATGAAATAGAGGGCATCATAGCGACTCATGCCCCCGAACGTCTTGGTAAACTTAGCATGAAGGATAGCATTAAAAAGGAGGAGCTTGATATACAAGTCAAGAAGGGGAGTGCTGAAGTGAATATTACACTGCTCCAAGTTATACTACTGGGCAGTGTCACTGCGAAGGAAGTCGACCCTTCTGTATCCCAAAGTGAGATTACTACTGCTCTTATCTCATAAACCATTTATCCAAAAGGTGGCAAGGTCAAAAAATGGTCGAAAAGGAAAGGACGAGGTGGCAGCTCTAGAGAGTCCACCCTGAAGAACACCCTGAAGAAGCCTAAAAAAGATAATAAATAGCCATCGAATCATCTTGGGTAGTGTGTTGCTAGGTAGCCAGTTTCTTTTTGTTGGTCGCAATTGTGTGGGTACGACCCCTGCTTTTGGCTTTTAGTTTCTGAAATAATCTTATACTTAGTTTCCAAGTTTCAGTATGTGAATAAAAACTCTTTCGATTTTGTTTATCTTTTGTATGAAACTTGCTTAAGTGTTCGAGCTATTACATTTTCCATTCAATGTACTTGTAATTCATTGCTCTTTGTTTAAGTTGCAATGTCTTTAGGTCGCCCATTGCTTCGAGCATCGACCTGACAAATCCATCTCAAGGCCTCCTTTCGATCATTGCCTTAAGTCATATCAAACACTAACTACAAGCCACACTGTTGCACTGTCTTGTTTAGTGATTAAGCGGCCACACTCCTGCCCCAGTCTTCGGTTGGCGAAGTTAGTTCATGGATGGTTGGGTCAAATCCATGATGAGTTTATACTCCTTCTTTCAGGTTTATGCCAGAGTTGGAGAATGAATGGTCGAATCACACTCATTTGTTTTGTTTATACTCTTATTCGCACTCTAGGGATTAGAGTAAGCTAAGGGACAGTTTGTCATACCCGTTTGATATTCATAATTTAGCCACACTCTGAGGACTGGAGTTCCTCTGGGAAACGGTTGAATCACATTTCCTTAGATTATTTCCATTGCCTCCAAGTCTGGGGTAAAAGTCGATGAGTGGTCAGTCATATCACGACCACTTCTACTTTACATTCTTCCCATTGAATCAAGAGACGGAGTTAGTAAACGATGGTCGAGTCACACTCATTCTCTGTTTTATACTTAGCCCATCGGATTGTAAGCAAGAGTTAATGGATGAATGGTCGAGTCACGTTCATTTTGTTTAATTTGGTTGCGGACCTAAGTACTTGGTTGGCACCAAACTCTAGGTACTTTTTGGTTTATATTAGGAATATGTAGATGTAAATTGGCCACATATCACAACTATCATATTATGCCATAAACAATTCACAGATATGTATCGCAAACTGAGAAAGAAGCAACAAAGTATGTCTTATTACATGGCTTTGAAATCAAATACAAAAACAAATTATAAATGAAATACAATAGAATAAAACAAAACTAAGTGAAATAACATCGTAAATGCTCGTTATTCCATGCCCTAGGGAGTTTGATACCATCGACAGTCGTTGGCCTGAAATTTCCATCTCCAAGCTTATGATTGATGACACATAGCCCTTCCCGTCTTGGATTCATGTTTATGGGGCTAGAAAAGATTTGTTTCAAGATAAGGTCACCAATTTCAAAGGTCCTAGGTCAGACTTCAACATTGTAGTACCGGGCAACTCCATGTCGGTGTGCAGCTGCCCTCAAGTCATCTTTTTTACGCTTCTCATCAACCATGTTTAGAGATTACAAAGAGATTACAAAAGGAGACCTCTGTTAGTTTTCCAAAATCTTCTTTAGAATGGACTCTATTATTCTATTAACAACTTCGACCTACCCATTAGCTTGAGGGTGTGCAACTGCCACAAATCTTTTCTAAGTATGAAACCAGCAACAGCACTGTCGAATTGGGTCTGGTTGTCGATTATGATTGCTTAAGGGAGACTAGAATGACATGTAATATTTCAAACCACAAAATTGATTACTTTCTTTGTTGTGATCGTAGCCAAAGGTTTAGCTTTAACCTATTTAGTGAAGTAATCGACTGCAACGATGGCATAGTTTGCACCATCTTTGGAAATTGGCAAGGAGCCGATAACGTCAATACCCTAAGAAGAAAATGGCCATGGACTAACCATCAGAGTAATTTTTATCGGCGGGGCACTCGGACTCTTTGTAAATATCTGGCACTTGTCACATTATCTAGCATTATCGGCTGTGTATGATTGATGATTGGCTAGTAATAACCGTAGCAGAGTATTTTAATCATCAGGGTTTGCCTCACGATGCGATCGACACGTTCTACTTCATAAAATACTTGTTTTATTTCATCGTTGGGGATACACTGAAGTAGAGGGATGAAGAAAACTTTTTGGTCCATGACCCGTTCTTGAAGGACGTATCATGAAGCATTTTGAAGGATCTGTCGTTTTTCATTCCTCCATTCAAGAAGGATTCCCCTTTGCAATTAGTCTTTAATCAGAGTCATCCATGACTCCTTCTCAGGCTCCATTTCTAAGACAAAATCAATCTCCATCTGGTTAATGCTCGAAGCGCTGAGTATTTCAATTGGAATGAGGCCAATTTGCTGTACATCCCTGGAATTGGCCAGCTTGGCCATTGAGTCAACTTTCTCGTTCTATTCTCTAGGGATGTGTGTAATGGTGCTATGCTTAAAATCGGCTAGCGGCTCTTGGACTCGGTTGAGGTAAGAAGAAAGTCATGCTCCTTTGGCCTGATATTCTCTGCTGACTTGATACACTACTAATTGGGAATCACAAAAAATTACCAAAGCTTTTACTCCTACCTCTTTAGCCAGTTTAAGCCAACGATCAAGGCTTCATTGTCGGCTTTATTATTCATTGCAGGGAAGTCAAGTTTCAGGGTGTAGCAGATCTAGCATTCCTTAGGAGTTACTAGTATGACCCCGGTGACATAACACCAATCATTGGATGATCCATCTGTATACATCTTCCATTGGATAGTAAGTACTCCATGTCTCTTCGAAGAGTCATCATGTGTAGTGAATTCATCGTTGAAATTTTCTAGTGCTTGTCCCTTAGTGGTCCTCCAAGGAAGAAAAGTGACTTTGAACTAGCTCAATTCATTGTTCCATTTAAGTAACCTTCCATATGTCTCAGGTGGTCGTAGGACCTATCGTAACGGCTGGTTGGTTAAGACATTGGTGGGATAAGCCAGAAAATAAGGGCAGAGCTTTCTTGACACAATCAACAAGCAGCATGCGATCTTCTCCAGTTTTGGATTGTTCCTTTTAGCACCTGTCAATTGCTTGCTAACATAATACAGCAGCCCTTGGATCCAATCCTCTTCACATAGCAATGCGACACTTATGGTATGTACCGACACTGCCAAGTAAATATACAAGTCTTCATGATCCAGTGGCATAGACAATAAGGGAGGTCTCTCTAAGTGGTCTACCAAAGCTTGAAATGCATCAATACAATCCTACGTCCATTCAAAGTTCCTCTTACTTCTTCTGATCAAGTCGAAGAAAGGGATGCACTTATCAATGGCCTTGGAGATGAATCGATTCAGGGTGACGACCTTTCCATTTAGGCTTTGCATGTGCTTAATTATCTGTGGTACTTGAATATCTTTGATCGCTTGAATCTTGTCAGGATCGTCTTCAATTCCATGAGAGTCGGTGTTGAAACCCAAGAATTTCCCTGACCCAATGCTGAAAGAGAATTTGAAGTGGTTAAGTTTCATTCCATATTTCCGAAGAAAACTGAACATCTTCGCCAAGTCATCGATGTAGTTCTTTGATCGTCATGGCTTCACGAGCATATCATCCACGTATACTTCCCTTGGTCGTCTGATCTGATCCTTGAAAATCTGGTTTAACAGTCCCTAGCAAGTAGCGCCAGCATTCTTTATCCAAAAGGCATCACAACATAGCGGTATAATCTCAGGTTGATAATGAAGCTAGTGTGGTCTGGGATGTGCATTGAGATCTGATTGTATCCGAAGAACGCATCCATGAATGAAAGCAGTTCATGTCCAGTGGTTGAGTCTACTAGCTAGTTGATCCTCGATAGTGGAAAGTTGTCTTTCGGGCATGCCATGTTCATGTCTGAGTAGTCGAAGCATGGCCACCACTTTCCATATTCTTGTCTCATAAGAAATGGATTGGGTACCCATTTTGAGTAAAGGGCATCATGGATAAACCCATTGTTTTTTAGTTTATCCACCTATCTTTAAGTGCATCAGATCTCTTCGGCTTGATGCCGCATCGTTTTTGGTTCACCGGGACATGCCTTCGATTTATATTCAATGCATGGCTCATGATGATCGACGAGATCACACATATTTCAAAATGGGTCCAAGAGAACACATCAAGATTCACTCGGAGAAAGCTTGCTAATTCCTTCATCATCATTGCGTTGAGCTGTGATCTGATCTTCATGGCCCGTGATCGGTCATCATGGTTGACCGTGATGTCAGTCATCAGCTCAGTGGGTGCAGCCATGGTTTTTTTGGACTTCTCTTCTTCATCTCTTGGATATATATTTACTGAATGTAGTGCCCGAGCTAAGGCTCGGACTGATTTCCAAGTTTCATTAGTTTTGATGTGGAGAGTCTTCTCTACATCCTTTCCTTTCTACTTTCGTTGAGCTTCTCTCAACACAGCAACATAACAGGCACGTCTAGTTTCCTCATCTTCATGGATAAGTCCCACGCCATTCTCTATAGGGAATTTGAGTGTCAGACACCAAGAGGCGATAGCTGCCCTAAATTCAACAAGGTCCGGTTGGCCCATAAAAGCACTATACGATGAGTTCACATCTATCACAAAATACGGCATCACATGCACTCTCCTTCAGTTGCTATCTCCTAACGCCACCAGTAGCTCGTTATTTCCCACTGGTTTAGTGGCAATACCGTTAAAGCCTTGAATACGGGCTTTGCATGGTTTTAGCTCTTTCGCATTTAGGAACATCTAGTCATATGCCTTCTTGAAAATGATATTAAAAGAACTTCCACAACCAATCAAAATCATTCTCACCAAGGCATGGCCAATCGTGGCTGAAATCACCATTGGTTTTATAGTAAGGGCCTCCACCTTCTTTGCATCTCTACTTTGAAATAAGATATCTTTTTTTATAGTTCGCTGCTGCTTTGCTAGAGCACCATCCTCCATGTTCGAACAACGTCCAATGTTAACATATCTGATAGCGTTCACATAATGCTCCATTTTCATTCCAGCATTTATCGACCATATATGGTCCTCCAACAATGGTATTAATAACTAATCTCCCTCATATTCATCGTGGTTCCTCAGCACTAGGCAGAGCTTGTCCTTGATTGGGGTTGGATGTCCCCTGCCTGCTATTCTGTGGGGTTTTAACAAATTGCTGCAACTTTCTTTCACGAATTAACTTCTTAATAGCATCACAGTAGTGGCGACACTCATTCATGGTATGTCCATAACTTTCATGAAATCTATTGTGCTTTCCAGATTGTCTCTGCTTCTCTGTTAGTTCCTTCGAAGATGGTTTCCTGTACTGCATAGTATTACTAGTCGATAGATAAACATCCTCTAGCGACATATTCAACAGCATTTATGTATCAAATGATAGGATATTTGGCTTCCTTCTCTCTGAATCCCATCTTCGGCCGTGGTTTCTATCACCTCCTTTCTTCTGCATATTTGGTTTGCTCTGAACATTGATTTGAACTTCCTTGGAACTATCACCGTACTACTTCACTGCCATATTTCTATGTACTCCCTCGGTGCTTGGGCCAGCAACATATCTCTTTCTAGTTTACTTTTCCTCATCCTTCCTCAAAAACTGAGCCACCTTTGCAAAGAAACAGTTTAATGTAGAAGGAGAGGCTTTCCCGTTAACCAATTACCAAACCCGAAATCAAGGTTGACTCCCCTGGTCAGTGCCATGAGTATTACATTATCATTTGAATTACTGATTTCTATAACAACTGTATTTAACCCTTCCAGAAAATCTTTCAGTGACTCCCCTGGTGCTTGGACCAAGGTGGAGAGTGACATTACATCCTTGGAGCGAGTCGTGTGCATATGAAACTACTCCATGAACATCTTTGCAAACTCATCAAATGAAGTGATTGACTATGGTGGTAGCTTGCTGAACCACATGGTCACAACATTTTCTAAAAAAAGGGGAAAACAACTACACTTGACTACAATTGTGGCTCGACAGGAGTCCATGTGCCATTCATACCTCAAGAGATGCTGCCTAGGGTTTTCTCGCTTAGGTAGGCATTATAGGCGTATGGAACCTCTATAAGGAATGCAGATTACGGATCTTAAGGCTAGGATAAACACTAGAGAGGGGGTGAATAGTGTTTTATGGAATTACTAAATCTTTTTGAGTTTATGTTAATTAGAACACAAATGTATGTTATATTCAGACACAGATATGATCACAGAAACAAAGATAGATGAAGAAATAAAGTAAAAGCTGTAAAGGAAAGAACACACTGGATTTTATACTGGTTCGGAGTTACCCTACATCCAGTCCCGCACACAAGTACGGATTTCCTTTCAAAAGAAATTTTTATAGTTACACCCTCGATTTCAAGGCCACGAGGTACACCTATCCAAATTCACAATCCTCTGGGTAGAGATAATTGATTTCACAGGCAACAAGTTCACCCAATTGATTTCTAGGGCTACAATTACACCTCTTCTCACTTGATTGATTTCCAAGGCTACAATCACACCTTTTCTTGCTAAATTGATTACAAAGAAGTCTATAACTCTGAATAGCACTGAGGATCTTGTTGAGATAGTGATAGAGAATCAAACCAGAAATAATCTAGTTAGATTCAATGGTGATTTCGGCAGAGTAATTGTAAGAATGTGTATAAAGAAATGCGAAAGAAGAAGAGGAGTGAAAACCATAAAAATATGATATAAATTCGTTGAAAACAGCCCCTATTTATAGAAGAACAACAGCCATGTCCATTCGTGAAAGGATATGACGAATAGACACTTCGAAATTTAAATTTTGAAACAACTACCACTATGTCGATATGGGTATCTTGGGGATGTCGACATGCCAAAGGAAATTTTGGTGTTTTGTTTTTCTTTGAAAATAACTTTTATCTTATATTAAAACTATTTTAAACTTTTACAAATATACTTAACTATAGTTAAAATACATAAATAAATATAGAGAATAGTATTTTGGTATATATAAAATTTTACTATAATTTTATATTCAAATCTAAGTATAAATATTAAAAGTTAAATATGTTATTATTAAAGATAGTTTAAAACTAAGGATAATTTTGATTTTGAAATTTAAGATTATTTTGAGGATAAAGTATTTAAATTCAGATAGATGTTTTTGATTCTTTTAAAAGGAAGGTTTTGAAAACATTTTGAAAACAAGATATAATTTTGTAAAAGCATTTTGAATTAAAGTTAGTGGATACAAAACAATGTTCCACTAGATTTTTCGTAGGTTCCATCCTACTTAGGGTTCCATCCCTTTAACAGGCTCGAAGTGGATTTCATTCCACGAATAAATTGGATTTTAAGACGCGAGTGCTTTTCTAGGAGTTTTAACAAAATTCCTAATTAAATTACTTATTCTTGAAATCTTGAACTCCTTGAACTCTTGATAATCTTGATATTCTTGATACCCATGAGTCTTCAATCTTGATATCTTGAATCTCTATGCTGTACAGTCTTCATTCTTGGTACCTGTATGGTTAAATCCTGCACACACATATATTTCTAAACTATAGTGTTAGTATTTATATTTTATAATCTTATTCTAAGGTTGTTGTCATCAAAACCATCATCCCAAGGACTAACAACCTCCATGGATAATATGCATGTATAATGTAGTTGGTGAATGTAGTATCACTTTTGGAGAATCCCCAATCATTGTTAGTCAAACCTTGACTTTCTTTCACTAGCTGTCTTACCAGAGCTGTTAAGTCTGGTGTTTGGAGAGTTAGTGCTAGGCGTTAGTCGTGTTCCACCTCACATGAGTGAGCTGATCCATGCCTCTATGTAGTGTCACTTTGCCTTGGCTCCTCTCACTCTTGATCCACTTCCTAAGCATTATATCATCATCTCTCAACTGTGATTCAACCATATTCGCTTAAGATTCAGCACTTTGATTGACTATGGCGCCTCCAGAGTGAACCCATCCACTTACATGCTGACTACCCACATTATTCAAGGATTCGGTGTCGATCGGCCATAGCCAATCATCTAATTCCATCCTCATGTTCTAGCTACATATGCTTTCATTTTTCGACATCTGTTTCTATGACAGTCATCAGATGAGAAGGAGTTCTCTGATCCTGAGTACGTAGTAGGCTCCATCCTTGCCTTTCCACACTGATCTTTGAACTAGTTCATTAGATCGATGTTACCCTAGATTTTCTAGTTGAGCTCCTAACATCTATCCATCAATTCCTTCATTAGGACTTCAAAGTCTACTTTGGTGACGTAGTCAGCAAGATTCTTGGGATTTGCAGTAGTCGGTTGTATGCTCTAATCAACCTGTTGAATGTTGGTATCTTTATTACCTTCAATAACACATGAAGTAGTAGATTTTCGTCTACCATGGCTAATAGCTTCCTTTTAGATCTACTTCAAATCTGAGTAGAAACGGAAATTTGTCTTCGGAATTTTGGATATATCTCACGAATATGGGAATCTACAAGTAGATGATGAGATCCAATCACCTTGAGAATTTGTTCGTAGTGAAAATACCAAAATGTTTGCACCAAAAGTTGGAACAAAAACCGAACAAAATGAATGTAGAGAAATAAATGAATAAATCTAAATTAAAGTAGAGGAAATAAGTAGAAATTGAAAGAAGCCGTGGGGTAGGATCGTATAATATGGAATAGTGGATGGTATAGGTAAACAACAATAAGCAATAAGTAAAGTAGACACTAGGATTTTATACTGGTTTGGACCTCTAGTCCTACGTCCAGTCCCTAAGCTTCACTTAGGAATTCTACTAACTAAAACCCTCTCTTAAGCCGGAGGAATAGGTTTACAACTTACCCGAACGACCGAACGGGATTTCTTGCCTCAACTACCGAAGAGGACTTCAACTCAATTACAAAAAACAATTATTCGACTTGTTGTGTTCTTGTCAACACTAATGAGTCCAATGTAGTACAATATTCCTATAATCTTATCCTCGAGAGTATGCAATGTGTTTGTGAAGATTTAGGAAATGTGAATTGCTATGAATCAAAAAAACGTTATAAACAAAGTAGGGATTCAAGCAATAGATTGGTGATTGCTTTGAAAACTTTTAGAGAATATAAAATAAGTTCATGAAAGTAGTGAGATTAAAGCATAAGAAAATTGGTGAAATAAAGATGTTAGAACCATGTATATATAGGTGTAGAAGAGATGCATTTGTTGGCTAGAGATGTAGACAAGAGATGCTTCCATTTCCATTGAAGAATAGTTGCAACTCTTGGGAGGAAGAAGGTGTCCATTCGGAGAAAATTCGCAGGTCTAAATTTAGTCGACTGAGCAGGGATTTCAGTCGACTGGAAATGTAAAGAATTTTTTTCAAGAATAGATTCAGTCGACTGAGCAGGTTGTTTCAGTCGACTTGGACTGTGCATGTTTGTATATGTGTAACGGATTCAGTCGATTGGGCTTACCTGTTTAGTCGACTGAACTATTGGTTTTTGCATAGTGAATGTTTATCTAGAAAATGAAGTTTATAAAACGTGCTCTAGTGTTTGTGCAAGCCTCTAGAGGATAGATTTTAATAATAAATCTAAACTAAGACCTATATTTAAATTATACTCATGCTATCCTCGGTCTTCATCGTTCTTCCTTCAGCTTTGCACATATCTCTTCCTTTTTGTTGAAGCACATTGTCATTAATCAAAATATAGCGCATCAACATTCTCCCCCTTTTTGATTGATGACAATACTGAAACGTGTAGAGATGTAATTATTTCCTCCCCCTGAATATATGCACTGTCTTTCCTACAAAACAAGGTTAGTAACATAGATTTCTCCCCATTTGTCATCGACAAAAAGGAAGTAATAATTGCAGAAGTATATTATCAAAACAATCACTGATATACATAACTATAGTTTCAAAAACTTAGAATGTAGCATAAATAAATGAAACATAGAAGGCTATTTATACAAGTCTTTTGAATAGTGTTTTTTGTTTTTTTTTTGAAATAGAAAATCAAACCATAAGAGAGTTATTCATCTTTATCCCAATCATATGAGCCTTCTCTCCCTCCCTCCGGTTCGCGAATAACGAGTCCACAAGTGGGTGGTCTATAAGCTCTTCCACCTTGACCACCGCTATTCCCACTTGTGCTACTGCTTGGATTTTCTTCGGATGGCGTCCATGTGAAAGTTGGTGCCGGACGCTTGCCACGGGAGGTTGAAGCAGTAGTGGACCTTGTGCATGAGATGGCATCCCATAATTTGTTGAAGAACCCTTTAATTCTATCAAGTTTATGATCTACCTTCTTGAGGCGATTATCAAGAATTTGTTGATTTTTTGATAGAATTCCCAACGATTGATTGGTAGTAAAACTTGGTTCAACGATACGAATTTCATCCTCTTGATCAAAAGGTTCTTCATGTTGGGCTTGAGGAGGTTGTTGCGGTTCTTGATGTCTAACTTCCCATTCGGCAAGAGATATGATGCGAGAAGGTCTAGCCGGAAGTTGCATAAGGCTTATAGTCCGATGGTTAATTTGATGAACCATTGTATTTTCGGACTCTGGTAATGGTGTATCAACGTTGAGGAGTAGTCGCATGATATACTCGCCAAAATATATTGTTCGCATTTTGCCATTATTGAAAGTAAGAAATTCATCAAGAATTAGTTTGACCCAATTAACTTGAATATTGCCCCAAATAGCATATAGTGCTCTATAATTGTTTGGGTATACAATTTCATATGAGCCCATTCGAGGAGTGATTGTTTGCATAAGAGCTTTGTGGAGAAGCCTTGCTCTAGGTCATAAGGAAGTTGATTTAATATCCTGGATGTTGATTTTATCGTCCAAAAATTGATGATTTATGTTGTCTCGAATATGTGGATTAAATTTGATTTCTTCAAGCTTCCTTCCCATGTTAGGAGATCCTAAAATGTGTGCAATTCGGTCTAGGGAAAACCATACCCTTTTGCCGCACACCATACTCCAAACACCATCGTTTGGATTTCTTGGAGTTTGGTGTCGAAGGTTAAGATTTGCATAGAACAATTTGACCATAATATGATTGATTGCATGGTCATTTCGTTTTATGTCTAAGAGAGACGTTAAACCTGCTTGATCCGTCAAAGCTTGTATGTTGTACGTTTGGAGACTCTGAAAATCAACGAAGGAGTGTTCAAAGATCCGAGAATTCTTCATTTTGTTCCACCTTGTGACCGCCACTCCATCATAAAGCCATTGAGCAATTTGAGCGTCAATTGGCTCGGAGGAGGTTGACGTAGAAGCCCTTGATCTTTTTGAAGCCATTGTTGTGAGAGTTTCGAGAGGGATTTGAAAAAAAATTAAGATTGGAGGCTAGGGTTTTGAAGAATAATGGTAAAGTAGGAGCTTTTGGAATGATAAAAGTAAAGAGTAAAGGTAGAAATTGGTGGTAAAAAGGAAAAAGTAACCTGGGATACGACGTTCAGTCGACCGAATAGTCTGTTCAGTCGACTGAATTGATGGCCGAAAATTTTCTGTGTTAAATTCAGTCAACTAAAAAGTGTTTTTAGTCGACTGAACCATTGTCCGAAAGTTTCTGTGGTAAATTTAGTTGACTATGCAGAGCAATTAGTCGACTGAGCTATTGGAAATTATTTTCTGCCTTATGTTCAGTCGACTGAGCAGTAAGGTTCAGTCGACTGAACCTTGTGTTTTTGGTGTTCTAAATTTTTAAAGCAAAATATTTTGATTGAAAGAAACGATTACAATTGTATAGACATATTGTAATATAACAACATGATTTGACCAAAAATAAAAAATAATCACTTCTTTGGAGATGGACTATTTTTCTTTTGCGGTTTATTTCCTTCATTCGCCATATAGTTTTTGTCCCATGAATTTGGACTATATTGAGGATTTTTTGGCGACATCCAAGATTCAATGGATCGGCTGGTGTACGGTATGACGAAGATGGATCATACGAACTAACTGGTCGAGGTAGGGGCTTAGTCACATCGTTTTTCTTCGAGCTACAAAAACGTAAACCGATTTTCTCAAGAAAACTTAATCGTCTACCCGTTACTTTTTGTTCAAAATATAATTCATGTTGAAGGTCAATTTGTTGCTGTTGAAAATGATGAATTTCATCAATCTTTCTTTTCGTATCAAGAGAGATAAAAAGTACACATTTTGCCTTCTTCGAATCCGGTGTGTAGCCAGTTCGATAGTTTTCCCATTTATGAACTGGCTCATGCTTTGGTGTAGGCGTAGGTAGTTGTGGTGATGTAGGTGAGTTATCGACTGAGGAGGTAATGTTGAATGTAGAGTATGAATTTTTGCAAGACATTTTTATATTGGATTTTCAAACTTTGTAAATTTTCCTTTTGGAAATAACATATGTATAGATGTGTATATATAGTATGAAAATTCCAAAAAGAATGTGGTGTTAAATCATTAAGAATTTATAACCAAAAATTAAATTAATGGTTAATATTTTCTTTGAAAATGGATGGTTATGTAATATTAGCTAATGGATGGTTAATAGTTTCTTTGAAAATGGTTAATATAGGTTTAGTGAATAAAATATTAGCTACTTCAAAATATCTTTGAAAGATATTATTCCTAGTTCTCGTCGTAATTTTATGAATGTGTTTTCTAGTAATGATTTAGTAAATATATCGACAATTTGATTTTCGGTAGAAATACATTCTAAATTTATGATTCCTTTTCCGATATTGTCGCGTAGAAAATGGTGACGAATATCAATTTTGTACGAGAATGATTTACTGGATTTTTAGATAAATTTATTGTACTTGTATTATCACAATATATTGTAGAATTTATTAAATTTATATGAAAATATTTAAGTATTTGTTGCATATAGATGACTTGAGTACAAGCTAAAGCGGCTGATATATATTCTGCTTCACACGTGGAAAGCAAAACACAATTTTGTTTCTTAATAAACCAAGATACAAGTGATTTTCCAATTAAATGGCATGTACCACTTGTACTTTTTCTATCTGTTCGAGATCCACCGAAATCAGCATCACTAGACGATACTAACTCGAATGGACACTCTTTTGGATAGAAAAGACCAAAATCTTTAGTACAGTTAAGATATCTCATAATTCGTTTTACAGCTCTTAAATGTGATTCTTTAGGGCTAGATTGAAAACGTGCACATAGACATATACTCTTCATTTTGTCTGGTCTGCTAGCGGTTAAGTAAAGTAAGGAGCCCATCATACTTCTAAACAATTTTTGGTCTACACTTTTGCCATTTTCATCTCGATCGAGATGAGCAGTGGTACTTATAGGAGTAGGTTTAACAGAAGTGTTTTCCATTCCAAAACGTTTAATTAGATTAGCACAATATTTTTCCTGGTTTATGAAAATTACATCTGTTAATTGTTTAATTTGAAGTCCGAGAAAATAGGATAACTCTCCCATATGGGACATTTCGAACTCCTTAGTCACTATATTTGTAAATTCTTTACATAAGTTTTCATTTGTCGAACCGAATATAATTTCATCTACATATATTTGAATTATAAGAATATCTTTACTAGTATTTTTAATGAAAAGAGTTTGATCTAATTTTCCAATTTGAAATCCCGAATCTAGTAGATAGGTCTTAAGTTTCTCATAGCAAGCACGAGGTGCTTGTTTAACTTGAGAATTCATTTCACCTATTATATTTTATGCTGGGTGATCTCGTAATATTCTTTGGTGGAGATCTTAGTTCATTATTACAATTTTCAAGGTTTGTATTTTCTATATTTATAAATTCTTCATCATCTTTTATACTCAAATTTTTATTAAAATTTGAATCTAAAGATTATGTAAAGTTTCTTCAATTATGTTTGTTTGTTTATTAAATACTCGATATGCTTACTTCGTTCTGAGTATCCTACAAAAATTCCTTCGTCGGCTTTTGGAACAAATTTTCCAAGTTGATCTTTTGTATTTAAAATAAAACATTTTGATCCAAATATTTTAAAATAAGATATATTTGGCTTTTTGTTATTAAATAGTTCATATGAAGTATTTTTAGTTAATGGTCTAATTGATATACGATTTAATACATAACATTCAGTAGCTACGGCTTCTGCCCAAAAATGTTTTGGTAGAAAACTTCCATTTAATAATGTTCTTGCACATTCTTGTAATTTTCTATTCTTTCTTTCTTCAACTCCATTTTGTTGAGGAGTTCTAGGAAATGAAAAATTATGATTTATTCCTTTCTTTTTACAAAAAGATTCAAAAGCTTCATTTTCGAATTCGCCTACATGATCGCTTCGTATATTTTTAATCTTCAAATCTTTAGTGTTTTGAATTCTTTTGACAATGTTTTAAAATGCTCAAAAGTATCACTTTTATTTTTCATAAAAATAGTCCATGTATATCTTGAGAAATCATCAACTATTACAAACACATATCGATTATGATTAATGGATTGAACCTGTGTTGGTCCAAATAGATCCATATGAAGTAATTCTAGTGGTTGTAAAGTAGAAATATTTTTCTTAGATTTGAAAGATGACTTTGTTAATTTTCCTTTTTGACAATCATCACAAAGATTTTTTTATTTTAAAGTTTATCTTGGGTAAACCTCTTACTAATTCATTTTTAGAAAGTTTTCTAATAGTTTTAAAATTAATATAACAAAATCTTTTGTGTCATAACCAAGGATCACTATCTTTGGCTAGTAAACACATATTTGTATTATGATTAATTTTCATATTAAGAACATAAATATTCCTATCTCTATTTCCTTCAAAAACAAGATTTTGGTTTTGATGAAAAATACTACATTTATTTTTCGAAAAAGTTAATTTAAAAGCCTTGTCACAAAGTTGACTTATGCTTAGTAGATTATGTTTTAGATTTTCAACTAATGAAAATATTTGTTGTAAAAGATAAATTCGATGTACCGTAATTGCTTACATCTCCTTTGCCAATGATATAACCTTTTGAATTGTCTCCGAAGGTAACCGAGCCACCATCAAAGTATGTGATTTTTGTAAGCATATTTTTGTCGTCGGTCATGTGTTTTGAGCAACCACTGTCTAGTATCCATTTCTTCTTTTTGAGTGGAACCTGAAAATAAATATGTAATTATTGGTACCCACTTTTTAATAGGGTCCTAA
The DNA here is from genome assembly GCA_030765085.1 of Allium cepa. Taxonomy (NCBI): domain Eukaryota; kingdom Viridiplantae; phylum Streptophyta; class Magnoliopsida; order Asparagales; family Amaryllidaceae; genus Allium; species Allium cepa. Next base: position 298,148,161 of record CM060946.1, read on the forward strand.
AAGTTAGAGCTTAGGAAACTAAACCCAATTCGGTTCAGTATCCTTTTTATAAATATAGTTTTTATTATTACGAACACTATCCATAAATGTTTTAATATATTTATTCCTAATTAAAATATTGTTAGTTTTTGGAACCCAAATTTTGACTATCTTGGTTTCTACTTTTGTTTTAATAGGTTCTCTTAATAACATTTGTTGTTTTGAATCAATATTCCTCTTAAAATTTGTATTTTTCTTTTTAGGAATTTTTGACTCCTTTTTATATCCTAATCCATGTTTATTTGAAGAGAATTGAGAATTTTCTAAAATCTTAGATAAATTTTCTCTTCCTTTGTTAAAGTTAGAAACATTTTTAGTGATGTTATCTAATCTAGCTTGAAGACTATTATTTTCTAACTCAACTTGTCTAATCTTAGTTTTTAACTCATGATTTTCAGAAACAATTATATCATTCTTTGTCTTTTGAGTTTCAATTTCTTGACTTAAAAGTGATAATTGAGTTTTCGAATTTGAATGAGATTCTTAAACTTTTTCAAGTTCTTCTTCTAGAATTTTCTTTTCATCTTTTAACACATCCCTTTCAAATTCAGCTTTGTTTTGATTTTCACGAGTTTCCTTGAGTTTCTTTTTAAGAGTTTTTATTGTGCTCAAAAGTTTAGTGTTTAATTCAATTAAATCATCAAAATTTAAATTACTAACCTCAGATTCTTGAGCCATAAAACATACATTCGCCTGTTCATTGTCGCTATCATTTTCACTTTCAGATGAAGAAGAATCTGAATCGTCCCATGTTACAGAGAATGCCTTCTTTTTGAATTTCTCTCTCTTGTTTTAATTATTGAGAGCTTTCTGATTCTCTTCTTTTGCTTTGGACAATCCTTGTGCATGTGACCTTTCTTATGATAGTTGAAACATTCTATGTTCGAGGATGTAGGTTTGTTCAAGAAATTCTTATTGAATCCGTTTTTATTTCCTTTTCTATATCTTAATAATTTCTTGAAATTTTTGGCTATAAATGCTAAATCCTCGTCTTCATACTCTGATTCTTCCTTTTCTACATGAAAAGCTACATTCTTTCCTTCTTGAGCTCGATCTTTCTTAGCTTTCATATTTACTTCATACGACATAAGATTTCCAATTAATTCCTCTGGTTTCATTGTAGATAGATCATTTGCTTCCTCGATTGCTAGTACTTTTCTCTCCCATTCATCAGTGAGTGAATTTAGAACTTTAGACACAATGTCGAAGTCCATGTATTTTTCTCCTAGTCCTATTAAGGCATGATGAATGTCTTGAAATCTCGAGTACATGTCATTGATGGATTCATTTTGTCGCATTCTAAAGTTTTGGAATTGGTTCTTCAGCATGGATATCTTTGTTTGTTTGACCTTGTTTGTGCCTTCATGTATGACTTTAAGTGTTTCCCATATCTGATATGCAGTAGTACATTTGCTAACATGGTTGAATTCATTTCTATCTAGGGCGCAAAATAGAATATTCATAGCTTTGGCATTTGCACTAGCTTCATTCTTCTGAGTTTGTGTCCATGTAGGATAATCGATCGTGGGTACAACGAACTCTGCTTGAGTGGCATTCCAGGCTTCGAAACTTGTTGCTTGCATATAAATCCTCATCCTTGTAGCCCAATAGTTATAGTTTAGTCCATTGAATAGGGGGGCTTTGGGTAGATTGTCCTTCTGCAAATGTAGAACTATAGGCAGATGTTGTGCTTGTACTTGCATTATTTTCCATATTATCAATATGTCTAATAAAGGTGTTATGGTTATAGGACGGCCTTGCTCTGATACCAATTGAAAGAAGCCGTGGGGTAGGATCGTATAATATGGAATAGTGGATGGTATAGGCCAATAACAATAAGCAATAAGTAAAGTAGACACCAGGATTTTATACTGGTTCAGACCTCTAGTCCTACATCCAGTCCCTAAGCTTCACTTAGGAATTCTACTAACTAAAACCCTCTCTTAACCCGGAGGAATAGGTTTACAACTTACCCGAACAACCAAACGGGATTTCTTGCCTCAGCTACCGAAATGGACTTCAACTCAATTACTAAAAACAATTATTCGACTTGTTGTGGTCTTTTCAACACTAATGAGTCCAATGTAGTACAATATTCCTATAATATTATCGTCGAGAGTATGCAATGTGTTTGTGAAGATTTAGGAAATGTGAATTGCTATTAATCAAAAGAATGTTATAAACAAAGCAGAGATTCAAGCAATAGATTGGTGATTGCTTTGAAAACTTTTAGAGAATATAAAATAAGTTCAAGAAAGTAGTGAGATTAAAGCATAAGAAAATTGGTGAATTGAAGATGTTAGAACCATGTATATATAGGTGTAGAAGAGATGCATTTGTTGGCTAGAGATGCAGACAAGAGATGCTTCCATTTCCATTGAAGAATGGTTGCAACTCTTGGGAGGAAGAAGGTGTCCATTCTGAGAAAATTCGCAGGTTTAAATTTAGTCGACTGAGGAGGGATTTCAGTCGACTGGAAATGTAAATTTTTTTCAGGAATAGATTCCGTCGACTAAGCAGGTTGTTTCAGTCGACTGGGACTGTGCATGTTTGTATATATGTAACAGGTTCAGTCGACTGGGCTTGCCTGTTCAGTCGACTGAACTATTGGTTTTTGCACAGTGAATGTTTATCTAGAAAATGAAGTTTATAAAACGTGTTCTAGTGCACGGCTTCTTTTAGAAATAAAGTAAAAAAACAATGAAAAACAGATTTATAGTGGTTCGGCATTGAATGTTTACGTCCACTCTGACGAAACAACTTAATTGATCACTTGAATTTATGAGTATAAGAGGGATCAGATCGAAATTCGCAAATACAATGGAGTATAGGCAAAATAACAACGTAAAGATCCTTAAAATGAATAATGAACTCTATATTTATAGGGTAGATGATTGAATATCTTCTTGAAAATTTATCGATAGAATGTCCAGATGTAGACGAGGTCACCAGGAAATTTTGAGGCCCAACTCCCTGTGTAGAGCGATCGGTACCAAACGATTAAGGCTTCAACATGGTAGCTTGCAATCAGTTTGTTTCTTTCCCCCTACATGCTAGATTTATGTTTATAAAGTTGTTTGCATAGATATCTTCAGGTTTTTGGACATAACGATCTATTTTCTTTAAGTTGAACTGTTGGTTGATAATGTTATATTCATAGTGATAAGATCTGATCCCCTATATAGGGGAAAGGATGGGTACCGATTCTTTGCCTATAGGAGGCACAAATCCATATTTAGAGTGTTATGGAGAGTCTATCTCTTGGTCTCGCTTGATTGTTACTTCATATTATTGTATGTGCTTGATCTTTGGACTCTATGATCTTCTTTCTAGGATACTTGTCTGGTCCATCATTAGTCTAACTTGGCTAATTTGCCTGGATATGGCCAAGTCTAATAACCGGATAACAGTTTTTATATATAATAAGCTGAAAAATGGAGCTCAAACGAAGAAGTTTTGAGCATTTGAAGTTTTCAAATTTAAACTAGTTCAAATTCAAACGAGTAATTAAATTTAAAAATTAACAGTAGAATTAGCTTGGGGGATAAGTAAACATTAAAACATTAATTAGTAATTAAGAAATAAAAAAATCAGGCAATGGAAACAAAATTTACATTCCTAAATTTAATAGAGAGGTCAACCGATGGTATAGGGGTGGTCGACCTCTCCTATTTAATGGAGGCTAGAGTTTTTAGATAATGTACATTCCAGATTTATCCGTTTTAATCGAGTTTAATCCTACGGTTCTGGTACATTTCAGCCATTATAAATAGAACCCTACCCTCTCCACTTTCATTCACAAATATTTTAGGATCATCAATGAAGCTTTGTCAATTCACTTCTTCTTAGATTCAGAAATCACCATTAGGGTTCTGGTAAGGAATCCTATATACCTATCTTTGTTTATTATTTAATTCCTAAACCACTTCTCCTCCAACCTTTTTGAATCTAATATACACACGAACAAATACGTTGTTGTATGTATATCAAAAGGAAGAGATCTAAAGGAGATTATAATAGGCATTGCAAATCCAAATAGAAGTAAACCTAAGGACCAACTTTGAGTGGAAATCGTAGTTTTTCTATTTTAGCAGTTGAATAGTATAGTCTGGATTTGATATGTGCTTTAGGTTAGTTTTGGATTATGGAAAAATCATATTAAAAATCCCTAAAATTTCCCCTAAAGAAAAATGTCAATTTCTAGGATTGGAATCTTAATTGTTTTATGTTAAAATAATGAAGTTTTGGGGAATTTTGCAGTTTATGTATTTTACCTTCTGCTCCACTTCTTATTCCTTTTCTCTAGATCTGATTAAGGGATTTAGTTGAGCAAAGGTATGTAAAGCAAAATCTTTATTTGTAGCTACATCGTCGATTTCTATGAAATTCAATAAGATTTCACTTGTTCAAATTCCATATAGAAGTAGTTAAATAGTGCATAGAATTGATGAAATTGAAAGTTTCCATTTTTCGTTTATTCCGTTGTTTTAGTATGAGATAAGTTAGACTTAGATTCTATATACAAGTCTATTTATTGAAATTTTTGATATGAGTATTTAATCCTTGTTATGGATACTAAAATTCATTATCATGGATATTGAGATTTGGACATTATTGGTAAAATGGAAAAAAAGGAAAGAAATGTGTTATTATAGTTTAAAAGGAATCGACATTTAAGGTTAGTTAGGATGTAATCTTCGCTTACATAGAAAATATTAAATGCATATTTATTTATATATTAATTAGCATAATAAACGTATAATTATAACGTTAATTGCATAGTTAATTAGGTAATAATCATCAACAAATCCCGCTTAGAAAAGCAATTAATATTTTAAGGCATAATAAGAAAGATTCCTTATAAGGCCTTAGTTATGGAATAGCGATATGAGTATTAATATATAGAGTATTTAAATTATGGCTAAGTCATAAGGATGCAAGGTCAGTCAAAAGGCACATAAAAGTTTGCCCAGCTAATCTGGCTAGCAGCAGTGGGACTTTATGGCTGATGTGTGACATCTCCTATGATAAGTGTTTATAATAACACAAAGTTAGTGTCAAATTCTATAGATAAAGTCTGCCCAGCTAATCTAGCTACCAGTTCCTATGAATAGTTGGACTAATGCGAGACATCATTATGAGTATGGTTCATAATATGAAGGGTCTTCTTCAGGGTCTTGAGGTATTATGTAGCCGTTTGAGTGGATGCCGCTTTTTCTCAAATGAAGTAGTAAATAGAGATGGGGTCAGTCATTAGGCACGATAGGTGATGTCTCGATATTGGCTCATTTTGGGATAATTATTAAGTGATTGATTGAGGGTCCGCCTTTCCATAAAGAAGTATTAAGTGGCTCAAGAAATTCCATGTGATGTCAGCTTGATAGTCACTATTAAGGAGTCTACCTTGGGAATAAATATTGAATGATAAGGTCTAACTCAATTAACGTCTTAAATGGCTAGATCTACCTATTTTTCGATAAAAGGTATTAAGTGGCTTGGGTACTATCTCTCACATTGTTAGACATTTATGATATTAGTTATGGGTTATAGGATTTAGAAACCTACTTCGAGAATGGAAGATATTGTGTGCTTGTTTGAGGACCCACCTTCATTCCTTATATGAAGTATTAAATAGTTTAAAGACATATTCATATTGAAATTATACTGCCGAAGTATAGAAATAGTAAGGCTCGAGATTTCTATTCACCAGACACTTATTGTTCTGACTCCCTTGTTATTACAACATAGGTTAGAGAAGGAGTTGGTGATACTTGAAGCGGCGAGAATGAAGCTTATAGCAGTTATTATCTATCATTTTTTGTTATTTTCTATTGTATTTATGAAATCTATTTTTGAACAAAATGTTGTAACGGTTGACTTTATGTAATGTTTTATGACATTTGAAATGATTTGAAATAAATGGGTACTATTACTATTATTATATTTTATTCCTTTCACTATGAGTTCTGAAAGAATAGATGGATAGCTCTATTTTGTTATTTTTACCAACTAACAGCCAACTTTAGAATGGGTCTAAATTTCGATGGGTCTTTTCTAGGTCGAAATTTAGGCATATTTCGAAATGGGTTGATACAGCACTAATGAGAGAAGTAGCTCTCAGCTTACAAACTCAATAAGATGACATGACAAATTCGAGGCACGACCCCACAGGACCGCCAAGATGGATAATTAGCCTATTTGGTGGGTCTAATTCATGCGCTCTCCATAGTGGCATGAACACTATAATGTTGATTCCCAAAAATACCCCCAACTATATGTCCTACTGAGAGTAGTAACTCTTACTCTCGACTCCAGAAGTCGTCAAGAGGGTGATAACAACTTCACTCGACTTTATAAGTCTTATTGGGAGTGATAACTAATACTCTCGACTTGATGAGTCCTGATAAGATCCACGTCACATGCTCTCGACTCTAGAAATCTTGCTGAGAGTAGTCGCTCTCGATTATACGTGTCCTGATGAGAGCATCGTAATATAACAAATCCTCGACTATTAACCCTAATAATAGATAATTATACTTAACTACTTAGCCCATAAAGGATACAACAGAATATATTCTTAACAAAATGAGTCCTAATGAGTGTAATAATAAGTACTCTAGATTCTGCATGTCTAAATGAGAGCATCATAACATACTAATTCCTCAACTATTAACCTTAAGAGTAATATAATATAACTCGACGGTTTTGTCCTAAGAGGATAAATCTATAAATCTCAACATATCTCTAGCTTGTAGCTCTCGGAGAGAAATAAAACGCTTGACTACTAAGCTCTAAGGAGTCATCTCTAGGCGATATCAAAAATTCATAACCCATCTCCATAATATAAGTGACATCTACACACCAATAATACTCGAATAAGTATTACTTGGGCATCTTATTCCACTCAGTATTACTCGAATGTTTACCAGAAGCTAGTAAACCACACTTACCAAAATAACAATATTCTGTAATATGAGTTAATACAAAAATGAAATAATATTATCGAATGCCCATCCCAGATGGTATTAATAACCCACTTATTCAATATCCTCATTATATAGAATTAAATCACAAAATCAATGAATATTTTAATTTCGAACCAATGGTATATAGAAAGGGGAATACATGTCAAACTTCTATAAATAAGTTTATATAATCGAAAATCCCCATTTGAAATTTCCTTTTAGCCCTTTTTATTAAATATTCAATTTACAAAGGAATTTTCCTTCGAAAATATTATTAAAAACCCTCGTCTTATATTTATAAAAATTCAATATATTCAATTATTCTTGAAATTTTCTATATTCATTTTAAATCAACTTTTATTCCTAAACCAATTCCCAATAAGTTATTTTATTTTTCCAACAACTTTTATTTATTTGTAAATATACTTCAATTAAATTTAAAATCCCATAAATAATTTTTTGAATCTTTTTAAAATATTTTAAAAATGAGAAATCAATAAATCATCGAAAATAAAAATCATGGAGCAAAATTCTCCAAACTCATCATTCATCGGTATTAATTTTTTCGTGTGGCGTGAGTTGAATAACATTGAATTATGGCCATCCTTAGGTTGCACACACATTATATAAGTAAACTTCACAAATTAAGTACATTCGCGCACCATCTCCTTTGCATTTTTATAAATCCAACATAGACAAAACTCCACTATCACATACCGAAATCACAATAAATATCAAAACAATCAATATAATATCCTAAATAAGCATTTCAAGCAAGCAATTCTTTCGATAATGGGATAAATATAACATGAAATGGAATATAAATATATTTGTGAGGTTAGATACTCAAAAAAACGATGCTAGAATAAACAAGTCAGTAGTTAAGTCCTTCGCCATTGCCGCTACACCGGCCTAGGTACTATCCACATCAACCTCTTACGACAACAGTTGCTGCCTCCACCTCGCTAACACCGACATCACTGCTTTCACTGGCAAACATTCGACACTGCACACCTTCCAATCATGCACGTCAGTAACCAGGGTTGCATGCCTCCCTGTAATTATTCCTGAGCATAGCGGAGATCTCTACGTCTTCCTCCTAGTATTGATAGCCCACTCTATGGTGCATGCGCTCGCTCCAGTGCCCATGTCTCCATCTCGTCGCGCTTCCCCAAAATTGAGCGCTAGCCTCAAATGTTGCTTCTCTGCCTCGACATTGAAAGCTTCGCGAAATTTCCTTTTTTTAGCATGAATCGATATAGATATTAGGGCAAAGGGAAGGTAAAGTCAGGTTTATTACATTTTGAACCAGGTTAAGGGTTTAGAAATAAAAAGTGGTGTTTTTAATTGGGCTTGGATTTCGGGCTCTAGTTCTAATTAAAACTAATTTTTTAATTGAACAACTCTTTTAAATTGTAACTAAGTTCCAATCTAATTTAATTTAATCGACATTTCACTCCACAAATTATACTTTTTAAATTAGATAATTTTATTCGATTTAATGCCCAATTATTTATTTTCCACTATTTTAATCATATAACAATTATTTGTGTTTTAAAATTATTTTATATTCATTTAAAATAAATTATTCAAATCCAAAATATTATCCAAAAAAATTTACAAACTTAATTTCAATTTATTTGAAAAATCTTTTATTAAACAAACTTTAATTAAATAAATATTAACTTTCAAAAATATTAATGATCAAATATCAAATAGAAACCATTTTATTTTAATGTAATTTATTTAATTTATGGCATAGAAAGCAACATTGTTACAAAATAGGTGGATACCGAGTCATTGCCCAACATAATTATAGAAAAAGTCTTGAAGTTTGTGATATAGCCATTGCCCAACATAATTATAGAAAAGTTCACTCGTTTTTATCAAAAGAACAAAATAATAAAGGGTTTTTCTATAACACCCTATAATTTTTACACGATGAATTAAAAAGAAATTTAATAAATAAATAATAGTGCTGTAAAACAGAATTTTTATAAACTTCGAAATTTGGTCACGAAACATATACCGTTGGGTTCGTGGCAATTTTCTTATCAGTTTTCGTATATAAAGTTTTCTAATCGACGTTCACACAAAAAAGTTACTAACGTTTGAAGTTTTTGAATCAGTAATAATTATATATGTAATTATGGTAATAAAAGTTAATTGATGCTAATTTCTAACGCTAATGGAAAAATTAAATGTTAAGAAATGTTAATGTTAAATCAAATCAAAGAGGATACACGCATACACAAATATATATGTATATATATATATATATATATATATATATATAGGAAACAAATTATACTAGTGCATCAAATAAGGAATAAAACGTAAACAAATCATGCAACAAAATTAACAAACAATAGGTCGACCATTAATGTATCCAAGTCAACCGGTAGTGTTCGACCATAAGCCCTAGGCGATTGACCGTTGCCTGTGTTAAATCGTGATTTTAAAATAAGGAATGGACGAGTGATGCACTATAATATTTTACTTGCACGTGAAGTAATGAAGGGGAGTCACTAATTAAAATAAAGATTGGCTAGGATAAATTTGACGCCCCATGTTAACTTTAAACCCCTATAAATACATGCATAGTTTCTCACTTCTTTTCTCTTATTTTAGGGGTTATAGAGTGGAGCTCTGCCATTCTCTTTTCTTTAAGATTTATAGAATTATAAGAACTATAAAGGTAGTAAAATACTAAATTATATATATTTAAGTGGAGAAAAGAGATAAATGAGAGAAGAGATGGGTAGATACAATTCAGAACGGAAACAAAGGTAAATTCATAAATATGAAACTTTAATTTAAAATCGATTCAATCAGTTCCTCAAATCTATAGTTTTTAGAGATGTATACTCTTTTTATTTTTTTGGATTTGAAATAAGAGAGTGCCAAATAAAAAGGGAATGGATCCAGATCTAGAAAATTGAAGCTAATTAAAAGATGAGTGGGAAATTACATGTTTCGAACAAGATTAGATTTATATCATTGAAATAAATTTCATATGTGTTTAAAATCATTTTGGGTATTTTATTGTAAATGCGAAAGTAATATATATAAATATCGATGTGGAATTTTTAATTTAATACACTTACTAATTAAAATGATAAATAACGAACTGGATAATAAAATGTATACGCGTAATCATCATGGGATAAATTTAATGAAATTGATTATGGAATCGATTAGATGAAATTGATTATGGAATAGATTTGATGAAAATGGTTATGGAATAAATTGGGGGTAGATAATAGTTTAGAGTTCCAGTTTCGATTTGAGTACTACTAGGATTAATTGTAATTAGGTTGAGATTCGGCATAGTTCAATTCATTGGAATGAAAAGAGGTAATAACATAAGTCTCCCTCAATCATCCAAGTTACGAATAAAGGTGTATTGTTTGAAAATATCAAGGAATCTAAATTTAAAGAAATAGATGTACAAAATAAGGGAAACCCTGTATTTGTTTTGTCTATTTCAACAAAGAAATATAATATAATTCCTTGTAATTTCACACAAAACACAAGTTCTCTTTTAAGTAATTCATAGAGAATTATAGCATTAACAATTTCTTCTGTAGGGAAAAGTGGTTCCAATGCATTAAAATATAAGATCTTTAAGTATAATAAAAAACTGAAGTAAATACGAAGGAACATCTTAACCAGTAAATTAGAAACAGTAATGAACGATAGTAAATAAAAGTTAAGTTATGTAAGACTTATTAAACATCAATGATTGAAAGCAAAGAAAAGTAATAATTAAATGTATGCAAATTCAAATATACACTATGACGGGCGTGAAGTATATATGTTTCAAACTAACTTAGTAAATACGAATGACGTAGTCATTAAAATGGGTTATAATACAAGGTTAGTAGTGTTACACAGCATAAGTCCACCCATCGCAAGGGACTACCAACAGTTGTGTATACTTTATATTAATGTGAGATATATCCAACTACATGATCCGTAGAGAGTATAGGCTTGCGTATAGATAAAAGGAATACCCTAATAGATAGTGTCTGTTTTAAAAATAGGAAAGGGATGTATTTCCTTGATTGCGTTAGGAGTCTAAATAAGATGGCGATCATCTCGATGCTATGTTAGTAGGAATGGCACTAAATCAGGAGAAGGAGCTACTTAGCTTGAGGGCGTCATCGGTCCAGAGTGGTCAAAATGGGAAAGACGAGGTTACACCTAATGGGCTACGCCTCTTACTAGGGAAGGCCATGATAGGTAATGCATGACCACAGTTTTTTGCTAGTTTGTTTATTTGGGCAAGGCTAGTTAACCCATAAAATAGTTCTTTCAAAAATTGAACGGGGTTGTCCATGGAGCCGAGTCCATAATATGAAACAAACAAGTTAGTAAGTCGACAAGGTGAGATAGAATATGGCTAAACTTTTGTGACACCATTATTAGGCACTAAAAGGATGTTCTACTAGTACATGGGCAATTTGGCCTAGATACTGATGATGATGCCTAGAAGTGCATAATTACGGATGCTAGCAGGGATAATATTTTGGTTCAAAGGGGGACTCTGGCATTTATATGTTTATACATACATGCAAGTGGTTATATTCAGTTTTAGGTAGATGGGATGTATCGTACGTGAACTTAGAGTCGCGACAACTAAGTAAAAATTAAAAGACATAACATGTAATGGAAGCCAATTGGTATAAACTAGTGCTACGTAGAAAATGTATAATTCACCGGTCACCAAAGCGTTGTTCTGACCCCCCCCCCCTCTCATTACAACTCATAGGATAGCTTTAAAGGACACGTGCTAGTGCAACATGGGAACGGTGAAAGGATAGGTTTCCTTATGCATGCTTGACACTGACATGGACACTAGATATTGGAAACTGCCAACCTTGGTCGTTAATTGTACGATCTATTATACTTTACTATTCCGCTGTGAGATATATTGACAGTGCTCTGCTATGCAATTATTTGTTTACTTGCAGAATACCAAACCAATAATCTATACTTTAGTGGACTTGGGTTTTCGATTTAGCAAAAATTCATGCCTACTGAGGTGCAAATTGTTACATTTGGTATCAGCTTAGGTTGATCGATCTTGAAAATTAGGAAAGGTTGTGTAAACTATTTGTATTTTGACTATAAATATAAAAACATTATATGCCAAATCCTATAAATTCTGACTATAAAGTAGTTTCAACTATACACTGAAATATGGATAAGTTGACTATGAGTCGGAACAATGGAAGAAATTGAAGATATACTCATGCCTCGATTACTCCATGGGAAATAGGTTATATGGGCAGTCGTTGAATTAAAAGGAGCATAAATGCAACATATATGGAAGGTCCCTAAAGCTGGATAGTACATGACTCCCTAGTTGGGCTCCCAATAGCCAATAATTGTAGATCCCTATATGATTGTCGATTGATAATATGTAGAAGATCTAGATAAAGGGAAGGTAAGAATCCATATGCTGTAGATATCCGGAAGCGATTGAGTTCCCGAAGGAAGGTGTGAAGTAGTCACTCTAAGACAATAGCTGGATTTTTAGTATTTGGAAGAAGATAAGTTAGCAAGTTGAAGAAAAGTCCAAAAGAAAGGGTAAATAGAATCCACTTTGAGTCTGACCTCATACGAAAGAATTAGATATAAAAGTTGAAAAATGATTTTAGTATAAAAGTTTACGAAATTTTAGAATATGTTTGAGAAAATATGCGTGTAATATATTTGAAATGGTTTTCAAAGGAATTTTTTGAAGGTAGAAAAACTCAATTTTTAAGAAACAGTTAAATATTAAATTTTTGAAAAAAGGTATACAAATAACCATGTACATTAAATAATTTAGTAGAAAATTTGTAACTTATTAGGACTAGAAATAACAGTAAATGAATTTTAATAAAAAAGTTAGTTCTTTTAAAATAGAAATATAGTAGAGCATATATAGCTCGTTGATTTTTCTAAGATGGAATATTTTTTTAGTGGATAAACTCTTGTTGGTGGATGATAGAAAGTGGTAAAACTTTAAAAGGGGGTAAATAGTATAGGAATGAAAATTAGAACCTGATAAAATAGCAGTGGGCGAATGCACTGCAATGGTTCAACCAAGAAGATAGTATATTGAGAGGAAAAGTATATATTAGAAGTAATGTTAGGAGATTATATTAAAAATAATACTAGTAATCTAGTTAGAAGAAACCAAGAAAATTAAGCCAAAACAAAGTAAAATGGACATTTTCCATTCTTATGTGCAGTTATTGCAAGTGTCTTTTAGAGGTCCCCTTCACATGATATTAGAGACTCCGCTAAGGATTGGAAGTAGAGATAGTATGAGTAATAAGGGAATGATAGAGTGAGAGTTGTTTTATCTACTTCAGATTTTGTCATTTGATGATGGATATTTAGAAATAATGTAAAGTTTTTTTTTGAGAAAAAATGGTTTGGGATAATAATTGAGCTTTTAAAACAGAAAAACTAATAAATGGTTTAAGTTAAAAGTCCCAATTTTTAAGAGGTAAAAGTGGAAATAAAAATAATCTCTAAAAGGAAAAGAACTTTTAAAAACTTAATTGTAGTTTTAAAAGTTAAGACATTAATTTATTTTTGAATTTGCTAAAAAGTTTTTAAGTTGTACTTTTAAAAGATAAAAGTTTTGGGATTTAAAATACTTCAAAAAAATTTAGTTTTTAATTTTGAAAATAAAGGCAAAGAACAAACATTTTTTTTTAAATATGGAGTAGATTGGAATAACTACCTATGTAGAACAGGGTAAAAGGTAAGGCTATGAAGAAGACGGCGATGACTGCTCTTAAAGCAACAATAAGGAATCCTCATAGAGTGTAAAGAATACCACTGAGAACCTAGGAATGTTCTGTTAGACATGTGTGCAAGCCATAAGAAGAGCTGCAAAGGAATGATAAATGGTATTAAAATACACTTCTAAGAGTTCTAGGGTACGCTCATAGGAAAGATCAAGAGTAAATGAAGTAAATACCAAGATTTGAGAATACTGTCAAGAGATTAGGATTAAGAGAAAATAGTGACAGAGGGTAATGAGATGGTAAACACAAGTAGAGGACATTGGTAGATTCAAAGTTAAGGAAGGAAAGATAGAGGATGGGAAAAGTTATTCCATCAAGCCAATTGCCATTGAATTGTTCAAAGGGTGCATAGTTTGTATTTCTTACCACTACGGTGTGGGAGGATGCTTAAATTGTTCCATAATTGGTATGGTAATGGAAGTAATGGATGGACTTTATTCACCAGAAGCCATGAAGAAAAGTTAAGATATGTAGGGTGCAGAATGATGGTAGATTAGAGAGGTCCATAGGTAGTAGTAGCTAGTACCTAGTGTTAGTAGTTGTATTTTCTTCCAGTAGTTGCTTTTCTTTTAGTTGGTTCATAGCATTAGTTGTTTCTTTTATGTAAAAGCACATACGATGTTTATGGTAATGTTCCTTTTAGTGTGTTTTCTCTGTGGACCGCGATATTATAAGAAAAACAATAAGACAACGAAATTTCAGGAAGGACACTTTGCTAATGCAAAAGAAACCAAAATAGAAAAAGGTAGAAGTATGAAATAAATTAAGCAAATTTTATTTAATTAGCTACAAAAGTAAAAGAAATAAGATTTAAATCTCAAAAGGTAGGAAATTTTTGGGAAGTAAATTTTGGCAAGCGACGGTTAAGGGAAAAGTTGTTGCGAAGCTACTGGTCAATGGCGATAAAATAAAATGCGCTTAGTGATGAGGAAGCCGTTTTGGCCATGGAATCTTTTCCTATATACCTTGTCGATAGGCAAACAAAAGTTAATTTTCGAAATAAACCATGTTTTAAAATTTTAAGATAAAAATTAATTATGCAAACTGTAGTTGAAAAAGTTGTAACGACCCGATATTTTCAACCATTCGCATCCGCACATGTCGGACTTGAATTGCTCAAAATACCGCATTGTAAATAAAATTTGGCAAATCTCAGAATATACAGTAAATACATAATCACTGATCACAGACACAGAGTAAATCATAATGCGGCGGAAATAAAAGAGATAGTAGTTCATGAAGCTACTATATAAAAATAAGATACATCAGAGTTAAACAAGATACAACAGAAGAGTAACAAGATACATCAGGTACAAATCAGAATACATCACAAAAATCACTGGATACAGAAAGCAAAATAGATGGCTGCATCTTCAAGAAAAGCTCTAACTCCGAAGGTGAATCTTGAATGCTAGCTCACTCAATCTGACTCGAGCGTAAAGCAAAACACAAACACTCGAGTCAGGACATAAATACTAATGAACTGTAAATCAACTCAAGTGGACAGTAACAAAAAATGCATCAGTAACTTAAAGAATGCTTGGGATCGCCCATCCTTTAAGGATCCGTTAAACTATTTACTATGTAGTAATATTGCGCTATTATAATAATGTCTACAGTAAAATAAACATACTTTTAAATAGCGTTCTGGGCTACCCATATCACCCTTCACACAAAATAGTCCCAGCAGTCCATCCAATATCATGACATCTCCACACCGGGTGACTGTCAGAGGATACCACACGGGCTACGGGAGAAAAACAAACTCGTAGTAAAGGCTCGGTATGGTAGGTGACACGGCACACAAGGCAATGCCAGGGTAGATATACCAATTACGCACACGGGCTGGTGGTAACGCAGCAGCCACATACGCCCACTTCGGAACACACTCCCAATCAAAATCGGAGGATGGCCATCTAATCAATCACCAATAAGAGTATGGTATCGAAGGAATGTGTCTGACCAGAGGTGCTACCTCCTTTGGCCCGAGATCGCTCCTGTTTTAGCCACCTTATGCCAACTCACGGGAGTTGGGTCCCCGTAATATACCTCAAGAACGTCGCCACCATCCTACTTCATTCTGGAATCTCCACCGCGTACACGGTTGTTAAAGTGGTTTTCGGAGTTGGCAGAGAGTATGACAACTTCCGATCCCGGTCTCTTTAACAACCAAACGTTATTATAACGCCGTGGTCATTTCAAAATAGTTTATACTTTAAAAAAGATCAAATCATTTCATTTCAAACTATATTTCTTTCAAAATAGTTTATACTTCGAAACCATAAACCATTTTTATTTCAAAACTATTTATTCAATCAAAATAGTTTATACTTCGAAACCAAAAACATTTCAAACATATATTCATTTCAAAATCATAATATTTTCAAAGTATAACTCTTTCGAAACCAAAATACTTGAAATAATTTCACTTTGAAAATCATAACATTTCAAAATCATACATTTGAAATCATGGGATATTCATTTAATTCTTTACATTTTACAATTCATTCAATTAATACCAAATTTTCAATTTCCAACTTAATTCAATTCAAACCATCAGTTTCAATTAAATTTCCCAATAACCATTTCAAATCATATCAATTTCAAATATAGATTTGATCCACAAATTAAACTATTCAATTTTTAATATATTTCAAAGCTTTAATATCTCGCATTTCAAAAACTAAATTTTATAATTTCATATATCTCAAATCTAGTTTCATTATTACTTAGTTTTGAAATATTCATTTCATAAATCCAATATTATTTAAATAAACTCAATTTACAATTAAACTAAATATCCTTTCATACCAATATAAACTTCAAATATTCATTTATCAAAAGTACATATCATTCTAATTCATATTCTTTATCAAAATAAAGATCAAATCATTTCCAAACTTTATTATCAAATCATTATTTGAATTCAAATTCAAATACTCAAATTTAAATATCATTTTTAAATCAAATAAGTCATTCATTTATTATTTCAAACATCATCACCAAAAATACATTCCAAAATTCCATTCAAAAATTCATTTATTATATTACATTTCATTCCGTTTAACACATAATCAAGTAAACCTTATTTAAATTCAAATTCAAATTTAAATTTCTTAAAAATTCAAATTTAAATATTAAAATATATTCAAAACTTCTTAAATTTCACAATTAATCAATTTCCAAAAGTTAAATCATTTAACACTTTAAAATATAACTCAAACAGTGTTAAAATCTATAACATTTCAAACATCATTACCAAAAATGGTTTAGTTCAAGAATAACGACATTTATAAAATGCCATAATAGATATTTAGTTATTTCAAACATTGTTAGATTCAAAACAATAGCATTTAAAAATGCTGTCAAAAGACTACAGCATTTTGAAAATGCTATAAAATTCCAGGTTTCATTTTAGCTTTTCAAAAAAATAATAATAAAACTCCAAATTTTTATTATTACAACTTAAAAATCATATTTCTAGACTTCAAAATTTTACATAAAAAATTATTTTAACATATGATTTAACACAATAAAATTTTAAGATCAAATATTCAATTTTACAAACTCCATTCATTTATTAAGTCAAAATTCACTTTTTATTTATTTATAAATTTAATAAACTTAACATTTTACTTCAAATATCATTTCAAAACTTTAAATTTAATTTCCATTATTTATTTACATTTTAAAATAAAATTTAAAGTCAAACATCACATTTACTCCAAATTTACATACTTGAATTCACTTAAATTCACAATTTCAAGATTTAATATTTAACTTTCTTAAAACCATAATATATATATTTTAAATCAAAATTTCATACTTTTGAAAATACATATTTAAAAAAAATCATTTAAAAATATACCATGGGGTCTGTATATAATTTTCTAACCTAGGTCAAGTGATACAGATATATATCATTTTAATCCGTAATTTACAAAGAAAACCCGGGTTCTATCATTTCAAACCCGCAATCCCAAGTCAGATAAAATACAATAAAAATTGCTCAGGCCTATTATTTCAGCCCATAACGATTTTTCCCTATTCTAAAGTCCGTTCGGGTATGTATCATTTCAACCCATAGTGATTCTATTCTAACAGGGAACTTGCAGTGTGAATATATGCATAAACAATATAAACAATGTCAATGTCACAATATAATGTCATATATCAGATGTCAGGTGATAATTAACAGTTTTAACATGGTAATAACATGGTATAGCATATCATATGATCAACATTAACTTGCATAACATTTTATATTACTAAACACTTGTCATCAATTCACTATTTCATAAGTATAAATGTCAGAGTGAGAAAGACTCACCTTTTCAAGCTGAAGACTACTACGACATACAAACATGATTCCAAGGGCACGACAAGCACGACAATGGATTCAAATAAGTCGAGAGAGCCTAGATGATCATCTTGTAACAATCCAATAAACACAAACAAGACAATGCAACACATGAATATACAACACAAAACAATATTGAACAAGTTGAGATACAAAGCAACAAAGACAAGACGGCTTAACCTTGCTTTAACCACTCCACTGCTCGACCATAGAGGATCTTTTGCTTGGCCATTGATGTGTATTTGGGTCAGGTATGGTATCATATAGGTCAGATTTAGCACACCCATGCATGGCAACATGAAGTGATGTGAAGGGGTAGTGGTGATAATATGAAGCATACATAGGTTCAAGTGCAAAATAGAGTGGTTTATGCAACATTTGGCTCGGTTATGCCAAGTTTTGGGCTCGGCCCTACATACTTCAGGTAAGGTCAGATCTGAAATGATGTCTAGAGGTGGTGTAGGTAGGTGGTGGTTGAGCTAGGGGTGTGGCCAAGTCAAGATATGAAGGAGATAGTGAAGATAGACTTGGCTAGGCAATGTTTTCAAGGAGTGTTGCAATGTTTTGTGGAGTTTTGTGGTGATGGCTTCATCCAATGGTCATGGCCTGATCTGGAGGTGGGGATAGGTGGTGGTTGCTGCTGCTGGTGATGGTAGAGAGTATGGTGGTGATGGTGGGTGGTAGAGGCCAAGCAAAGTTAGGTAGAGATCTAGGCAAAACAATGAAAAGAAGAAGGAAAAATAGGAAGAAGAAAGCCATTAGAATTTCTTTTTTTTCTCTTCAAGAGAAGTAGGAGAAGGATTTCTCACGAGAAAATGAGGAAGAATTCATGGCATTTCAAAAAAAAAATGGACGGCTACTCAAAAATGAAAGGGCAAAAGCAAGTGAAAGGTCAAAGTAAATGAAAAGTCACAGGTAATATGAAAATGTTTGACTCTTTATATTTCTATTTCCTTTAAATTAAAATAAACCATATATATTTAAGTAAATAAAATATAAAACTGAACAAAATAAAGTTGAAAAAAAAAATATACTTTAGAAAAATATAAAATAATTATGAAAATAGCACAATAATAGAAACTAGGGTGAAAAATTGTAGAAAAAAATACAATAAGCTTTGGAACATTATAACATCACTCTAAAAATATTTTAAAAATGAAGTTATATATATAACATGTCATATTACACTTATATTCAAATTAGAACAAACAAAATATTATTTATATAAACTAAAATAAACAATTTTGTTAAATAAAACAATGTACAGACAATATTGTAAAAAGCATAACTTTCACAATATTATTCGGATTTCAACGAAACGAAAAGCAGTTTTCTTGAAATTTTATTTTCTTTCATAATAAAAGATAAAATTAAAAATTTCAAACTTTCAAATTTTAAATTTAAAAGTCAAAGTTTGACCATTTTGACCAAAATTCACTTTTTTGAAAAGTATTCAATTTATACATGTTTAAAATTAAAATTTACATTAAAATCAAAATTTGTATTTAAAATAACAAAACTATTCATTTTAATAGATAAAAATAAATTTTTTAAATCAAGAATTCAATTATAATAATTAAAATATACAATTAAAACAATCAGAAAATACAGGGTTGTTACACTCTCCCCCACTCAAAACTTTTCGTCCCCGAAAAGGAATGAGGTAGGGAAAAAAAAGAATGAAATAGGATTAAGACAAGATGGCAAGAATATTGAAATTTATACGTGATAACTATTGTTATAGGTACGTTTAACAAGGTGGAGATGATCTTCTCAACATCCTCCAGAATCAAGAACACAAGCACGAAAAAGATCTTCTAGAATCTGATTCACCCTTTCCGCTTGACCGACGGTCTATGGATGGCAAGCAGTGCTCAGATGCAAAAATGAGTACCAAAGATTGTAGAAAAATTTCTAAACAGACTGGTATAAGCAATAGCCTTCACATTCTGTTACAAGATAAGGGAAATAAGGATAACCAAAAGAGAGTTTGAAAACAAAATAAGATAATAAATTTGAAACCACGAAAATTTCAACTTAAATTGATAATAAATCTTACATAAGTTAAATAAATCTAAACTATCTCTAATTTCATTATCTAATCATCCAATTATCTTAAATTGACAAATCCCTAAAATCATGTATTTGAAAATATTTTATTATACTCAAAATGTACCAAATAAAATTTAATTCTTCTTCATTACTAATTATAATTAAATTTATTCCTCTCAATATATTATACCACCTATGTTAAATATATTTACACTCATTATAACTGCTTTAATTTTATTCTTAGTTCCTTTAACATCATTTTATATTGTAAATTATTTCATTGCCCGTTTTCTTTATCTACCACTGTTAATCTTTTTATAACAAAAATTTAAGTGTATAACATTTGTTATAACCACTCAAATTTTATTTATAAAATCTTTCATATTATATAATATCAAATTACATATTCAACTTCTAAAATTTAAGGTAAGTTATATTGTAATGAATTATGTATTATACAAATAAAACTTTCTAATTTAATCATTTCAAGCTTGACTATTTATCCAAATCTTGAAATTACACTTAAAATTATCTTTCAAGATACAATTTAGGAATTAAATTTCCGATAAATTCCAACCTATTTAGTGATAAATAAAAGCACATATACTATACATATATATATCCATTCAAATTTAAATCATATGTCAGCATATGTTATAAATCAAGTCTATTTTAGAAATTCAAATCAATTAAATTTCCAAAACAAACTTGTAGCAAGACTACAGAACGGTCTCTTCACTTCGAAACTTGAAAATGAACATCGATGATGCTGCAGTCATCACCGAAATTCTTTCCCAGCGACAAAGAGAAGAGCACTAATTTTAAAATTCTTTGAAAACAAGTTTCTATTCGAAAATACTTTAAATAATATATCCTTTAAAACTTTAAAACAAAGTTTGAAATCCATCGGAAATTAAATTCTCAAATTCTTTTTTTTAAATTCATTTTAAATTTCCAAATAAATTTATAACCATGTTTTATAGTTCAATTAGATATATGAAACAATAGAAAATGATATATAAAATCAAATATTATTTCTTAACAACCAATTCAAATAAAATCCAGAAAAAGATTTATAATATAGTTACAAAAAAATTTTCACAAAATTTATTTCATTACTAAATTTTAAAAACATATTGTGTCAGTTTGCTCTGTTCAAGTGTTTTGGAAATCTTATCGATAGCGTTGATCAGACGAATCGATTAGAAACCCAAATCAACATCAACAACTCAAACAACACAATATATAAAATATTTTAAATATTAGTTTACAAATACGCTTCAAGAATGACTTGAAGATAAGTTAGAAACAAAGATGAGATGATTAAATAACAGAATAGGGAGATGGATGAGTTTATATAAATCGCCGGCAACCTTAACCGGGTCAACCGTGACTTAAAGAAAAAGATCGATGTGGATTTCTTGGGTAAATCAACATTCGGTCTCAAGAGATAGAGTTCGGGATTATAAGAGATACTAGCATCTAAACCGAGGATATAGAATCTCTGGTGAATCGATGCTGTTGTAAAGGAGTTTCCCCCTTTACAAATAAATTTAAAGTTGGCGAGACCGCCGACTCATTATGAAGATCTTTTGAAGTGGAGTTATGGGATACTACAGAAACAAAAGAAGATAAATAGTGAGGGATACGAATGGATTTTGGAACCACAGGGAATGTTCCAAAATTCAAAGGAATCGAGTCAAAAAGGAAGAGGTTTAAACTCGAATGAAAGTGATTCTGTAAATACATTTACCCTATATACTGAGTATTGCCTAGAGCTACCAAAGCTCTGATACCAACTGTAACGACCCGATATTTTCAACCATTCGCATCCGCACATGTCGGACTTGAATTGCTCAAAATACCGCGTTGTAAATTAAATTTGCCAAATCTCAGAATATACAGTAAATACATAATCACTGATCACAGACACAGAGTAAATCATAATGCAGCGGAAATAAAAGAGATAGTAGTTCATGAAGCTACTATATAAAAATAAGATACATCAGAGTTAAACAAGATACAACATAAGAGTAACAAGATACATCAGGTACAAATCAGAATACATCACAAAAATCACTGGATACAGAAAGCAAAATAGATGGCTGCATCTTCAAGAAAAGCTCTAACTCCGAAGGTGAATCTTGAATGCTAGCTCACTCAATCTGACTCGAGCGTAAAGCAAAACACAAACACTCGAGTCAGGACATAAATACTAATGAACTGTAAATCAACTCAAGTGAACAGTAACAAAAAATGCATCAGTAACTTAAAGAATGCTTGGGATCGCCCATCCTTTAAGGATCCGTTAAACTATTTACTATGTAGTAATATTGCGCTATTATAATAATGTCTACAGTAAAATAAACATACTTTTAAATAGCGTTCTGGGCTACCCATATCACCCTTCACACAAAATAGTCCCAGCAGTCCATCCAATATCATGACATCTCCACACCGGGTGACTGTCAGAGGATACCACACGGGCTACGGGAGAAAAACAAACTCGTAGTAAAGGCTCGGTATGGTAGGTGACACGGCACACAAGGCAATGCCAGGGTAGATATACCAATTACGCACACGGGCTGGTGGTAACGCAGCAGCCACATACGCCCACTTCGGAACACACTCCCAATCAAAATCGGAGGATGGCCATCTAATCAATCACCATTAAGAGTATGGTATCGAAGGAATGTGTCTGACCAGAGGTGCTACCTCCTTTGGCCCGAGATCGCTCCTGTTTTAGCCACCTTATGCCAACTCATGGGAGTTGGGTCCCCGTAATATACCTCAAGAACGTCGCCACCATCCTACTTCATTCTGGAATCTCCACCGCGTACACGGTTGTTAAAGTGGTTTTCGGAGTTGGCAGAGAGTATGACAACTTCCGATCCCGGTCTCTTTAACAACCAAACGTTATTATAACGCCGTGGTCATTTCAAAATAGTTTATACTTTAAAAAAGATCAAATCATTTCATTTCAAACTATATTTCTTTCAAAATAGTTTATACTTCGAAACCATAAACCATTTTTATTTCAAAACTATTTATTCAATCAAAATAGTTTATACTTCGAAACCAAAAACATTTCAAACATATATTCATTTCAAAATCATAATATTTTCAAAGTATAACTCTTTCGAAACCAAAATACTTGAAATAATTTCACTTTGAAAATCATAACATTTCAAAATCATACATTTGAAATCATGGGATATTCATTTAATTCTTTACATTTTACAATTCATTCAATTAATACCAAATTTTCAATTTCCAACTTAATTCAATTCAAACCATCAGTTTCAATTAAATTTCCCAATAACCATTTCAAATCATATCAATTTCAAATATAGATTTGATCCACAAATTAAACTATTCAATTTTTAATATATTTCAAAGCTTTAATATCTCGCATTTCAAAAACTAAATTTTATAATTTCATATATCTCAAATCTAGTTTCATTATTACTTAGTTTTGAAATATTCATTTCATAAATCCAATATTATTTAAATAAACTCAATTTACAATTAAACTAAATATCCTTTCATACCAATATAAACTTCAAATATTCATTTATCAAAAGTACATATCATTCTAATTCATATTCTTTATCAAAATAAAGATCAAATCATTTCCAAACTTTATTATCAAATCATTATTTGAATTCAAATTCAAATACTCAAATTTAAATATCATTTTTAAATCAAATAAGTCATTCATTTATTATTTCAAACATCATCACCAAAAATACATTCCAAAATTCCATTCAAAAATTCATTTATTATATTACATTTCATTCCGTTTAACACATAATCAAGTAAACCTTATTTAAATTCAAATTCAAATTTAAATTTCTTAAAAATTCAAATTTAAATATTAAAATATATTCAAAACTTCTTAAATTTCACAATTAATCAATTTCCAAAAGTTAAATCATTTAACACTTTAAAATATAACTCAAACAGTGTTAAAATCTATAACATTTCAAACATCATTACCAAAAATGGTTTAGTTCAAGAATAACGACATTTATAAAATGCCATAATAGATATTTAGTTATTTCAAACATTGTTAGATTCAAAACAATAGCATTTAAAAATGCTGTCAAAAGACTACAGCATTTTGAAAATGCTATAAAATTCCAGGTTTCATTTTAGCTTTTCAAAAAAATAATAATAAAACTCCAAATTTTTATTATTACAACTTAAAAATCATATTTCTAGACTTCAAAATTTTACATAAAAAATTATTTTAACATATGATTTAACACAATAAAATTTTAAGATCAAATATTCAATTTTACAAACTCCATTCATTTATTAAGTCAAAATTCACTTTTTATTTATTTATAAATTTAATAAACTTAACATTTTACTTCAAATATCATTTCAAAACTTTAAATTTAATTTCCATTATTTATTTACATTTTAAAATAAAATTTAAAGTCAAACATCACATTTACTCCAAATTTACATACTTGAATTCACTTAAATTCACAATTTCAAGATTTAATATTTAACTTTCTTAAAACCATAATATATATATTTTAAATCAAAATTTCATACTTTTGAAAATACATATTTAAAAAAAATCATTTAAAAATATACCATGGGGTCTGTGTATAATTTTCTAACCTAGGTCAAGTGATACAGATATATATCATTTCAATCCGTAATTTACAAAGAAAACCCGGGTTCTATCATTTCAAACCCGCAATCCCAAGTCAGATAAAATACAATAAAAATTGCTCAGGCCTATTATTTCAGCCCATAACGATTTTTCCCTATTCTAAAGTCCGTTCGGGTATGTATCATTTCAACCCATAGTGATTCTATTCTAACAGGGAACTTGGAGTGTGAATATATGCATAAACAATATAAACAATGTCAATGTCACAATATAATGTCATATATCAGATGTCAGGTGATAATTAACAGTTTTAACATGGTAATAACATGGTATAGCATATCATATGATCAACATTAACTTGCATAACATTTTATATTACTAAACACTTGTCATCAATTCACTATTTCATAAGTATAAATGTCAGAGTGAGAAAGACTCACCTTTTCAAGCTGAAGACTACTACGACATACAAACATGATTCCAAGGGCACGACAAGCACGACAATGGATTCAAATAAGTGGAGAGAGCCTAGATGATCATCTTGTAACAATCCAATAAACACAAACAAGACAATGCAACACATGAATATACAACACAAAACAATATTGAACAAGTTGAGATACAAAGCAACAAAGACAAGACGGCTTAACCTTGCTTTAACCACTCCACTGCTCGACCATAGAGGATCTTTTGCTTGGCCATTGATGTGTATTTGGGTCAGGTATGGTATCATATAGGTCAGATTTAGCACACCCATGCATGGCAACATGAAGTGATGTGAAGGGGTAGTGGTGATAATATGAAGCATACATAGGTTCAAGTGCAAAATAGAGTGGTTTATGCAACATTTGGCTCGGTTATGCCAAGTTTTGGGCTCGGCCCTACATACTTCAGGTATGGTCAGATCTGAAATGATGTCTAGAGGTGGTGTAGGTAGGTGGTGGTTGAGCTAGGGGTGTGGCCAAGTCAAGATATGAAGGAGATAGTGAAGATAGACTTGGCTAGGCAATGTTTTCAAGGAGTGTTGCAATGTTTTGTGGAGTTTTGTGGTGATGGCTTCATCCAATGGTCATGGCCTGATCTGGAGGTGGGGATAGGTGGTGGTTGCTGCTGCTGGTGATGGTAGAGAGTATGGTGGTGATGGTGGGTGGTAGAGGCCAAGCAAAGTTAGGTAGAGATCTAGGCAAAACAATGAAAAGAAGAAGGAAAAATAGGAAGAAGAAAGCCATTAGAATTTCTTTTTTTTCTCTTCAAGAGAAGTAGGAGAAGGATTTCTCACGAGAAAATGAGGAAGAATTCATGGCATTTCAAAAAAAAAATGGACGGCTACTCAAAAATGAAAGGGCAAAAGCAAGTGAAAGGTCAAAGTAAATGAAAAGTCACAGGTAATATGAAAATGTTTGACTCTTTATATTTCTATTTCCTTTAAATTAAAATAAACCATATATATTTAAGTAAATAAAATATAAAACTGAACAAAATAAAGTTGAAAAAAAAAATATACTTTAGAAAAATATAAAATAATTATGAAAATAGCACAATAATAGAAACTAGGGTGAAAAATTGTAGAAAAAAATACAATAAGCTTTGGAACATTATAACATCACTCTAAAAATATTTTAAAAATGAAGTTATATATATAACATGTCATATTACACTTATATTCAAATTAGAACAAACAAAATATTATTTATATAAACTAAAATAAACAATTTTGTTAAATAAAACAATGTACAGACAATATTGTAAAAAGCATAACTTTCACAATATTATTCGGATTTCAACGAAACGAAAAGCAGTTTTCTTGAAATTTTATTTTCTTTCATAATAAAAGATAAAATTAAAAATTTCAAACTTTCAAATTTTAAATTTAAAAGTCAAAGTTTGACCATTTTGACCAAAATTCACTTTTTTGAAAAGTATTCAATTTATACATGTTTAAAATTAAAATTTACATTAAAATCAAAATTTGTATTTAAAATAACAAAACTATTCATTTTAATAGATAAAAATAAATTTTTTAAATCAAGAATTCAATTATAATAATTAAAATATACAATTAAAACAATCAGAAAATACAGGGTTGTTACACTCTCCCCCACTCAAAACTTTTCGTCCCCGAAAAGGAATGAGGTAGGGAAAAAAAAGAATGAAATAGGATTAAGACAAGATGGCAAGAATATTGAAATTTATACGTGATAACTATTGTTATAGGTACGTTTAACAAGGTGGAGATGATCTTCTCAACATCCTCCAGAATCAAGAACACAAGCACGAAAAAGATCTTCTAGAATCTGATTCACCCTTTCCGCTTGACCGACGGTCTATGGATGGCAAGCAGTGCTCAGATTCAAAAATGAGTACCAAAGATTGTAGAAAAATTTCTAAACAGACTGGTATAAGCAATAGCCTTCACATTCTGTTACAAGATAAGGGAAATAAGGATAACCAAAAGAGAGTTTGAAAACAAAATAAGATAATAAATTTGAAACCACGAAAATTTCAACTTAAATTGATAATAAATCTTACATAAGTTAAATAAATCTAAACTATCTCTAATTTCATTATCTAATCATCCAATTATCTTAAATTGACAAATCCCTAAAATCATGTATTTGAAAATATTTTATTATACTCAAAATGTACCAAATAAAATTTAATTCTTCTTCATTACTAATTATAATTAAATTTATTCCTCTCAATATATTATACCACCTATGTTAAATATATTTACACTCATTATAACTGCTTTAATTTTATTCTTAGTTCCTTTAACATCATTTTATATTGTAAATTATTTCATTGCCCGTTTTCTTTATCTACCACTGTTAATCTTTTTATAACAAAAATTTAAGTGTATAACATTTGTTATAACCACTCAAATTTTATTTATAAAATCTTTCATATTATATAATATCAAATTACATATTCAACTTCTAAAATTTAAGGTAAGTTATATTGTAATGAATTATGTATTATACAAATAAAACTTTCTAATTTAATCATTTCAAGCTTGACTATTTATCCAAATCTTGAAATTACACTTAAAATTATCTTTCAAGATACAATTTAGGAATTAAATTTCCGATAAATTCCAACCTATTTAGTGATAAATAAAAGCACATATACTATACATATATATATCCATTCAAATTTAAATCATATGTCAGCATATGTTATAAATCAAGTCTATTTTAGAAATTCAAATCAATTAAATTTCCAAAACAAACTTGTAGCAAGACTACAGAACGGTCTCTTCACTTCGAAACTTGAAAATGAACATCGATGATGCTGCAGTCATCACCGAAATTCTTTCCCAGCGACAAAGAGAAGAGCACTAATTTTAAAATTCTTTGAAAACAAGTTTCTATTCGAAAATACTTTAAATAATATATCCTTTAAAACTTTAAAACAAAGTTTGAAATCCATCGGAAATTAAATTCTCAAATTCTTTTTTTTAAATTCATTTTAAATTTCCAAATAAATTTATAACCATGTTTTATAGTTCAATTAGATATATGAAACAATAGAAAATGATATATAAAATCAAATATTATTTCTTAACAACCAATTCAAATAAAATCCAGAAAAAGATTTATAATATAGTTACAAAAAAATTTTCACAAAATTTATTTCATTACTAAATTTTAAAAACATATTGTGTCAGTTTGCTCTGTTCAAGTGTTTTGGAAATCTTATCGATAGCGTTGATCAGACGAATCGATTAGAAACCCAAATCAACATCAACAACTCAAACAACACAATATATAAAATATTTTAAATATTAGTTTACAAATACACTTCAAGAATGACTTGAAGATAAGTTAGAAACAAAGATGAGATGATTAAATAACAGAATAGGGAGATGGATGAGTTTATATAAATCGCCGGCAACCTTAACCGGGTCAACCGTGACTTAAAGAAAAAGATCGATGTGGATTTCTTGGGTAAATCAACATTCGGTCTCAAGAGATAGAGTTCGGGATTATAAGAGATACTAGCATCTAAACCGAGGATATAGAATCTCTGGTGAATCGATGCTGTTGTAAAGGAGTTTCCCCCTTTACAAATAAATTTAAAGTTGGCGAGACCGCCGACTCATTATGAAGATCTTTTGAAGTGGAGTTATGGGATACTACAGAAACAAAAGAAGATAAATAGTGAGGGATACGAATGGATTTTGGAACCACAGGGAATGTTCCAAAATTCAAAGGAATCGAGTCAAAAAGGAAGAGGTTTAAACTCGAATGAAAGTGATTCTGTAAATACATTTACCCTATATACTGAGTATTGCCTAGAGCTACCAAAGCTCTGATACCAACTGTAACGACCCGATATTTTCAACCATTCGCATCCGCACATGTCGGACTTGAATTGCTCAAAATACCGCGTTGTAAATTAAATTTGCCAAATCTCAGAATATACAGTAAATACATAATCACTGATCACAGACACAGAGTAAATCATAATGCAGCGGAAATAAAAGAGATAGTAGTTCATGAAGCTACTATATAAAAATAAGATACATCAGAGTTAAACAAGATACAACATAAGAGTAACAAGATACATCAGGTACAAATCAGAATACATCACAAAAATCACTGGATATAGAAAGCAAAATAGATGGCTTCATCTTCAAGAAAAGCTCTAACTCCGAAGGTGAATCTTGAATGCTAGATCACTCAATCTGACTCGAGCGTAAAGCAAAACACAAAACACTCGAGTCAGGACATAAATACTTATGAACTGTAAATCAACTCAAGTGAACAGTAACAAAAAATGCATCAGTAACTTAAAGAATGCTTGGGATCGCCCATCCTTTAAGGATCCGTTAAACTATTTACTATGTAGTAATATTGCGCTATTATAATAATGTCTATAGTAAAACAAACATACTTTTAAATAGCGTTCCGGGCTACCCATATCACCCTTCACACATAATAGTCCCAGCAGTCCATCCAATATCATGACATCTCCACACCGGGTGACTGTCAGAGGATACCACACGGGCTACGGGAGAAAAACAAACTCGTAGTAAAGGCTCGGTATGGTAGGTGACACGGCACATAAGGCAATGCCAGGGTAGATATACCAATTTCGCACACGGGCTGGTGGTAATGCAGCAGCCACATACGCCCACCTCGGAACACACTCCCAATCAAAATCGGAGGATGGCCATCTAATCAATCACCAGTAAGAGTATAGTATCGAAGGAATGTGTCCGACCAGAGGTGCTACCTCCTTTGGCCCGAGATCGCTCCTGTTTTAGCCACCTATGCCAACTCACGGGAGTTGGGTCCACGTAATAAACCTCAAGAACGTCGCCACCATCCTACTTCATTCTGAAATCTAAACCGCGTACACAGTTGTTAAAGTGGTTTTTGGAGTTGGCAGAGAGTATGACAACTTCCGATCCCGGTCTCTTTAACAACCAAACGTTATTATAACGCCGTGGTCATTTCAAAATAGTTTATACTTCAAAAAAGATCAAATCATTTCATTTCAAACTATATTTCTTTCAAAATAGTTTATACTTCGAAATCATAAACCATTTTTATTTCAAAACTATTTATTCAATCAAAATAGTTTATACTTCGAAACCAAAAACATTTCAAACATATATTCATTTCAAAATCCTAATATTTTCAAAGTATAACTCTTTCGAAACCAAAATACTTGAAATAATTTCACTTTGAAAATCATAACATTTCAAAATCATACATTTGAAATCATGGGATATTCATTTAATTCTTTACATTTTACAATTCATTCAATTAATACCAAATTTTCAATTTCCAACTTAATTCAATTCAAACCATCAGTTTCAATTAAATTTCCCAATAACCATTTCAAATCATATCAATTTCAAATATAGATTTGATCCACAAATTAAACTATTCAATTTTTAATATATTTCAAATCTTTAATATCTCGCATTTCAAAAACTAAATTTTATAATTTCATATATCTCAAATCTAGTTTCCTTATTACTTAGTTTTGAAATATTCATTTCATAAATCCAATATTATTTAAATAAACTCAATTTACAATTAAACTAAATATCCTTTCATACCAATATAAACTTCAAATATTCATTTATCAAAGTACATATCATTCCAATTCATATTCTTTATCAAAATAAAGATCAAATCATTTCCAAACTTTATTATCAAATCATTATTTGAATTCAAATTCAAATACTCAAATTTAAATATCATTTTTAAATCAAATAAGTCATTCATTTATTATTTCAAACATCATTACCAAAAATACTTTCCAAAATTCCATTCAAATATTCATTTATTATATTACATTTCATTCCGTTTAACACATAATCAAGTAAACCTTATTTAAATTCAAATTCAAATTTAAATTTCTTAAAAATTCAAATTTAAATATTAAAATATATTCAAAACTTCTTAAATTTCACAATTAATCAATTTCCAAAAGTTAAATCATTTAACACTTTAAAATATAACTCAAACAGTGTTAAAATCTATAACATTTCAAACATCATTACCAAAAATGGTTTAGTTCAAGAATAACGACATTTATAAAATATCATAATAGATATTTAGTTATTTCAAACACTATTAGATTCAAAACAATAGCATTTAAAAATGCTGTCAAAAGACTACAGCATTTTGAAAATGCTATAAAATTCCAGGTTTCATTTTAGCTTTTCAAAAAAAACTCCAAATTTTTATTATTACAACTTAAAAATCATATTTCTAGACTTCAAAATTTTACATAAAAAATCATTTTAACATATGATTTAACACAATAAAATTTTAATATCAAATATTCAATTTTACAAACTCCATTCATTTATTAAGTCAAAATTCACTGTTTATTTATTTATAAATTTAATAAACTTAACATTTTACTTCAAATATCATTTCAAAACTTTAAATTTAATTTCCATTATTTATTTACATTTTAAAATAAAATTTAAAATCAAACATCATATTTACTCCAAATTTACATACTTGAATTCACTTAAATTCACAATTTCAAGATTTAATATTTAACTTTCTTAAAACCATAATATATATATTTTAAATCAAAATTTCATACTTTTGAAAATACATATTTAAAAAAATTCATTTAAAAATATACCACGGGGTCTGTATATAATTTTCTAACGTAGGTCAAGTGATACGGATATATATCATTTCAATCCGTAATTTACAAAGAAACCCCGGGTTCTATCATTTCAAACTCGCAATCCCAAGTCAGATAAAATATAATAAAAATCGCTCAGGCCTAACATTTCAGCCCATAACAATTTTTCCCTATTCTAAAGTCCGTTCGGGTATGTATCATTTCAACCCATAGTGATTCTATTCTAACAGGGAACTTGTAGTGTGAATATATGCATAAACAATATAAACAATGTCAATGTCACAATATAATGTCATATATCAGATGTCAGGTGATAATTAACAGTTTTAACATGGTAATAACATGGTATAGCATATCATATGATCAACATTAACTTGCATAACATTTTATATTACTAAACACTTGTCATCAATTCACTATTTCATAAGTATAAATGTCAGAGTGAGAAAGACTCACCTTTTCAAGCTGAAGACCACTACGACATACAAACATGATTCCAAGGGCACGACAAGCACGAAAATGGATTCAAATAAGTGGAGAGAGCCTAGATGATCATCTTGTAACAATCCAATAAACACAAACAAGACAATGCAACACATGAATATACAACACAAAACAATATTGAACAAGTTGAGATACAAAGCAACAAAGACAAGACGGCTTAACCTTGCCATAACCACTCCACTGCTCGACCATAGAGGATCTTTTGCTTGGCCATTGATGTGTGTTTGGGTCAGGTATGGTATCATATAGGTCAGATTTAGCACACCCATGCACGGCAACATGAAGTGATGTGAAGGGGTAGTGGTGATAATATGAAGCATACATAGGTTCAAGTGCAAAATAGAGTGGTTTATGCAACATTTGGCTCGGTTATGCCAAGTTTTGGGCTCGGCCCTACATACTTCAGGTATGGTTAGATCTGAAATGATGTCTAGAGGTGGTGTAGGTAGGTGATGGTTGAGCTAGGGGTGTGGCCAAGTCAAGATAAGAAGGAGATAGTGAAGATAGACTTGGCTAGGCAATGTTTTCAAGCAGTGTTGTAATGTTTTGTGGAGTTTTGTGGTGATGGCTTCATCCAATGGTCATGGCCTGATCTGGAGGTGGGGATAGGTGGTGGTTGCTACTGCTGGTGATGCTAGAGAGTATGGTGGTGATGGTGGGTGGTAGAGGCCAAGCAAAGTTAGGTAGAGATCTAGGCAAAACAATGAAAAGAAGAAGGAAAAATAGGAAGAAGAAAGCCATTGGAGTTTCTTTTTTTTCTCTTCAAGAGAAGTAGCCATGAGTTTTGAGATATGAGAAGGATTTCTCACGTGAAAATGAGGAAGAATTCACGGCATTTCAAAAAAAAAATGGACGGCTACTCAAAAATAAAAGGGCAAAAGTAAGTGAAAGGTCAAAGTAAATGAAAAGTCACAGGTAATATGAAAATGTTTGACTCTTTATATTTCTATTTCCTTTAAATTAAAATAAACTATATATATTTCAGTAAATAAAATATAAAACTGAACAAAATAAAGTTGAAAAATAAAATAAATAAATATATTTTAGAAAAATATAAAATAATTATGAAAATAGCACAATAATAGAAACTAGGGTGAAAAATTGTAGAAAAAAATACAATAAGCTTTGGAACATTATAACATCACTCTAAAAATATTTTAAAAATGAAGTAATATATATAACATGTCATATTACACTTATATTCAAATTAGAACAAACAAAATATTATTTATATAAACTAAAATAAACAATTTTGTTAAATAAAACAATGTACAGACAATATTGTAAAAAAGCATAACTTTCACAATATTATTCGGATTTCAACGAAACGAAAAGCAGTGTTCTTGAAATTTTATTTACTTTCATAATAAAAGATAAAATTAAAAATTTCAAACTTTCAAATTTTAAATTTAAAAGTCAAAGTTTGACCATTTTGACCAAAATTCACTTTTTTGAAAAATATTCAATTTATACATGTTTGAAATTAAAATTTACATTAAAATCAAAATTTGTATTTAAAATAACAAAACTATTCATTTTAATAGATAAAAATAAAGTTTTTAAATCAAGAATTCAATTATAATAATTAAAATATACAATTAAAACAATCAGAAAATACAGGGTTGTTACACTCTCCCCCACTCAAAACTTTTCGTCCCCGAAAAGGAATGAGGTAGGGGAAAAAAATAGAATGAAATAGGATTAAGACAAGATGGCAAGAAGATTGAAATTTATACCTGATAACTGTTGTTATAGGTACGTTTAACAAGGTGGAGACGTTCTTCTCAACATCTTCCAGAATCAAGAACACAAGCACGAAAAAGATCTTCTAGAATCTGATTCACCCTTTCCGCTTGACGGACGGTCTATGGATGGCAAGCAGTGCTCAGATTCAAAAAGGAGTGCCAAAGATTGTAGAAAAATTTCTAAACAGACTGGTATAAGCAATAGCCTTCACGTTCTGTTGCAAGATAAGGGAAATAAGGATAACCAAAAGAGAGTTTGAAAACAAAATAAGATAATAAATTTGAAACCATGAAAATTTCAACTTAAATTGATAATAAATCTTACATAAGTTAAATAAATCTAAACTATCTCTAATTTCATTATCTAATCATCCAATTATCTTAAATTGACAAATCCCTAAAATCATGTATTTGAAAATATTTTATTATACTCAAAATGTACCAAATAAAATTTAATTCTTCTTCATTACTAATTATAATTAAATTTATTCCTCTCAATATATTATATCACCTATGTTAAATATATTTACACTCATTATAACTGCTTTAATTTTATTCTTAGTTCCTTTAACATCATTTTATATTGTAAATTATTTCATTGCCCTTTTTCTTTATCTACCACTGTTAATCTTTTTATAACAAAAATTTAAGTGTATAACATTTGTTATAACCACTCAAATTTTATTTATAAAATCTTTCATATTATATACTATCCAATTACATGTTCAACTTCTAAAATTTAAGGTAAGTAATATTGTAATGAATTATGTATTATACAAATAAAACTTTCTAATTTAATCATTTCAAGCATGAATATTTATCCAAATCTTGAAATTACACTTAAAATTATCTTTCAAGATACAATTTAGGAATTAAATTTCCGATAAATTCCAACCTATTTAGAGATAAATAAATGCACATATACTATACATATATATATATCCATTCAAATTTAAATCATATGTCAGCATATGTTATAAATCGAGTCTATTTTAGAAATTCAAACAATTAAATTTCCAAAACAAACTTGTAGCAAGACTACAGAACGGTCTCTTCACTTCGAAACTTGAAAATGAACATCGATGATGCTGCAGTCATCACCGAAATTATTTCCCAGCGACAAAGAGAAGAGCACTAATTTTAAAATTCTTTGAAAACAAATTTCTATTCGAAAATACTTTAAATAATATATCCTTTAAAACTTTAAACACAAAGTTTGAATCCATCGGAAATTAAATTCTCAAATTCTTGTTTTACATTCATTTTAAATTTCCAAATAAATTTATAACCATGTTTTATAGTTCAATTAGATATATGAAACAATAGAAAATGATATATAAAATCAAATATTATTTCTTAACAACCAATTCAAATAAAATCCAGAAAAAGATTTATAATATAGTTACAAAAAAAATTTCACAAAATTTATTTCACTACTAAATTTTAAAAACATATTGTGTCAGTTTTCTCTGTTCAAGTGTTTTGGAAATCTTATCGACAGCGTTGATCAGACGAATCGATTAGAAACCCAAATCAACATCAACAACTCAAACAACACAATATAAAAAATATTTTAAATATTAGTTTACAAATACACTTCAAGAATGACTTGAAGATAAGTTAGAAACAAAGATGAGATGATTAAATAACAGAATAGGGAGATGGATGAGTTTATATAAATCGCGGGCAACCATAACCGGGTCAACCGTGACTTAAAGAATAAGATCGATGTGGATTTCTTGGGTAAATCAACATTCGGTCTCAAAAGGTAGAGTTCGGGATTATAAGAGATACTAGCATCTAAACCGAGGATATAGAATCTCTGGTGAATCGATGCTGTTGTAAAGGAGTTTCCCCCATTACAAATAAATTTAAAGTTAGCGAGACCGCCGACTCATTATGAAGGTCTTTTGAAATGGAGTTATAGGATACTACAGAAACAAAAGAAGATAAATAGTGAGGGATACGAATGGATTTTGGAACCACAGGGAATGTTCCAAAATTCAAAGGAATCGAGTCGAAAAGGAAGAGGTTTAAACTCGAATGAAAGTGATTCTGTAAATACATTTACCCTATATACTGAGTTTTGCCTAGAGCTACCAAAGCTCTGATACCAACTGTAACGACCCGATATTTTCAACCATTCGCATCCGCACATGTCGGACTTGAATTGCTCAAAATACCGCATTGTAAATAAAATTCGGCAAATCTCAGAATATACATTAAATACATAATCACTGATCACAGACACAGAGTAAATCATAATGCAGCGGAAATAAAAGAGATAGTAGTTCATGAAGCTACTATATAAAAATAAGATACATCAGAGTTAAACAAGATACAACAGAAGAGTAACAAGATACATCAGGTACAAATCAGAATACATCACAAAAATCACTGGATACAGAAAGCAAAATAGATGGATGCATCTTCAAGAAAAGCTCTAACTCCGAAGGTGAATCTTGAATGCTAGCTCACTCAATCTGACTCGAGCGTAAAGAAAAACACAAAACACTCGAGTCAGGACATAAATACTTATGAACTGTAAATCAACTCAAGTGAACAGTAACAAAAAATGCATCAGTAACTTAAAGAATGCTTGGGATCGCCCATCCTTTAAGGATCCGTCAAACTATTTACTATGTAGTAATATTGCGCTATTATAATAATGTATACAGTAAAATAAACATGCTTTTAAATAGCGTTCCGGGCTACCCATATCACCCTTCACACATAATAGTCCCAGCAGTCCATCCAATATCATGACATCTCCACACCGGGTGACTGTCAGAGGATACCACACGGGCTACGGGAGAAAAACAAACTCGTAGTAAAGGCTCGGTATGGTAGGTGACACGGCACACAAGGCAATGCCAGGGTAGATATACAATTACGCACACGGGCTGGTGGTAACGCAGCAGCCACATACGCCCACCTCGGAACACACTCCCAATCAAAATCGGAGAATGGCCATCTAATCAATCACCAGTAAGAGTATAGTATCGAAGGAATGTGTCCGACCAGAGGTGCTACCTCCTTTGGCCCGAGATCGCTCCTGTTTTTGCCACCTTATGCCAACTCACTAGAGTTGGGTCCACGTAATATACCTCAAGAACGTCGCCACCATCCTACTTCATTCTGGAATCTCCACCGCGTACACGGTTGTTAAAGTGGTTTTCGGAGTTGGCAGAGAGTATGACAACTTCCGATCCCGGTCTCTTTAACAACCAAACGTTATTATAACGCCGTGGTTATTTCAAAATAGTTTATACTTCAAAAAAGATCAAATCATTTCATTACAAACTATATTTCTTTCAAAATAGTTTATACTTCGAAACCATAAACCATTTTTATTTCAAAACTATTTATTCAATCAAAATAGTTTATACTTCGAAACCAAAAACATTTCAAACATATATTCATTTCAAAATCATAATATTTTCAAAGTATAACTCTTTCGAAACCAAAATACTTGAAATAATTTCACTTTGAAAATCATAACATTTCAAAATTATACATTTGAAATCATGGGATATTCATTTAATTCTTTACATTTTACAATTCATTCAATTAATACCAAATTTTCAATTTCCAACTTAATTCAATTCAAACCATCAGTTTCAATTAAATTTCCCAATAACCATTTCAAATCATATCAATTTCAAATATAGATTTGATCCACAAATTAAACTATTCAATTTTTAATAATTTCAAAGCTTTAATATCTCGCATTTCAAAAACTAAATTTTATAATTTCATACATCTCAAATCTAGTTTCATTATTACTTAGTTTTGAAATATCCATTTCATAAATCCAATATTATTTAAATAAACTCAATTTACATTTAAACTAAATATCCTTTCATACCAATATAAACTTCAAATATTCATTTATCAAAAGTACATATCATTCTAATTCATATTCTTTATCAAAATAAAGATCAAATCATTTCCAAACTTTATTATCAAATCATTATTTGAATTCAAATTCAAATACTCAAATTTAAATATCATTTTTAAATCAAATAAGTCATTCATTTATTATTTCAAACATCGTTACCAAAAATACATTCCAAAATTCCATTCAAAAATTCATTTATTATATTACATTTCATTCCGTTTAACACATAATCAAGTAAACCTTATTTAAATTCAAATTCAAATTCAAATTTCTTAAAAATTCAAATTTAAATATTAAAATATATTCAAAACTTCTTAAATTTCACAATTAATCAATTTCCAAAAGTTAAATCATTTAACACTTTAAAATATAACTCAAACAGTGTTAAAATCTATAACATTTCAAACATCATTACCAAAAATGGTTTAGTTCAAGAATAACGACATTTATAAAATGTCATAATAGATATTTAGTTATTTCAAACATTGTTAGATTCAAAACAATAGCATTTAAAAATGCTTTCAAAAGACTACAGCATTTTGAAAATGCTATAAAATTCCAGGTTTCATTTTAGCTTTTAAAAAAAAACTCTAAATTTTTATTATTACAACTTAAAAATCATATTTCTAGACTTCAAAATTTTACATAAAAAATCATTTTAACATATGATTTAACACAATAAAATTTTAAGATCAAATATTCAATTTTACAAACTCCATTCATTTATTAAGTCAAAATTCACTTTTTATTTATTTATAAATTTAATAAACTTAACATTTTACTTGAAATATCATTTCAAAACTTTAAATTTAATTTCCATTATTTATTTACATTTTAAAATAAAATTTAAAGTCAAACATCACATTTACTCCAAATTTACATACTTGAATTCACTTAAATTCACAATTTCAAGATTTAATATTTAACTTTCTTAAAACCATAATATATATATTTTAAATCAAAATTTCATACTTTTGAAAATACATATTTAAAAAAAATCATTTAAAAATATACCACGGGGTCGGTATATAATTTTCTAACCTAGGTCAAGTGATACAGATATATATCATTTCAATCCGTAATTTACAAAGAAACCCCGGGTTCTATCATTTCAAACTCGCAATCCCAAGTCAGATAAAATATAATAAAAATCGCTCAGGCCTAACATTTCAGCCCATAACGATTTTTCCCTATTCTAAAGTCCGTTCGGGTATGTATCATTTCAACCCATAGTGATTCTATTCTAACAGGGAACTTGTAGTGTGAATATATGCATAAACAATATAAACAATGTCAATGTCACAATATAATGTCATATATCAGATGTCAGGTGATAATTAACAGTTTTAACATGGTAATAACATGGTATAGCATATCATATGATCAACATTAACTTGCATAACATTTTATATTACTAAACACCTTTCATCAATTCACTATTTCATAAGTACAAATGTCAGAGTGAGAAAGACTCACCTTTTCAAGCTGAAGACCACTACGACATACAAACATGATTCCAAGGGCACGACAAGCACGACAATGGATTCCAATAAGTGGAGAGAGCCTAGATGATCATCTTGTAACAATCCAATAAACACAAATAAGACAATGCAACACATGAATATACAACACAAAACAATATTGAACAAGTTGAGATACAAAGCAACAAAGACAAGACGGCTTAACCTTGCCTTAACCACTCCACTGCTCGACCATAGAGGATCTTTTGCTTGGCCATTGATGTGTGTTTGGGTCAGGTATGGTATCATATAGGTCAGATTTAGCACACCCATGCACGGCAACATGAAGTGATGTGAAGGGCACTAGTACAAAAAGTGCATATTGCTTCGCCTCATTTGCATCAGTTGAAGTAAAAACTGATGCAAATAAAACTATTTGCATCAGTTCCATCTTAATAACCGACGCAATTGGTACGTGAAAAGCAATAGGTAATAAAAAATCAAATTTGCATCAGTTGTCACCAACAACCGATGCAATTGGTGCGTGTAAATAGTTTTAGTCGCATCGGTTTTAACTTCAACCGATGCAACTACATTGGTTTGCATTCATTTTCCGTCGGCCTGCTACTTCAACTTTCATTCTCCCTCCCCTAACTTTTCGTTTCCCGCTTAGCTTTCGTTTATTCTCCCCTTCCCCTGTAACCCGTTAATCAACACAGCCACGCAAATACCTCTGAAATCTCTAATTCACAAACAAAATTCTCAAATCCAAATCAACTGCAAATTCTCATTTGAAATTCCAATCAATTGCAAATCCTCATTTAAACGATTCGAATTGAGTTTGGAGGGGATGGAGTTGCGGTCGGCTGAAGGAGATAGAGTGTAGGATTCGAGTTGAAGCAGTGGTTTTTGATGAAATGAATGGAATTGAGTGCTTCGGTTGGAGTGTTTTGAGGCGTGGCGAGTGGATTGTTGCATTGCTGGTGGTTCTCGATTTGAGGTAAAGTTCTTCTTCAGATCCATCCGTTGTTGCATTCAACGAACTGATGCAGAAATCATTGGCTAGAGTTTTAGCTGCTGGAGAGAAGATTGGTGGAAAACAGCTCCAGTTACACATCTCCAGCTGCACTAATGCAAAGAACAGAAATGAGTAACTTTTCTCATATCGTTCACTTTTCTGAGGCTGAATATGTTTTCTTATTTCAGCTTCCTTCTTCTTGCGTTGAAAGAGCGTATCTTATGGCAGTAAAGTGGAAGCAGATGTCCAGGCTGGACTAAGCCATTCTTCTGTAATTTGCTATTATTTCATGTCTTATTTGACAACTATAAATAAAAATATAGCTGTTATTTCACGTTTTTATGCCATTCCATGCACTGCATATTTGTGATCTGCTGTTATTTCATGTGTTAATATCATCATGTGCGCTATATGTTTCTATGTTTGCAGTGCTTTCTAGAACTATATGATTCTGAGTTAATTCCCGATTCAAAACTCCCTTGATCATTCAACTTATATGAACCAGTGAAATATTGTCAATTATGATCACTGGTTCGTCTCCATATCAGAAAACATAGTTGATTTTTTTAATGTTATTTCTTCAACCCGATATTAACTGAATTAATAATAATATGTTTATTAATATTTATTATTAATTACATAATACATATTTATGTTTTGAATTTCAATATTAATTACATGTGAAAATCAAATAATTTACAAAATTGCACTCTTGTATTTCAAAATTGCACTCGGAAATTGAATGGTTACATGAGTGAGTATTCATGATTCTACCTAGGTATTCAAAATAACACTCGGGAATTGAATGGTTACACTCTTCCGCCTTACATTTCTACACATTTACCATTGACAAGTCAATAAATTGCTTCTGTTTATTTCTTTGTAGATGGATGCTTATCCTGTATTCATTGTGTGGCTGGTGAACCTCTCTTCAAATCAAGGGAAGGCAATTCTGCTTTATTCGAAGTTTCCATATGCTCTTTACTTTCTAACGTTCAAATTGAAACTTATATATATTCAAAACACATAGCAATCACCACAAAGTTGAAATGAACTATATGTTTTTTTTAAAATGTCACAACTAATTGTATTATTTAGTGATGCAAGTACATAACTTGCTTATAAATAGAAAACCAAAATTATCTTTGTTCAGTTAGGATTTGCTGACTATTGTTTGTTCTAAGTTGAGTTCTGCAGATTTAGTAAGGAGTTTTTCCAATAATGTTTTCGAGACATGTTCAATATTGGAATCATTTTAGATGTCATGATGGTATGGTTTTCCCCCCTTAGCCTGTGGCAGAATACAGTTCAAAATCCTCAGTGTTATCATAACTGGTCGTATGTATGACTCGATATTACCTAGATGACCATTGTGCTGCATGCCAAATACTCTTTGGGCTTATCACTAACTAAATGTGTTTGTTGCTATTGTGTGTTTGGGACTTAATTGAGTTAGAATGTGCCAAATGCTAGTTTACACCTTTGAACATTTGTATATCCTTTAACTCTTTTTCTGTTATTGTTTGTGTACTATTTATAAAATAATTTTCTATCTTCATCATGTTTGTATTAAAGTTTTTCCTTTCTGCAGATGATTACAGATTGTTTTGTGGAGATCTTGGCAATGAAGTTAGTGATGATGTTCTTACTAAAGCTTTCTCCAGGTTTCCATCTTTAAACAAGGTCAGGGTAAGCACTTTTTAAGTTACTTCATGTATTTCACCCAAGCACCTAATATAATAATGTGATTGAAATGCTTGAGAAATATTTGTAATGTTTTCAGAAATATTTAACCGGTTCTCTGTTTTCTTTCTTTCTTTCTTCTTGTTCTCCTTCTCTGTTTTCTTTCAGAAATATTGTTTTGTGTCTTGGGTTACAGGAGAGGATTCGATTTGGATGCAGGTTGGTATGGAAAGTCGATGTGAGGTCGATGATGAAATGGATGAACTTGTTATTGTAGTGGGAGGTTAGGAAAACAGTCAGACAACAGTTTTGCGATGGTATTGTAGTGGTAGTCTGAGTTATTGTAGTGATGAATGTTGTATGATGTGAATGTCGAAGTAGTGTGGTATGCAGAGTGTTTGCATGAGAGAGATGACTGTGAGTGTAGTGAATAAGGTTAAATGGTGGAGTTGTAGTTAAGCAAGGGGGAGCTTGGTGGTTACTGCAGTAGTTCGGTTAGGCTGCGGTGGTCAGAGATGATATCTGAAGTGATTGAATGGTAACTGTAGGAAGTTTGAGCAGATGGTTGCAGTGGAATGTGCACAGAGGATGGTTTGTAAGGAGGAGATTGTTCTGGACAGTAGAGTTGTTATGTGCTGGAGAGGTTTTGATAGAATTTAGGAGATGGTGAGGAGGGTTACAAGGTGGTGGTTCAATGTAGTGGATGGGGAGTGAAGGTATGGTGGTAGTGAGGACAGTCAATGGGTTTATTGTATAGGATGAGGAGATTGAGAATTGGTGGCTGTTCTGCCGATTGTACTGGTGGTGGATGAGGAGACGCTTCAAAAATATAAAACCTAATTCGAGCGATGAAATCGAACGGCAAGAAGACAATGATGTCAGATGATTCTTGGAAATGGCAGTCCAATGAATCACAATTTTCAAAATTAGAAATCTAATGAAAATCTATTCGATTTAAAAAATCATTTTTTTTGTTGAAAATGAGTCAATTTAGGGTTTGGGTTCTTAGCCTGTGTTGAGATGTTGCTTACGACGAATGTTGCTTCGTTTCTGACGTATTTTGCTCTGCCTCCGACGTGTGTTGCGCTGCCACTTACGACTTTCTTATTCTTTCTTCATGAATTTTTTGGTCCTTTTCTTTTCTAGCTTCGTGTGGTGAAAATTTGCCAACCTTTAATTTTTTTGATACTCCGTACATGGCCACAGTCCGCACTGGGCCTAAGCCGACCCTAACGGTTAGTTTTATGAATGAGTTGGAGTTACATGTAATAAATGCATTAGTTCCATAATTAATTGAAGTTTTAATTATATTTAACTCGTTAATAAATAAATGATAGAAATGTTCACTTTTAAATCCATGAAGTTAGTGCATTGATCATGTTAAACATTATGTGGGTTCTCCCTAATGTTGTTTGCAAAATAAAACAGTCTGAAGCTAAAATAGTATCAACTCATTAGATTTGCAAACATACATTAAGGAAAACCTCTATAAAATTTAGTTTGAATTACATATTACTTGTGAGTTTAAATGTGAACTTTTCCATCTTTTATTAATGAATCAAATATTACTGAAATATCAGTTAGTCGTGATGCACTTAATACATGTAACTCTAATTCATTAATTACAATTTAACATATGTACAACAACAATTAA
Organism: Allium cepa; assembly: GCA_030765085.1. Classification (NCBI taxonomy): domain Eukaryota; kingdom Viridiplantae; phylum Streptophyta; class Magnoliopsida; order Asparagales; family Amaryllidaceae; genus Allium; species Allium cepa. The sequence continues at coordinate 298,192,109 of CM060946.1, forward strand.
GGTTTTTCGCAGCACATGTATAAATACTAATCCTAATCCCAACATTGGTTTTATGTTTAACTTTGAACTGATGAGGGTGAGTTTGTGGGAACTGCGGTGGAGAAGTATGTGTTGTTTCGAGGCTTGGTGGTTAGTATTGGATTGAAGTGTTTGCACCTGATGGAGAACAAAAGTTACAGCAGTAGTGAAATAGACGAAAAGGGTGAAATATTTTGATGGCTGGAGGAGTTTATGCCTGACTGGTATGGTGAGGTGGTTCGGTGGCAGTAGGTGATAAAAGTAGCAACACTGCTGTATGGAGTGAAGTAATGGCAAGTAGTGTTCTGGTATTTGATGTTTGGATGGACTGGGTTGTGTTGAGTGTTGAGTGAAGATGGGGGGAAAGGCAACGTGTTTGTAGAAATGAAGTATGGTCAGTATAAATGAATGTTACAGGAGGCAAGTATGGTTATGGTTGATGGATTGTGGTAGCAGACAGGTTAAGTATGGTGAATATTGTGTGAAGGAAGGCAAATGATGGTTGGGGAAATGTAGGCAAAGGCAAAATCTGTTGAATAAAATAGTGGTATCAATGTGCACAGTGCACAGTATATAAATGGAAGTTGTAAATCTGTTGAGTAAAACAGTCAATGAAATGGGTATGTAAAATGATTGGTTTGAGTGACAATTACCTAGTATAAAGTATAAACTATATAAACCATATCTAGCAAAGTCCATTATTTCCCATTTTATTGATGTAGGGCCAGTGAATTCAATCCTGATTTTCATGTTTATGCATGATTTAAATTTAGCATAAAACATATAGGTAGTAGTCAATTACTACACACCCACACATCTAATTATAATTTAATCTAACATGGCTCTAATCTCACGATTACTTGATTAGTTAATACCTTAATATTAAGGTTCTTGTGATCAATAGGAAATGATATTCCGAGGAACTGATGTTGTTGCAATCCTCATCGAATGGATTATGGCTAGACTTACTTATCCTTCATCCCAACATCCAATCCAGAGCCCAACAAGAAATTTCTGCCACTGTGTGTAACCGATCCATCACAGACTCCGATATCCCCAAACTCCATTATCTTCAAGCCATTTTCAAGGAAGTTCTCCGCATGCATCCACCAGGCCCACTCCTCTCGTGGGCTCGATTGGCCACTCATGATGTACATGTTGGAAAATTCATCGTGCCTGCTGGGACCACTGCCATGGTTAACATGTGGGCCATTACTCATAATGGGTCCATTTGGAGTGATCCATGGGATTTCAGACCCGAACGGTTCATAGAGAAGGATGTGAGTGTCATGGGGTCGGATTTAAGGCTTGCTCCTTTTGGATCTGGACATAGGATTTTCCCTGGTCGGGTTCTGGCATTAGCTACAGTTCACTTGTGGGTTGCAAGATTTTTGCAAGAATATGATTGGGTATCTAGTCAACATATAAATTTGATGGAATGTCTTCGATTGTCAATGGAAATGAAGGAGCAATTGGTTTGTAAGCTATATAAACGATAAAAATGGTGTGCTTGTGTTGTTTACAGAAGTAGGTGAACAATATGCCTTGTTTTATGAATAAATTGAACATCCCAATGTAACATATGTAACTATATTTAATCCATGTCTGGTTTGCACACACCTTTAGTAACCAAATCATTAGAATCAGCTGGTATATCAGCATTTGTTTGATAATACCCCGGTCTCCTCAACTACTAGTTTATTTTGTCTATGGTAGCCGTATATAAGATGTGTAATTGTAATCAAAGAACAAATATTTTACTGTCTCCTCATTTTGCTCACACAAAAAACATGTATTATCAACTATAACGTGCCTCGTTCTTAGATTATCTGTTGTAGACAACTTGTTTGACAAAGATCCATAGGCACATACTGACATCTTTGGGTTATTAATTTTGTTACACGCGACACTTGCCCCTGATACGATAGGATATGAAGTTATTATGTTTTACCGTGCTTGCTTAGATTGAAAATCATCATTTATTGTTTCTATGCAATACCAGAAAATCGTGTGCTTTATTATTACAAATGTTTATAATACCGATCTCCATAGCTAGATTCCTAGTATGAGCAAAACTATATGTGTCAGAATTACCATTGTTAATGATAATGTTAACTCCTTAGTTGCTTGTGTGATTGGTAGTAAACCAATATATCAAGAAAAATTGTTTTATCACCGTCAGATTTGCAAATGAGGAGGACTGCACCAGAATTATTAAAAGTAGTCCATATGCCTTCAACTCAAAAGCCATCATTTTAAAGATATGGAAACCAGGTATGTTATTAACACGAGAGTATTTTAAGTTGTAAATAAAATGATATGGGCAATATGAAGCCGTAACAGGTTATTGTTGGACATGCCTGTTCTTGTGATCACCAGCATGCTATTGTACTTCTGCTTTCTTGAACAACTTCTGGTAAGATTCAATTCCAATATATGCATTTAATTGTTATTGTTAAGTCCCCATACGAGGGATATCCAAAACACTGAATTTACAAGTGAAACTTGATTCTTGGGTATATATAAGACAAACCCCTGGATTATTCTACATTTTAGCAAAGTTTCTAGACAATGTCTTATTCAGTTGGGTTTTGTTTCAAGAAAAAAAATGCTGTAGCTGTTCTTATTCATTAGTACGTATTTTAGATTTTACCTTCGAGCTTTAGCATGCTATCAAATTTTTAATGAAATTAATAATTTATTGCATGCTTATTAATTTAAACTAGTTTAAGTATACTAACTGATATGTTTCAAGTTTCTCATATTACATATATCTTATCTTACTTTTAGTTTTATAAAAACAATGAACTGATAATAAAGGAAGAAGGCAAGGTCTTGACTTACAAGTTTTGGTTATAAGATTGGCATAATTTATTTCATGTTGGTATAACAATTCTGTTGACTAGGTGTAATGCTTAACACTTCATGTTTGATATCCACTCTGTGTTATCATTATACTGCATGTATTGCTATTAGAGAAATTTTCGTTCCTATCCATGTCTTTTCTATAGCTTAACTATTCAATCTCTAGGCATATGCATATATTAACAACCTGACACCTTGTATATGAATTTGGGAATGCGTATTTTGCCTTAGAAAATGAAAATGGCCAAACTTAAGCACTCTTTTCTTTATATAATTTCGTCCCTGCCTCTCTGCCCTATGAAGTGGTACATCTCTGCTGTGTTGCAAACTACAAAAATATATTTTTCATGCATTCTCTAATTAGATATATTAGGACATACGTCCCTGCCATGTTGAGATTTGATAATGCATTGTCTAACTGAATTATTTTAGTCCCTGTTACTTAATTTATGGAGTACATTGGCAGAGAGAATCAAAGGTAAATAAGGCACTCACTCTGAATATTATACAGTGAACTTCTTGGCCAACATATTCTCTACAAAATTTAATTAGGGATACCAATTCTGGACGAGGACCGATGAACATGGACATTTACAATTAGTGATGTACGAACTGGAGAGTACAACCTTTATGCATATGTTTCGGGCTTTATAGGAGATTACAAGATGGATGCAACGATAACTATTAATGCAGGTGAAGTATAAATTGTTTATAGATCTTTATATATAGCTCCAATACAAAAATGGAACCACCAATGCAAGTGATGTAATGATTTTTTTTGTAAATCTATTTATTCATCTACTTTGTTGTTTGTAGCAGGTTCTTTCATTAATTTGGGTGATCTTGTATAAATTGTATATGAACCAGACCTTACATCCTACGGGTGGCACTCGCATCATCCGCACATGCTGAATTACAAGTACGCTTCTTCCTCCTTTATTTTATTTATTTATTTGGTACCACTTAACTTACTATGTTGTCAAGCAAAAAAGGCCATAATAAGAAGTAAATATTTGATTGATATTTACATTTTAATAAAGAGGAGTTTTTGGTTTGTTCAAAGGTTCGTGTCAATGACTTGGGTGCAAAGACTCCTCATTTTACAACTGGATCGATTGGACAAGACAATTCAATTGCAAGACACGGGATTCATGGTTTATATTGGTTATATAGCATTGATGTTAGCAAATGGATCAGTCAAGGTTCAAATACTATATATCTCACGCAACCCAGAAGTACCAGCCCTTTCCAAGGACTCATGTATGACTAGATACGACTTGAAGGACCGTTGTTTGAATTTAGTGTCTGAATATGTTTTCATTCTTTTGTAGAATTATTAAATCTAATTATGTATTTGCCATCAAATTTAATTTTGAATGATAGTAATATTGCATGCAATAATTGTTTGTTATAATCAATAATATATATATATATATATATAGTCTATTTGAGTACTGTAATAATGGTATCCGAGAATGGTTTTTTTGCATCAGGTAAAAATGGCTGATGCAATAGAGGGATTAGTTTGCATCGGTTGTTATAAAAAACCGATGCAATAGAGGGATTAGTTGCATTGGTTTTCATTACAACCGATGCAACATGGGGCTGTATCCAAGCAACCAACCATGATATTTTGCATCAGTTGTTAGTAACAACTGATGCAAAAAGGACCTTTTTGCATCGGTTTCAGAACCGATGCAAAAGTGTCAAGCCTGTTGCATCGGTTGCATATGCATCGGTTGTAGAACTGATGCAAAAGGGGGGTAAACGACCGATGCAAATGACCTGTTTTGTAGTAGTGGGGGTAGTGGTGATAATATGAAGCATACATAGGTTCAAGTGCAAAATAGAGTGGTTTATGCAACATTTGGCTCGGTTATGCCAATTTTTGGGCTCGGCCCTACATACTTCAGGTATGGTCAGATCTGAAATGATGTCTAGAGGTGGTGTAGGTAGGTGGTGGTTGAGCTAGGGGTGTGGCCAAGTCAAGATATGAAGGAGATAGTGAAGATAGACTTGGCTAGGCAATGTTTTCAAGGAGTGTTGCAATGTTTTGTGGAGTTTTGTGGTGATGGCTTCATCCGATGGTCATGGCCTGATCTGGAGGTGGGGATAGATGGTGGTTGCTGCTGCTGGTGATGGTAGAGAGTATGGTGGTGATGGTGGGTGGTAGAGGCCAAGCAAAGTTAGGTAGAGATCTAGGCAAAACAATGAAAAGAAGAAGGAAAAATAGGAAGAAGAAAGCCATTAGAATTTCTTTTTTTTCTCTTCAAGAGAAGTAGCCATGAGTTTTGAGATGTGAGAAGGATTTCTCACGTGAAAATGAGGAAGAATTCACGGTATTTCAAAAAAAAATGGACGGCTACTCAAAAATGAAAGGGCAAAAGCAAGTGAAAGGTCAAAGTAAATGAAAAGTCACAGGTAATATAAAAATGTTTGACTCTTTATATTTCTATTTCCTTTAAATTAAAACAAACCATATATATTTCAGTAAATAAAATATAAAACTGAACAAAATAAAGTTGAAAAAGAAAATAAATAAATGTATATTGGAAAAATATAAAATAATTATGAAAATAGCACAATAATAGAAACTAGGGTGAAAAATTGTAAAAAAAAATACAATAAGCTTTGGAACATTATAACATCACTCTAAAAATATTTTAAAAATGAAGTTATATATATAACATGTCATATTACACTTATATTCAAATTAGAACAAACAAAATATTATTTATATAAACTAAAATAAACAATTTTGTTAAATAAAACAATGTACAGACAATATTGTAAAAAGCATAACTTTCACAATATTATTCGGATTTCAACGAAAAGAAAAGCAGTGTTCTTGAAATTTTATTTACTTTCATAATAAAAGATAAAATTCAAAATTTCAAACTTTCAAATTTTAAATTTAAAAGTCAAAGTTTGACCATTTTGACCAAAATTCACTTTTTTGAAAAATATTCAATTTATACATGTTTGAAATTAAAATTTACATCAAAATCAAAATTTGTATTTAAAATAACAAAACTATTCATTTTAATAGATAAAAATAAAGTTTTTAAATCAAGAATTCAATTATAATAATTAAAATATACAATTAAAACAATCAGAAAATACAGGGTTGTTACAAAAGTTGTAAATAAATTGGAGGCAAAGAGAAGGTTCCAACATATAGTGGGAAGTCGGGTACCCAAGAAGAAAAAAAGATGGAAATATGGAATTTTCCATCTAAACCCTTTTCCCGACATAAGGTAAATAGTTTTAGAAAACTGGATTTTTCTAATTTTGGATGTTAGCAATGATGTGTTAGGATTTTGGATGTTAGGCATTGGATGAAAAATTTGTTGAACCATACTTCTATTTGTTGAAGTGTAGGAAAATTTTGATGCACAAAAAAGTTTTGGTTTCCAAAGTTCGCATACATATAGAACTGCCATTATATTTCGGTTGCTTGCATTATGTTTTTGAAATTGATTTAAAAGAAAGTATTCATATAGGGGGCACTGATTTTGAATTACTCAATATGCATATCATATATGTTGTGATACACCATGCATTGTACATAATTGGTTGCAAAATTGGTTGCAAATTAGTGAATAGTTAGTTTAGAATGTTTGTCCAATAGGTTACATTGTTCGGTCCTTGAGGAATTTTGAGGATGAAATTCTTATAAAGTTGTAACAACCTACGATTTCATGACAATGAATTAATAATAATAATAATAATAGTAATGCTGAAAAATAAAAATTTTGTAAACTTCTGAATTTGGCTTCGAAAATTATATTGTTTGATTCGTGGTGATTTTCTAATCAATTTTCATACATAAAGGTTTCCAATCGAAGTTCAAACGAATTTTTTTTGATGTTTTTTAATAAGAATAATTATATATGTAACTATTGTAATCAAAATTAATTAATGCCAATTGTTAATGCTAATGTAAAAATTAAACGTTAAGAAATGTTAACATTAAATCAAATCAGAGAGGATATATAAAGCAGAAACAAATTATATTAGTGCAACAAAAAAGGAATAAAACATAAAACAAATCGAGCACCAAAATTAATAACCAATAGTTCAACTATTAATACACCCAGGTCGACCAATAACTGCCGACCATAGGCCCTAGGCTGTCGATTGTTGCCTGTGTTAAATCGTGATTTTAAAATAATGGATGGACGAACGTGATGCGCTATAATATTTTACATGCACGCGAAGTAATGAAAAGGCATCTTTGATTAAAATAAAGAATGCCAAGGTTAAATCTGACGCTCCACGATAACTCCAAACCTCTATAAATACACACATAGTTTCTCACTCCTTTTCTCATACTTTCTACGTTACAGAGCGAAGCTCTGCCATTCTATTTTATAATTTCTAGAATTATAAAAGTAGTAAAATATTATATTATATATACGTATATAAGTGGAGAAAAGTTGGAAATGAGAGAAGAGAATAGTAGAGTAATTCAGAACGAAAAAATGGTAAAATCATAAAACTGAAACATTAATTTAAAACTGATTCAATCGTTTTCCTAGATCTATAGTTTTAATAGATGTATACTCTTTTTATTATTTTAAATTTGAAATAAGAGGGAGTCAAATAAAAAAGAAATGGATCCAGATTAGGAGAATTGGAGCTAATTAAAAGGTGAGTAGGAAATTACTATTTTGTAATATGACTAGATTTATATCGTTGAAACCTATTTATCTGTATTCAAAATTGTTTTTGATATTTTATTGTAAATGCAAAAGGAACCGATATATATTTGGAATTTTAATTGAATATGCGTATTGATGAGAACGATAAATAACGAAACTGATAATAAAATTGAATACACGTAATGATTATGGGATAAATTTAATGAAATTGATTAAGGAATTGATATAATGAAATTGTCTGACAAGTCACCTTTTCGACTCTTGAAAATCGACATTAATACATTCTTGATATTCACGTATCGCGAATTCAACTACCGGAAAGGCAGATTGATCAAGGATAAAAAAGAAAATAACACAGAACAAAGTAGAAAACAAAATATCACATGAATGGAATAATCATATATTATTAACCATAAAATCTTTTACACCAGAAAAATTTGAATACAATATCAGAGTCTACCTAGATTTAGCCTGGATGGTTATAATCCTTTGTCCTTACAAATACTAAATAATATTAAAACAAAAGCAACGAAAAAATAGAATACATCCCTACATTCGTAAAGATCTCCAGGTCTCCTCTGGAAACTTCAACCGTCTATACTAAACCTGAAACTACTCAGATCTAACCTGAGTATTAAAAATAACCGAATCAGCTTGATAAACCGGCATGAGAAAACTCAAATCATAAATGTTTATGATAATGTCATAAATCAGGTTAATGCTAATTAAAACCATTTAACAGAAGGACGTCTTATGAGGCCATGCCGCATATAAATAAGGATGAGTTTTAACCTTACTATGGCTAAAATACTTTATACCAAAACAAATTTGACATTATCATTAATGACATTGTTTGAAAATACTTTTCAAGTAAATATGTAAAGAAGGTACCAATAGCCGAATAACGTCAAATGGTGTATATGATACAAAAGGAGTAGCTAAAATGTTTGCAAAGCATTATAGCTATTTTGAGAATACAACCAAAACCATAATGCTAGTATTGGAATTGAATTTCCAACATTATAGGGAACCTTGTCCATTTCCTCCGATGTGGAATCAACGCATAACAATCCTTATCCCCTGTGACTATTCACTTTTCTCAAGAAAGCCTCCATACTACATTATTACACTATTATGGAACAACATATTTCGACAACTATGCTCTTTCTCACTCTAGCCTCTAATACTTCCCCATTTAAAACATTGAGGATCCAAAAACCAATGGACTCCTCCATCATCAATAAAACTGATTGCTTGAAATATATGTCTTTTATACCACATAATATCCTATATCATCCCTGGGATGTAAGGCTTGTGAAGATACGCTCTTCTTTGCTTTTCACAAAACCACGCTTTTCTTTTCACAAAGAAAATTCCACTTAGAATTCCATATTGCCATTTCTAACAACACGCAATTGATTTCCACAAAACTACAACCTCTGAGCTCGTACGTCTCAGAGAAGAGTGTTAAGTATAGGGAAGGGTTACCTCCTACACCACCAAATAGACGTATGCTTGTAGAGATCAATGTACAAGGTTTTAGAAATGCAATGTAAGACACTCATCCATACAAGTTGTCCAGATGAAGGACAAACTAAAGACACTCCTCCTGTTTGGCAATCACTCATAGGATTAGGAGCTAGTAGTCCTTGCAAATCGAAGATTTTCAGAACGAAGGCACTACTGCCACCTTATATATATATAGGGATTAACCCAGAGGTTAGTGGCAAACAGCCCTACATCAGAAGGTTTCCATCTTCAAATCATTGTCTTCAACATGTCTTCACTTTTGAACACATATATTGGTTTAAATTAGTTTTCAGATAGGAAGAACCAAAATCCGACCTTGATTTCTCTGAACCAACCATTGATAAAAAGATGTCAAGTATATAGGTGATTATCAAACAACATCAAATCAATTTATCTTTTTATCAACTCAAATATCTTTCGAAGATATATATTCTTTTAAACTAGGAATATTCCTTTATCTTTTAAGAGTATATGAAATCATTAAGCATTTACAAAATTCTCAGGTTGATTAAACCTTTTTAATTTTGGAATAATTCTAAATCATTTCACATTTTATTTAGGAAAACATTTTCAAATCATTTATTTAAACCTTAACAATGATTTCTTATTTTCAAATCATAATTTTAAATGGGTCAAAATGATGTCATTTAAGACATCATTTACTCAAACCCCAAATCAATTAGTATTGAATAGAAAAGAATCCATAGAAATTAGACTAATTAGACTCAATACCAGGTTTCTTATTCTATCATACTATTCGTCGAATAATGGTGAAATCGTCTTTTAAATCACATGGATAGTACGAATTCCCTCCTTGGATTTTAAAACATGGTTTAACTTGGGTGTTCTGTATACCACCAAAATCATATTTTAAAATCATGTTTAATTTTGAAAAACTCCAAATCTCTTTTCTTTTAACTTAATAAAATGTAGTCCGGGTAGGTCAATTAACTATCCCCTCATTGGACTAGTCTGGATAGCTATTGCGGAACCCAGACACCGGTTGCCAAAGTTCGGTTCCGAAGACTATTCTTTATCACCCATAAGGCGGTCAAGTTATTTGATCAACTCTAAACTCTTTTATATGATCTTTTAGAGATGATTTTCATTTACTTAACACAATTCTAAATATTGTTTAAAATAATTTCCTTTAACCATTTATTTAAAAATCCTTTAAAATAATTATAAAACTTCCAAATCATCTTCAACATACTTAATTATTTATTTGAAAATATAACTAAAATGATTAGGGAAGAATAACTAAGTTAAAACCACGATTTGCAAAAGTTACTGAAAATCATCTTAAAAACCATTGTGAATAGTGTTTTTAGAGCTTCTTAGTTTTAAATATATATTTCATCTTATATATGTCCAATTTTCTGCTCAACCCTTTTTAAAATATTTAATCGTATTTGTTAGCACCAGAATTGGTCACAAACACCCTTAAGAGAGATTGTGTAGAGAGATTAATGAAGAAAGTAAAGTTAAACAGAGAAGGTACGTAAATTTAAATGCAGAAAAAATGAACACCAGATTTATAGTGGTTCGGCGTAATTGCCTACGTCCACTTTGAGGTAGATCTTTATTGCTTTTCTCAATAATCGATTACAGATACAATCCGTGTACCAATTACTTAAATACAATTGCTAAGCAAAAAAGATAAGTCTTGAATAAGTCTCGAATGCAGTAGAGTCTCCTTGGTGTTCCCAAAAAAAAGGTCCCTTTAACTGTGCCCCTGCCTCTCTATTTATAGACGAAGAAGGGTTGGACTTCCCCGGTGGGCCTGGTAGCTAAATATCTCGGCCCAAAAAGAGTGAGTTTTGTGTGCCGATCCATAGATGCTGAACGGCAAAATGCCGAACGATATCTTCATGACGAACGAAGTGACGTGCTGAGTGGAGAGTGCAGGCCGAGCAATAATCGACGCCGGTCGAGATTGGATAAATGTTGAACACCTCTGGATGCCGAATGATCTCGAATGCCGAACAAGGCATGAATGTCGAACACCTATGGATGCCGAGCGATCTCGAATGCCGAGATTTATGCTGAGTGGGGTTGAGTGCCGAACAAGGTCTGGATGCCGAGTAGTATGGAATCCCGAACGACTCTGCCATGCCGAACGTCCATAGATGTCGAACGGTACTTAATGCCGAACGATATGCAATACCGAATGGCTCTCAATGTCGAACGCTCTTGAATGCCGAACGTCCCTGGAAGACGATCGAACTCGAATGCCGAACGAACCATTTGTGCCGAACGAACCTGGAAGCCGACCAAGTATGTTGTGCCGAACGCTCAGGATGCCGAATAGTATGCAAATGCCGAGTGCTTAGTTGCATGGTCAAATCTCCAGGTAACACTTGCCTCCCAAAGTACATCACGTGATCGAACGTGATGCGCTTTGAATCGCGAGTCCTCCGTGCTTCGCTTCGAGCCTTGGCTTATTATTCTCGATGGTGTTTTCTCGTGAATACCGGGTGAGGCAATGCATGACGAACGACATACAAATGCCGAACAGCATAGCCGAAGCCGAGTGCTCTCGATGCCGAACGGCATAGCCGATGTCGAACGCATGATGCGTTCTGACCGGTTCTGCTGGTCAGTGTCCCTTCGTCTTCCTATCTTCCCCTATAAAACTTGGTATGCCACTTCTTCTTCTCTTTTCACTTTTTACCTCCGTTATTTTCCAAGAACACGTAACTTACCTTCCGTGAATTTCGTTCACCTCTCTGAGCTCCCCTTCCTACCTTGAGTCCAACAAGCCATTCCTACAGCTCCTTCCCAAATTAAGTTCGAACAACTTTCAACCTTAAGTTTACAAACACCCCAGCTCCTGCTATTCTCTCCAGTAAGAACCTTTCGATCGTTTTCTCAAATTAGGAAGCATAACCCAAAACTTGAACTTGTGAATCCTCCGTAGATTATAAGAAGTAGGAGGCGCGTGGATGAGAGAGACGAATTAAGATTCGGACGTGTCCTAGAGCTGGAACTTAGTATGAATTTAGGCGATTTCGAGGTGGGTGGAATGGGGAGGAGAAAAATGGATGGCAGAGGTGCTCGAAGGTGGGAGTTAGCGGAAGATCAATTGTTGTGTCACGGCATGATTTTTATGCCGAGCAATTATAAGAGTGCATGGGAATGGAATTGGAGATAAGGCCTGATGGTGCGGTTTGGCATGGCCATGGTTCGGCATGGCTTGCTAAAGGACTCGGTCATGCCAGTCGGAAGAGATGGAGGAAAAGAAAATAAGTGTTGTTAAGGGCAGAATGCCGAGCGAAGCGGCTCGACACAAGCACGGTTCAGCATGATTTGCCGCGTGCCGAATGGCGAACAAGAAGGGTTGGAAGAGTGATACTCATGCCAAATGACACTTTCATTTAAGCCGAACAGAATGAAGGCCGAACGGAATGAAGGCCGAATGGAATGAAGGCCGAAAGGAATGAAGGCCGAAGAGAATGAAGGCCGATCGATATTTAGGCCGAACGGCATTTAGGCCGGACGGCATTTAGGCCGTGTATTTAAGTGTCGCTTGGCCTTGACCCTTGATGAATTAATAACAAAAGTCGAAATCATTCCAACTTGAACATAACCCTCGTCGAATTCACTTATTCCTCTTGCCTAATTATATGACAAAAACAAGGACAAAGACTTAAGCGAACCAGCATATCGAACTAATCTGAACTCATAACTCCCTAGCTTCAATAATCACAAGCCTGAACTTAAATCGATAAAAACAGATAAAAGCCTTTAACATACATTGCCAATGTCGGAGTTCAAAATTGAAACTATTGCAAGCCAGGCTTTCGAAGACGGTCAGCGATGACGGTCTTTGAAGACGACAATTCAAAATTCAACTTTATACCATCAACTCCGTGACTTCCAATTTCTCAACACTTTTATTTGAATTATCGCACTAGTTCACACACCACACGGGGGGAATATTTATGCTGTTAAGTCTAACGTCGATTATTTTTCAAGTATAGTTCAAACAGGTGCTCCGCTAGATTCAATCTTTGTTAGAGATGTCTAGGAAATCTAGCTCTGCTACGATCTCAGACAGACTTGGGCCATCCTCTAGACAAGAAGTCGTAGATACTTCAATCTCGTCAACTCCCCCTGCTCATAACTTAGCTCCCAACGCTTTAGAGGCAGCAATTCTCTTGGACAACCCAATCGATTCACAGGCTTCGAAGATTAATGAAAGTACACTCCGTCGGATATGCTCTATCCATGGAATTCCCTTCGACGACGTGCTAGTTCCATCGGGGAATGATCGTCCGCACTTGCCCCCAGTCGGATACACAGCTTGTAATAAATTCATGTGCTGGGTTGGTAGTGTGCCACCGTTCAACTCATTTCTTTGAGACGTACTGCAGTATATCGACATTGCCCCATAGCAACTGCACCCAAACAGTCATGTATTCATCTACATCACCTGTATCCTCTTCATGAGTGTCCTTTCTAGGCTTCCAACCCCGAGCGATATCAGATATATATATATTGCATCAAGAAGCGGAGGTATAGCCCCTCTTTCATGTTTCTCGAGCCGCACAACAAATGTCAAATCCTAACTGCGGCATGAAGCAAGTTTGCCCTGTATAAACAAGAATGGTTTTATGTGTGTTGCCCCCTGGTTTCGCGAGGAGATGGGTGGAAGGAAGTAAGTTTTCTCTCTTGACCGATACTTATGCTTGGTCGAAGTTGTTCCTTTTCTAACTTTTTTCATCTTTTCAGGCATTAACCCACGTCCTGAGGGACCCGAATACTCTGAAGCCATCGAGGCTATTCGAACCATTCCCGCCGAAGCACTGGACATCAGAACTCTTATTACAAATGAGTCGCTTTCATGGTTCGGGCTGTTGGTGGAAGATCGCCTAATAAGCCTCCCACAGGGCGTTAACATACCCAGTCCTAACGCTGGCAAAGGGAAAAAGCAGGCTGAGTCTTCGACGCGCAACGCCCTTGACACACTAGAAGAGGGGGAGATTAAGGAGACCGAAACGTCCGAAGTACAACGCAAAAATATTAGTCCACCTCGGGATCCAATAGTTGAAGTCCACGACATTGAAACATCGTCTTCCCCTTTGAAGAGGAATAAAGAAACTAACTTATAAGCTGAGGAAGGAGAAAGTGGACGGAACTTCTAAAGTTACCCTTATTCCAATGAGGAAAGAAGCTTCCCCGTAGCACTTGGAAAGTTCTCTAAAAGGTTTGTCGAACCTTACGATACCTGACGATCTGCTCGACTATGGTTTCAACAATCCCGAGGCCCTTAAGCTCCACTCTCCCACGAGAGGGGATTCCAATGCTCAAGCCAAAAGCAAAGGAGAACAAACTCCTATTAGTAAAGAAACTGGTCTGTCGGGGGGAAACACTAGGACACACACAAACGCACGCACTTCACTTCGCACTTGAACTTTCCGTTATTATCTTACTTTTTATTAACTCGTCGTTACTTAAACTCTACGCAGGTGACATGGGGCGCACACATGGACTTGATCGCCTTCGCAGTTCATTGATTTTCCATCAATCAGGACGGGACTCAGGTTTTGGAAGACGCCGATATAGGGATGAAGACGGCGATAGGGATTATCATTCCCGAGATTCATCATCTCGGAAGAAATCGTATTATTAGCCTAAATACCATCATAATCCCCCTTTTCACTCGGGGCAAAGCAAAGATAAGCACGACCATAAGGGGTCGCAATCAGATGTCCCTCGCGATCAACACTCCGATTCTTCCACCACACGATAGTCCCGGGATACTCACAAGAGAACTGAACTTCCAAAGCCATCTCCTTTTGTTCCCGCAACAGATCCAACAATAGCAGAGAGACTGAACGAGATCAAGGCTAAATTCCCAAAAATCTTCTTTGGTGGCCTAAAATTTCCCCCGGCGACTCATCATAGTCCGGGACATGTCAAGCAGAACGCTATCGCCTGCAGCAAAGATGTCTATGTTCAACATGACCCATTCGTTCATCTTGCTGAGAAAGTGTCAGAAGCCTCCACAGAGCGCCAGCATGAGATTGAACGCCTGAAGCTCGAGGCTATCCATGATAAAGAAATTATCAAAGCTCAGAACAAAGAGCCTGCGTCTTACAAATCTCAGCTTGAGGCCGCCCAGCAGAGTGCTAAAGATACTGTCGAAGTCGTAACTCGTTTGGGATCAACCCACAAAAAAGAAATCGACGAGGCGGTCCAACGCCTTGGGGCCTTAACTTTGGAGAAAAACTCGGTGCAAAATGAGAGGGATGCATTCAGCCTCCGAGTCAAAGAACTTGAGGAGCGACTCCGCAAAGAGCAAGAAGAGAAGACTGTCGCCCAAGAAGAGTCGCAACGGTATTGCGACGAGATCGTTGCTATGCGACTCCTAGAGGCGAAACTTGAGGATAGGTTTTCTAAAGTTGAGGCGCTAAAGAATGAAGCCCGTGAAGCGGGCAAAAAGATGGCATCTGTGGAGATCGACTCCCGTCTTGAGGCGGCTAAGGAAGAAGGTAGGGAAGAGGTCAAAAGCATGTTCGACCTGCTTATTACAGAATTCAATGCCCGCGTTCTCATGCACCGGGACTTAACTTTCCTAGGCGAGGGCTATCTCGAATCTTTAGCCAAGGCGTAGGATACCTTAATAGAAATCAGGAAGACCGAACATGGTACCGAGGAGGTCGATGAAGGTGCTTGGATAAATTAATTTCTTATGGGAAACGAGCCTTCGGATCTGTCAGCGGCCAAAGCCCTTTACTGCAAAGGCTCCCCTTCAACGAAAGGGGAAGAGGTTATTGCCGGTCCATCCGGGGTCGAGTCTCCAGCTCATGTGCCTACTCAGCCGGCCGGCCGGCCGATACTCAATCCCTTTGAGCAGCACATCGGCTATGACCTAGAGGACCCCGGCCTTGGCGTTCACATTTTGTCTTCTATTCCAGAGGGTGAGACCCCCCCTGACGGCTGAGAGCCAGCCGGAACCTGGTAGGCAACTCTTTTGCTTTAACATTCCAAGAGTCGTCATTTTTCACCAGAAGCTATCGCATTCTAATACTTGTTTTTCGTGATTTTGTGCAGGCCTTTCTGATCCTGAACCCACTCCGAGGAGCGATATCGCCAAGGAGGTAAAGGAAAAGGCAAGTGAGGCCACTCACGTAGGAGAGGCTCCCGGTCCAGATGCTCAGGTGATCGGAGCGCTTGATGAGGATAAATCCGAGACTTCCTCTCCCATCGTTGGGAGTTATGAAATTGGAATTACGGGCGCCTATGAGCACACATCTAAACTGAGCATGAAGGAGCAGCTTGAGAAGGAGAAGAAACGGACAGTCGAGATCAAAATCGAGCCTCAAGCTGTGGACCTGGACGATCCTGTGAATAAGCCGTTGAAGGTCATCCTCCCAGGCGGGTCCAAACCCATGGAAGTTCCCCGTACTTCTTCAGCTATCACTCCCCCGTCAAAGAAAGTTATCAAGGGCAAGCGCTCAGGAGTGGAGTCGTCTGGAAAAAGGTCGAAGAAGTCGAAGAAGTAGTTATTGCTCTCATTCAACGAGAGCTAGATTAGATTATGTAATTATTTTTTAGTCACCGTCGTAGTTCATGTAAATAAACTTTTGACTCCGAATTTTGGAGGAGTTGTAGTAGGAACTTATTTCCGATGAATAAAATTTAGTTCTTTTGTCTTTCAAAAGACTCTTATCGTTCCGACTTTTACGTGATTGTTACTGAAATCCAAGCTGTTGTAAATAACATAAACTTCTCGATTTGTCTTCATGTAAGTTGACAATTTTGTGGCATTGCACATTCTTTTATTCCATGATCTGGAGATTTAGGGTATTCTAGTCCGCACTCCTGGTACCTAGAGATTTTGAGTTGTTTATAATCTGGTCCGTACCCCGGGGACTCAGAGTACTCTAGGCCGCATTCCGTGGACTTGGAGATTTTGAATCATTTACACTCTGGTCCGCACTACGGGGACTCAGAGTGCTCCAGTCCGCACTACGAGGACTTAGAGACTTTTCGTTATTTATACTCTGGTCCGTACTCTAGGGACTCAAAGTACTCCAGTCCGCACTCCGGGGACTTGGAGATTTTGAGTTGTTTATACTCTTGTCCGCACTCCGGGGGCTCAGAGTACTCCAGCCCGCACTTCGGGGACTTGGAAATTTTGAATCATTTATATTCTAGTCCGCACTCCGGGGACCCAGAGTACTCCAGTCCGCACTCCGGGGACTTAGAGATTTTGAGTCGTTTATACTCTGGTCCGTACTCCGGGGACTCAGAGTACTCCAGTCCGCACTCCGTGGACTTGGAGACTTTGGGTCATTTATACTCTGGTCCATACTCTGAGGACTCTGAGTACTCCAGTCCTCACTACGAGGACTTGGATATTTTGAGTCATTTACACTCTAGTCCGCACTCTGGAGGCTCAAAGTACTCCAGTCCACACTCCAGAGACTTAAAGATTTTGAGTCGTTTATACTCTGGTCCGCACTCTGGGGACCCAGAGTACTCCAGTCCGCACTCCGAGGACTTGGAGATTTTGAGTGCTCGAGCGCATTCGTACGCCAGGCAGAATAATGTATTCTTTGTTATTTGTCATAGCGTTATCATACACAGAAACATCGACAATTCATAGAGAAAACGGCTTCAAGCATTTATTAATGCAAACAAGCTAAATCGTCTTATTACATGCCATAAACTAGGACTAAAAACTTATGGGAAATAAATGTAACTAAAATATGAAAGAAACGAACTAAGTGTAATAATGCTGCAAATGCTCGCTATTCCATGCTCGAGGGAGTGTCGCACCATCAACGGTCGCTAGCTTGAAAGTTCCTTCCCCAAGCTTCCGTTCAATGACGTATGGACTTCCCATGTGGGGCTTATATGTGATGGAACTGGGAAAACTCGTTTCAGAATGAGATCACCCACACCAAAGATTCTCGGTCAGATTTTTTCATTATAATATCGAGCGACTCAGTTCCTGTACGCGGCCACACTTAAATTAGCTTCTTCACGTTTTTCATCGATGAGATCCAATGATTCCTGCAAAAGATCTTGATTTGATTTATGGTCATAATAAGTTACCCGATGTGACGGAACTTCAAGTTCTACGGGTATGATAGCTTCCATGCCGTATGCCAATGCGAATGGAGTGTGGCCAGTCGTGGACTTGTGGGTAGTTCTGTAAGTCCAAAGCATCGTTGGAAGCTCATCCACCCACTTGCCTCTAGCCTTCTCCAAACGTTTTTTCAATATGGATTTGATTATTTTGTTTACGGCTTCCACTTGTCCATCGGCTTTCGGGTGAGCAACTGCTGCAAACTTTTTCTCAATACCATATTTTTTGCAAAATTCCTTGAACTCTTTGCTTTCAAACTAAGTTCCGTTGTCTGTAACGATGGTTCATGGAAGGCCAAAGCGGAATATAATATTTCGTACAACGAAATTAATGACTTTCTTGGTGGTGATAGTGGCTAAAGGCTCTACAACTGCCCACTTGGTAAAGTAATCGGCCGCAACCATCGCATATTTTTCACCACCTTTAGATAAAGGAAAGGAACCGACTATGTCGATCCCCCACATTGCAAATGGCCAGGGACTAACCATTTGTGTGAGTTCCGTCGGCGGAGCTCTCGGGATTTTTGCATATTTCTAACACTTGTCACATCTTCTCACACAGTCTACGGCATCCCGATTTACAGTTGGCCAATAGTATCCATAGCGAAGGATTTTCTTTGCTAACATCTGCCCTCCGGTATGGTCGCCATATTCACCTTCATGGACTTCCTTCAGGACCCCTTTTTCTCATCATAGGCAATGCATCGGAGTAAGGGGGTTGAGAATCCCCTCCGATACATCACCCCATCTTGCATTACATAACGAGAAGCCTTACGTATGACTTATCGCCTTTCACTCCTCCCTTCGGGCACGACCATGTGTAACAAGTACTACTTGAATGGAGTCATCCATGACTCCTTCTCGATTTTTGTTTCTTACACGAAATATACCTCCATCATATTTATGCTCGGAACATGTAAGGTTTCAACGGGAAACAATCCCATCAGTTGCGCATCGCCAGTGCTTACAAATTTTGCCAATGAATCGGCTGCTCTATTTTGCTCACGCGGGACATGTGAAATATCATAATACTCGAGATTCGCTAGTAGCTCCTAAACTCAGACCAAATACGGGGCAAGTCTCTGCCCCCTTACTTGGTAGTCTCCCCGTACTTGGTACACCATTAGTTGTGAGTCGCAAAAGATTTCGACCGATCCTACTCCCATTTCTTTGATGAGTCTTAAGCCGGCTATCAATGCTTCATACTCGGCTTCGTTATTCATTGCTGTGAATTCGAGCTTCAAAGCGTAGCAAACTGATCGATTCTTAGGAGTGACAAGAACTATGACAACCCCCAAACAACGGTCGTTAGATGCCCCATCAGTGTACATCTTCGATGAACAGGAGGTATGACATTGAGGCCGTTTGATTCGTCTGTTACAGTGAATTCGGCAATGAAATCTGCTAGCGCTTGCCCCTGTATGGCCCTTCACGGTAGGTAAGTAATATCAAACTGACTCAACTCGATATTCCATTTTAACGTCCTTCCAAAAGTTTTCGGTCGTTGGAGTACCTGTCGCAAGGGTTGATCGGTGTAAACAGTGATCGAGTGTGCCTGGAAGTATGGGCGAAGCTTGCGTGATGCGATCACCAAGCAATAAGCCAGTTTCTCAATTCTGGGATAATTTCTTTCTTCCCCCGTTAAACGTTTACTGTCATAATTACTGGCTTTTGGACTCGGTCCTCCTCGCGAACCAGAGCCGTACTGATAGCATTCTGGGATACTGCCAAGTGTACATACAGCATTTCATGGTCAATTGGTTTTGGTAGCACCGGGGTACTTTCTAGATGTCTAACCAGAGCTCGGAATGCTTCCTCGCAATTAGATGTCCACTCGAAATTCCTCTTTCCTTTCTTTATCACATCAAAGAAAGGAATGCACTTGTCCGTGGCTCTGGAAATGAATCGACTCAGCGTGGCCACCTTTCCATTCAAGCTTTGCACTTGCTTTATAGTTTTGGGCACTTGTATGTCCCGAATAGCCTAAATCTTTTCCGGGTTAGCTTCAATTCCACGTGCGTTCACAATAAAACCCAAGAAAAAGAACACTTTACTGGGTTGATCTTCATGACGTAATGTCGGGGTATATCAAACATCTCTGCTAAGTCTCGGATGTGGTCGTTTGACTGTCGTGACTTCACAAGCATGTCATCCACATAGACTTCCATCGTTCTACCAATCTGGTCTTTAAACATTCGATTCACCAGACATTGATAAGTTGCTCCCGCGTTTTTCAATCCAAAAGGCATTACTACATAGAAATATATCCCCACATGTGTGACAAAGATGGTGCGTTCTTGGTCTGGAATGTGCATCGAGATCTGATTATATCCCGAATACGCATCCATAAATGACAACAATTCGTTTCCGGCGGTGGAGTCAACGAGCTGGTCGATTCTTGGTAAAGGAAAACTATCCTTCGGGCATGCTTTATTCAGATCGGAGTAATCAACACAAGTTCTCCACTTCCCATTCGCATTTCTTACCAGCATAGGGTTAGATACCCATTCGGGGTAGAGGGCGCCGCGGACGAACCCATTGGCTTTGAGTTTGTCCACCTCCTCTCTAAGAGCAGCTGACCACTCCGGGTCCATGCCTCTCCGTTTCTGCTTTACAAGAACATATTTTGGGTCTATGTTCAACATATGGCTTACGATGGCAGGTGAAAACCCACACATATCAGAGTGTGTCCAAGCGAAAATGTCCACATTCGTCCGGAGGAAATCAGTAAGATCCTCGACCACTGAAGGGTCGAGTTGTGATCCAATCTTAAGAACTCGTGATGGGTCATCCCGGCTGACTGGAATGTCGATCGTCGGCTCAGCCGGTGTTGCAATCGTTTTCCTAGATTCCCCATCATCATCTCTCAGATCTATGTCTCTAAGGATCCGAGAGTATCACCCGAGCCAGGGCTCGGGCACTACTTGTCAATCATCGGTTTTTAGGATGCGGACGGAGCTGTCTACAACCTTTCCTTCTTCTCTCCGCTGGGTTTATCTCGACTGCGCCACATAACATGCACGACCGGTCGCCTGATTGCCATGTACTACACCGAGTCCTTTGTCTGTCGGGAATTTTAATGTCAAACACCATGGGGCCAAAGCGGCACTAAACTCCGCTAGGGCCGGACGACCCGGAAATGTGTTGTATGGAGAGTCAACATCCATCACTATGAATGGTAGGACTCGCACTCTCCTATGCTCACCTTCCCGCAGTTCAACTGGTAACTCAATATACCCCATTGCGTCAGCCGCAACACCATTAAAGCCGTGGATACGGGCCTTAAATGGTTTCAAATTTTTTGTCTCCAACTTCATTTGGTCATAGGCTTTCTTGAAGATGACGTTGACAGAACTTCCACAATCAATCAAAATTCCTTTTACGTAAGCTGGCCCGATCATTGCAGATATAACCATCGGGTCGATAGTAGGAGCCACCACCTTGTCTGCATCTCGACTCCTGAACACTATATCGTCTGTCATCATGCGTTGTTGTTTTACGGGGGTTCCATCTTCCGCATTCGAACAACATTCATAATTTGCATGCCTCAGGGAGGTAGCATATCGTTCCATCTCCTGCCAATTCTTGTCTGCAGGATGAGGTCCTCAGACAATAGTGTTTATGATCAACCTTCCTACGGTCCGACAGGTTCCTCTAGGTGGCATGGAGCCGGCCCGGGTCCGGGGTCTATCGTTCCTTGCCTACCCTCTGGTGGGTTCTTAACAAACTCCTGCAGTTTTTTCTGCCTAATCAACCTTTCTATGGCATCATGGAGGTGTCTACACTCCTCAGTATTGTGCCTATG
Source organism: Allium cepa (assembly GCA_030765085.1). NCBI lineage: Eukaryota > Viridiplantae > Streptophyta > Magnoliopsida > Asparagales > Amaryllidaceae > Allium > Allium cepa. Next base: position 298,214,093 of record CM060946.1, read on the forward strand.
GGTCTCATGGAAAAAAAAGTACTTCCCTATCCATTTCTGTTCTTCAGTAGACTCCTTTGGGCGCGGCTTTTTGTATTCAAAGGTGTTACAGGTAGATAGATAAATGTTTTCAAGAGAAGTATTCAGGGGGTTGTATTCGTTGTAGGTCGGAACCCTCGACTTCCATCTCCCTATCTCTTTTTTCTTTACGGGATTTCCACCTCCAGATCCTTTAGATTGCCCAGACTTGTCTGGACGTTAACTCGAACTTTTCCCAAACTATCGCCGGATTGTTTCACGGCGATGTTACTTTTCACAGTTTCCTGAACAGGCCCTGGTTCCTTGTCTCATCTCGTCCATCGAGCTTCCTCCCTTCGTATGAACTGGTGAGCTTTGGAATAGAATCGTTCCAATGTAGTTGGGGGCTTTCCTGCCAACCAATTTCCAAACTCCAAGTCTAGATCTACATCTCGCATTACCGCCATCAAAATTGCATAGTCGTTAGGATTGCTAACTTCAGTGGCCGCAACATGATAGCTCTGTAAGTATGCTTTCAAAAACTCACCCGAAGCCTGGATTACGCTTGATAAAGACATTACGTTCTTTGGACGAGTAGCATGTATCCTGAATTGCTCAACAAATTTCATCGCTAACTCGTCGAAGTTGGATATAGATCGTGGAGGGAACCGAGTAAATCACATAGTGGCGATTCCGGACAGAGTGATTGGGAAGCACCTACACTTAGTCGCGTCATTCGCCCTTGCCGAATCCATCATCCATTCGTACCTCATCACGTGTTGCCTAGGGTCAGTCTTCCCTTCGTAGGCTGGGATAGTCGACATATTGAATTTCTTAGGGTACTCAGCCTGTAGGATAATGTCTGTAAAGGGAGTATGACTCCTGGACACTCCCGAATCTTCATTGGTCAGGCCTTGGTTCTCTCTCATTAACTGCATGACCATGACTGATAAATCTGGAGTTTGTATGGAGGGTGGGAGGTTGGGTTCCGCTCCATGGGACCGTGCGGGTTGATGTGTCGCCTGTTGACGATCGGCCAAACGTGCGTCCTGAAGGCCAACTTGATTTAGGTCTTGATGAGCCGGGCGTCCGGTCTCTTCACGGGCCTGATCCTTGGTGGATCGATCAGTGGCACCTGTCCATGCAGCTTCTGTCTTGCGGCGCCTACGCCTAGGAGGTTCGTCAGGTGAGTTCGAGCTATCAGATGAAGAATAAGGAGCAGGACTACTTCCAGCATTCTGATGCTGCTGTTGGGCAAGCTGAGTCATGAGATCAGTATTGGCTTGGATCTGCTCAGCAAGTTGCCTTCTACTTTCCCTGAGTTCTTTTATCAAGTCATTGAACTCTGTTCGGGAAATGACCTCCGCTTGGTTCTAGGTGGAGGTTTCTACACCTTGAATTGCTTGTTGATTGTTAGGTCCTATCTGTTGTACACTAGCAATTTCATTGACATCTGCGTTGTGAGAGGCCGATCTAGTTCGTGGTCTTCCTATGGTAGAGTTGTCGGTTGTAACTCTGAGTAGAATCAACAGATGTCTTGCAAATAATTTAGATCTCCTTCGGGGGATTTTTCAATCCAGTAGCTACAAAGTAGATCCTATCGTCCTAAGAATTCGATCCTCAGTGAAAGCACCAAATGTTAGCACCAGAATTGGTCACTAACACCCTTAAGAAAGATTGTGTAGAGAGATTAATGAAGAAAGTAAAGTTAAACAGAGAACAGTATGTAAATTTAAATGTAGAAAAAATGAACACCAGATTTATAGTGGTTCGGCGTAATTGCCTACGTCCACTTTAATGTAGATCTTTATTGCTTTTCTCGATAATCGATTACAGATACATTCTGTATACCAATTGCTTAAATACAATTGCCAAGAAAAAAGATAAGTCTTGAATGAGTCTCGAATGCAGCAGAGTCTCCTCGGTGTTTCCAAAAAAAGGTCCCTTTCACTGTGCCCCTGCCTGTCTATTTATAGATGAAGATGGGTTGGACTTCCCTGGTGGGCCTGGTAGCTAAATATCTCGGCCCAAAAAGAGTGAGTTCTGTATGATGATCCATAGATGCCGAACGGTAAAATGCCGAACGATATCTTCATGCCGAACGAAGTGACGTGCTGAATGGAGAGTGCAAGCCGAGCAATAATCGACGCCGGTCGAGATTGGATGAATGTCGAACACCTCTGGATGCCGAACGATTTCGAATGCCGAACAAGGCATGAATGCCGAACACCTCTGGATGCCGAATGATCTCGAATGCCGAACGAGATTTATGCCGAACGGGTTTGAGTGCCGAACGAGGTCTGGATGCCGAGGAGTATGGAATGCCGAACGACTCTGCTATGTCGAACGTCCATAGATGCCGAACGATACTTATTACCGAACGATAGGCAATACCGAACGGCTCTTAATGCCGAATGCTCTTGAATGCCGAATGTCTCTGGAAGCCGATCGAACTCGAATGCCGAACGAACCTGGAAGCCGACCAAGTATGTTATGCCGAACGCTCGGGATGCGGAACGGTATGCAAATGCCAAGTGCTTAGTTGCCTGGTCAAATCTTCAGGTAACAGTATTTGTATTATATTTTTAAAGATTTAAAAATATTCATTTTGAAGAATTAACCCTTATGATTTTCGAACTGCCAAAACGTAATGTTTTTGAAAACTTAATTTGGACATATTTCAAACTCTACTAAATGAATTCTTGATTTTATTCTTTTGTTGGAAAAAGATATCCAAATGGGTTCGAAAAATTTTTATTTCAAAGAATTCCGACTTATATTGAACCTACACATTGATTTAACTTTTGGGTCGAAAAATACGAACTGCCGCTACGCAACAAGCTCGATTTGGCTCAATTTTTCAAACTTCATTAAACTTTGCTAAAAACTATTAAAATGTTTAAAATACCATAATAAATTATTTTAAATCATTTCAAACTATTTTTACTACATTAAAAACTCATTTTCCACTATATTCCATATTATAATATTATATACAATGTCTGCTCATGGCATCTCTTCCTCCTTATCCCTTCCCATCCTTGTACCTTTGCCATCGCCGATCACCGTTCCTTCCTCTGTCCTTCCCTCTGCTCCCTCTGTTCTTCTCATCACCCCTCTGTCTCATCAACCACCTGTCCATGTGCCTCATCCTACTCCTCCGACCCCTTTCCTCCGCTCCCTTTTTCTTCCTCCATTGCTCTTCATCATTCCCCTTCTCTTCCCTCCCCCTCGGTCCATCCCCGCACCCTTCCTTCTTGTTTATTCCCCACCTAATATGGCCCTTCCTATTTTCTGCTAAACCTAGGAATGCTTGTCGTTACTCCCCTATCCACTTTGACATTAACTATGTAGGCAAACCGATAGATCCTCCCACTGAGGCTGTTAGTGAAGGTGTCAAAGCCTGGTCTGACTATCAAGTAGGATTTTTCCTTGATGGCACTGTAAACTATATGGCAGCAAAATAATATATTGATAAAGTATGGAAACTTAAAGGCTCTTATGAATGTTCTCTGACAAAATTTTATCATTTCAAATTCTCTTGCCTAGAGATAAGATAGTAATTCGGCAAAGAGATCTGATGTTCATTAGAGGACACATGTTCATTATACCTTGCTGGAATCCTAGCTTTGGATCTGGTCAGTCTACTATCAAGAGTGTGCCAGTCTGGTGCATCTATACAGGATTCCTTTGAAGTCCTGGACTCTACTTGGTATCAATTGGTTGGCATGTCACTTGGGGAAATTGAGTTGTCTTGATGAAAATAGAGAAAAAATGAAGAGGTTTGCATATGCTAAATGTTTGATTGAAGTGAAGCCTGACAAAGAACTTCCAAGTTTTATAGCTATTGGTGATGATAAATGCCCCAATGTTATAGTGGAATACTCTTGAACTCCTTTAGTTTGCACACACTGCAAAGTTTTTGGCATGCTACAAAGCACTATGAGGTAAACCACTAAAATTCTGCAAATGAGAGAGTGGAGCTGAATAACCTGAATGATGGAAATGGAAAGGATGAAATGAAATTGCAGAGTGATGATAATTTTTTTTAATAAGGTTGGGAATGCAAAAGGTAATTATACCAGTTAAAAGAAAAAGGAAAACAGTTCAAAAAATTTGGATGAAGTCTAAATCAGTAGTAATCAATAAGAAAATTGATGAGTTTGGAAGTTTGACCGATAAAGGAAAAAGAACTGATGATAGCTTGAGCATCACAAGGATGGAGACTAAAATAGGAAAAGTCAAGGAAACAAGCTTGGATCTTAAAGTACATGAAAATGTGATAAATATTGATGATTTCCCAGAACAGAATATCAATTATGATGGAAGAAACACCAAGTATGCCCAGAGTAAAGCACTATGTCAGCCTGATGCCTTTTTATATAGCACAAAGGAAAAGAATGATGCCTTGCACAAGCATGCACCAGGTTTAGTTTATAAGGAAAATGAAGAGGAAGGCACCGCTGCAATTATTGATGATTCAGCTAATACAAACAACATGCCTGTCTTTGATGCTCTACATTCTTCAAATTCTTTTGTCCCCCTACTATATCTGGATGAAAATATTTCCCTAGACAATGATGACAGCGAATGTACCCATGGAAACCAAATCCTTCCCCTTGATTCAGATACAAACCACATAATTCCTTCCAAGTGCACAGATATGCACACAGACATGCACACTCTTCCCAGTCTTTCTTCCTCCAATTCGACCATTTCAAATGTTTATTCTAGTTCTGTAATGCTTCATAAAATCACCAATATCCAGAATTCCGCCCCTCCTTTTGATCAACTTTCCAATCTAAATCCTTCTTCCACTTACTCATCGATTACCCTTCCTCAATTTTTTTTGCTTTAATTGTCAAACCTTCTGCTTCTTCCAATGACTCTTCCTCTCTGGAAAAAAGAGGTCGACCAAAGAAAAATGTAGTTCTCTCTGCTCCTAATGATCTTGATTTTGGAACTGAGTTTTCCTTTAAGCAAATTAATTTTGTTTCTCCAGCTGTTGATACTCTGTCTATTGGTGTCAAAACTAGGTCAACCTCATCATTATCTCAATGATACACAAAATTGACAAAATTGGTTTTTGGAACATTAGAGGTGCCAATTCAGTAGCAAAGCAACTTGAAGCAAAGAATATACTTCTATCAAATAATCTTCAAATGTTAATTTTAGTTGAAACAAAACTCAATCATGTCACTTCTCACGCTACTTATGCCTTGATTAACAAATCTTGGGACATTCTCCATAATTTAGCTCAAGCACATATTGGTAGGTTGCTTATCCTTTGGAACCCCATAATCTTCTCAGTTGATCCCATTCTTGTACATAGGCAATTCATTCATTCAAAAATCAAACACCTTCCCTCTGACTTGTCTTTCATACTAACTTCTATCTATGTTGAGAATAACAAAGCCCGTAGACAACATTTGCTTGATCAACTTCCCTCTCTTCACCCTTCAAAATGCTCCCTGCATTTGTGTGGGGGATCAAAACTGCATGCAATCTTTACACGATAAATATGGTGGAGTTCCCTTATCTTTTCAACAAATCAGACCTTTGAATAACTCAATCTTCTCCTATAATCTTTCTCCCGTTACCTCTGATGGTTATTTCACTTGGAACAACAACATTAGATCAGGGGAAAGAACTTACTGTAAACTAGACAAAGAATTCTCAAACACAAACACATTATCCCAATGGCCCAACCTTCTATACCATGCCCTTCCTCCCACTCTCTCTGATCATTCCTCCATAATTCTAGACTGGGTCCATGATGCCGTGTGCAGACATTCCTCCTTTTCATTTTTTAATACTTGTCCGAACACCTTGAATTTTTCAATATTGTTGTTGACAATTGGAAATGCAAGGTCTAAGGCAATCTAATGTTTATTTTGCAATACAACTAAAGATTCTCAAAGGTAGGCCTAAATGTTGGGCCTTCAACACACATAGCAAGGGTTCAAAGATGTCAAATGCCTTCAGAGACCAGACACGGTCTATTCAAACTTCTCTGCACATCAATCCTGCAACTAATTCTTTATTATCTGAAGAACATAGATTAAGGGAAGGGCTTGCTAAAGCATTGGTTGAAGAAAAAAAGATGCAAAGACAGAAATCTAAAATACAATGGCAGATGGATGGTGATAGGAATTCTACATGCTTTCATAGCTCCTTGAAAATCAAAAATGCTTCTTCTCACATTTCTAGCATTCGGGATAAGGATGGTATATTATGCTCTTCCTCTGATACTATCCAATATGCTTTTCTACAGTATTACATTAACTTGCTAGCTAATCATAATTCTGATGATCCTCAGATGCTTCATTTTTCTAAATCTAATCTTCCTACTTCTCTGAAATTGACACCCAAATTTCTCCAAGATGTGTTATGAAACTAGACGTCTAAAAGGCATTTGACACTATCCAGTGGAAGGTCATCATCTACATTCTACACAACATGCATTTCCCCTAAACATTTATGGCATGGCTATACACATATCTCTCCACTTTTAACTACTCTTTGAGTCTTAATGGTTCGGTATTTGGCTATTGTAAGGGAACACAAGGGCTAAGACAAAGTGATCCAATCTCTCCCTACCTTTTTATTTGTGTAATGGAATTTCTTTCTATTCACTTCACCAATGCAATGGGAAAAAAATTGATGGATTACCACCCAATGCGTAGAAATCCTTAGATATCAACTTTGATGTTTGCTGATGATTTAATGTTGCTCATAAAGCCTAACGTCAAATCTGTCTCTATAGTTCTCGATGTCCTTCATACCTTTTCCTCCTTGACTAGTTTGGGCATTAAATTAATAAATAAAAAATCTTAATTGCTGGTGTATTAGAGTATATCAAAAATTCCTTGATTAATTTGTAACCTTTATCTCCTTTTGATCATGATGAAATTGTTGAATATGCTAGTATATGATTTTTGTTTGATGATAATAAACATACACACACATATATATATATATATTCATTTAAATGTATTTGTTATTGTACTATTTTATTTTCACATAATCAAATAAATATTTGTTGAATAAAATAAATAAAACAGAATTCATATTTAAACAGATATTTTATTCAAACAATAATTTTATTGCAAATTTAAATAGTACAAACTTAAGCTCTCACTACATATACACAATTTCAATTTCAATTTCGATTACATCACAAATTTCAATTTACAATTTTGACCTCACTACATATCATTCAAACACTCGTATTTATCTTCAACTCTATTCTAGCTTGACTCCAACATATGCTATTTGCAAAATAAACACTAACGCGTGAAAATTAAAACATTTTGCAGTGCAAATTAAAGTGTATGTTTTTGAAAATTTTATTTGCCTCGGTTATTTGGGTTGTTCGTCATTTATTTCTTTTGAATTCATCTTACACGAACATCTTGTAACATGCACAGTATATCACTGTACATGTCACAAGGCAGTGCACACCGATATACACTTGATAAAATTGCAGGGACATGTGAGCACAAGGTCAAACCCGAGCCGAGGCTGGATTCAACTCAGGTGCAATACGAAAACAAGTCATAAAGTTTTAAATACACTAGAGCTTGCATATACACATGTGTACACGTACACATGTGCACTGCCTGAGCATCTCGAATTTCAGCCAAGAGGCAAGCAATGGTGCACTCAAAGGATCAAGAAGATTCACATGAATACAAATGTATACCTGAAGAATCAAATGCAACAGCAAGTTCATAAACAACTGGAAACAGTGAGGCAACAAGATAACAGTGAACAGGAGGTCACAGTACAAGCATGGATCAGATGAATGTGAAAATAAAGTTCTTATGCACAATTGACTCAACATGCTTACATGTGTAAACCAGGGATAACAGACTCTAAAGTACAACTTCAATTACCAGATGCAGTGAACCAAGCACTCCAAAGACCAGTGTGTACAATAAGACCACAAACAATCAACATATACAAAGGGCAGTATACATGAAGTATTGACCACAACCAGACTAGTCTCCAAAATCAAAACAACATATGCAGTGCAAAGCAACATGAATCCAAATTGAAACAGACTCAAATGCAAAAGGAAAATCAACCAAATATAGCAACCAGACCAGACAAGGTCATCAAAGAATCTAGAAAAGATCAAATGCACATGTATAAGATAATGTACACATGGTTGGTCATATGTACAACCAGCTTTAGGAACTCAAATGAAACTAGACAAGTCTAGTGCACAAGTGAAGCTTCAACCAAGAAACGGTGCCGATAAATTTAACTCGAAGTAAACCAGATTCAATAGATACAAGGCAACACATGATGCAATGCAATATAACAGTGGACTAACTGGCCAAACCTACAAACTTATATGTATGCATTTATGCAATTATATGCATACACATAATAGCACAAGCATGTAGGCAACTGGATGCATGACCAAAGACCAATGAAAACTACATATATATGAAATAGAGATGTATGGATACACTTGAAACCAAAATTGATGCCAATTTCACACACATGCATACAGACTCAACAATGAATTGATCAGGAGAAACAAAGGCAACAAGACTACACTTCAACTTAGGGATCACATATAACATCAAACTAAATGAAACAAAACAATTCAACTCGGAGCAATACTCAGGAACCAGATATAAACATGAAACAAAGAAAATAGAAATGAGTCTAAACAAACTCAAAACTAAACAAGGTAGGTCCAGAAGTAGAAACCTCACAGCAAGGACAAATCATAACATTCACACATAAAAGTGTCAACAGTTCAGAGATTACAAGTGCACATAAACAAGTTTAGCATCAGATTGTACACATATATACATACACATATGTATGTATGTATGTATAAATACATACATATATGTATGTATGTATAAATACATACACAGCAAAAACAACAGTGTTAAAAAAATCGTAACTATTAGGTACAGTTTTAACAAAGTCAAGGCCGAGATGAAATTCAATCAGAGGTCATATGGAACAGCGAATTAAATATTCAACAAGTCATTGGCAGTAAAGAACGGAGGAATTCAAATGTGTTTAAGCAAATCCAAATATATCGGAAACATATTCAACCGGTGATAAAATGAACAAGTCAGAAAAAATATCACAATCTTTCAAGCAAGAATTGAATGGCCAAGCAATACAAGTGACGAGTTTCAAGTCAAATATATGAACAAAAACTTAGGGACTTTAATTGAATCCAAAAATCATCGTCGCCAAAAAGCATTCAAGTTCAAGCAAAATAAGAGAGCAAGCAACTAAATCACGAACAAATCTATAACTCAAATCGAAGTCGAGCAAATTCAAAATCAAACAAGAAAATCACATACCATTTTAACATTCAAGCTCGACTTATTTGAAGCAGCCATGAACAATTTGAATGGTTAAGGAAGCATCGAAGTGAATTGAAAGCATACCAGTAAAAATTTCGAGCATCAATTTTTCAAGTGGTTGCATAAAATTAACAAAGCCCTAATTCTAGATTGGAAGAGAACTAAAAGAGATCAGCTGTAGTATAAAAAAAACACAAAGGGGAGATGATTTTTATTTTCTTAAGTTATAATAGTGGGGCGGCTTGATTTTATTTTTATTTTGGGCTTAAAGTATTAAAAAGGATTTTGTTTAGTTGTTTTATTTTTAGTTGTAATTTTCTTTTTTAAACTGTGTAACTTTCTAGTCGTGTGAATAGGGAAGAACTACGGTTGTGTATTTCGAGAACTCACAGCTCAGTGGCTGGGTTATGGCAGGGTTTCGAGCGTAGAGTTAGGTTAGTCGATAGCGGGTGTAACAAGTTTACGTGTGTAATCGTCTAACTACTTAATTTCTAGTAGAAACCTTAGGGGCAGCACATAGGCAGGGTTTCGCCAAAGCTGGGTAAATCTGTGTTGATCTATTTCCGCTTTGTGCTGCAATTATTTTATATATTTCCATATTAATTTTTATTATTGTTAGTATCACAATATTCACCCCCCCCCCTCTAGGGTGAATTTGATCCTACAATTGGTATCAGAGCTAGGAACAAAAACTACTTTTTTATTTTGACTTTTTTTATTTTTCAAAAACTAACTTTTGTTTTAAAAATTTTGATTTTTTAAATGGCCTCTTTTAATAATGCTTTTGCTGAGGGCCAGCCTATAGTTAGACCACCCATATTCGATGGTGAATATGCTTATTGGAAAAATAGAATGAAAATTTTTCTGAAAACCATTGATGCTTGGAATATTATTGAGATGGGATATAGGACACCAACTATTGTGGTAGATAATCAAGAAATTGAAAAATTAATGGATCAATGGACAGATCTTGAAAATAAACAATAGAATGCTAATGTTAAAGCTATGAATTTTATTATATGTTCATTGGATCAAATTGAATTTAATCATGTCTCCCCTGTTTAACTACGTAGAAAATTTGACACACACTCGAAGTGACTCACGAGGGAACCTCCCATGTCAAAGAATCTCGCCTTGCCATGCTTAGTAGCGAATACGAGAATTTCACAATGGTGAAGGATGAAAATGTCAAAGAAATGTACGAACGACTTTCTAATCTCGTATATAAATCGAAAGCTCTCGGAAAACCATACAGTAAATTAGAAATAATCTGAAAAATCCTCAGAGTCCTTCCATGAAATTTTGAAGCGAAAGTTACTGCCATTCAAGAATCAAAGAATTTGAAACAAGTTAAAGTTGAAGAACTCATTGGAAATCTCACCACTTATGAGCTAGAAATGAAATTCAAGGAAGAACGTGAAGGAGGAAATCAATAGCTCTCAAAGGAACAACGAAAAGTGATGATGATGATGATGATGATGATGGAGCAGCTGAACTGGTGCTGTTAATAAAGAGATTCAAAAGGTGGAACCACAAATACGAAAATTCAGCTCAAAATCAATAATTGAAAAGCAGAATAGTCAAAGCACTAGACAACTTAGAAGAGCAGGAGATCATATGTTACAAGTGCAAACAAACCCGGTCATATCAAACCAAATTGTCCTTAGAATCGACTCTGCCAAGGAAGAAACCGAAAAGGAGAAGTTTTGCAGCTACTTAGGATGAAACTGATGAAGAAGACAAAAGCACTGACAGTGAGAGTGAAAAGGGAAATCTATGTCTTCATGGAGAAACAGCTGACAGTGATGATGATGAACCAAGCGAGGTATCAAAACTTACTCATTCGAAATTAGTTATATACTTTCATGAAGTAAATGGCTTTTTTGAAAGACATAGGGAGAAGTACGCTAAAATTGAATTACAAAGAGATAGTTTAATAGAACTAAATAAATAGCTTGATCAATTGGTTAAAAACTATTGAAACAAGTGCCCTAAGTGTGATAAGTGTCCATCATTCGAAGAAGAAATTAAAAAAATCATAAATTAAAATTAAATCACTTGAAAATAAAATTCTAATTTTGAAAGAATGTGAAAATGCTAGGAGAGAAAATTCTATAAAAAAGTGCACTCAATTATTGAATGAAAATGAATATTTCAAAACATAAGTCCAACGATTGTCTTCAACTTTAGGAAAATTCTCTAGAGGAGAAAAATCACTAAATATGCTAATAGGGAAACAAACAGTCAATATTGTTAGATAAGGACTTGAGTATACTCAATCTGAACGTGTTAGAAGCGAAATTAATAAAGTCAATTCCAAGTGCACATTTTGTGGAAAAACTAGACACAATCATAATAATTATTGGTATAGACCTAAACACATGAAAACCATACCTCTTTGGGTTCCAAAAGGCCCGAATATAAAATCCCTTAAAGTCAAACAAATATGGGTGCCAAAAGGAACAAATATAAATTGTTGTAGGTCTACACAAACATATTTTTTAAAATATTTTATCACTAACAACCATGGACCTATAAAAAAAAGTAGGTCACAAAAATGTTTTCTCGTGTAGGTGTGGTGGCAGGCTAAGAAACAAAAACAGTGTTATCTGGATTCTGGCTGTTCCAGGTACATGACGGGCGACAAATCAAAGTTCCTTAGCCTAGTACAAAGGTAGCAGAGTCACAATGGGTAACAACGAAAAATTATTGGTAAAGGTAAAATAAGTAATGGTACATTTATCTTGAACGATATATTGAATTTGAATATCTGCACCATAATCTGATTTAGTTCAGCTAGTTATGTGATAAGGAGATGAATGTTGTTTTATGATTCTGAATTATACAAAATTGTTGGCCAATTATCTTTTTATGGCGAGAACAGAGAGCTACCTCAAGAGTCTCTGAACTAGTTCATATAGATTCATTTGGACTAACGATATTGAAAGTTTAGGTGGTAAGATATAGTGTCTAGTATTGGTTGATGATTACTCTAGGTACATGTAGATATATTTGTTTATCTTACTGCTTCCAGATCTGACACTATGTTCACTAGTTGTTATGTGCACAGTTTCAATTCAAAATAATTTCGTTTAAAAGCTGTAAAAAGGATTTTAAGGTATTTGTTGCACATTCCACGGTTTGGTCTATGATATCTATCTAATGATAAATTAGAGTCAAAGGGGACAAATGCATGTTACACTGGTAGCCTAGCTGATAGAAAAAGTACTAGTTGAATGTTTTTATGTTGAGACATTCATTAGTTGCATCATTTTCAAAAAAAATATCTGCATAATTTTCATTTTAACTGATTTTTAGTTGGCAGACATTTTTTTCTCACAAAACCCCTTCTAGAATATAATTTTTTGTTGACTACGTTTTAGATTAGACATTTTAGAAAATTTGATTTTATAATTATTTTTTATTTGATCTTAAATGACCACATTAACTAATCTGACTCCTACTGATTGTTGAAAAGATAAATAGTAATTTAAATAGTGATGAGTGTCGATATTAATCATATATTATGACTCGAGACAGTATATTTAGTAAATTTCTTTAAAAATTTAAACAAGAGTTATAATAACTTTTGTTGGTAAAAATTTCATGACCATCTCTATTTTTTTCATATTTCTAACGACCATCACTCATCAAATTTCAATATAGTATGTTAAAATGTGGTATTTTAAAGTGGAAATTATCATTTCTATTTTTTTTGTAATAAAAACATCTAAAGTATTCACTCTCATTTAAAAGTCATCATGGTTAGGCATGGATGAATTACTTGGAATATTTATTCATGTGCTTTCATGCTCATTTAAAGTCTTTACGATTATGCATGTATATAACACATATCAAAATTGATTATTAAATAAACAAGTTGATTCTAATCCTATTTAAAATACCTCACGGTTACGTATGGTTAGAAGATGCTTGAAATTCATTTTTATTATATATAGAAATTGTTTGCACAAAAAATGGACAAACACCTCCAAGTCGTATTATTTTAGTTGAGTATGTGTGATTTTCAATGATTTTAGATGAGTATGTAAATATGAGAAAAGTAAGGGCTGAAACGTAAAAGACACGCAGATTTATAGTGGTTCGGCCAGAATGTGCCTACGTCCACTTTATATGTTATTATCTTTCTTCTTCCAGATTACAAGTACAATGCTTTGTATACAAGTGTATGAAAGTAGTTTGAAAGTTCCTTCCTTGCTTGAGCTCTCAAACTTGTCTGCCATTGTTGTACCCCTGCCCCTCTATTTATAGAATGAGGTAGGGGGCAAGGGGTCTTGGAGGTATATAGCTGTTGGTGGGCCCGGGCTGGAGCAATCTGGCCTGGCAGCGTTCTGGTTCGGCGGAGCTTCATTCGGCATGGAATTTGGAGTGGCGTTGGTCTGGTAGGGTGTGGATCGGTATTGAGTAGGGTATGTGTTGGTCCGGTCATAAGTTGGACCGGTATGGAGCAGGGGATGTTGCATTGGTTCGGTGGAGATGTGATGAGAAGGTGGTTCGGCAATAGTGTGGTCCGGTGGTGGTATTCGGCGGGGCTTGGACCGGCTATGCCGAATGGAGTGGGGGACCGAATGAGGTTGGCTCGGTAGGGGGTTGATCCGGTAGTGGAGTGGAAGTATTGGACCGGCATTGTGTGGTCCGGCGTTGAGCTGGTGCCGAATGGACATGAGAGGAGAGAGCCGAATGGACATGGGTTCATGGATGCCGAATGGACCCTGGTACAAGGAGGTACCGAATGGACATGAGCACTTGAGTGCAAGGAGATGACGCCTACTGTGCCTGTTGGTTTCGAATGTGCATGGGATATGACGCTTCACGGTCTCGTGGCCTACTGGGCGAGAATCCGCCCAACATTTGCCCCCCAAAGTGGGGCACGGGCTTGCACGTGTCGCGCTTTGTTTCCCTGTAGTGGGCGTGATTTGTAAAACGACATAAGCTGGGTGTCCATATCCTTCGGATGTCCTGCAAAGGAAATTATAGCTTCAGTGTGATTTCAAATGATGACCGTTCGAGCTCGTTATCGATGCCAGGTCCACGTTCGAGTGGTTCCCCGGATCGTTTTCAAGGTGGTTTATCGCCAGCTCAGAGCATGCCTAGGGATCGTTCGCGATCCCGTACATGTGTAAGTAGCTTAGCCACTCTCTAATTATCAGAGTCAAATATTCGTCTAACCGATGGGCTTAAAACAGGGGTGTCAAAGTGTGAATTCTCATGGCGACGGGGTTAATAGCCATTCAGAGCGTGCCTATGGACCATTCGCGGTCGCGTACACGTGTAAATGATTAACCCACGTTGGTGAGAGATTCACGACTTATCCGTTGTTATCATATTCTTTATTTTATTAGTAAGATCAGGAGTTCGGGACTTATCTGAGGGAGGCGCCCTGCATGCCCCCTGTTTCTGGCTTCTGCTGGTAGAAACAGTTTCATTCGGTTTCGAGTAGGCATATATTCTTATTCGTTTGGAGGTTGGTTTGGTATGGAAGGTTTCATTCGGTACATAGTTGGTCCGGTTGTTGTTGGTTCGGTTGTTGTTGGTCCTCGTTCGGCATGGGGTTGGTCCGGCAGTAGGTTCTCGTCCGGTATTCCAGAGCTCGCCTATATATAGAGGCTACACCCCCCTTAGTTTTTCTTTACCGAACAAGAGGAAGCCGAATCATAAATCCACCGAACCAAATCTTTGCCGAATCAAATATTCGCCGAATCAGGTATATACCCTCTTACCGAATGAACTCGATAACCGAATGGGCTTATGCCGAATGGGCACGAAAGCTTTGTTTTGCCGAATGAACCACAGATTCCATTGCCGAATGGAAGCCAGATCCTATTGCCGAATGAACATGAACTTGTACTGCCTAATGAACGTATAAGACCCTAGTGCCGAATGGTCTTGAACCTCCAGTGCCGAACGAACTTTGTGTCTGGACTTTGAGTGGAACTCCGGACTTATGTATGCTTGTTTGTTTATACTGTCGTTCTAACATCATGCTTTTTACTTTTGTGTATGCAGATAAATGTCTCGCAAAGTTGAAACTCGATCGGGCAAGAAGAAATCCAGGGATAGCGGAGAAACTTCTGCCGTGCCCCCAGCTCAGCCAGATCCAGCACAGCACGGACCCGCTCCGAGGTCACTAGTCGATGGGTATGGTCCCCAGGAGCTTCTCGTCTCTCCTCCTGATTGCTTTCCTAGCTCCTTAAAGGAGGAGCAACTTGACGTCATATCCCGTTCCTTTGGGATAGATAGGGCTCTTATGCTGCTGCCAGGAGATGGGGTGATGCCATATAATCCTCCCGAGGGCTACTTCGCTTTTAGTAGATACCATTGCATGTGCGGCGCTATCCCCCCTATCAACGCTTGGATAGTAAGCTTCACCACTTATCTGAAGGTGGCTCCATTCCAGCTTCAGCCCAACTCTTATGCCATTCTGGTATGCTTATATGCTATCTTCCAGAAGAGATATGGGCGCGCCCCCTCCAACCGGGAAATACGATATCTGTACAATCTGAGGGGGTACAGGAAGGGGTCCCCATATATTAGCTTGGAGTCAGCCGTTTCCTTCAAGCCTGTTTTGGATTTATACTCGAAGTATAGCATGTTCAAGAAGGAATGGTTCTTTGTCAGGGATGACTCCGTCTCTATTCGCCGATTTACCTCCGGATGTAAGTAAAAACTCTACTCATAATTCCTGTCTTGGCTGTAATTCACTCTCTTATGCGCTTTTATTTCTTGCTAGCGACAGGTGGTTTTGCGGTTGTGGAAGATGATCGCTTGGTTCGGATGGCAGCAGAAATTGAAGCTATTTCCGGGAGAGACAGATCGGCTGCTTATCTGATTAGGAATGCCAGGCTCTTGTCGTATAATTTGATCCTCCCACATCAGTCCGTAGTCAAACAGAGGGACACGGCAGAAGAGAAGGCTGCCCAGCCTAAAGGTGGGGTGACAGCAAAGGGTGGCAAGAGGAAGCCCTTTGCACAACGTCCAGTCGTAGGAGGCAAGAAGCTCAAGGAGTCCGATGGCCCTTCTCCAAGTACTTGCCCGGATGTCCCGGAGGAGGAAGGTGTAGAAGAGGAGGAAGGAGGTGAAGTTGGAGAAGGGTCGGAGGGTGGAGGAGATGGCGATGGTCAGGGTGGTAGCGGTGTTGCTGCTCTAACCTCTGAGCAGGACCTCGAACTGGATGAGGCTCTCCGTCGGGCCTTCGGGGAGTCAGAGGGGGAGTCGGAAACAGAGAAGGAAACGGAGAAGGCAGAGGAAACCGGCAAAGCTGTGGCTGGCACTGACCCATCCTCTAAGGGTTCCTCAGCTAGGGTGATTCCGGCGATGCAAGGTGAACTTTTGTCTTCTGCCGATTCTATTTTCGATAAGGACTTAGAAATTTTTTACGGTTCACTT
The DNA here is from genome assembly GCA_030765085.1 of Allium cepa. Taxonomy (NCBI): domain Eukaryota; kingdom Viridiplantae; phylum Streptophyta; class Magnoliopsida; order Asparagales; family Amaryllidaceae; genus Allium; species Allium cepa. The sequence goes on from CM060946.1 coordinate 298,230,844, forward strand.
CCGTCCTGGAATGAGATCCAGGACTTATTGCAGTATCCCACTCCTCCGCCGGGTTTGTATAATAGATGTGTCTCCTCACTTTTCTTTCTTTTTAACTTAGCATATTTTTTGAATTGCGGATTATTGTATGTTCGTAACACTTGTTCTTTATTCCAGGGGCAGGCCAGGCGGGTAAAACGTCGGATGTTCGACACCGCCTTGAACAATTTAAGTCGAGGAGAGCTTCCGCGAAACCTTCTACTGATCGCACTGGGGACGTAGTCAAGTACCGCCCTCTTCTTGGGGTCATCGAAGAGGGCATTCAGAAAAGGAAGCGGAGCCGTTCCTTATTTGAGTCTTCTTCTGCTTCGCAGCTTCCTACTCTGCCTCCCCCTACTCAGCCTCCTTGTGATACTACGGAGGAGAGCACGGAGCCCTGCCCCCCTCCTCCTCCTTCCAAGAGTTCTACTGTCATTCATATAAGGCGTCCCGATGTGCCTCGCCCCGTGCCTCGTGACCCTTTTGCCGGCCATCCTGATTTAGACCCAAGTTTTCGGGACATTTCATTCGATGAGACCACGGGCGAGCACCTCCTTCCCCGCAACCCCATGGTAAGAGTGCTGGACGAGGCCAAATCTTTAGATCTTGATTTACTTACTACACGGGTAGTCACCATGGGGGATGAGGCCAAAGCTAATATCGACCGGGTGGCCGCAGAGACCAAGAAGTTAATGGAGCATCATGCTAAGTTGGTCAAGGCCGGGGAAGAGATCGGGAGTGCTAACATTCGGTTGAGGTTAAAGGTTGCCGATCAGGCCAAGCAACTCGCCGACCAAGCCATCCAGATTTCCCAGCATGAGGAAGCCTCCAAGCGTCTGAAAGAGACCATGGAGAAGGCCAGTAGGGCGGAATTACGGAAGATGGAGGTCGCTTGCAGGGAACGGATTAACATAGCTATCGCAACGGTGGATGAGGTTCGAAATGCGGATCTCGAGCGGGTAGAGGAGTTGTCAGGGAGGCTCGAGGCTGCGGAGATGGCTCAGGCCGAGTTGAAGGAGGAGATGGAGGAGATGAGGAGGTCCCTCAAGTTGAAGGAAGAGGAAATGAGGAGGTCACTCCAGGCTGACTGCTTGAGATACCAATCAGAGAGGGACGTTGCCATCGCCAAGTTGCAAGCTTCCGAGGCCCGGGTGAGGGAGTTTGAGGAAAACGAGGGGATGATGGATGAGATGTTGCAGGATATGTACTTCCACACTTGGAAGGAGGGCGGCTTGTCTTGGATGGACGATTACCCTCGGGTCATGGCCAAGGTGTATCTCCAGGCTTTAGAGGAGGCCAGGGTGAATGCGGGTAAGGAAGGCGGAGAGGCTTTCAACTTGAGTGCGGTTACTGCTCAGTTCTCAAAGGAGGAGCAAGCGGCGGTGAAGGAGGGGATGCGGCTACTCGCTGCAGAGGAAGCGGGCGTGCAGTTGGATGATGAGGATCAAGCGGCGGATGCTGGTGAGTTATTCTTTTCCCTTTCTTTTCTTTTCGTGTTTTCATAACTTGATCGTTCGTTTAATGAATTCCTCTTCTGATCTGGACAGGTGGGACTTCAGATCCACATGCTGGGGGCTCCGATCCTGCGGCTAAGTAGGCTGGGGGAGTTGGTGATGGAGTGTGGATGCATCTGCCATCTTTTTGTTTCTTTTTTATCACTGTTCATGTTAGTCTTTGATATGCAACTGTAATAAAATTATTTGCAAAGAATAACTTCGTGTGATCTTATAATATAAGCTGATTTTGTCGTGTTTAAATGTTGTTGCTATCTTTATGTGCTGTGTGAGAAGTATAATTATGTATATGCCTGTGATTCCACTTGTGTTTGATGTTAAGTTTTTGCTTGAAATATAATTTCACGTTTTGCAATGTCAGTGTATGAATAAGTTATAGTTACGCATTTATGTACAAGAGAAGAGAGTACCGCCCTTTATGTTTTATTCGCAGGCGGTAGCTTTGAGTGTCTTGTGTAACTGTTCACGGGTATAGCAGAGTGCCCTGCTACCCAGCACGCAGGCTTAGAGCCTCATGAGTGAATGCTTCCTATTTGGTTTCCTGTACTTTAGAGTTTGTTATACAGGATAGGAGAAAAATATTTAAATGAAATGGAAATATAGTAAAAGTAAAACTTCCAGTCACGGAAGGCCGTCGATGTGCTTAAGTTCGTGGCAAACGGGTTTTGTAGTCACTTTCCCTAGCTGTGGGTCTTGGAGACATTTGTCACCCATCTTACGCCTCCGCGGGGAGTTTTCTTTTTTACCACAGCCGCACTTAAGACACATCGGAGCCGAGATCGCGCACGGTAACTACCCGAACCATTATGGTCCGTAATCGTGGGTATTATTCGATTTACCGTGGCCGGCTAGCGTGGGTGCCGTTGGCCGTGAACTACCCCTGGCTGGCCACACCTTATGTTGGGGCTTAAAGTAGGTTCACAGTTACCGGCGAGCCGAACGCCGTAATGAGCTGCCATCGGCTATAGTCGGCCTTTATGATGACTTATAATCGGCTCATTACAGTTGGCTTTGAGGGCAGGCGCACAATGAGTTAACCCGCAGCAGAGGGATGCTGGAGCAAAAGTGTCTCATTGGCGAGTGCATAGAATCGTAGCGTACCTGTTAGGCCTAGTCCAGATGAGGCCGCGGTGCATCTTGAGTGGAGATGCCATAGGATTTTGTTCAACAGAAAGGGATAAAGCTTAACAAGCAGCCAAGATATGAAGGCACAAGGTAACAAGAGATAAGATTTTTAAAGTGGTTCGGCACGATAATGCCTACGTCCACCGTGTTAATACGCTTCATATGGGCGGTACGTGTTAAGCAAAGTATCGACGGAGGTGTCGGATGTTCCAAGCCCTCTGGAACACCACTCCGTCCACTGTTGACAAAATATAAGCTCCGTTGTTGTGAAGATCTTGATGAATTTCATATGGTCCGTCTACTGGTGCTTTCATGGTTAGGTAGCATGACAGGCTCAGCTATATCCGACCCCTGCCTGGCACCTCCCCCGTTGGGTTTGGTTCCAAGTGTTTCCTCAGGTCGGAATTCGGGCTGAGTCCGGGCTCGGCTCCTACCATGACCATTTCTTTATTAACCTCTTCGAAGAAGAAAGGTCATTGTTGTCTCACAGATCCTCCAGATTGGGACTCGGTCCATGATTCGGTGTTGCGGGAGGATCCGCATGAGGATAAGATCTCCCTCTTGTAAGCTGCGATGCTTGATTTTGGAGTTGCATCGTGCTGCCACTTTTTGCTTGTGGGCTTCTGCTTTTAAGTGTTGCATCGTTTCTCCTCTCCTCAATCAGATCCAAAGACATGAGGAGGAGTTCTTCGTTTTCTTCTGGGTTGCAGTGGGTCCCATGGTGAGATGGCGCTACAGTTTCAACTGGGGGCATGGCCTCCAATCTGTATGCCAAAGAGAAAGGAGTATGCCCCGTTGATGTTCTATGAGAGGTGCGGCAGGCCCAGGGTGCCGTAGGAAGTTCGTCCACCCAAGCGCCTTTTGACTTTTCAAGCTTCTTCTTGGTTAGGGTTTTGAGAATTCTGTTGACAGCTTTGACTTGTCCGTTTGCCTGAGGATAAGCTACAGATGAGAAGCTTTTGTGAATTATGTGCTCTTGGCATCGGTTGGTAAACTCTTTGTTGTCAAACTGGAGTCCGTTGTTTGATATGATCTTGAGTGGGACTCCGTACCTGCATAGAATATTTTTTGATCAAGAAGTTGATAATTTATGTAAGAAGTTGATAATTTGTGCCAAAGATATTTTATTTTAAAGGGTCCGCTTCCACCCATTTGGTGAAATGATTAAAAACATCCTTCTAGCCATCCAGGACAAAGTTTAAAGCAAGGGAGGGGGGCAAGAGTCAAATCTCTGTCCTGGTTGATATAAACGCTTTCCTCCCTTCTTGCCCCCAGCGTTATCTCTAGAGTCATTTCTTCAAACGTCCTTTGTTGCAGCGGGAGTGTCGCCATGGGTAGTCTTAGCCTGTTGTCCTGACTGTCTTTTAGCGGTAGCGTTTTCAAGCCTCATATACTTCCCAGCTTCATGGAAGAAGTCAGGTAACGTAGCTGGTTTATCTTTTGTTAACCTCCTAGCAAACTTGGTATCCGGATGCACGCCACTACAAAGGGCCGTTAGGATAAGTTTCTCATTGGCATCTTGAACTGTTGCTGTTGTGGCGTTGAACCGTGTTAGATATTGTTGCAGCGTCTCTCCGGATTTCTGTTTGATATTGGATAGAGAATAAGCATCCTTGGGTTGTTCCACATGGATGAGGAACTGGCTAATAAACCTTTCTTTCAACATCTCCCATGAGCTGATGGATCCTCGGGGTAGATGGCAGAACCAGGAGGTAGCTAGATCTGCTAGGAATAGCGGAAAGCATTTACATAATACTCCTTCTGTTGCTCCACTCATGAGCATATGCTGGGTGTATCTCTGTAAGTGTACGATGGGGTCGGAAGTTCCTTTGTAAGGTTCCATGGTTGGCATTTTCCATTCCCGGGGGGCGATGGTAGTTTCGATATTTCGGGTAAAGGGGCTGGTGACCCTAGCGCCTATTCCCCGGTCCCTTTGCTCCCGTTGGACACATTCTCTGAATAATCGTGCCATCCGCTCGTCAGAACTTGGAGCGGACAAAAATGAGCTCGGTTCTTCCCTGCGGGATCTATCTCGTCCAGATGACCTGTAGGGATGGTACAGTCTATCACCTCTAGCATTATCCAGTGGTTGTCTTTGGCTGCTTGGATGCACGCTAGGACCAGCTACAGTTGCCCCCTGCCTTGATCTTCCCCTGTGGGGTTCTGTTTCGAGCACATCCATGGGGTCAACTTCGGGCTGGGTTCTAGCTCGGCTCCGTTCAGCGGGGTTTCTATGATTAGGTGGCATGACTGGCTCAGCTACATCCGACCCTCGCCTGGTGCCTCCCCCGCTAGGTTCGGTTCCAAGGGCTTCCTCGAGTCGGAATTCGGGCTGAGTCCGGGCGCGGCCCCTATCATCGTTTTTCCTGTTGATAGCTTGTTCGAAGAGTGAAGACCTTTGTTGCCTCCGGGATCCTCCGGATTGGGATTCACCCCATGATTCAGTGTTGCGGTTGGACTCTTCAGCGTCCCTTAAGCGTGTCATGAGTTGGTCCACCAAAGTTTCTTGTTGGGATGTGAAGCGGTTAGTTACTTCAGCCACAACCCTGTCCAGATCTGCCCTAGTGATTGGTTGTTCCGTTGCGGGACCAGTTGGATTTTCCTGATTTTCATCTGGTACTGCTGTTGAAGTGGGCTGATCTGTGATTGCTGGATCTGGAAGGCTGCTAGTTGCGATGTTCTTTCCTTTGTTAACATCCCTTCTCTGTTTGGAAGGCATGATTTCTAAGCAACGAGTGATGTCGTTAGGAAAAAGGTTGAGTGGGAGAAGATGAAGTTTGAGTTCAGCTCTCAATGAAAGCACCAAAAATGTTTGCACAAAAAATGGACAAACACCTCCAAGTCGTATTATTTTAGTTGAGTATGTGTGATTTTCAATGATTTTAGATGAGTATGTAAATATGAGAAAAGTAAGGGCTGAAACGTAAAAGACACGCAGATTTATAGTGGTTCGGCCAGAATGTGCCTACGTCCACTTTATATGTTATTATCTTTCTTCTTCCAGATTACAAGTACAATGCTTTGTATACAAGTGTATGAAAGTAGTTTGAAAGTTCCTTCCTTGCTTGAGCTCTCAAACTTGTCTGCCATTGTTGTACCCCTGCCCCTCTATTTATAGAATGAGGTAGGGGGCAAGGGGTCTTGGAGGTATATAGCTGTTGGTGGGCCCGGGCTGGAGCAATCTGGCCTGGCAGCGTTCTGGTTCGGCGGAGCTTCATTCGGCATGGAATTTGGAGTGGCGTTGGTCTGGTAGGGTGTGGATCGGTATTGAGTAGGGTATGTGTTGGTCCGGTCATAAGTTGGACCGGTATGGAGCAGGGGATGTTGCATTGGTTCGGTGGAGATGTGATGAGAAGGTGGTTCGGCAATAGTGTGGTCCGGTGGTGGTATTCGGCGGGGCTTGGACCGGCTATGCCGAATGGAGTGGGGGACCGAATGAGGTTGGCTCGGTAGGGGGTTGATCCGGTAGTGGAGTGGAAGTATTGGACCGGCATTGTGTGGTCCGGCGTTGAGCTGGTGCCGAATGGACATGAGAGGAGAGAGCCGAATGGACATGGGTTCATGGATGCCGAATGGACCCTGGTACAAGGAGGTACCGAATGGACATGAGCACTTGAGTGCAAGGAGATGACGCCTACTGTGCCTGTTGGTTTCGAATGTGCATGGGATATGACGCTTCACGGTCTCGTGGCCTACTGGGCGAGAATCCGCCCAACAGAAATTGGGAATACTACTAATCTCATTTAAAAGTCCTAACAGTTATGCATGGTTAGTAGATACTCAAATTCCTGATATAAATATACCACAAATAGACACAATATATGGTTTTATATGCCGACATCACCCCTATCACTCTAAAGTGGAATATGCGCCTAACAGAGTATTTATCGTTTTTGCTTGATTTTCTATTGAAATTTAATATTTATACTCGATTAGGTATTAATGTTGTATTAATGTCTATCGTTGTATCTCTATTTTTCTAACACTATTACTCTTTTGCTGATAACAAAAGAGGGAGAGAAAAGTTAAGATTTTGGCAAATAAAGCTCAAATTTTTTATTTTTTATTTGCATATTCCCTTATAGATTCATTTGCATATTTTTTTTTTATTTTCATGCATATATGAAGAGGGGCTTTGTGGTAGAGAGGGAGCATTCAAATAGGGGGAGGAAATAGAGTTCATCAATGACAAAATACATTTAATAAATTCAAAATCTTAAATATATGTTTTGGTCATCAAAAGCGGGAGATTGTTGAATATGCTAGTATATGATTTTTGTTTGACGATAATAAACATATATGTATATATTTATTCATTTAAATGTATTTGTTATTGTATTATTTTATTTTTCACATAATTAAATAAATATTTGTTGAATAAAATAAATAATGCAGAATTCATATTCAAACAAATATTTTATTCAAACAAGTATTTTATTACAAATTTAAATAGTACAAAGTTCAGCTCTCGCTAGATATACACAATTTCAATTACAATTCAGTTTCGATTACATCATATATTTCAATTTACAATTTTAACCTCACTACATATCACTCAAACACTCGTATTTATCTTCAACTCTATTTCAGCTTGAATCCAGCATCTAAGCTATCTACAAAATAAATACCGACAAAGTAAAATTGAAAACGAAAATATTTTGCAGTGCAAATTAAAGTGTGTGTTTTTGAAAATGTTATTTTCCTCAGTTATTTGAGTTGTTCGTCATTTAATTCTTTTGAATTCATCTTACATGAATAGCTTGTAACATGCACAGTGTATCACTGTACATGTCACATGGCCGTGCACATCGATACACACTTGATAAAATTGCACGAGTAGGTGAGCACAAGGTCAAACCCAAGCCGATCCAAGATTCAACTTAGGTGCAATGCGAAAACAAGTCGCAAAGCTTTAAATACACTAGAGCCTGAATATACACATATGTACATGTGCACATGTGCACTGCCTTAGCATCTCGAATTTCAGCAAGAGACAAGCAGTGGTACACTAAAAGGAACAAGAAGATTCACACGAATACAAATGTACACTTGAAAAAATCAAATGCAACAACAAGTTCGTAAACAACTGGAAACAGTGAGGCAACAACATAACAGTGAATAGGAGATCACAATACAAGCTTGGATCAGATTAACATGAAAACAAAGTTCTCATGCACAAATGACACAACATGCTCACATATGCAAAGTAGGGATAACAGACTCTAATATACAAATTCAATTACTAGATGCAGTGAACCAAGCACTCCAGAGACCAATGTGTACAATAAGACCACAAACAATCGACATGTACAAAGGGCAGTACACATGAAGTATTAACCACAACTTGACCAGTCTCCAAAATCAAAATAACATGTGCAGTGCAAAGAAACATGAATGCAAATGGAAACAGACTCAAATGCAGAAGGAAATTTAACCAAATATAGCAAACAGACCAGACAAGGTCATCAAAAAATCCAGACCAGATCAGATACACATGTATAAGGTGATGTACACATGGTTGGTCATATGTACAACCAGCTTTAGGAACTCAAATGAAACCAGACAAGACTAGAGCACAAGTGAAGCTTCAACCAAGACACAGTGTAGATAAATTTAACTCAAAATATACCAGTTTCAATAGATATAAGGCAGCACATGATGCAATGCAATAGAACAGTGGACTAACTGGCCAGAGCTACAAACTTATATGTATGCATTGTGACGACCCGGAATTTTCAAGCAATTAAAAATCGGAATATTTAATTGATTTTAAGTATTCAATAGAGCAATTTTAACTTGAATTACGAATATCACAATTTATTCGATAATTTAATTATTGAATTAAATAATTTGAAGTTGGATAAAATATTGAATCTAGAATTCTAAGCTTGTTAAAAATAATTTGAAGGCTTATAAAATTTATATTGATAACATTAAAGGTAATAGAAGTTGTAAAATTGAATTTAAAAATAGCCTTCCGATGCGCAGTCTCAAAATTCAACGAAACCAGTTACATTGGGTCCGTAATATTGAATTATTATCGGGTTTCAAATTTCGTAGCAATCAGAGTTGTTGTGTGAGCGTACGTTATATAAACACGCTGAAATCTATATCGAATCCAATTCAATGACAGGGTACCTAAACAAGATATTTTTGAATATAAAAATATTAAATTTTATTCAGTTGCTACCCTGTAGTTACTTTAGCCAGCATATCTCTGTTGTAGCCGACACGCAGAAACAATTCTTCACGCGAATCATCTTTTCTTGTTCCCTCTGTTCTTTCTTTAAATTGCAGGCTCGTTCAATAATGTCTGGTTCAAAGCTTTCAGAAGAAAATTAAATTAATGGTCGATGCTTCCATTTGAAACCAAATTCGATTTATGGCCGAGGATATTTACTTTCCCCAAACCCTTTTTCCCAAATCAATTCGTTCTAATAAATAAAATGGCCGAACCTTTCACAATTCATTTCCGCATCTTTTCGTTCAAACCGAAATCGAAAGTTTCTCGTCTTCATCAAATCCCATGGCAGCTCGAAGGGGATGTGGCGTCGTGAGTACATCTGGATAGGGCCGAAGCATTTGGGGTTTTGGAGTGTCGAACTTGAGGTTCGAACGCGTGGAAGGAGGCGAACGTCCAGCGAGGAGAGGGCGGCGAAGCGTGGCTGCTGATTTTCGATCGACGATAGGGATGCGCTCGAAGTCAATTAGGGTTTCGTCTGGGTAGGGTTCGAGCGATAATCGATGAGGGTGGCGCGTGTGCTCGAAGTCGTGGATAGGGTTCGACAGAGTGATATTTGATTTTCTCTTTTCAATTAAAAAAAAAGGTTACAGTAAAGTAAATTTCATTATTTTCACTGTTTATGGTAAAGAAGAATTTTGTTCTATTTTGTATATATCGACATGCTGAGAGTTTATTTACTGTGTGGTGTTTTGATTATTCACAGAAGTAGAATAAGTATAAATATCATATTTACATATGTGTATATACAGTGAAGGAAGTATTAATAAATATACATACCTATTTACTTTGCTATGGTTATTTTTAATAATGGGTTTGGTAAAGAATTTTTTTGTTTTTTTGTTTTTGTTTAATCAACTTAATTTTAATTATTTAGCTACTAAATAGATTTTTAAAGGAAAATTTTAATTTAAACTAAATCATTAGTAAACTAAATTTATTAAAAGAAAATAAATTTGTTCAATTAGTTCAAATATTAATAAAATCCTATAATGCTTATTCAAGGTCAAACATCAGGAAAACCAAAGCAATATTGAAGTGAATGGCAAATGCAAAGTCAAAGGTGAGTTAATCTCACTCAGTTGGATTTTTAATTTAAATTTAAATGGTTAAATTTAAATAATTGATTGAATGATTGGATTTGCTATGTTATATTATATGTGATAGTATATAATATCTCTTGGAATTAGTATTTATGTTGTGCTAACGTCTGTGGATACAGGGAAAACAGGTTGGAGTGAGCCAACTGGATCGCTCAACATTTATTTAAATTATTTATCATTCTCTGTTGTGATTATTTGATATTCTATGATGAATTATATTGGAATATTGAATGTTATGGTTTGATCGGATGTAATTGGGTATAATGAATTTCCAAAAATATATAAATTGGATTGTGGAAAGAAAATAAAATAAGTGAATGTGTAAGTAAAATAATTATAGGAAATTTGAATAAAGTTAAGAATTGAATTGAAAAGAAATAGAAGTAATATGAAAATAATAATAAATAACTTCGAGTATGGAAGGAATTTTGAATAAACCGAATTTAATGGATTGTAAACTTAAGTTATATAAATTAAAGGAATAAAGAATTATTTTAAAATTCAAAGTTTAAATTTATTTAAAAGGATTAAGAAGTAATTTGAGAAATCAAAAATTGGTATTCCCTGTTGAAAATATTTATATCATAATTAAGAAATAAAATATGAAGTTAATAGATTTTGATGTAAAAAGGGGGTAAATTGGAAATCAATTTGGAAATTGATACAAGTGTTTGAAATTGAAAATTTAAAGAAGATTGAAAAGAGAAGTATATTTTTCTGGATAGCCAAGTACGTTCAAAGTAAAATTTTAAATATAAGTGAAAGCTTGAATGTTGTTTTAAAAAGCATGTTTTAGAAGATTTATTATTTTTAATTTTTTAAATTCTAAAGTAAATATTTTCAAATCTATTATCGTAGTAATTATTTAAAATGGTAACTAAGTGTTTTTGTTTTAAAAGAGTGAGAACCTAATTTATACTTTCTAAAGTAACCTTATTTTTAACTATTCATAGTATGTATTTTTAGCCAATTATTGAAGCAGTCTTAACTTAAATAGTTTAAAGTAAATTCCAAAGTGGATGTTTTGTTTAATCCATTATAGTCATAATTATTTTAAGGATGATTTGGTATTTTGTTAAAGAAGAAAATCTAGTTATATTTATAAGTTAAACTTATTTTAATTGGTTCTAAGGTATTATTATAAATTAAGTATTAAAGTAAATTTTTCTAAATTAAATGTTAAATATATTTTACAATAAAGTGTTTTTAAATTCTTTTAAAATCTATAATCTTGTGCTTGGTGATTCCTGTGGAAATAGAAATACTTGAAACTTATTTTGAGAAAGGAAGATAGTCTGAAAACTTTTTTTCAAAGGATTTGAAATTGGAAATATATCTTGTAAAGATATTTGAGGTTAATAAATAATTTGGGAAATTATTTATTGGTTGATGGTTGTTTGTGAATATTAATTGATAGTTAAATAACCGACTATCAATATTGGACAATAATGCGTTGATCGTTTCGAAGAGTCCGGGATCGAGATTTATTTCTCGAAAACCACTTCGATCCGGTTTGTACGTTTCGTGGAAACGAGTATGGATTCGAAGATGGAGCAGTGAAGTGCAAGGGCTAGTCGCTATTAATCCTGAGGATATTTCCAAAATGGATGTAGTAGGAATAGTGCCTTCGGTTCCGTTCGAACCCGGGACGGACTTGTGTGGATGAATGCTTGCGAAACATCGTAAGGTGGACGATGGGCATTCTAAGGGATATGTTCTAAAAAGGTAAAGCTTAGCCTCAAGCATCATCAAATGGGAATGACTGAAAATCAGGGGTTATGCAGCAAGGCTAGGTGGGTAGCACCCAAGCAGGGTGAGGTCATTCCAGTCTAGATGTCCCTTTTTATTTCGGCTTAGTGGGCGGTTGCTGATCCCAACCGCGGGGTGATCTCACTCGGGATTATCCAGTAAGGAGTAGTCCCGGTCTTGTGTTGCAGGAGAGCGGGCGTACTGCTCGGTACGCTGATCTAGGCCCCGTACTGTGACAGGTCGTACCCCAGTGCCTATTCATTAGTTGGAAATCCATTCTCCCTACGAGCCTTGTACGAGTTTTGTTTGTATTACCCACTCTGTGGCTAGTAGCTGGAATTTAATTATGTAACAATTTCGGCTATTTTATAAGTATTTGTAAATAGACCCTATTATAATATGAGAGGATTTCTATAAAAATTGTTTTAGCTATCGTAAGGTAAAAACCCGACATGTTTATTTGTGGCGTGGTCTTACGAGATGCTTTTGTTTTCAAAGGATTTTCGAAACTTTAATAATCAATTGGGTGTGATTATCTCACGCTGGTATTCCAGACTGAGTCGGGTGTTATTTAACTATAATGCTCGGGTCAGACCGAGTATTATAGGATACAGGATATGATGCTGTGGAGCTCAGGAGACAAGCTGGATGACGATACGTACATCCGTACTTGTTTATATATATATTTCGCTGTGTTGAGTTGTTGTGTATCCATTTGTATGATATTGATTTTGAGCTGTGATTGATGTACTCTGATGATGTAATATGTAAACAGATGTATTTGCTTTTTGAGTAAAGATCATTTATTATCTATTATACTTTATTCCACCGCGATGGTTAGATTCTGTTGTTGTAATCTATTTTCTCTCCTTCTACCTCTTCTTCTTTAACCAAATGGTTCGTATTTCTGTGCAACTTGAGTTGATTGTTGTAGAATAGTGTTAACTCAAGGGGTATGGATTTGCGGGCTGTTACATGCATATATGCAATTATATACATATACATAATAAACAAGTACGTAGGAAACTGGATGCATGAACAAAGACCAATGAAAACTACATACATATGAAATAGAGATGTATGAATACACTTGAAACCAGAATTGATGCCAATTTCACACGCATGCATACAGACTCAACAATGAATTGATTAGGAGCAACAAGGGAAAACAGATTAGATTTCAACTTAGGGATCACATATAACATCAAACTGAATGAAACAAAACAGTTCAACTCAAAGCAATACTCGGGAACTAGATATAAACATGAAACAGAGAAAACGGAAATGACTCGAAACAAATGCAAAACTAACCAAGGTCAGTCCAGAAGCAGGAACCTCACAGCAAGGACAAAGCATAACATTCACACATAAAAGTGTCAACGGTTCAGAGATTACAAGTGCATATGAACAAGTTTTGCATCAGATTGTACACATATATATACACATATATACATACATGTATGTATATATGTATATACATGAATACATAGCAAAAACAATGGAGCAGCAGTGTTAAAAAAATCGTAACTATTAGTTACAGTTTTAACAAAGTCAAGGATGAGATAAAATTCGATCATAGGTCATATGGAACAGCGAATGAAATAATAAACAAGTCATTGGCAGTAAAGATCGGACGATTTCAAATGTTTTTAAGCAATTCCAAATATATTGGAGACATATTCAATCGCTGATAAAATGAATAAGTTAGAAAAAAAAGTATCACAATCGTTCAAGCAATAATTGAATGGCCAATCAATACAAGTGATGAGTTTCAAATCAAATATACGAACGAAAACTTAGGGACTTTAATTCCCATTTAAACCCAAAAATCATCATTTCCAAAAAGCATTCGACTTCAAGCAAAATAAAAGAGCAAGCAACAAAATCATGAATAAATCTATAACTCGAATCGAAGTTGAGCAAATTCAAAACCGAATTTTAACATTCGAGCTTGACTTATTAGAAGCAGCCGTGAACAATTCAACTGAGCATCATCAAAGTGAATTGAAAGCATACCACTAAAAGTTTCAAGCATCATTTTTCAAGTGGCTGCATTAAATTAACAAAGCCTTAATTCCAGATTGGAAGAGAACTAAAAGGGATCGGCTGAAGTATAAAAAAGAAAAGAAAACATAAAGGGGAGATGATTTTTTTTCTCAAGTTATAATAGTGGGTCGGCTAGATTATATTCTTATTTTGGGCTTAAAGTATTAAAATAAGGTTTTGTTTAGTTGTTTTATTTTCATTTGTAATTTTCTTTTTTAAATTGTGTAACTTTATAGTTGTGTGACTAAGGACGAACTACGGTGGTGTAATTCGAGAATTCGTAACTCAACGACTGAGTTGTGGCAGTGTTTTAAGCGTAGAGTTAGGTTAGTCGATAGTAGTTGTCGCAAGTTTACGTGTGTAAGCATCTGACTACTTAATTTCTAGTAGAAACCTTGGGAGCAACGCATAGGCAGGGTTTTGCCAAAGCTGAGTAAATCTGTGTTGTTCTATTTCTGCTTTCATTATTTTGCTATTATCTGTGCTGCAATTATTTTATATATTTCTACATTAATTTTTATTATTATAGTATCACCCTATTCACCCTTCCCTCCTCTAGGGTAAAATCAATCCTACAAAAATGTATCTGGGCGCTCCTCTAATTTCTACCACTCTTAAAACCTCCCAATGTCTCCCTATGTTTGAAACAATAACTGTTAAACTTTCTTCTTGGCCAGTGTCTAAATTATCCATTGCTGGTAGACTAGTTATTGTTAAGTCGATTAATTTTGCCATGAGTCTTTACTATGCCAGAATCTTCATATTACCTTCTAACCTCATTTCTAAGATTAATTCTACCATGAACCATTTTCTATGGCATGGCAACCCATACTCCAAAAAACTTGTCCCTATAACTTTCAAATCAGTATGTTGTCCCTATGAAAATGGCAGCCTTAGAGTTATGAATATTAAAAAATGGAATATACTAGCCTACTCCTCCACATAGAAAAATTGATGAGACATGATCAAAACTGCTGGGCTGATTGATGTAGGAAAAACTTTCTCAAAAAGTGTCGGTTTTGGACCATGCAGATTCCGGTTGATTGCAGTATAACTTAGAGAAATACGTTGAAATTAAGGCAATATTTTCATCCTATATTTCAGTAAACTATGAAGAACAGTAACTTGTTGTCCTTCTAGTATGATCCGTGGCCTAGTACAGGAGTTATTCTTGCAAATATATTCCCCTACAACTTGAGATGTCAAACTGGTATTCCTAAAGTTGCAAAGGTTTCTAATATTTTATGCGATGAGAGAATCTCTCAACCTTATTCCAGTTCCTATACCATCAGGAATGCTTGGGCTTTGTTTGAAAACAAAACCTTTCATCAGCTACATTCTTCTTCCTTATGGGGTGAAGGAACTCACTCCATTAAAAGAGTAAATAAAGTGCTTAACTCCTACAATAATTATGGTGATTTTCCATGGCATTCTAAAATTTGGAATATGAACTCTTGTCCTAGTCAGAATCTATTGTTATGGAGAGTTATCAGAGGCTGCCTTCATACTCGTGATAAACGATGTGCAATGGGGTTGATTCGGCAGTCTTCATGTGCTCTGTGTGCCCATTATGCCGAAAATATTGAGCATCTATTCTTCTCTTGTCGGTACACTTCCTTCATTTGGAAGTGTATATTAAGACATTGCAACCTTCATTCCCCTAGTTTAATTTCTAGGATTGAATGGTTTGCTATATTCAAGGCCATTAGGTCGAGATCTGCTAGATCGATGTTGCTTTCGAAGATTTTGAAAAGATTTATACACCTGATTTGGGCTGAAAAAAATATTCGGGTGTTTTCAGGTATATCTTCCTCTAAACATGGTCTCTTTCTTGCCTTAGTCAGGGGTTTGTGATGTGATCCATTTCTCCTTTGTCCTATGCATGGTATGCTTAGAGTTTGATTTCCTAGCTGCTTCGAGTCCAGGCTTAATTATTATAATTGTGCAGCTGCTATTGCCTTTCCTAGGTAGATATTGGTACTGCTTGGAGCTTTTTGCTGCTTTGCTTGGGGTTTTCTGTAGTGCTGCTTGTAGGGTTTTATTTCCCGTTCTATGTCGTGGTCAATTATTTGTTCTTTCTTTTCCTCTGTTCTCCTCTGTATTTCTTGATTTATGCTAGTAATTTCTATTACATGTTAAAAATAAAAAGGTAGGGCCCCTTTTAACCCCGCTAGCTTTGCCAAAAATATATATCATATATTCATTTTTCATTCTTTTTATATTCAAAACCATAACGAGGCTTGCTAACTCATATACACATATTAACAGAGATTTATTTTTCCATTAATTACCTACAGTTAATTAATTAACCATTTCTACTTTGGATAATTACGATTTTCCCATTATTGGTTATATTTATCACAACCAAGTTATCAACCACATTATCATACTTGAAATAATTATAAATGTTATTTAATACTTACGAATGTCGAGTACTCACTACTAGTTTTTGCACTACCAAACTTTTTCCGTAGCTTCTTCACATTAAACTTACAGCACTTCCTTCCTTTTTCTATACACCGGAGTCTCTGAATCTCCTCCTTGCCTCCTTAGAAGCTTGGCCTTGACTTGGATGAGGGTGGTGCTTAGCCTTGATGGTTGGACTAGGGTGGGCCATGGGTTTTAGAAGGGAAGTGAAGGAACTTGGACTTGTATTGATCTTGAAATGATGTGATATTATATATGTATATTTTATTTATCTTTGCTATATTTTTCTTCATTATCTCTCTAAGGAAGAGAAGCCATTAGAGTAGCTTAGGAAGGAGAAGAAGTAGATGATGGTGTGAAGAAATGAGCGGGTGTGTGCATGCATTTATAGGCAATAACTTGGAAATGTCTCCTCCTCCTCAACCTCATGCTCATGCCACCCCACATGCCCCTCCATGATGTCACCCACCTCATGTGCTCTTTATATTCAAAACCACAAAGAGGCTTACTAACTTATAAACACTTATTAATAGGGGTTTATTTTTCCATAAATTAATTATGGTTAATTAATTAACCATTTCTATTTTGGATAATTATGATTTTTCCATTATTGGTTATATTTATCACAGCAAAATTATCAACCATGTAATCAATCATATAATCAACCAATTTTCAAATATACATATAAATCATCTAAGATATAAAATGGTCATATTATCATAGTTGAAATAATTATAGATGTTATTAAACAATTATGAATGTTGTGTACTCACTATTGGTTTCCACTCCACCAAATTTTCCTAAAGCTTCTTCAAATTAAACCGGCGATGGTCTAGTAGCACTTCCTTCCCTTTTCTTTACTCCAAAGTCTTTGGATCTCCTCCTTACCTCCTTAGAAGATCGGCCTTGACTTGGATGAGGGTGGTGCTTAGCCTTGATCGTTGAACTAGGGTGGGCCATGGGTTTTAGAAGCTAAGTGGAGGAACTTAGACTTGTATTGATCTTGAACTGATGTGGTATTATATATATATATATATATTCTTTGCTATATTTTTCTTTATTATCTTTCTAAGGAAGAGAAGCCATCAGAGTAGCTTAAGAAGGAGAAGAAGAATTACAAAAGGTTGTGAAGAAATTTGCGGGTTTGTGCATGCATTTATGGGTAAAAACTTGGAAATTTCTCCTCCCCCTCAACCTCATGCTTACGCCACCCCCATGCCCCTCCATGATGTCACCCATCTCATGTGCTCTTGTCTACCCCTATGTGTATAAGGTGAAGAGATGGCCGCTTTTGATTTTTGTATGAATATATCATGATATTTATATTTTTACTTATGCAAATATAAAAGTAAATGATGAAATGTATATATGTAAGTATAAGACATGTATATACATGTATATATGCTAGACAACAAACAATGTTACAATAACTTAGAACAATTTATATTCGTCAAACCGTAGCTAATCTGAAATTCGATTTTCGGTCATATTTTTACTTTTTAGTTGAACTACATGTATTTGTAATCAGAGTTCTAAAATCACATTTTGGTTATTATTTAATAATTAAAAGGGCCTCATTTAATTTTAAAAAATTTACTAAATCGTTTAAACTCAATTTAAATTCAAAAAACAATTATTCAAAAACGATGGTATCATTGATGATGTCATAAAGATATTTTATTTCCAAAAATAAAATAAATAATTTTACTTTATATTCTTGCATAAGTGAAGAAATAAGCATATGTATCTAGTTTCATTAGCGACTTCTGATGTTAAAAAGTTGTTTATCAATAAAACGATTCTCGGTCATTTTACCGATATTTTTCCAAAGAATATGCTTTCGTAAACATTTTTCCAAAACAAGATCACCAATATTATTTATCACAAAATATATGATTATTTATGTTTAATAATCCTATATTTGAATATTTAAAATTAATTAACTATTCCGATTTAAAGTGATAAAATTACAGGTCGTTACAAATTGACTATGGAATATATTAGGGATAGATCACAGTATAGAACAAGTTTAGAATTCTAGATTCGATTTGACTACTATTAGGATTAGTTGTAATTAGGTTAGGATTTGGCATATTTTAATTCACTAGAATGAAAAGAGATAATAATGTAAGTCTCTCTGAATCATCCAAGTTACAAATAAAGGTGTATTGTTTGAAAATATCAAGGAATCTAAATTTAAAGAAAGAGATGTCAAAAAAAGGAAAACCTAGTATTTTGTACTATCTATTTCAACAAATAAATAAAATATAATTCCTTGAAATTTCACACAAAACTCAAATCCTATTTTAAGTAATTCATAGAGAATTATACGATTAACAATTCCTTTTAAAGGGAGAAGTAGGTCTAATGCATTAAAATATAAGATCTTTAAGTATAGTTAAAAGTAAAGTAAATAGGAATAAAACAATAGTTAAAAGGGGAATTTAAAGTACACATTTCGAGAAAATAATAAATAAACAATAGAGGAAGAAGAGATGGTTAAACTAGAAAGGAGACTAAAAGCCTAATAGGAAGCTAATGATAACTAGCAATGAATAAACAGTATAATACAACCAACCGAAAGAGTTAAATATACTTAATATGATAACAAGAAGCATCTTAGTTAGTAAATTAGAAACTGTAATGAATGATAGTGGACAAAAGTAATAAAGGGTAAGTTATGTAAGGCTAATTGAACGTCAATTATTTTTAGCAAAAGATTGAACATCAATTATTGAAAGTAAAGAAAAGTAGTAATAAAATGTATACAAATTCAAATATACGTTATGATGGGCATGAAGTATATAAGTATGTAAACAACTTAGTAAATAAGAATGATATGGTCATTAAAATGGGTTGGAATTCGATGTCAGTGGTGTTACACAACAAAAGCATGCCCACCACAAAGGGATACCACCAGTTATGTATACATTATACTGATGTGAGACATATCCAACTGTAGGAACCGTGGGGAGTATACGTATACGTATAGATAAAAGGAATACCCCTATAGAAAGTGGTGTCTACTTCAAGAATAAGAAAAGGGGTATTGACCGATTGCATTAGGTAATCTAAATAGGATAGTGAGCAACTCAATGCTATGTCAGCAGGTGTGGCACCAAATCAGGAGTAGGAGGTACATAGCTTGAATGCGTCATCGGTCAAGGGTGGTCAAAACGGGAAAGACAAGATTATACCTAATGGGCTACACCTCCTACTAAGGGAGGCCACATTAGGTAATACATGATACAGTTGTTTGCTAGTTAACTTGATTGGGCAAGGCTTGTTTACCCATAGAAGAGTTTTTTCAAAAACGAATGGGGTAGCCCATAGAGTTGAGTCCATAATAGGAAGCTGACAAGTTAGTAAATTCCCAAGACGAGATAGAGTATGACTAAACTTTTGTGACGCTATTATTAGGTATTAACTACAGGTTCTGCTTTGTATGCAGGCAGTTTGGCCTAGACACGGTGATGATGCCCAACGGTGTAGAATTATGGATACTATCGGGGATAGTATCTTGGTTCAAAGGGGGACTTTATTACTTATATATTTTTATATATACGTAAATGGTTATAGTCTACTTTGGGTAGATGGGGCATATCATACGCAAACATGGATTCGAGACAACTAAGTAAAAATTAAAAGACATAAAACGTAATGGTAGATAATCAACAAAAACTAGTGTTATATACAAAATGTATAATTAAGCAGTTACCAAAACGTTGTTCTAAACCTCCTCCTTATTATATCCCATAGAATAGCTTTAGAAGGACTGGTACTGGTGCAAGGTGGGAATGGTGGAAGGATAGGTTTTCTAATGCATGTCGGCACTAATGACACTAGACATTGGAAGTGTCAACCTTGGTCGGTAACTATATGTTCTATTATACTTTACCATTCACTGAGAGATATATTAATAATGCTCAGATATGCAATTATTTGTTTATTTGCAGGATACCAAACCAACAATATGTACTTTGGTAGATTTGGGTTTTCGATTTAGTGAAATTTTAGACTCACTGAAGTGCGGGTTGTTACATTTTCTTCAATATCCTATCCAAAAGCCAACGATATAGTGGAAGCTGCGAATAATACCCTTAAGAATATCTTGAAAAAGTGATTGGACAAAGTAAAAGAAAATTAGGTAAAAGATCTTCCACTTGTTTTGTGCTCACACAAGGCATCCTAAAAAGTCACCACTAGGCATAACACGTATTCTTTAACATATATATTCAAAACAATGTTACCAGCTACAATTAAAGTCCCATCACATAAAAAAATTGCATGTTTCTGTGGGCCAATCCAAGAGAATTAAATTTATGAGTTAAGTGATCAAACAACATTAAGAACGGTTGAATTATAAAGAAGAATTACCAAGTATTATAACTCAAAGGAAAAGGAAAGAGCCTTTGAAAAAGAAATGTTATTTGGTACTCAGAAGAGCGATAGTAAATGCCAAGAATCTAGAAGATGGCTCACGGAAACTAAGTTTATAATGATCTATGATAATCCATAAGGTGATCCCTTAGGAACACATTGACTAAGTAGGCTTAAAGGAAACATAATAACAAGACCATGTAATGCCAAGCATTTAAGATCTTATTTCCTAACATTGGATGAATAAAGGGATAGGTGGACTCATTCTAGTAAACAACCCTCGAACTAAGATGCATTATGTTCAATGCAACTCAAGACATAATGAGGTATGAGATTTTTTGAGTAGAAATAAAAATCATAGTCAACATTGGATAAATAATACCTTTGGTCCTGCCTCCGAGCGTGGCCAAAGAAACCATCTAAGAGAGATGGTCAATTAAGCCTTTACTCTTCTCCCGGCCTAACTAATGCAATAATACAAAGAGTGATGGTCAAATAAAGCAATTGGTCCTACTTTTGAGCTAGGCCAAAGCAACCATTCAAGAGAGGTGGTAAATTAAGCCTTCAGTCCCACCTTTGGGGCTGTTAAAGCAACCACTTAAAGAGTGGTGGTCATATAATGCCTTTGGTGCTACCTCCGGGCCTGGCCAAAGAAACCAATTGAGGGTGATGGCTAATTAAGCCTTTAATCCACCCTTCGAACCCAGCTAAAGTAACCACCCAAATAGTGATGGTCAAATAAAGCCTTTGGTCACACTTTCGGGTGTGGTTGAAGTTACCATCTAAGGTGATGGTCGATTAAGCCTTTAGTCTCGCCTCCAATCCTGGCTTAAGCAACCACCTAAAGAGTGGTGTAAAAATCATGCCATTGGTCCCATCTTTGACCTAGAAAAAGAAATCATCTAAGGGAGATGTCAATCAATTCTCCAGGCCTGGAAAAAGAAACCATCTAAGGAATGAGGGCCAATTAGGATATTGACTCAATGAAAAGTCTAACTAAGAACAAACATCCAAAAGAATATGGATAGACCAACAGACAGTCATCCAAAAGTAAGAGTATGGATGGTTACCATTTGAAAGAATTTAAAAATCATCAAGCCTATTCCACCAATGTCTAACCAATATGAGGCTCAATAAGAAAGATTATGCCAATAAATAATTTATCCAAAATGAGAAAGAATTCATCACAACAACCAAGCAAGGAACTGAAGAATGGAACTGATATATGGAAACTCGTAAATTCATCCATCAATAAATATCCACTTCTATAAATGACCAATAGCAAGGATAGATGACCAAACTTTAAAAGAAAAACAATGAACAACATATAACGGGACATCCCCCATTCAAAAATCCAAAGGTGAAACCCTAATGCACTGCAATCGCCTTGGAATTATCTTTGGATAACTCAATGAGTTTAGTATTTGTATAATAGTCTAAGTATATAGAGAAAGTAAATAAAATTCGTTATTCATAGTAGTTTTTGTACATCATTTTATTTCAATATTCTAATCGTTCCCATGCTAGGGTAAAATATAAATCATTACATATTAGCACAAAGGTATGACATATGATGATGAGGAATCCTTGTGGTCCCTTGGAATTAAAAATATTTTCCTTATGTAGAGGAAATAAACCTACTACTTTAGATAATAATAAGGCCTTCTGCTCATCTTCGTCTTTATTAAAGTTTCGATAAAAGTCCTACCTTTTTATAAGAACTGATATCTGAAAACCAATGTATTCAACCAACTCAGTGAGTAGCTATGAGTTTATAAGTGAAAAAAAATAAACACATAGGCCAGACATAAGTGTGGTACGAATAATATCATTTTCCATCTAAGTTGTTGTGCTAGTGAAACCATGTCACTAAAGCAGAGAATGTGGTTCCCTCACACTAGCTTCGATTATACAATCCATATAAGACTATCATAAGTCGTAAGTCATAGTAAAACATATGTTAACATAAACATATAAAACATGTCATAACTACACCTAAAACTATCTTTTTGGTTTTTTTATCAAATATTTATATCCAAAGGTACAACCCTCCCAGCCTCGGTAACCATAAATAAGTTTTATATAGTAAGGTACCACCCTAAGCAGTCTCGATTCTTTAAGTTTTATACTGCAAAGTACAACCCTAAGCAGTCTTGGTTTCTTTAATTTATACTACAATGTACAACCCAAAGCAGTCTCGATTCTGTAGGTTTTATACTCCAAAGCACAACTTTAAGAGGTTTCGGTTTCTTTAGTTTATATTGCAAAGTGCAACACTAAGTTGTTTCAATTCTTTAAGTTTTATATTACAATGTACAACCCTAAGCTGTTTCTTTCTCTTTTTCTTAAGCTTGAACCCATATGAGAGTAGCAACCACTCTTGCAAAAGGGTACAACCTACTTGGATGTCCTATGCCCTTTTATAAGTTGAATGTCGAACCCTACCTCTTAAAGTAGATGCATTCGAGAAAGCCCCCTTCTCAGCATCAATAGCCATTTTGAATCCGCTTATTTGTAGGTTCTCACTTATATACTTCTTAGTTATCTTTAAATTGCAATACGTCACCTAATTTTCATTTATTAGGTCTCGATGTAGCTATTCATTAAGCTTCGTAAAGCTCTTAGCCCTCCTTCGATTATCTTAAACCTTAGAACTACTTCGATAACTCATTATGCATTAGAATACCCTAAATTATAACTTCGTACATCTTACACCTTACATTTCAGTATTACCTTTCCTCCAGAAGCTAACAGGTCTTGGTATTGACTCTCCCTAAAAGTCAATAGGTCTCATCTATAACAACCTAATTTTTAAGTAATTATTAACTAATGTTAATAATAGTAATTTAATTAATTAAATCATAATTTTCTAATTTATTTTATAAATTAGTTTAGAAATAATCTAATAAAAGATTTAAATCGTGAAAATTTGTTATTTAAAGTTAAATAAGCTAAAAATGTACAAATAATATTTTATAAGTGTTGCAATTGCAGTAAATATTAGTTTGGAAAAGAATTGACTTTTGTATATAAATTTTAATTTTTTCAAATTAAATAATATTTATTTTTATAAATATATAAAAGAGAAAGGTAAATAAAAGACATATATGATCAATTGTCTTTCAAGGCCCAAGCCCAAATCCACTTTCTAGAATTTTCCTTCCTTCTCCTCTTCCTTGGATATTTTAGTATACTTCCTTACATTTCACAACTTCCAGTACAAGATCATCAAAAACTCTCCCTACTCCAAAATTCATGAACAAATTGAATAATTAAAATAAAATATAGAATTTAAATATATGCTTCTTCATACCCTTATATAGCTACGGCAAGGAGCGAATTGAATTTCATGGTGGCGATGGAAAGCTTTGTGTGTGCATGTATAGGAAGAAAGAGAAGAACTAGGACATGAAATACGGGTGAGTATTATATACTCACATATCTATGTTGATCATCAAATTTCCTATATAGTTTAACCTATATCATTATATGAATGCTTGTACATGCATGTGAGATGGTGTTGCATTAGAATTGAAACGAGAGGGACAATGGGAGGCATACCTTGGAGCGAAATTACTTCAGGCTATGGCTGACCGGTCTACCGGTCATGATTGACTAGTGCACTAGTGGAGCTTGGACCATTGCAACATTGTGTGTATGTAGCGTGTGTGCGTTCGTTTGGAGGTTATGTGCTGTGTTCTTATGTGTGTACATGTAAAGTTGTATGTGTGTTAGTTTGGGTGTGTACGCATGTAATTATATGTATGTATTTGTGCATTTTTATGGGTTGAGGTTGTGTACCTATGTACGCGCGTGTGCATGAAATTATGTGCTGTGTAGAGGCATAGTTGTGTTGTGAATATGGAGTGTGATGTGTCAGTATGTTTGTCTGTACTATGTGCCTATGTTTATATATATGTACGTGTGTGTGTGTGCCATGTTATGTATATTGTGCATGGGAGTGTATGTGCTTGTGTGTGTCAATATACGAAGATACGTTATATCTGGCTGTTATTCATGTTTGGGATATATGACCATATATTGTTGTGCATTTCTATTTTTCTACCCTGGATAGTTCACCATTTCCTATTACAAAAACTATTGTATTTTATAAATTGTTCAACCTAGATGTATTGATAAAAATGAATATTTTTGGTGTTAAATCATTTGAATTTGATTTTTACGCACATAAATGGAATTGTGATCCACTTTGTTTTCACTTATAAGCGGGTTCAACTTTAACTGTGTGCAAGCTTCAATGGTTTATAATTGAAACATATATATAAGAAAGAAAATAACCAAGTACTAAAATGAGTTTAATTGAATTATTTAAGTTGTTCTTAATTGTTATTTTACAGAAATGGGAAACTTTAATATATATATATATATATATATAATTCAAGTTTTGAAAATGAGTTTATATAATTATGAATAAATTAAATTAATTCAGATGTTTTATAATTATTTAAAATAGTATCTAATTATTCTAAATTATGAAATAATTCATTTGTGTAGTATTTAGCTTTACAAACTATTTTGTGAATTTAAAATGAAAGAATTGAGATTTCTAAAGTTATTAGTAAATTTTTAATAATTGATTAATTTTATATGCGATTGAGAAATTAGTTATCTATTGTAAATATTAAATTATATATGAGTTTAGACAATTATATAATCAATTGTGGAATATGCATTTATTGTTCATCTCTTAGTATCTATTTTATCATATAAAAATTATATGTTATGAACGGTTCATTATAAGTTTTGATTCGTTTATTTATATTTATTTGAATAATCTATCATTTATCGATTTTCAAAATATTTTGATTTCTTATCTTTTCTTTTCTATATTGATTCAGATGATATTAGTGATTCGTCATTTATAATGGTCTTATGGTGATTTTGATATGATACGGTGATGACATCTTTGTTATGATTTTATGTTTATTACGTGTGATGATAAATTTGAACAAAGAGTTATAATACCGTTTGGTATTGAACTTTCATTAATATATCTCTAATTATTCTTTGGACTTGTTATACATAATAATGAGTGATCGATTGAAGTTTATAAGCAGTGAATAAACGTTTAAGTATCACACAGTTGTATGGGATGCTATTGTGATATTTATTCGGTTATTCATTGTAAGTAGATGACACTCATGTGATGGAAATACAATGAATTTTGTGAGGTGATACACGTATTGATATATGGC
The DNA here is from genome assembly GCA_030765085.1 of Allium cepa. Classification (NCBI taxonomy): domain Eukaryota; kingdom Viridiplantae; phylum Streptophyta; class Magnoliopsida; order Asparagales; family Amaryllidaceae; genus Allium; species Allium cepa. Next base: position 298,256,663 of record CM060946.1, read on the forward strand.
TTTGTGCCTATATTTAGTGAGTATGGCTTTGTGCCTTACGATGAGCATGACTTCTTGTCTATATGTATTAGTTCTATATGTCACTATTACGACGTACTCCTATTATGTTTATTGGAGAGGACCATATAGCCAATATCCAAATTTGCGGCATAATCATGGGGTCGCATCCCAGATCTATGGCACCTTATATATAGCGTAGTGCTTTAGCTTTATGCTACCCTTATGCATGCATTAGCCCATTCTGTCACTAGGCCAGCAGTCTGTTACCTATATGGGCATTTGTAATGTCATGACTAATGAGTCCTCGCTTTGACTAGCACAACGGTGGATACATATCACGATGACTGTAAGGTAATTAATGACTATAAAGACTTAGTGTCTCTGGAGCTTTCTTAGTACTATCAGTCTCCCTTCTAGTACTAACGGAGTAGTAGATTGGCATATAGGATCGATACACCTCACTGTAGCATTGATATGGGCCAGGTGCAACATATTGTTCTATATATGGCTTTACTTGGGACTTCGTGTCTGTCATATAGCCATTTCCCATCATGAGACTTTCAGAAAGTACAGAGATGAAGAGATGAGTTTATACATGTACTACATGTCCAGAGTACAGTGGATTCTCATTTATGTTGATAGGTAGCCTATTATATCCTATTTGATATTGATGATGATGTTTATTTATCGAGACTGGGAGTTATATTTGGGAAGTGCTTTGTGTTATCTCGATTATACTTGGTGATAGATCCTTTATAGATATTTATAGATTTAGATGATGATTTCCTGATATGTATGATTCACCATTTGTATTGATCATTTTTGTGTTGAATCAATGATTTTTGATTTGATGTGTTTCCATATGGGTGATGACATCTTTTGATACTAGAGCCAGTTGTTTCATATGGTTTTGAGTTATTTGTGGGACGTGATGCTTTGATGATTGTTTCTGGTATTATACAAATATTCCATATAGACATTTATATATCTATATACACATATTGACATGTCGTCTTATTATTATTTGATTATCTCTGGTAGTGTTATTTTATTGTTATTTCTAGTTTATATTGTGTTACCTTTATTATGATACTTGATTAGACATAGTCTGACCCATGTCTTATTTTATAATACTCGGGTCGGTACGAGACATTTCAAGTACAGGGACGACATAACCAGCAATTGTTTTATTGGCTTAGAGGAGTATTATATTAGGATTGTTCTTTGATACTTGTATGACATTGTTTCACTATATTATTTGATGCTGAGTTGTATATTAACTACACATTGTATTATATTGAGCTTTCTAACAATTGAGATGTTTTATAGTCTATAAGTGTTTTATATTATATATATCATATGTTATCGTTGTGACTGACTCTATGTTAACTATTATTCAATGTACGTTATGTATTGTTCTTTCCTGGAGGCACATGTGTTTATTGCATTGTATCGATACTGTGTATGTATAGTTGAGTTATATATTTGATGTTTTGAAATGTACCGGTATTTGTCCAAGGGAATATTCATGTGTATACCCATATAGCTTCATTCCCCATATTATGTAATATTATTACTTTGTAACACTCTTGGATAGTATGTGTATAAAGGTAGGATGTTTACATCATTTATCGAATCACTCCTCCCAGATTTTATCCTTGGGAAGCCCTGGTTAATACACTCTTATTAGGAAAACCTTCGTCTAGGATCCACGCTATAAACCTTTCTCTGTCTCCTTCGGCTATAATTTTACATAGTTCATTTACTTTGAAGTTTTCTTAGTATTTCTTAGTTCGTTTTAGATTTCAGATTATATACCCCTGACATAATGCCTTCGTCCAATCTCTTCCTTCAGTGTAATGAAGTATGCATTACAAGTTGCCTACCTCTGCACGTCCGTACATTGTTTTCCACATTTCACCTCTTTACTCATCCTTCCTCCACTTTTAGTTAGGTGCAATGTCCTTATTTATTTTTACATCCCTTTTATGATATCTTGTCGCCTTACTGCTTATTCACGTAAATTTCATGCATTAAATTAACTTTGGTAGCCTTATTATGTAGTTTTGCCATTCCAGAAAATGACTATTCTTCTATAAAAAAACGCTTATAAATTTTCAAAAATTCACAACAGTTTCTGTAGCACATTTTTACTCATATTTCCATATTTAAGCCCTTTTTTTAATTATTTTATATACTGATTTCCTTCAAAAGTTCATAACTAAATATTTTAACATTCGAAAATTCTCCAAATCAAAATCCATCTCTAAAAATATGTAATATGTTTTATCCATCATATTAAACTTTCATGTATTTCAAAATTATTAGATTAGTGAATCATAGTAAAACTTTCAAGTAATGTTATTTTAACCAAAAAATATTCATTTAACCTAGATTTAACAATTAGAAACACATATTACATAAAATTCATCATAAAATAACTAAACGATAATCAATATATGTAAAAACAACCTAAAAGAAATGATATCGCTCAACTTTGTCTTTTTTACTAGATTTTTTAATCTTCGTAGGTTTCCTTAGTTTCTCCTTTTCTTCTACTTCTCTTCTTTTAATGGTGGCCACCATATATTTTTCTTTTGTTTTAGTTTTTCTAGAATGAATAAAAATGAGGAGGAAGATATATTTATTGGTATTTATTTAGCAACGGTTTTGGTTTGCTTCCTTATTTAATTACTTTATTTCCTCATTTGCAAGATCCTTTGTAACAACCCTAGATTTTTATGTATATTTTAATTTTGACTTTATTTCATTTTTAAATTTATTTAACTGGTTCCATTTCAAACTTTTCATTTTTAAATATAAACTTTGATTATTATGTGATTTATAATTCCAAAATGGTATAAATTGAATATTTTCCTGAAATGTTGATTTCGGTAAATTTGGGTCAAACTTTGATTTTAAAATTTCAAATTTAAATATTTAGATTCTTAAATTTTATCTTTTATTATGAAAATAGACTTAATAACTTGAATACTGCTTTTCGTTTCGTTGAAAACAGATTTAAATTGTGAAAGTTATGTATATTCCAATATTGAGTGTAATATGCTTTATATAGCAATTCTGTTTATTTTAAATAATATAAACTATATTTTTATTGTCATATTTTATTTTAAAATGTGTCAATATGTCATGTTATATATATTTTTTCTTTTAAATTTTATTAAGTGGTGTTTAAATTTTCCCAAAGTCTATTGCATTTATTTTCTATTTTAAAGGCTAGTTTCCATTTTTCTGCTATTTTCTTCGTTAAATTATATTAAATTAATATTTATTTATGTATTTTGTGAATTCATTTTCACTTTGTGTTCTTATCTTTATTTATAAATATTTTTCAAGTACATAAAAATTTTTCAAACTTCATTGCATTAATTTTCATATTTTCATGACTAGTTTGCAATTTTTGCTGTTTTTATTAATTAAATTATATATAATTAATATTTATTTATTTATTTTTGTCATTTACTATATTTTCGTGTTTTTATCTGTAATTATAAGTAATTTTCCATTTATTAAAATTTGCAAAAGAAATTAGAGAAATATGAAGAGTTTTGACCTTTAACATATCATTGTCTTTTCACCTCCTTTTGTCTTTTCAAATTCAATAACACTTGCATTAATCATTTGCTGACCATATCTCTTTGTTTCAGCCAACTCTTCCATTATTTCTCGCGCGAAATTTTTTCCTCAAACCCTAAAAAAAGTTTTGGCCATCTCCAAGAAGAAATTTTGATAAAAACTTTCATTTCTTTTTACATTTTCTATTTGATTTACTTGATTTTTGCACTTGCAATCTCTTATGCAGTTCGGCCCCTCCATCTCCAGCGCCTTGGCCGCCTCCACCACCACCTATTCCAGCCACCATACTCTCCTCTCCACTGCCATTCCTGAACCGAGGCCATCCATGTTGATGATCCACCAAAATATGAAGCAAACTCCACCTATATCCAACATAGCCTAGCTACCATGCTTCCATCACCTCCTCCATTACTTTGGCCGACCATACACCACCACCAGCAGCAAATTCCTGACTTGAGCCCACTGCCAAATCATCCTCAAACCCACTACAGACCAGGCCATGCCCTCCTTGGCCTTGGCCGAGCCCTCTAGTGCATAGGAATCCATGATATTTGCCTTGTAGTGTTAGTTCATGCTCATATATCTTTGCTCCATCATTTTGCCATGCTAGGCCGATCGTTAAGAACCCAACCCAGATCCAAACCATGCCTTTAGCCGTGACATTTCATATCTGGAGTTGAAGCATAGGTGGTAGAAAGAAAGTGCAAACACTTCGGTAATGTTTTGTGTATTCATTTCTAGCTTTGTTTAATTGAATTTGGGTTGAAAACTTATGTTATATTTATTTGTTTTGTCTCATGTATCCAAGGAGAATTAATCTTTGGCTCTTCCACTCATCTTTGTGTCGTGTTATCGTGCTTGTTTGGATCTCATTCGTGCATTCTTCATTGTGTCTCAACCTCAAAACAGTGAGTTATTCTCACCAGACAATATGTACATATAGAACTAGTAAATTGACCCCTTTTGAATCTGTAAAATGCATTATCATGTTACACCTGCTATATTATGATTATATGATATTCACCTATGCTTATACACCTGTTATAACATTTTTTACTGTTATGTTATGCTGTTCTGTTATTTTTATCAGTTTATCACACTGCAAGTTCCCTTTAGATTAGAATCACTATGGGTTGAAATGATACATACCCGAACGGAATTTAGAATAGGAGAAAATCATTATAGGCTGAAATGATAGGCTTGAATGATTTTCAATTATTTTCATTTACTTAGGATTGCGGGTTTGAAAAGATCAAACCCGGGTTTTCTTTGTAAATTACGGGTTGAAATGATATATACCCGTATCACTTTACCTAGGCTAGAAAATGAAATACAGACCCGTTGTTAAAATATGTTTTTCTAAAATTTTAAAATATTTTAGAAATGTAAATATTATAATATTTTGATTTAAATTTGATAAAAAATGATTTTTGTAAAGCATTATTGATTTTCTAAAATTTTATAAGTGAAATAAATAAATGGTAATATTAGAAAATCTGAAATGTAAGTTATTTTGGAAATTATAATTTGGTGATAAATGGAATTTAAATTAAATATGAAAATATGATAAATTTATGATATTTTGAATTTAAAAGAATTTAAAATGATTTTATAATATATTAATGGTTTTTTAATAAAGTTAAATGTGAAATGAATGAATATTTAAGTTGAAATTTTGAAATATAACTAAAATTGGAAATTTGGGAATTTGGCTTAAAAGTGAATTTTAAGTTAAGTAAATAAAAATGAAATTGAGTTATATTTGAAAATTTAAACTTAAGTGTTAAGTTAAATTTAATTTAATGAATTTAAAATTTAATGTTGGAATTTTAATAAGTAAATTATTATTAAGTTTGATTTTGAATGGAAATTGAACTTTATAAAATCAAGAATATAAGGGTATTTAAATGATTGTTTTAAAAGTGAAAATGTATAATTATAAGTTAAAAATGAATTAAATAAAAATTTAATTGTTTGTGAAATTATATTGAATATTTGGAATTTAATTAATAGCAATTTTGAAATGCTAATATTTTCTAATGTAAATGATATTACGGCATTTTTAAATGCTGTAGTTGATAGAAATGAACTAAATGGCTAAATTTAAGTAAGGGATATAATTGTTGAATTTAAGTAAGGTTTTATTTGAACTAAAGTAACCCTATTATAGCATTTAAATGGTGTCTTTTGTCAAATTGAATTGTTTTAAAAGTAACTTTCCGTAGAATTGTCTAAATGCTGCGGAAAGGTGAATTTTCACTGTTTGATAAATTTTAGGGAATGAATGAACTTTGAAAAGATTTAAAATTTTGGAAATTTAATAATTTAATTATTAAATATAATAACTTCATTTTATGATTTAAAAGGAAGTAATTTGTTTCGAAATATAAACTATTTTGAAATGTGTTTTGTAATGGTATTTAAATTAAATAAAAATGAATGTGGTTTGGAAGATATTATATTTTGATATTATGAAATGGATTTTGAATGATATTGAATTTTGAAATGATATTTTATTTTGAAGTATAAAATACCATTTTTAAATTTTAACCACGGGCTGTATTTAATTTATAGTTTAACTGATTCATAAAGGATGGGCGATCCCAAGCATCCTTTAAGTTATTGTGCATTTCTACTACAGTTCACTTGAGTTGGTTTACATTATATAAGTATATATTGTCCTGACTCGAGCGTTTTGTGTTTTACTTTACGCTCGGGTCATCCTGAGTATTTACAGCTTAGCTTTGGAATTCTTTTCTGGAGCTAGGAATCGCTGGAGATTCTGCTTGTCTAGTTATCTATTCCCTTTCAGTTTTCGTTGTTCTATTTCAGCTCTGGTATTTAAAAACTTCTATGTATTTGAGATTTCTATTGTATATGTTTCAGACTAATATTATGTATTATGTTTTGAGAGTTTGTTATAGTAGCTTCATGAATTACTATGGTATTTTTATTTCCGCTGCGAGTTATTCTGATATTTCTGTGTCTGTGATTCTGTGATTGTATTTAATTTGCTCCAAATTTGTTTACAACGCGGTATTTTGAGCAATTCAAGTCCGACATGTGTGGATGCGAATGGCTGAAAATATCGGGTTGTTACAGTTGGTATCAGAGCATTGGTTTAGCAAACCTTAGCCTGCGGAGCAAAAACTCATTAGAGATAGGGTAGAAATACCCTAGAATGAGTGAAATCAATCTCAGAATCCTTTCTTTGTGAGAGAACGTATTTTCTAAGTATAAAATGATTTCCAAATGATTTTTAAAAGATTTTCAAAGATTATTTTGGTATAAAAATGTTCTTATTTCGAAATCAAGATTTTCTAAACTTCATCTCTTCGGTATCCACCTTGTTAGAAATCCCTTGGTTAAGACTTTTATCGACTAGGATTCCTTGAACTTTGGAACACTCCCACATGTTCTGGAATCCAGTCTTGTTTTCCCCATTTTTTTCTTTTAATTTTGGAGCATTCCGTAACTCTACTTTGCAATGACCTCTTCAAAGAGCAGTGATTCCTTAAATCTTTGAATGATTTGTAAATGGGTGAAACTCCTTTACAATTGGCATTGATTCACTGAAGATTTTTGTATCCTCGGATGTCGATGCTATCTATCTTCTGCTCTACCCGGATTCTATCTCTGGCGATCGAAGGTCGATCTGCCTTAGATTTCCGTATTGATTATATTCCTAAAGTCTCGGTTGACCGGTTAAGGTCGTCCGCGATTTATATAGGCTTATCTATCCTCTATTTGGTAATTAAATTATCTCATCTTCGTTTGAGTTTATCTTCGAACTAGAATTCTATTTGATTAGAGTTCCTCTAATTTTGAATCTTTGTTTGTTTGAAATCCTTCCTTGAATCATCCTTTGGAAATTTTTGTTTGGTTGTATTTTGAAATTGTGCATACATCGAAATGATTAAGGATGGCCATATTTTTATATATAAAAGTGAAATGTTTTCGATAAGGATTATATAACTTTCAAAAATGAAAATTTGAAATTTCGAAAGAATTTGAAATTTTAAAAAATTTATAAGAACTTGATTTATACAAAAATGATTTATAACTGAAGGGTTTTGAATTTGAATTTCGAGGAATCGAATTTTCCGGTGTTTTGAAATCGGTTTTAAGATTTTGGAAAATATATAATAATAATATGATTTAAAGATATATATTTTTTTTTTCAAATAAGAAATGTTTCAAATGTAATCGAATGAATTTCAATGATTTCGAAGGAATTTCAAAGAAGTATTTCAAAGTTAATTGAAGTCCAGAACTCACTTATGTCGCTGGAAAATAATTTCGGTGATGAATGCATGCATCATCGACATTGATTTTCGAGTTTCTGAGTGAGAGAGAGGCCTCTCTAGTAGCTTTGCTATGCGAGTGATTTTGTGAAACCAATTTTGATTTCAGATTTCGAAGTATGGTTTGATATTCGAAAGATAGATATGTGTATATATATATATATATATTTGAAAAGATTTAAAGTAAGCCGGTGTTCAGTCCTCGAGTTTCAGATTTTGAAACCTAATTTTTGAAATTGATTTACTGATTTAGTGTTGATTTCCAACTCTTGGATTGAAAATATGATTTCTTCGACTATTTTAAGATCCGAGCACTTCCAAATCAAGGTTAACTTTTCAAAGCTAATTTTTTTTTGAAAGGTATAAGGTATTTGATAAAGAATATAAGTTTAGTTTGTATGTTTCAAGTATGAAATAATATGATTTTTATAAGTTGAAACTGTTTTGTTAAGTAAATAAATAAGACTATTTTGAATTATACTAATATGAAATTTAGTTTGAAATGTTTTGGATAAAAATTAGTCTTCAAATGTTTGATAAAAATTTGGTTTTAAATGTTTTAACTTAGTAACATCTTTATGAAACTATTTATTTAACAAGTTGGAATAGATACATAAGTTGTACATATGCTGTTTTATTCGCATAATTAATTTGATCCAAGTTTGAGTACACAAGTTCGAGGTGAAATACACCATTTTGTATTAGGATTTTTCATTTGATTCTTGATGGAGAATATTTGATATGGATTTTGGGCTTGATTCTAGAATTCTCTATCATAGTATATGGCTATGCAAAGACACTGATGGCTTCTAGTCGAGAAACCATATCGAAGTCCCCATTAGGGAAGTCGAATGGACAATACTAGTTCGAAAGCGAACTTGTGTGATCAAGCGAGCGATCGAATGTAATGTTGCGAAATAATGACATATGTAAGTAATAATGAAGTAAAATTTGAGATATACGAAATTATAAAATTTAGTCTTGAAATATGGTATATTTAAGCATTGAAATATATTTAAGACTGAATAGTTTATTTTGTGGATCAAATCTATAAAAAAAATATTAAGTGAATTGAACTGATGGTTTGAATTGAATTAAAATTTGAAAATTTTAGATTTAAGTTTAATTGAATAAATTTGTGAAATGTAAAGAATCAAGGGAATGTTTTATGATTTCAAATGTATGATTTTCAAAGTAGTATGATTTCAAATATTTTGGTTTCGAAAGATTTATAACTTTGAAAGTATTATGATTTTGAAGTGAATATAGGTTTAAAATGGAAATGAACGTGTTTGACAAAAAATATTGTTAATTTGGAAACCAGGAGTATTTTCTAAACCTATTGTTTTAAGAAATTTTGAAACTGAATATATATAACTTGAAAGAAATGATTTGGTGACATCATATATGATTTTAAAATTTAATTGATATCGAAATGGTTTGAAATTTAGAACCTTGTTTTATTAAATACTTGATTTGGGAGCTATCGTACTTATATAAAAATGATTTGTATAAGTAAACTGTTGAATTGGAACTGTTGATTTGAAAGGGTACCCAATTTTGAAAAGTGAAATCTTATGTAATCAAAATCTATATAAGTGTGATTTGATATATTAGTATTTTGAAAAGTATTTGATTTGAAATGAAATCTTATATAAAATAGACTTTATATAAGTATGATATTTGAAAGTGATTTTGAAAGGTACTATATGATACATATTTTCGAAGTAAAGATATGGAAAGTGCCTTCTGCTTGATACCCTCTTTGTGGCCACACTGTGGATTCATTCTATCGATATTATTCTCTCTCTTTCATTTGGGTTTTCAGGATATGATACTCGAGTGTCCATCGAATTTCATGGCAATCTCCATGGTCTTATGATCGCGACTGCATAGCGCAACTGCCTGGCTAAGCTGGCCTAGAGGTACGGATTGTTTCCTGGGGGATCCAAGTGTAACCATTGTGTATCCTGCACTCTATGTAGGTCGCATTAGTAGCGCAAATACCTGACTGAGATGGCCTGGGGGTACGGATTGTTTCCTGGGGGATCCAGGCGTAACCATTGTGTCTCCTGCATTCTACTCGTCATCATGGCGTAACTTGCAGGGCTGAGAAAGCTTATGGGTACGGATTGTTTCCTGGGGGATCCAGGCGTAACCATTGTGTATCTGCGATCCATGGTTAGACAACTATTTCGGTTTGGTTGATTTGTTTGGATTGTACTTTCCATATCTGTTTTTAAAAGTGTTTTCATTTTTTTCACTAGGTGTTGAAACAAGTCTACCAAGTACCTGGAGAATCCTAGCTTTGCGCCTGATCAACGCATAGCCAGAGTCTGTAGGAACGAAAGTAAACTTGTTAAGACATCGAGTTATAAAAGTATTTTGATAAAAGTATCTTGATAAAGTACTATATAAAGAATATTTTGATCAGTTATTTTCCCTTCTAAAGATTTTAAAATGTTTAAAAATTGTTTACATTGAACCATCAGATTTGAATCAAATGACTATTCATCATGTTATAAAATGTTTAAAATATTATGAAATTTTAATTGAAATGTATAATGGTTTAAATAATGGTTCATCCTTGTCTTTCAACCTGCTTCCCCTCCTAGCTACTTTCTCCCTACCTTCTTTCGAATGTCTTCCAACCTATTTCTCTTTCTAGTTGTTACTCCACTTCCTTCCTTTTCGAGGATGAAAAGATTTGAGTGGGGGAGAGTGTAACAACCCTAGATTTTTATGTATATTTTAATTTTGAATTTATTTCATTTTTAATTTTTTTAACTGGTTTCATTTCAAACTTTTCATTTTTAAATATAAACTTTGATTATTATGTGATTTATAATTCCAAAATGGTATAAATTGAATATTTTCCTGAAATGTTGATTTCGGTAAATTTGCGTCAGACTTTGATTTTAAAATTTCAAATTTAAATATTTAGATTCTTAAATTTTATCTTTTATTATTAAAATAGACTTAATAACTTGAATACTTCTTTTCGTTTCGTTGAAAACAAATTTAAATTGTGAAAGTTATGTATATTCCAATATTGAGTGTAATATGCTTTATATAGCAATTCTGTTTATTTTAAATAATATAAACTATATTTTTATTGTCATATTTTATTTTAAAATGTGTCAATATGTCATGTTATATATATTTTTTCTTTTAAATTTTATTAAAGTGCCGTTTAAATTTTCCCAAAGTCTATTGCATTTATTTTCTATTTTAAAGGTTAGTTTCCATTTTTCTGCTATTTTCTTCGTTAAATTATATTAAATTAATATTTATTTATGTATTTTGTTAATTCATTTTCATTTTGTGTTCTTATATTTATTTATAAATATTTTTCAAGTACATAAAATTTTTCCAAACTTCATTGCATTAATTTTCATATTTTCATGACTAGTTTGTAATTTTTGCTGTTTTTATTAATTAAATTATATATAATTAATATTTATTTATTTATTTTTGTTTATTTACTATATTTTCGTGTTTTTATCTGTAATTATAAGTAATTTTTCATTTATTAAAATTTGCAAAAGAAACTAGAGAAATATGAAAAGTTTTGACCTTTAACATACCATTGTCTTTTCACCTCCTTTTGTCTTTTCAAATTCAATAACACTTGCATTAATCATTTGCTGACCATATCTCTTTGTTTCAGCCAACTCTTCCATTGTTTCTCGCGTGAAATTTTTTTCTCAAACCCTAAAAAAAGTTTTGGCCATCTCCAAGAAGAAATTTGGATAAAAACTTTCATTTCTTTTTACATTTTCTCCTTGATTTACTTGATTTTTGCACTTGCAATCTCTTATGCAGTTCGGCCCCTCCATCTCCAGCGCCTTGGCCGCCTCCACCACCACCTATTCCAGCCACCATACTCTCCTCTCCACTGCCATTCCAGAGCCGAGGCCATCCATGTTGATGATCCACCAAAATATGAAGCAAACTCCACCTATATCCAACATAGCCTAGCTACCTTGCTTCCATCACCTCCTCCATCACTTTGGCCGACCATACACCACCACCACCAGAAAATTCCTGACCTGAGCTCACTGCCACATCATCCTCAAGCCCACTACAGACCTGGCCGTGCCCTCCTTGGCCTTGGCCGAGCCCTCTAGTGCATAGGAATCCATGATATTTGCCTTGTAGTGTTAGTTCATGCTCATATATCTTTGCTCCATCATTTTGCCATGCTAGGCCGACCGTTAAGAACCCAAACCAGATCCAAACCATGCCTTTAGCCGTGCCATTTCAGATCTGGAGTTGAAGCATAGGTGGTAGAAAGCAAGTGCAAACACTTCGGTAATGTTTTGTGTATTCATTTCTAGCTTTGTTTAATTGAATTTGGGTTGAAAACTTATGTTATATTTATTTGTTTTATCTCATGTATCCAAGGAGAATTAATCTTTGGCTCTTCCACTCATCTTTGTGTCGTGTTATCGTGCTTGTTTGGATCTCATTCGTGCATTCTTCGTTGTGTCTCCAGCTCAAAACAGTGAGTTATTCTCTCCAGACAATATGTACATATATAACTAGTAAATTGACCCCTTTTGAATCTGTAAAATGCATTATCATGTTACACCTGCTATATTATGATTGTATGATATTCACCTATGCTTATACACCTGTTATAACATTTGTTACTGTTATGTTATGCTGTTCTGTTATTTTTATCAGTTTATCACACTGCAAGTTCCCTTAGATTAGAATCACTATGGGTTGAAATGATACATACCCGAACGGAATTTAGAATAGGAGAAATCATTATAGGCAGAAATGATAGGCCTGAATGATTTTCAATTATTTTCATTTACTTAGGATTGCGGGTTTGAAAAGATCAAACCCGGGTTTTCTTTGTAAATTACGGGTTGAAATGATATATACCCGTATCACTTTACCTAGGCTAGAAAATGAAATACAGACCCGTTGTTAAAATATGTTTTTCTAAAATTTTAAAATATTTTAGAAATGTAAATATTATAATATTTTGATGTAAATTTGATAAAAAAAATGATTTTTGTAAAGCATTATTGATTTTCTAAAATTTTATAAGTGAAATAAATAAATGGTAATATTAGAAAATCTGAAATGTAAGTTATTTTGGAAATTATAATTTGGTGATAGATGGAATTTAAATTAAATATGAAAATATGATAAATTTATGATATTTTGAATTTAAAAGAATTTAAAATGATTTTATAATATATTAATGGTTTTTTAATAAAGTTAAGTGTGAAATGAATGAATATTTAAGTTGAAATTTTGAAATATAACTAAAATTGGAAATTTGTGAATTTGGCTTAAAAGTGAATTTTAAGTTAAGTAAATAAAAATGAAATTGAGTTATATTTGAAAATTTAAACTTAAGTGTTAAGTTAAATTTAATTTAATGAATTTAAAATTTAATGTTGGAATATTAATAAGTAAATTATTATTCAATTTGTTTTTGAATGGAAATTGAACTTTATAAAATCAAGAATATAAGGGTATTTAAATGATTGTTTTAAAAGTGAAAATGTATAAGTATAAGTTAAAAATGAATTAAATAAAAATTTAATTGTTTGTGAAATTATATTGAATATTTGGAATTTAATTAATAGCAATTTTGAAATGCTAATATTTTCTAATGTAAATGATATTACGGCATTTGTAAATGCTGTAGTTGATAGAAATGAACTAAATGGCTAAATTTAAGTAAGGGCTATAATTGTTGAATTTAAGTAAGGTTTTATTTGAACTAAAGTAACCCTATTATAGCATTTAAATGCTGTCTTTTGTTAAATTGAATTATTTTAAATGTAACTTTCCGTAGCATTGTCTAAATTCTGCGGAAAGGTGAATTTTCATTGTTTGATAAATTTTAGGGAATGAATGAACTTTGAAAAGATTTAAAATTTTGGAAATTTAATAATTTAATTATTAAATATAATAACTTCATTTTATGATTTAAAAGGAAGTAATTTGTTTCGAAATATAAACTATTTTGAAATGTGTTTTGTAATGGTATTTAAATTAAATAAAAATGAATGTGGTTTGGAAGATATTATATTTTGATATTATGAAATGGATTTTGAATGATATTGAATTTTGAAATGATATTTTATTTTGAAGTATAAAACACCATTTTTAAATTTTAACCACGGGATGTATTTAATTTATAGTTTAACTGATTCATAAAGGATGGGCGATCCCAAGCATCCTTTAAGTTATTGTGCATTTCTACTATAGTTCACTTGAGTTGGTTTACATTATATAAGTATATATTGTCCTGACTCGAGTGCTTTGTGTTTTACTTTACGCTCGGGTCAGCCTGAGTATTTACAACTTAGCTTTGGATTTCTTTTCTGGAGCTAGGAATCGCTGGAGATTCTGCTTGTCTAGTTATCTATTTCCTTTCAGTTTTCGTTGTTCTATTTCAGCTCTGGTATTTATAAAATTCTATGTATTTGAGATTTCTATTGTATATGTTTCAGACTAATATTATGTATTATGTTTTGAGAGTTCGTTATAGTAGCTTCATGAACTACTATGGTATTTTTATTTCCGCTGTGAGTTATTCTGATATTTCTATGTCTGTGATTCTATGATTGTATTTCATTTGCTCCAAATTTATTTACAACATGGTATTTTGAGCAATTCAAGTCCGACATGTGCGGATGCGAATGGCTGAAAATATCGGGTTGTTACATCCTTTCTATTCAAATGTTAGTTTAATTACCTCATATGTTTCCACGTTAAATTATTTTCCATTAAATTAATTTCCGTTATATGCAGCAAAATATAATTAAATGCAGTTACCCTTAATTTAAAGTCCTTTATATTCAATCATTCTTCTACTAATTTATTTCACTTAACAAAAATATTCTTTATTCAAATGTTTATATTTCCCCTTCATGCATACGACCGACTTTAATTACCTTTAATATAAGGTTTCCATTATTCAAATATTAAACCTTCTCCTTAAATGTTTACAACCAAATTTAGTTACATCTTATTTAAATTATATCCCCTTTGATCCCGTTTGCATAACAAGTAAATAAATGTCCTCCAAATATTTACATTGTTTAATTCATTTTTTTCTTATTTGCTTCCTTAATTTGATAAGTTACCCTTTATTACTACAATTTCCTTGAATAATTATCCATTAATTTATCGATCGTTATAGGCTTTCTCCCTTATAGAAATTTATCTCTCAAAATTCAAATAAGGTATGGTAGCGATTCTTAATTATCCACATGCATATTCTTGCAGAAACATATAAGTTCCCGACCTATGTGTCACAAACAAAATGTACAAGTGCATCTACTAATACATAGTAGAAACAACCATAATAACACACATATGTATACAGTCCACAACAAAACACAGCAAACACATATGCTAAGCCTAAACAAATAACTCAAAATGAGTCCCTAAGACATTATCTTCTATTTCCCAATTACAATCCCTTTAGTCCTCACTCCATTGGACCCATACAAGTTCACTTCCTTATTTTGAAGCTTCTTTATGTCTCGATCTAAAATCTGAATGGTTTCCAAACACAAGTAATGTTTGGCTCAATAATTAAGTCCTTTGTAGCTCTTGGTCTTCCTATATCATTTGTGTCTTAGAAACACTTCCATAAACGTGATACATGAAACACATAATAGACCCAACAAAAGCATTCAGTAATTCTACCATATAGGCTACTTTACCGATCCTTTATAAAATTGAAAATGGGATAACATACCATGGCACTAATTTTCCAACCTTTCTAAAACTTATAGTGTCTGTCACTGGCGAAATTTTAAAAATACACGATCTCCCATATCAAACTTCTAGTTTTTCTACCTCATATCCCCATAGCACTTCAACCTTGATTGGGATCCTTCGTTCTCTGTCGAATCAACTAAACCTTTTCTGAAGCATCTTTTCATGTCTTGGTGAATCTTAGTACCTCCTAGGTAAGTTGCATATTTTGAACCATGACATTCATTCAAGAGTTATTTCTAATCCCCCATTTCTGGGCATACAAGCTTCTTTTCTTCCAAAGCCATCATACTTCACAACCGCTCAACTCTTCGGTCTAAGCACTAGTCCTGAGGCACCTAAACCTTCCGGTATAAAGTAGATTTTCTCTTTTCTTCTTGGCAATCCTTTTGTAACGACCCGTAAATTTTCGATAATTAAAATAGCTAATTTAATAAGATTTCGTGATTTAGTGTTAGAAAAAAATTGTAAGTCGTTTGGAATAATAATAAATGTTGAATCCATTGGGTATAATAGAGTAATTGATTGATAAGTAAAATCTATTTAAATCAAATATTGAATATTGAACAGGTAAATTGTTTAAATTAAATATTTAAAACTTATTGAATAATTGAATAACTGTAAAATGAAAATAGTGTTCTAAATTGTGAATTGGTTTTAAAAGTTGAATCTTGTAAGTTCAATTTCGATATTTCAAAAGATAATGAATTATTGGATAATCGAAATTGTTTAAATTTAATATTTGGAATTTATTGAATAATTGAATAAAGGGAATTGAATAACTGTTTTAATGAAAATGGTTGTTCTATAATTTGAATTGTCAAATTTTATAAGCTCATTTTGAATATTTCAAATGATAGTGATTTAAGAATAATCAAATTTGTCTAAATTTAATATTGCAAATGTTTGAATGATTAAATTCCGAATTTGATATGATTAATTTGATATTGAAATTTAATATATGAAAATAGAGTGAATAATTGAAATTTGATTTAATATGATTCAACTTGGCTTCCAAAGTGAATGTAAGTTATATCGGGATTATAATAGAGTTAATAAGATTTTAAAATTGGAATTTATTGAATAATTGAATAACGGGTTTAATATGGTTAAAAATGATTTGTAAAATTTTATTTTATCATATTAAAGTTAGAATGATGTTGTAGAACTTTTAAAATCGAATTAAAAGTAAATTTGTGAAAATTGAATATTTCAATATTTAAATATCGACTGAAAAATAGCCAATTTTCGAACAGTCTCAGAATTGTATGAAACTAGTTCCGTTGGATCCGTAATAGTTTGTTATTATCGGATTTCAATTTTCGTAACAATCGGAGTTTTCGTTTGACCGTGGCAGCTCGAAACGCATCGAAATTGTTTTAATATTAATTTGACGAGTTAAAATAGACATTTTTCAAACAGTCTCCGATTTCGACGAAACTAGTTTCATCGGATCCGTAATGTGATATTATTGTAAGGTTTCAAATTTCGTGTCAATCAGATTTACCGTTTGTCCGGGGCAAACCAAAACGCCTAGAAAATCCTTTAATCGGTTTAATTTAAAATTGATCGTTTATTGCTGTAACTCGCACAGACGATCGAATTAGCTTCCGAAACCTGTTCCATTGTGTCCGGAACGCGGGGTAAACCCTAAAAACGCTGGTCACCGCGCGTAAATCGGAGTTCGGAATTTCCTGATGAATAGTGTTTTTGGAAGTTTTCTATATATGGGCTTCATAACTTTAATCTGCAAAGAAGAAAACCCAAAACCCTAATTTCTAACCCTAGCCGCTGGCCTTAACTCCAATGACCAGAAATTAGTTTCGTTCTTCCCTTCCGATCTCTCAATCCGCAAAGAATTAGCCTTCGAGTTCTAAAGCAAAAGTGTGGAGGACATCAAGACCTATCCATCCAACGGTGGATTCGAGCAATCATCGTCGTTTGGTGGAGAATTTGGGCCGAGAACGCCATATGTTCGCACACGTATCCCGAGGCCTATGGATGGCCGAGCTCTACCCTATTCCAGCCGATGATGGAGTTGTTGAAGGCCTTCGAAGTGGTGTATCCTGATCGTGTTGAAGATGCTTGTATTAGTTGCGTGAATTAGGGTTGGATGGGCGGTCATGGGTTACGTTGTTTGTTCGAACGTGAATTCCATGTTGGGGAAGAAGATACAAGGAGCGGCCACAATTTGCTATAGGGGAAGCAACGGCCAGATGCAGTGAGGGTTAGAAAATAAAATATTAATTGTAAATTAATTATATTAAAGATTGTGTAAACTTCTTAATGCGATAACTCTTTCGTACGAGGTCAGAATCGGACGAAACAAGTTGCGTTGCGTTCGTATTGTCGAATACTACGCCATGGAGCTGGATTGGAATCGTTTGGAGCTAGAGAAAATTTTGGGTTAAATCGAACGTCGTTTGATTTGATTTAAAATCGTAAAAATCAAGGTGAGTGTTTTATAACGCTCACAACGTACTAAATATCTTTATGCCAGTTAAATCGACATTATGAAGTGTTATGATTTTTATTTGTCGTTGTTTGATAAAATTTAATTGTCATATAGATTGTCATTTGAATTAACCGTTGAAATTAAATTGACAATTAAATTGAAATTAAAATTTAATTGCGATTAAATTACCTGACATTGGTAACTATGAGATTGCTATGAATTGTATTGTCTATTGGATGATTTATTTCGATGGATGCTATTGGTTGATATTTAAATGATTGGATGCTTATTTGCTTATATATAACCTGTTATGCATGCATATGCCACTATGATTGATTAAAGTGATATATATATTCATCCCTGACATTTAATTGAAATAACTAATCACTTGGTCATATGATAGAAAATTATATACGGACACCGAATTGGCTAAATTAATAATTTTTAAAATCGTCAATTTGAAATTTATTTAAATGTTTGATTTAAAAGTAATAAATAGAAATCAATTTATAGAAATCGAATTTATCGAAAAATTGAGTTTGGAATGTTGAAATAAATTTTGGTTAAAGGAATTTAGTTAAATAATTTAAGTTGAGACTTTAAGATTTAAAATTTGGATATGATTGAATTTCGAAAATTTATTTGTTTTAAAGATTGAACATTACTTCGAGCTTTGAGCATTACTAAGTAAAAGCGATATGAAAGGATATTTTGAAATTGAGCTTGAAATTGAATCATGTTTGTAATTGGGTTTTAAAACTTGAATATTGAAAGATAATTTTGTTAAGTGTTATAAATGGATATTTTGAAAAATCAAGCTCCGAATCGATATAAATTGAAATTGAATAAATTGAAGGTGAATATAGAATTGAATAAATTTGAAGTCAAAGTTGACATTGATTTGAATTGAAATCGAAATTGAATCGGTAGAATTGAAATTGAAATTGATTTGAATTAGGAAGTTATAATTGAAATGGTTTGGTTTTGAAGCTGTTTTATTTTATTTTCCAAATTACTCATTTATATAAGCCATTTTTGAATACTTAAACTATTTTAATCTATTTTAAATCTACTTAACCAAATTTAAATTATTTTAAACTAATTTATCTATTTCAAATCCATTTTAAGATTTTAAGTATTTTAAGTATTTTAATTATTTAAAACCACTTTTAAAACTACTTAAAACTATTTTCTAAAATCCCAAACTGGTTAATAAGGTGAAATGTTTATGTTTAAATCTTGAATTTGAATACGAATTGGATTACATGAAGTTGCAACCAAGGTTTTAAATCTCCCCGAGATCAGCCGAGATGAAAATCCGAGATATTAACCAAAATCCGAGATTTGGCAGCTTGGTTAGTTATAAGTCTTTTAAATATCGCCCGAGACAGCCGAGATATTTGCCCGAGATATTGGCCAAAATCCGAGATTTGAAACCTTGGTTGCAACCTAAATTAAAATTCGAAATGATTTTGAAATCGAAATGAGATATTGATGCGAAAATTGATTTTTGAAACGAAATCTTACATTTGAATAGATACGATGATATTTGAAATGGATTTGATTTTTGAAGCGAAAATGATATTTTGATATCAATTATGAATCGATTTGAAATGTAAAAGAGCCAACGGTGTAATAATACGTAGTTATTAAAGAGACCGGGATCGGATATGGACATACTCTCTGTCGACACCGAAAACCACTTTAATAAATATTATACGCGGAGTGTTGATCCAGAATGAAGTGGATGGTTTGGTGAACGCGTTGACTGAAGAAAGAGAACGATTATTGGATGACCCCTGACATGAATAAAACAGGAGCCGCGCTGGGCCATTGAGGTTCGCCACCTCTAGCGGACACACTTCTTCGATACCATATCTATTACATTTGTGATGCGATTTGAGTGCACCCCTTGATTTGGGAGTGTTGTTTCGCAGTGTTGGGGTAGCTGCTGGCTATGCTCAACATCAGTCCGGATCACGCAACTACTAGTATCCTAGTTGGTATCGCCTAAAAAATGTACCTTGTCATACTGATTATCCTATTCGCGACCACTACGTTATGTTTTGTGTTATACCTATGGGGTACCCTCTGATAACCACCAGTTTACGGTGGGGCTTACGGTGCTGTATAGACTATGGCATTATAAAAACGTGTTAAGGGGGATTATGGTAACGCCTTAACGCTATTTTGATACTTTATATTACTGATAGACATTATCTACTTAGCGTATATTACTACATAGTAGATAGTTTAACGGATCCTTAGGAGATGGAAAATCCCATAACGTCTCTTGAGTTATTGCACGCACGTTGACACTGGATATGAGATGTCAAACCCCGTAAACATCTCTGACGCTGTTACACTCATATTTATTTAAGATTGATTTAACTTTCATAAGGATATTTTAGTCCTGACTCAAGTGTTTTGTCTTTTCATTACGCTCGGGTCAGTCCTGAGTTTTTCAGATTTTTGAAGATCTATTCTGGAGGATGAAGACGAAGATTTGGTATACTATTACTATTATTACCCTTGCATCATGCTATCTGCTGCATTATTTTAATTATTCTGTTGTATATGTATAGCTCTGATAAATGTTGTATAAATAATTGTCAAAGTATAGTAAACAGCTTCATGAACTGTTTATTTGATTATTATATTTTATCGTTCCGCTGCGAGATTCTGTGTTGTTTCATTTCCTTTATTTCTCTTTCTTTCTTTTCTTATTTACCCCAATAACCATCTGCCCTTTTGAATGGTTTGGAACCGGCATGTGTATTTGATCGTCGGTTTAAACTGTCCAAAAAGGCGGGTCGTTACACCTTTCCATTAGCTAATTGAACTTCCAAGCATTATGGTGTCCTAGAAGCACTACTCGAACTAGAACTCAAATGAAAGTGTATAGTACAGGAAGCCAATGTCTTCAAAACATTCCACTCTTCGGTCATAGCCAAAACACAACTCAGTTGCCTTATGTTCAACTCCTTTTAAGATGAATATTATGTCAAATCCATGGTCAGTAAATAACTCAAACCTTTATCCTAAGTGGTAATATTACCAAATCTTTAATGTAAAGATAATAGCTTCCAACTCCAAGACATGGGTTAATTCTCGAACTTCTTAGGCTTGCAACTTCCTAGATGCATAAGCTAGTACTTTTCCTCTTTGCATCAACACTGCTCCTAACCCCGAACCTAAAGAATCTGTATACACAATCATATCTCCGTTACCTTTGGGTATAACCAAACAAGAGCATTCATCAACTGAAGCTTCTACTCTTGAAATGGAATCTCATACTCCTTTTCCCATACATACTTCTCGTTCTTCTAAGTACATCTCGTCATTGACACTGCTATTCGGGAGAAGCCTTTAATGAATCTCCATTAGTGTCCCACCCATCTTAGAAAACTCTAAACCTCTATAATAGTTTTAAGACTCTTCCATCCATTCCCAAATTCAACTTTCAAAGGATCTACGACCAAGCCTCTCTCTAAACCAACATAGCCTAAGAACTTAACTTCCCTATTCCAAAAATGACATTGGGAAATTTCCTCCTTTTACTTTTGTTATTTCCGATTACTTGCACACCTATGATACCCTCTTCCTCCGAAGCTAAAGCAAACTATGTATCTCTTCACCCATATTTTGGCTTTTCCGAAACTATAAGTGCTCTTTCATTTCCGTATGGGAGACTCAATTGTACAATCCTTTTGGCATAACATATTTTGATGCCATAATGTTCTAGCCAATCTATCCTTAAAATAACTCCAAAGCCTTCGAAGTCGTACATGTAGGGAACATATAAAACTTACAACCACCTAAATCAATCTCTAGGTTAGTGCATTTAAATCCATGGATGGCATATCTTGTCTGATTCACTACACGTCTAGAAGTGACTAAATAGGTAACCCTAACCCAAGTCTATCAATCAAGCCTTTAGTTATAAATGAATTGTTGCACCGGTATTAAGCAGTATTCTAATCGAAATACCTGAAAGCAAAGTCATACCTTCTAAAACAACATTCTTGCAATTCCCTTCGACAGATGGTCCTTCACTTGGGCCCTTCAAAGCAAACACTCTAGGCCACAACTATAGGCAGTCTTTCTTCCAATGTCCTACTTTATCTTAGTTAAAATACTTCATCTTTGTATAAGCTTTCAGTGTTGGACACTTAGATGCTTAGTACCCCTTATTCCCACAATTAACAAGCAACTTCAATGTAGTCTCGGCACTCTTTCCTTTTGGCATAGTCTTCTTACTCTTAACATAAGGTGTGAACTTCTCTTGCATTGCCATAGACCTTGTCTCAACCGTCCTCTTTTATAGATACATCTCATCATACTTTCGGGCCATGTCCACAATGAATTCAAAAGGAGAAGCCAATTGCGCCATCACCTTATGATCTAGACCTTGCTTTAAACCTCGGATTAAGTTCTTATTTTTCTTGAGTGGAGTATTAATTATCTCTCAGGCTTACTTAGTCAAAGACTTGAACTATTGGATGTACCACTGAATGGTCTCCTAGTTTCAAATTGATAAACTATCTAGCACCACACTCCTTAAAGACTCGAATATGAACTGAGTCTTAAACCTCTCCTTAATTTGATTCCATATGATCTCCTTTTTGGCAGCCTCAACAATCACCGTTTCTGACCAATCTAAGGCATCTTCATGCAATTGCCTCGAAGTCGGCATTCTTCTTTGCACATCATTCGATCCCAAATCCCCAAAGATATGTTCACAAACTCTTATCCAACTCAAAAATTTGAACTGCGGGTTCATTCCATGTTAACATCTTTCCTCCAAAGTTTAGATAGTCCCGGTTCATCTTTGAGAAATCCTCTCTTACTATAGGACTTGGCTCTACTACAGCTGACATATTCTTTCTCATCGTTTGCATCATAAATTACCAAAATAAGACAATCCTAGCCATATCCATTGCATTAGCCGGTGGCGCAGCTTCGTTTTCAACTACTCATGGCTCACCTTCGTTTCTCCTATTAGTCTAAGTACTTTCGGTCTCCCTTCTTTCTTTTCCTCCCCTACGGTAACTCATCAACGTCTCATTTCTATCTTACTTTTCTACTGGACAAGTATTCAATAGAAATTGAAAGAATGAGAGTGAAACAATAATAGAAGGATAGAGTGTGTGTATATATATATAGCAAATACAAGTATGTTACATATATTAGCATATACCCTCTCCAAGATATTTATTTTTCTACTAAGTACTTGACTAATTTCAGCTTTGTTTTACTTTGGTGTCACCTAACCTAAGCTTTGATGCTAATTATAATATCCACCATTCAAAAATCCGAAGATGAAACCGCAATGTATTGCAATCACCTTAGAGTTATTTTTTGTTGATATAATGAGTTCAGTATGCATAACATTTTAAGTAAACAGATCAACTAAATAAAATTCATTGCACATTATAGTCCTTAAATCATTTTTCGTTTCCCCAAACATGTCAACATAAGGGTAAAATATAAATCATTACATAGTAGCACTAAAGATCGAGCATATGATGATGCTGAAACCTTGTGGTCCCTTAGACTTAGTAATATTACTTTACATAGTGGAAATAAAGCTAATGCTATATATAATAACAAGGTCTTCTCCCCGTGTTCGCCTTTAACAAAGTCTCAACGAAGTTCCTACTTTCGGCTAATAACTAAAATATGCAACAACCTATAAACTCAACCTACTCAATTGTGTACCCATGAGTTTATAATGGAAAAACAATAAACACACTGGTAAGATATAAGTATGGTATGAATAATATCATTCCCAACTAAGTTCGTCGACTAGTAGGGACACTCTTTTAAAGCACATAATAGGTTTTCCCCCATACTAGCCTCGGCTACACAATCTATACAAGACTATCATAAGTTGTAGGTCACAATAAAACATATATTAACATAAATATGTAAAACATGTCACAACAACTATACCCTAAACTATCATTTTAGTTTTGCTTATTATAGTTTTTATATCAGAAGGTACAACCTCTCTTGGTCTTGGTAATCCATTAGTACTTTTTATATACCATAAGGCACCACCCTAAGCTATTTTGGTACTTTAGGTCATATACTAAAAAATACGACCCTAAGCAGTCTTGATTTCTTTAATTTATACTGCAAAGTACGACCATAACCCGTCTTCTTTCTTTATTCTATACTACAAAGTACAACCCTAAGTAGTATCGGTTCTTTAAGTTTTGTACTACAAAGTACGACCCTAGGAAGTCTCGATTTTCTAATTTATACTGCAAAGTACAACCCTAAGAAATCTTGATTCTTTAAGTTTATACTGCAAAGTACAATCCTAAACAATTTCTTTTTCTTTCTCTTAAGACTAAACCCATATGAGAGTTACAACCAATCTCGTGAAAGCATACACCTCACTTGGATGTCCAATACCCCTTTGGAAGTTTAATGCCTAACCATACCTCTTTAAGCTGGTGCTTTCAAGTAAGTACCCCTACTCAGGGTTAATATCCCTTCCGAACCTCAGCATTTGTAGGTTCTCACTTATTTAGTTCTTAACTATTTTTAACATTCAACACTTCACCTAATTTTCATTTATTACATCTCAACTTTATCTATTCATTAAGGTTTGTTAAGCTCCCATTCCCCCTTCGGTTATCTTAAACCTTAGAACTACTTCCGTAATGCATTATGATTTAGAGAACTCTAAACTCTACCTTTAAAAGCTAATAATTCTTTTCTACTGAATAACTCCTTTCAGGTTTCATCATTAGGAAACCTTGTTTATACACTCTCATTGGGAACACCATCGTTCGAAATCCACATATGGAACCTTTAGCCATCTCCTTTGGCTATGGTCTTGCTTAGTTCATTTACTTAGAACTTCCTTAGTATTACTTAGTTCATTCTAGGTTTCAAATGTTATACCCCCAGCATAACACCTTTTGCCAGTATCTTCCAATAATACACGTAATGAATTCTGTATTACTAACTGCTCACCTCTCCACGTCTGTGCATTGCTTTCCACATGTAGCCTCCTTATTCATCTTGCGTCCACTTTTAGTTAGTGATAGTGTCCTTTATTAAATTTTTACAACACTTTAGGATCTAGTCCACTTACTACTTATTCATGTAAATAGCATGCATTAAATTAGTTTCAATTACTTTATTACCTAATTACAGCATTCCCACTTAACTTTCGAAAATGATTATTCTTACTTAGAAAAGGTACTTAAAAGTTTCCAAAAACCACAAAAATTACTTTAGCACATTTTTAACTCATGTTTCCATATATAAGAAATTTTTCCTCAATTATTTAATACACGGATTTCCTTCAAAAATTTATAATTAAATAATTTAACATTAAAAGATTCTCCATATCAAAACTCATCTCTAAAAATATGTTTTACCCATCATATTAAACTTTCAAGATATTTCAATATTATTAGAGTATCATAGCAAAACTTCCCAAGTAACACTATTTCAACCCAAAAATATTCATTTAATCTAGATCCATCAAATAGAAATACATATTTTATAAATTTCATTCTAAAGTAACAAAACCACGGTCAATATAGGTGAAAAAAACCCTAAAAATGATATTACTCACTTTTATCTTTTTTTTTTAATAGATCTTTAATCTTCTTTGGTTTCCTTAGCTTTTTCTCCTTTTCTTCTTCTTCTCTTCTTTTAATAGAGGCCGAATTTTCTCTTTTGTTAAGTTTGTAAAGAATAAATGAAATTGTGGAGGAAGATATTTCTGGAGGTATTTACATAGTTTGGGTTTTGGTTTGCTTCCTTATTTTTTTAATTTAGTTCTTTCTCTATAAGATCCTTTATATTCAAATATCAATTTGATTTCCTCATATGTTGTCGCATTTAATTATTTTCCATCAAATTGATTCCCATTATATTCAACAATTTGATTATATGAAATTACCCTTAATATAAGATCCTCCATATTCCATCCTCCTTTTCCTAATTTATTTCTCTTAATAAATACTCTTTATTCAAATGTTTATATTTTTCCTTTATACATACGATCACATTTAATTGTTTTTCATATAAAATCTCTCTTTGGTTCAAATATTAAATTCTCTCCTTACATTTTTAGAGTCAAATATAGTTATATCTTATTTAAATTAAATCACCTAAATCTTTACTTAATAATCCTACTATTAATCATGTTTACACAACAAGTAAATAAATGCCCTCATATATTTACATTGTTTAATTCATTCATTTTTCTTATCTGATTCCTTAATTAAATCAATTAACTCTTTGTTCTTAAAATTAAATTCCTTATTTAGTTATCCATTAATTATGTACCATTATAGGCTTTTCTTCTTATAGAAATTTCAACCTTGAAATTCAAATAAGGTACGGTAGTTATTTAATATTTTTCTTATGCATATTCTAACATAAACACGTAAGTTCCTAACTTATGTGTCAGAAACAATGTGTACTAGTGCATCTACTAATACATAACAGACTCAACCATAATAACACACACATACATATAGTTCATAACTAAACATAGCAAACAGATATGCTACGTCTAAACAAACAACTCTGAATGAGTCCCTCGGACATTATCTTCTACTTCCTAATTATAATCCTCTCGATCCTCACTCCATTGAACCCATACAAGCTTTACTTCCTTATTTCGAAGCTTCTTTATGTCTCGATCTCAAACCCAAATGAGTTTCCGAACATAGGTAATGTTTAGCTCCATAACCAAGTCCTCTATAAATTTTAGTTTTACTTTATCATTTGGGTCTCGATTATACTTCCTCAAATGTGATACATGAAACACATAATGGATCCCAACAAAAGAATTCAGTAATTCTACACTATATGCTACTTTACCAATCCTCTTTAATATCGTAAATAGGCCAACATATGTTAATGCTAATGTTCCAGCCTTTCTATGTTTCATAGTGCCTCTAATCGGAAAAACTTAAAAAATAAATGATTTCCTAGATCAACCTTCCAGTCTTTCTATCTCCTATCATCGTAGATCTTTGCATCGATTGAGCTTCTTCATTCTTTGCATGATCATCTTAACCTATATTAAAGCTTCCTTTATGTCTTGGAACATCTTAGTACCTCCTAAGTAAATAGCATACTTTGAGCGGTAGAATTTGTTTAAGACCTATTTTCTAAGTTCTCCTATTTCAAGAACATACAACCATCTTTATTTCTAAAGCCAACCTCTTTTGTCTAATTCGTAGCCTCTTGACTCTTCAATCTTGGAAAAACTCCTTAGGCACCGAATCCTTTCATCATAAAGTGGATCTTCTCTTTGCTTCTTGGTAATCCATTCCCTTAGGTGGACAAACTTCCAAGCAAGATGGTGTCCTAGAAGCTTTACTCGTACCACCACTCGGCTGATAGTGTATATTGTAGGAAGCCATGTCTCCAAAACATTCCATTATTTGACCATAGCCAAAACACAACTCTACCACCGTATGTTCAACTCCTTTTAAGAGAACAAATATGTGAAGGATCCATAGTTAGTAAATCACCCAAACCTTTCTCCCAAAAGGTAATGCCTCTAAACCTTCAACATGAATATAACAGTTTCCGACTCCAAGTCATGTATTGAATATCGAATATCGTGATGTCGCAACTGCCAAGATGCATAAGCTATTACTTTGCCTCTTTACATCAATGCTACATGAAACCTCGAAACTAAAGAATATGTATACACAATTATATCAACATTACCTTTGGGTATAACAAAAATTGGAGCATTCGTCAACCGAAGCTTCAACTCATGGAATGATGTATTACACTCCTTATTTCATATAGACTTCTTGTTCTTCTATATTAGTGTCGTCATTGGTGCCACTATTCGAAAGAAGTATTAATGAATCTCCAGTAGTAACCTACCTACCCTAGAAAACTTTAGACCTCTATAACAGTCTTGGGTCTTTTCATTAATTCACAACTTCAACCTCAGTCGGGTCTATAGCCACGTCTCTTTCTGAAACAACATGGCCTAAGAAATTAAATTCCCTTTCCCAAAAATGATACTTAGAAATTTTCTTCCTTAACTTTTGCCATCTTTGAATACTTTCACTTCTTATACTTTCTTCCTTTGAAGCTAAAGCAAACAATAAACCTTTACTCCCAAGTTTAGGCTTTTACGAAACTACAAGTGCCCTTTCATTTTAGACTGGGTGACTCAATGTTATAATCCTTTTAGCACAACATATTCTAATGCCATAACGTTCTAGCAAAACAATCCATAAAATAACTCTATAACCTATTAAGACAAACATGTAAGGATCGTACAAAAACTTACGCCCACCTAACTTAATCTTTAGGTCAATAGATCTAAATCCATGAGTGGCATATCCTCTATCAGATTAACTACGCATATGGAAGTGACTAATATGCAACCCTTAATCCATATCTATCAACTAAGTATTTAGCTATAAATGAATGTGTAACACTGTTATCAAATAATATTCTAACTAAAATACCAAAAATCAAAGTCATACCTTTCAAAAAGTATTCTCACCATTCTCTTCAGTAGGTGGTCCTTTCCTTGGTCCCTTCAAAGAAAACACTTTAGGCCACAATTATAAGCAATCGTTTTCCAATGTCCTAATTTTTCGTAGGTAAAGCACTTCCTCTTTGCTTGTTCTTTTGGCGTGGACTTATATGCATATTATCCTTTCCACCTACAATTAAACAAGTACCTTTAGCAAAACAAATCTCGACACTCTTTCCTTTTGGCATAGTCTACTTGCTCTTCGCATAAGGTCTGAACTTCTTCTCTTACACTACCTTGGGCCTTACCTTAACTCCTCCTTCTTAATACATCCCATCATACCTTTGGCTCATCTCCGTAATGAATTCAAAAGGATATGCCAAGTGCGCCATCACCTTATGATCTAGCCCTACTTCAAACCAAGGATAAAGTTCTCATTTTTCATTAGTGCAGTCTTGACCTTACTTGGCCAAAGAGTTGAACTTTTGGATGTGCCCTTCCATGAAAAGGTCTCCTAACTTCAAGTCAATAAACTCTTGCAGCAACAAACTTCTTTGAGAGTCGGATATGAAATGAATCTAAAACTTATCCTCAAACTAACTCCATATGATTGCCACTTCAGGGCCTCATGAATAACTGTTTCCCACCAATCTATTGCATCTTAATGTAATTGCCTCGAAGCGACCTTTCTACTTTTCGCATCATTCAACCTCAGATCTCTAAAGATATGTTCATAAACTCTTAGCCTATTAAACACTTCAACTATGGCTCCCTTTCCCTCAAACATCTTTCCTCCCAAGTTTTAATAGTCTGGGTTCATCTTCAAGAAATTCTCTCTTACTACAGGCCTTGGCTCTACTACGTCTACAAAATTCTCCCTCACCATTTGCAACATGATTTGCCGAAATAAGGAATTCACATCCATACCCATCGCATTAGCTAGTGGGGCAGCTTCATTTTCAACCGCTAGTGGTTTACCTTCGTTTCTACCATTAGTCCGAGTACTTTAGGTTCCCATTCTTGCATTTGATCCCCCTATCGTAATTCATCGACTTATTATTTCCATCTCACTCTTCTGTTAGGAAAGTCATCATTAGAAATAAAAAGAAAATAGTGAAAGAATAATGGAAGGATAGATATATCCATCTATATTTCTATATAGCAAAATATAAGTATATTATATATAATAGGGTATAACCTCCATAAGGTATTTATTTTTCTATTAATTACTTAATTAATTCTAGCCCTGTTTTACTTAAGTATCCATTAACCTAAGCCCTAATACCAGATGCAATGTCCCCCATTCAGAACCCCAAAGATAGAACCCTAATATGCCGCAGTCACCTTGAAACTATCTTTCGACGATAAAATGAGTACAATATATATATATATATATATATATATAACAGTTCAAGTAAACGGAGCAACTAAATAAAATTCATTATACATATTAATCTTTACATCATTTTTTCCAATTTCCTAATTGTGCTTATGTAGGGGTGAATTATAAATCATTACATGGTAGCACCAAAGATCCCACATATGATGATATCGAACCCTTGCCATTCCTTGGACTTAATAATATTTGCCCTAAGCTATAGAAATAAAGCTATTATTACAAATAATAATATATCCTCCCGCTCGTCTTAGCCTTAGGCAAAATCTCAGCAAAAGTCCTTCCTTCGTCTAATAATCGAGTCTAAAAAACTATAAACTCCGCCTATTCAGTTGAAAACCCTTGAATTTATCAAGGAAAAACAAAAAAGACATGGGCCAAACATAAGTGTGGTATGAATAATATCATTTTCCATCTAATTTTATCTACTATTGGGACCACATTGCTAAAACATAGAATGGGTTTTCCTCACACTAAAATGGGTTATACAATCCATATAAGACTATCATTAATCGTAAGTCACAGTAAAACATATGTTAAAATAATTATGAAAAACATGTCACAACAAACACACCTAAAATTATC
This sequence comes from Allium cepa, assembly GCA_030765085.1. Classification (NCBI taxonomy): domain Eukaryota; kingdom Viridiplantae; phylum Streptophyta; class Magnoliopsida; order Asparagales; family Amaryllidaceae; genus Allium; species Allium cepa. Next base: position 298,287,253 of record CM060946.1, read on the forward strand.
GTTTTGGTTTCGCTTAATACAATTTTTATACTGAAAGGTACAACTCCTCCCTGTCTCGGTCACCCATTAATTAGTATTATACTACAAAGTACCACCTAAGCAGTCTCAGTTCTTTCATTTTTATAGTAAAGAGTTCAACCCTAAGAAGTCTTGGTTTCATTAATATATATTGCAAAGTATAAACCAAAGCATCTTGGTTCTTTATGTTTTATACTACAAAGTTCAACCCTATGCAGTCTCGATTTCCTTAGTTTATACTACAAAATACAACCCTAACTAGTATCATTTCTTTAAATTTTATACTGCAAAGTACAACTGACCAATCTCGATTCTTTAAGTTTTATACTACAAAGTACAACCTTAAGGAGTTTCTTCTCTTTTTCTTAAGCTTGAACTCATATGGGAGTTAGAATTAGTCTCGCAAAAGCATATTATCTATTATTAACCGTCTTTCTGAATAAGGGGATTTTCAATTGGAAGTAGAGGGCCCAAATGTAGACAAAATGACTCATGACCTTTGAAATAAGTCTGCATGGACAAGAGGAAGGAATTTAACAAGTTTCAGGAAAAGTTGGGCTAAATGGACCCCCTCGAAACTGAGAGGACCTCTCGATACAAAGAGGTACTTCTTTCACTTAACATCTCCCGAACTCCTTATTTTTGATGCGCAACCTCTACAATTGTCATGAAGTACTTTCTTGAGAGAAAAGGAAAGCAACTCTAAGGATTTATGAGAAGGAAGCAAAGAAAGTAGGGTAATACAAGTGTTATCAAAGGAATCGTTGGGATCAACTTTACTTCTATGAAAAATAGTTCAGAATACATTAATTTGAAGATAGAAGAGAAAAAAGAGGAAAAATTAAGTTATCGCCAAAGAAAATTTCTCGATACCGAGATGTCGATTTTGGCCACTTGCGTTTGGACCTTGGGCTTCGTGGGCTTCTGACTCAATTGGCGATTTCCTCTATAAATACAGACCCTACGACAAATAAAAAAGGACTTTTAGATCTACTTCTTCTTCACGATTTACCTCTCCACTATTGAAGTCACTTAGGAAGCTATCACTTGCTATTCTAGGATTTAAATTAGTGAATACCATATACTTCTAAAACTTATAATGGATAAAATATAAAGTGCACGCTGGCCTATGATTGCTGAACCACTATAAAATTCTTGTGTCTCTTTAAATTTTACATACATCTACTGCTAGATTTCTATATTTATACAGGTTTTTAGATGTTGTGCCTTTGGTGTCAACATTTTGGTGCTTTCACTAAGAAAGAGCTAGATTTGACAACCTAAAGCTTGAATCCGAAGTTTGGAGAAGATGAAGAGGCCTAATACTAGATCTATAATTGGAGGAAGTAAACCAAGGCATGGAGGCAACTAGGAGGCACACTCAAATTCCAACAAATCCATCTATATAACCATAGAGGAGATCGAGAGAATGATAAAAGAAATGCAAGATGGAATAATGGCTCGATAATAGGACATGATTGATGAATTTTTCCAAAGGTTTGGACAATAGGGAACAGTTGGAGGTGCTGTAATTTAGAATCAAAGAACAAGAACTAATGCAGAAGCATTTGGAGTTAGAGTAGAGCAAGTTAGAATGATTCGCCCATGAATAGGATATGGCGATATCATACCAACCTTCTCGGTATAGAGGGGATTTTACTCAGGGGAAATGTCGGTTTACGCTTAGGCCAAGCTGGAACATGGGGAGCGAACGTAACTAGTGCTAGAATCAAAAATCAAAATGTGAGTGCATAGCAGCCGAAGGACTATATGTAAATACCCATACCCCAATGGACATGAATTTTTGCTAAATTCAAAATCCAAGTCCACTGAGATACAGATCGTTGGTTTGGTATCCTATAGATAAATAGAAGAATGCACATCAAAGCACTAATGATATAACTTATATTGGAATAATAAAACATAACAAGTCATATAATTACTGACCAAGATGGACACTTCAATTATTTAGTGTCCTTGCCAGCATCGGGTAAGGATAGGGAACCTATCCTACTGTTATTCCTACTTTGAACCAGTACATGTCCTTCTAAAATATCATATGGGTTGTAACAAGGAGGAGAAGGTCAGAACAATGTTCTGGAGATTGGTAAATTATACATTTTGTACATAATACTAGTTTATGTCGATTGTCTTCTATCTCTTGTTTTGTCTTTTATTTTTAATTAGTCATCTCGACTTTACTTATGTGTACAATATGTCCCATCTACCCATAGTAGACTATATATATAGTGCCATGGTCCCACATTGGACCAAAAAAATATCCCCACTAGTATCCCTTAACTCATCATCCCATAAGGACCCATCACCCACGCCGTATCAGGCTCTCGACGTCGTGCGTACTGAGGAGCTCTTATAGCGCCTGATAATGGCTTACGATAATTTAGCCATTACTATCCTATATTTTTGGGGATTTTCTTATTTTCTTTTCGGTTGTAGACTCAGCTCTACGGACTATAAATAGGGTGGATTCAGCCCATCGGTTATGGACTCAGCTCCATGGATTACCCCACGCATGTTTGAAAGACTTCTCTAATAGGGTTAACTAGTCTTGCCTCCAAACAAACAAACTAGCAAACAATATGGCGATGCATGATCCAATGTGGACTATACACTAGTAGGTAGTGTAGCCTGTTAGGTGTAACCCTTATCTTTCCCATTGGCCATGAAGGATTGATAACATTCTCAACCTATGCACAACGCTACTCCTTTATTTGGTACTAATGCAGCTGACATGCTATCAAAGTGTTATTCTTCACTCATCATCGGATTTAGAATGTCTATTGCAATCGAGACAATACCCCATTCCCTATTTTGTTGAAGTAGACTACTTTTCCTATTAAAGTATTCATTTATCTATATGCAAGCATTTACACTCCAGGGGTCATATGGTTGGACATGTCGTACAGCTGTATATGTGTACACAACTACTGGTTGCCCCTTGTCGTGGGGAGACTTCTATTGTGTAACACTGTTAACCTCACATTCCAATCTATTCTAATGACTATGTCATTCTGCAACTTTAATCGTATATTATCTTTCATAGGTCATACCCATTATAAACGCATATTTAAGGCAATATACATATATTAATTATACATATCTTTGCTCATTCCTGTTTATAAAGTATGCCTCTACTGTTCACTATTGACATTTACTTTTCTATATGTATACTTCTTATTTAACTAAAATTTCTTTACCGCTTTCTTTTAAATATGTTTTCTGGTTTCCATTTTCGTTTTTCCTTTCGTTTAACATTATTGAGTGAATTCCCTTGTTTTCTTTTTAACTAATATCTATCTCTAATTGCCTATTTATACTTATTGCTTTTATATTCGCTTAATTGTATCATCTTTGTTTACCATTTGTTTACTACACCATTTCAAATTACATACTACAGGTTTCCCTTTTCAATTGATGTTATTATTCATGCTTACATTATCGTAGTCATACTTAAGGATTTGCATATCTTAATACGTTGGAATTAGTTTATTACTCAAAGGAAATTAGTACCACTGTAATTCTTTTTAAATTACATAAAAAGAGCTATGTGTGCAATAACAAGGAATTATCTTTTTTCTGTTGGAATAGACAGTACAAAATACGGCGATTCCTTATTTTGTACATCTCTTCCTTTTTATTTACATTCCATGTTATTTCAACCAATACACTTTTATTTGTATTTTTAAACAATTTATAAAGATTCACATTGTTACATAATTCATTCCAATGTATTGAAATATTGTCTAATCTCAATTTAATTTATATTCAACAATCTATATAAGCTAATCAAATTCCAAACGTATATAAAATCGATCAAGTTAGGGTTTTCCATAATCAATATGTGTATAAAATTAAATATACAAATCGTGATTTATATCAATTTCTTGTGTCTATAAAATTAAATATCCAAATCGTGATTTACATCTGGGCATACATGAAAAAAGATCTACAATGGTATAAATCCAATATTACTACAAAACATGTAATTTCCTACTCACCTTTTAGATTCCCATATCTCTAGATCAAATCCCTGTTATTTCAGCTTAACTCCCTTTTTCTCCTATTTAGATATATATGTCACAAACAAATAGAGATTCATTAGAAATCTAGACTATAAAAGAGATTTGGATTTGATTTGTATTTAGAATCCAGATTTACAGTTTACCTCGGCTTTGATGATTTGATTTAACTTTATTCCTCTTCTCTACCATCTTCCAGAATTCTCTAATTATGTATATCTATATAACTAGAACTAATTTTAAGAATTTAGAAATTTGGAAGAGAAGATAAAATGGTAGAGCTTCCGTGTTCATTGGAGAATATGAGTTTGGAAGTGGGGGTCTATGTCTATATTTATAGGGGTTCAAATCAATGCAACCCATTTGATTAAACTATTTTAAATTTGGCCTATTTATGCCTCTGTTTACTGCCGCTTTTGAAAAACCCACGATCGATCTCTAAACCTACACGGTCAACTGCTTCCGGTCGACTATAAGGCTTTTAAATCAGTGCATTTGTGCGTTGCTTGATTTTGTTAATTTAATTACATATATAACTAGTCGTTACAATTTATTATCTGCTAACAGTTTCTTAACGTCTAAGCTACCGTTAAGTTTAACTATTTGCAATTAACGTTTTTTAATTATTATTTGCTTTTTTAATTACGTATATAATCATTTCCAATTCCAAAACTTTAAAGGCCAATAACTTTTTCGTTTGAGCTCAGATCGAAAAATTTTATATATGAAATTTTATCAGAAAATCGCCACGAACCCAATTATGAATGTTCCGTCTCTAAATTATAAAATTTACAAAAATTCTATTTTTCGACGTTATCATTTATTATTGATTTTTTTAATTTCGAGGTGTTACGGTATGTTCCAGGGCTTACTTATAGGAACACACCATGGAATGAAGTTGGAGATGTAGATCAGAATGCAAGCATGTAGCTTGAAGAGTATATACTAGAGTTTCCCAATAGGATCAGGGGGAAAACATAGCTGAGCAGCAGAGACTACCATTAGACGACGACAACTGAATAGCTGAGATGATCGGAAGGGTAGAGAGAGGTGGAATCCTAGACCAGAGTTTGGAGGATGTAAACAAGAATCCATTTACTCATAACATCCAAAGTGCAAGGAATCCTCCCAATTTAAAACTTTTGATGTTGGAGATGTACAATGGGTAGACGGGTCCAATGTTTCATCTAATGAGATACATCCAACATGTTAAGGTGTTGGGTGTTTCTGAGGAGGTGATGGGGTGGTGCTTCCCATTATATCTAAAGATTTAGCAGCGATGTGGTTCAAACAGTTGGAGAATAGGTCCATAAGCACGTGGACTGACTTAGTGGATAGGTTTTGGAGACATTTCATATTTCATTTCTCTTGACCAAAAAATGTAATGATGCTATTAAGCATAAAGAAAAGGGTCGAAGAGACATTAAGAAACTCTCTAATGATATTTAATGTGGTAGTCGCCGCAGCTAACAAGCTAGAACCATTTAAAATCCTAATGGTGGGAGTGCCGGTGTCACAAGCAAAACCATCTTCAAAATTGCACTGGAAATGGATCCACCGAAGGATCTCATGGAGTTTTACCATAAAGCTAAGAGATATCTACATCAAGAGGATGCTGAACCTAATAATGCCAATACTAATGCTAGAATGATTGAGGACTTTTTGAAGCAGGATACAGAAAATATAAGGGGAAGCAAAAAGCTGAAAACGACTTCGAAGGACCCAAAAATAATGACTTTGAAGGATCAAAACGTCATAGGAGGGAATAGAAGTTCTCTTTTTACACTAACCTAACCGAAACCCAAAGAGGATATACTTAGATATTGTTGAATATGCGCTTATATGATTTTTGTTTGATGATAATAAACATATATACATTCGTTTAAATGTATTTGATAATATACTATTTATTTTCACAGATTAAATAAATATTTGCTGAATAAAATAAATAACACAGAATTTGAATTCAAACGAATATTTTATTCAAATAAATATTTATTACAATTTTGAATAGTACAATTTCAAGCTCTCACTATAACTATACAACTTTGATTACATCACATTTTTCACATTTACATCAGCACCTCACTACATATCACTCACACTCGTATTTTTATCTTCAACTGCATTCCAGTTTGAATCCAGCATCTGAGAAATCTGCAAAAATATAAACTAACGCAGTAAAATTGAAAAAGAAATATTTTTGCAATTCAAAAAATAAAACGTGAATTTTTGAAAATATGATTTGCCTCAGTTATTTGGATTGTTCGTCATAATTTAAATTTGAATTCATCATACACGAACAACTTGTGACATACACAGTGTATTACTGTATATGCCACAAGGCCGTGCACACCGATATACACTTGATTGATTTACAGGGACAGGTGAGCACAGGTCAAACCCAAATGAAAAGCCGGGTTCAACTCACGTGCAGTATATTCAAAATTTCGACACGAGCACAAGGTCAAACCCGAGTTTTTGAAACTGGATTCAACACAGGGCAGTTAACATGTCAAAAACAGTTGCAACATGGATATCACAAGAAATGAAACACCAATCAGTAGCATGCTAAGGAAGACTGCATCAAAATGCAAGCACAAAAGTGCACAGCAACCATTAACTGCAACAAGTTGATCATGCAAACTGACTTGAAGATGGCCACCAACATAAGCAACAACATGAACCAACTATATGAAGTACACAATAGGCCGAGTTTCAAGACACTAAGCAGCAGCAACATGAATGTCACAAATATACAACAACATAGCAGTATGGAAGAATGCAAACAGAGAACATCTACAAAGCAATGCAAGTAAAGATAACACAAACTCAAGCAAGTGCAAGACTAAACCAGCATGAATGCAACATGAACATTTAAATTAATGCATGCAACAATGTGCACAGTTCAGAAAGACCACCAACTACAGGGATGAATACAAAATGACAGTACAAACAGTGACAGTGGCACATTGATACATGATCAATATCCAGTTACAACAAAGTACAAGTACAAGTCATAGCAATGCATGCAACAGGTCAGAAACAATTATGCAATAGTGAAAAACACAAGTCGAAGTGGTCAATGCACAAATGCACCAAATACCAAGATCAACACAGCAACTCAAATGACTCAAGTGTACACAAGTGAAGCCAAGCTTCAACCAATGAATGCAACAATCAAAAGATGGTAGCACAAAGATATGACATCACAGCAAACATGACAGTATACGAAATGCACAGAAGCATCGGTGATATGCAGCAGTATAAACACCACATTAAATTCAAGTGATTCGGCAATGCTTGAAGACTACAACAAACATAGAGTCAACACAAATGCAATGCAAACAACATGGCAGTAAAGATATAATGGCTGTGAACAGCAAGTAAAATCGAGCAAGTGTGCAGCCCAATGGACAGAGACGATAACAAATATACAGAGGCGATAACCACTTCACCAAAGTCAAAACAAATAAAAGAAGAAAGATCTCTGCCGTATAAACCAAAGTTGAACAAGTCAATCAAGACTCAAGAATTCACCGTGATAGCCAAGCAAATTGACCACGAAATCAAATCAATACCGTGTGAATCAAGCTACCAAAAATACGAAATTGACAAAGTCAGTGAAATCACGAGCATTCAAGTATGATCGAATGGCCAAAGCAATATCAGTAGACAAATTCAAATTAAAATATACGACGCAAATCTAGGGTTACAAACCCTATATAAATTGACATCATCATCGGCAATTATCTGCATCGAGTTCAAATACGAAAAATCAGAAGAAGCAAAAAGCACAAAATTACATACCAGAGCAACATCAAACTCGATCATCGAAGGAACCGTAAGCAAAGTAAAGAGACAATTGTTTGCCGACGCAAATCAGAAAATCAATTGCAATCGATCAACAAATCATTCGGGTTCTTCGATAAACGAAGCTCTAATTTGCAAAAAGCCGAAGCACTAGCATATCTCACAGGAGCGAACGCGAGTCCAAAGACATAGTCAATCTCACAGGAGCGAACGCAAGGACAAAACCCTAATTTGGTTAAGAGGAACAAACAAAAACGAGGCCGCCATTTATTTTTCACAAGCTAGAAGAAGACCGGGCTAAAATAAAAGGAAGAATAGGGCCGGCTAAATAATAATAATAGGAATTAAGGGTTTTGTTTATATTAGGGCTATTTTATTTTAAATTGTTTTTTAATTTGTATTTTCTTTTAAACCGTTTTTAATTTTCTAGTCTTGTGACTAGGGGACAAACTACGGTGTGTAGTTTGGGAATTCGCAACTCGGTGGTTGAGTTGTGGTCAGGGTTTTGAGCGTAGAGTTAGATTAGTCAATAGCGGTGTATAGCGAGTTTACGTGTGTAAGCGAGGGACTATCTAATTTCTAGTAGAAACCTTGGGGGCAGCACGTAGGCAGGGTTTTGCCGAAGCTGGGTAAATTCTGTGTTGTTCTGTTTTATTCTGTTATTTATATTCTGCGATATCTGTGCTGCTATTCTGTGATCTGAATTGAAATTAATTTATAAGCTTCCGCGATTAATTTTTTATACTTTACACTATCACCCTATTCACCCCCCCTCTAGGGTGAAATCGATCCTACAGATATTAAGGGACATATCACCCATTAAAGACCAGTCAAGAGGGAACCCATAGATTGGGAGAGAAGGTAGTGAAAGTTTTACCTTTTCCACGAGCTAAACGAACATAAAACAAATGAGTGTAGATACCTTCGCAATTTGACATAAGAACTGGTTTGGAGCTACCAGCTACAATAGTACGTATGGAATCGAAATGCGAAGGCGTAGCCAAAGGAACTACCATCTACGTCGAATGCACCAAGATACTACCAGGGATGTAGGTCAAGGATAGTTATCCATGGTCGGGATAGACATGAGACAATTCATTTCCTACAGTTTTCTTTCCATTTTTAATAGTTAAAATGATAATAGCCTTGGACTGCTTAAGTGTATAAGACCTCAATTGGTATCTAAGCACGCTCTGAGTTAGATGTTTGAGATGAGTACTTAGGATGTTTGCTTTCTTTATTTGATTTGAATATCTGATTTTTGAAATACACTTGAACGTGATGATTAATAATGATCTTAGTAGTCCCATCCAGAGGAATAAGGCAGGGACCGCATGAAGTAAGTCCCCTTATTAGAGAGTAAGTGGATAGACTTGCTTATCGTTGAGTCCCCTCGTCGGAGAGTGGGCTGGGCTTCGCAAAGGCCCAAAGAGATTAAAAGTAAGTCCCTTCACTAGGGAGTGGGCAGTAGTGAGCAGATGGACATGTTTTTCATTGAGTCCCCTTGCTAGAGAGCAAGCAGATTGGGCTCAGCAAGGATCCGAAGGGATCAAACCCAAAATTGGATACTAAACAGTTCGAAGAGGTCAAACCCTAGATTGGATGATTGAATGATTCAGTGAGGCTGAACCCTAGATTGGATGTTAAATGATCTGAAGAGATCAAACCCTAGTTTGGATGATAAATGATCCAGTGAGATCAAACCATGGAATGGATATTGACTTAAAATAAGGATTTGAATGCCTTATAATCAGAGTAAAATAGATGAATCCCAAGCGAACATGGAATATACGATATGATGCCTCTAGATAAAGATAGGTTGATCATGATTCATAATTGGCGCTTAAGAAGGTTTAGAGTCCTAAGTTATAACGGGTTTGGAATGACCTTATGTTTGCAAGAGAACCAGAAAGAACCAAATGGTTCACCATAACTTGGATCAACAGATACTTGGGAAGCTTGAACACCAGAAGTCGATTACTATTGAAACTTGTTCTTGAGAAAGCATACCTTACATTCATAAGGCATTCTTTAAGGGCAAGTGTTAATCGGCTTTTTGACCAAGGTGATTTTCAACTTGAAGCAGAGAGCCAAAATGAAGGCAGAATGACTCATGTGCTTGGAAACAAGTTTATATGGACAAAAGGAAGGAATTCAACTAGTTTCAGGAAAGTTGGGGCTAAGTGGACCTCTCAGCACTAAGAGGACCTATTGGCAATGATAGGTACATCTTCCACTTATCATCCACCCCGCTCTCCTAAACTCCTTGTATTTGACGCATAACCTCTAGCAAACGTCGTGAAGTACTTTCCTTAGAGAAAAGACAAGCAACTATGAGGACTAATGAGAAGGAAGCAAAGAAAGCAAGATATTATAAGTATTATCAAAGGAATCATCAGGATCAACTCTACTTATATGGAAAATAGCTCAGAATACACCAAGTTAAAGATAGAAGAGAAAAGAAAGTGGAAAGGTTAAGTTATCACTAAAAATAGCTTTCGGCACCAAGAGGTACCTCTTGGTGCCGAGAGGTCAATTTTGGCCAAAGGGCCACGTGCTCTTTCCTACACCTTTAGGTTTACGTCTAGACCATAGACTTCATGGGTTTCTGACTCAACTTGCGATTTCCTCTATAAATACAAATCGTATGGCAACTAAAAAAGGATTTTTGGACCTCCTTCTTCTTCACCTCTTACCTCTCCTCCATTGAAGCCACTTAGGAAACTACCATTTGTTGTTCTAGGACTTAAATCGATAAATTCATTGTACTAATGACTTCTGAACCTCTAATAAATAAAATACAAAGTGGATGTAGGTCGAAGATACTGAAGCACTATAAAAATTCTTGTGTCTCTTTACTTTTTGCATAATCTACTAGATTTCTACATTTCTATAGATCTTTGGGTATTGTGCCATTTTTAGCGTCAACATCCGCCAAGACTTCCCATGCCCCTTCAGAAGGTTAATGTTGAACCCTACCTCTTAAAGTAGGTGCATTCGAGTAAGCACCGTCATTCAACGTCAATAACCTTTCCACACTTACATTATTTGTTTGTTCTTTCTTATTTACTTCTTAGTTATTTTTAACTTTTAATACTTCACCTAATTTTTATTTATAAGTTCACGACTTTAGCTATTCATTAAGCTTTGTTAAGGACCAACTCTCCTTCGATTGTCTTAAACCATGGAACTACTTCCATAATGTATTATATTTAAAAAAACTCTAAATTATATCTTTGGCCATCACTATCCTTAGGTTTTGGCATTAGCTTTCCTCTGAAAGCTAATAGGTTTTGTTATTGACCCTCTCTAAAATTCAAATGGTCTCGTCTATTAAATCACCCCTCTTAGTTTCTTCCTACGAAAACCTAGTTTATGCACTCTTGCTAGGAACACCTGCATCCAAAATCCACACCTTGAACCTTCGGCTATCTTTTACTTAGTTCATAAATAAATGTAACCCATATATTTATATTGTTTAATTCATTTGTTTTTCTTATCTGAATCCTTGATTAAATTAATTAACCTTATATTCTTATAATTAATTTCCTTAAATAATCATCTATTAATTTATGAATAGTGTTTAGAGTATTCCTAAGCCGATATTTTTTTGTTGGTTAATATAACTAAGGTCAAATAAGTAATATTGAAGTGAAACACTATTCAATAGGAATTCATAAATTAAGCAAATTATGAATAAATGGTTAATCTGTAACAGAATTGGCCCTAGGGCATACTCCTAACTCAATCAATCTCCTTCTTGTACTTGGAGCTAATTATGGAATCTCAATCTCATTCCTTCAATCAATTTGCTAAGAACTGACTGAGCTGGGCCTTTCACGAATAGATCTACTACTTTGTCCTTTGTTTCTACTTTTTGAATCATGACTTCTTTCTTCTCAACAAATTCCCTAATAAGGTGGAACTTTTGAAGAATGTGTCTCCATTTCTTACGTGCTCTAGGTTCTTTTACGATCTGCATTGCAGCACAGTTATAACAAAACAATGTCATTGCTTCTTCCATGTTGGGAATCACCTATAGCTCACTCATAAATTTGCGCATCCAGACTATTTCTTTAGCTGCTTCATTGAGGTGGGGTACTCAGCCTCCATCATAGAATTAGCTACCGTTTGTTGCAACATTTCCAACTAGTAGCCTCACCGTTTAAAGTAAAAAACATAACCAGATGCAGGCTTACTATCGTCGATATCACTTTGAAAACTAGATTTTGTATACCCCTTCATAAGGAGGTCTCCATTCCCATATAGAAGGAATAAATCTTAAGTATTTCTTAAATACTTAACTACACATTTTACAGTAGTCCAATGTTTTTCTCCATGATTACATTGGTATCGATCAGCTTACGCATCCTAATGAATTATACACATATGATCTAGTACATGGCATGTCGTACATTATGGTACTGATTATCGATGCATATGATATCTTATTCATACGCTCTTTCTCCTCATTGATATGAGGAACATCATTCTTAGAAAGGAAATTCCATATTGCATCAGAACATTTCTGTGCTTGGAATTCTCAGTACTAAACCTTTTCAATATTGTATCTTTGTAAAGGAATTGGGACAATCCCAACAGCCTCTAAGATCTATCTAAGATCTATCTCTATAGATCTTTATACCTAGTATATTGGCCGCTTTTTCCAAATCCTTTATAAACAAGTTCTTAGATAACAAAGCTTTTACTGACTTCAAAAATGCAATGTCATGGCCAATTAGTAACTAATTTTAATTGTACAAAACTAAGAACGCTATAGCACTTCCTTATTCTTTCTGATATATGCATGTTTCCTTTATGTTCTGATAAAAACCAAACTGTTTGATTACTTTATCAAAACACTTATTCCAACTCCATGAAGATTGCTTAAGATGATAAATGGATCTTAACAACTTGCAAGCTTTGTCCTCACTCCCACTGACTTCAAAACCTTTGGGCCGCAACATGTAAATGATCTCCTCTAAATACAATATGGAATGTCGTTCTCATGTCCATTTACCATATTTCATAGTCGTAGAACGTAGCAATAGCTAGCATTATCTAAGTAGACTTAATCATTGCTATGGGTGAAAATGTCTTGTACAATCAACAACTTGAATTTAACGAAACCCATTCGCAACTAACCTTGATCTGTAAGTCTCCACTTCTTTGTCTACGTTTAGCTTTTTCCTAAAAGACCATTTGCAACCAGTGGGGTTTTTATCAATTTGGGTATTTAGCCAAAGTCCGTAATTTGTTTTATACATGGAATCTATTTTGGATTTCATAGCTCTAAACTAAAGTAAAGAATCTTTACTATACAGTGCTTGTTGAAATGAGAGAGGAGTGTCATCTTCTAAGACATAATCTTCTTTCTCACCATCCACGATAGAGTTGGGCACGGTCGGTTAACCAAACCGATTGTTTAATTTAGACGGCTAACCAGCGAAAATAATGGTTCAGTTAACCGTTTATCGGTTAAAATCAGTCGGCCATAACGACCGAACTGATTAAATTTAACCACGGTTAACCAGTTAAATTTGACGGTTCAGTTAATCGATCGAGCCCAATGGTCAACCGTTGCATGGTTAACCGTTTAAACCCAATGGTTAACCATTGCATGGTTAACCACATATATTTCAAAATATATAAACTGGACTGTTGTTTGTAGCATAGCAAAAAGCAGAGCACAATACATAAACAAGTTCACAACAATCCACCATACAATTCCATGCATACTAAGTTCACAACTAAACTAAAATAAGTTAACAACAAATAGCAACATACAATTACATTCATAGTTTGATAACGCATTATTATAAATGGTTTGGAATTTGGCGATTGAGCCTAAGCTAGTGAGCTTCAAGTCCATCCATTTTCCATTGAAAAATGAAAGTTTGTAGAAATATATTAGTATATTGCTATAAATATACAGGAAGTAAGCTAGTGGCTCACTAGTTGCGTTGTTTTAACGTGAATGCAATGGTATATATAAACTGTGGATGAATGGGTTATTCAAAACTGTTATGACAAAATGGTTTGTTCAACTGCGGATGAAATTGGATTCATTTTGGCTACAACACTTTTAAATTTCACTTTTTAATACAAATATAAGTTGACATAATTAGGTGGATATAAGTATATATTTGAATTATTATATATGCTGAATATAATTTTAAGAATTCCTTTTAAAACAATCTAACTTAACATCAGCTCTCATTTAGAAAGGAGAAGGATACTGGTCTAAACAAGTACAATACATATATACTGAACTAGTTGACATATAAAAGAGCAATATCATAGCATAAGCTTTTGCCGATAGGTGGTGGGTACAATATGTAATTTGGGTACTTATTGAAGTTTAGTTTTACCAATAACAATAGCATGAAGGAGAAAGCATATATAGCAATCATAATATGGTCCAAACATGAAGGAGAACGCATGCGTACCATTTCAAAAGCTTTCTAGGCATCCAAATCAGTGGATAAGTCTTCATTCTTGATTTTAATATCTTCAGAGAATCAGACAATATGGCCAACGCTATACCCTGAGTGCAATTTCAAAAATAACAATTACCTGCATTGAATGAACAAATATCCCACTGTCTTTAGATGTAATAAAACCATTTTTAATCGGCTAATTTTTTATTCCATCACAATTCTCATTTAACACCAAAAATATGCCATGCATTCATGGTAAATAAGCATGTGTTATGAAACTAAACTATAAACAAGTAAAGTGTAAACCATGCAACGGTATATATGAACTGAGCTAGTGACCATTATGAATTGTTGCTCGAACATTGCTATATAGATGAGATACAGTCGCTGTAAATTTATAGTGTGAACCATGCAACTATCAATTAGTTTATTGTAGGCTTTACTATAAATGAACTAAACTATAAACGATAAGTAAAGTGTGAACCAAGCAATGGTATATATGAGATTTATAGTTTAACCCAATTCCAACTATAAATAAGTTAACTATAAACAAGTGTAAAATTGAACTGAAGTGAGCTAGTTGCATATGTATTAAGTTTGAAGGAAATTAAGTTCATGCAAGTGTGACTAGCAGCAGCATTATTTGAATGTGTGGGGATATGCATGGAAAGTACAAAGCAGAACATATAGCATCATGAGTAGACTTATCAAGTGCAACATCGGAAGTATGATTGAACTAAACATGTAGTTTTTATTTTGGAAACTTTGGTTCGCTGGAAATACTGGGTTCGCGATGTAACTTAGCATTGTTGCATGATGTGAAAACTCCTCTAATTTACTTAGGGTATGAGCTCGATCTTAAAGCTGTTACTTTTTTTTGTAATAGAAATACATCTTCTCATATATATACTCAACCAAAAGCTGTCAACAAGCCTGACAGGTAACCAAACCAAAATAGGAATACAATACCGAGAACCACCACAGAAGATCAACGAGACCACCAACAAAGTAAACCAATAGACTCGAGCGATAAGCTAAGACGAAGGACCTACGCCCTCAGATACAAAGCAAAGCCGATGAGCTTCAGATACAAAGCAAAGCCGATGAACGTCGTACTCGAGCGATATTTTAATGTTTATTAAAACATTAAAGCTGTTACTTTCATTGTTTCTAAGCATACAAAGTGAACCTTAGTAAAGTGTAACTTATCAAGTGTAACATAGCATAGTATTATATGCTGTTATGTTTAATAATAGTTATGTTGTGAATGGCTTAATGTAGAGTATATTTAAGCTAAGTTGACATGTTCGTTCTTAGCTTATGGGTACTATTTCCATGATAAGTTTAATTATTAGGATATCCAGGAAAAAAATAAGCAAAGAAATTAAACTCTAAACTTTTACCACATGAACATACAAACAGTACTATCTGTCGTATGATGTGTTGATAACTATAGAACAAATAACTATAAGAAATTAGATTTCTGTAAAAAAAAAACATTAAAATATATATAATAAACAACTCTTAATGAAACCATATTGTAAATGGTATCTTTGTCCTTTATTTTAATCTTTGCTACATTTTTTCACCCAATAACGCAAGCAGGTCCCATATTTTTAGATACAATATCTTAAATTTACAGTATCAACAATGCTTATAATTTCAATAAATTTAATTATGTACGAATTATAAAGACCCCATATATTATTGCGATCAAAGTCATCATACAGTCAATAAATACTAAACAAAACAAATTATACAGATGTTATGTAGTTTCAAAATTGATCCCAATATCACAATATTAGAGTATATAATGAATTATACAGACATATACGATCAATAAAAGTTAAATAAAACAAATACAGACTCACGTTTTTCCTTTTCCTACTAGCATTATCCATATCTGAATTTGTAGATTGATTAGTAGAGGAATTTAGCAGCACATCGACCTGAATATTTTCGGGAATGATAATGGAATAAGGAAATTGGCAGAGGAGAATTTTTGGGAAAGAGGTGTTGAATTGAAAGCGGCGGGGACGATGAAAAAATTAGGGTCATATTTCAATTTTTGTTGTTTTGTTACGCGATATTGGGATGGACAAGGTAGTTAATGGAGCTTATTTCTTGTTGCGTAAAGCATAATATGTTAAAAAAATTCAATTAACGGTTAACCGATATATGCTATATGGTAAACCGTTAACCGAACCGAATTTCGTCGGTTAATATCGGTCAATTAACAGATTGTTCGGTTAACCAACTTTGTCGGTTAATGCTGTTTGATTAAAGTCGGTTGAGTCAGTTAACCAATAAATGCCTACCCCTAGTCCACAAGAAAAACAAAGTATCTTCCTAGTGCGTAAGGTTCTCTATTAAACCTTCTAATAGATTGTGTATTTTAGTGTACTAATAAATTTATTTCTCCCACTATTTCAGCCTCCATGTTAGTCTCTCGGATCTCATCTTGATCTACGACTTCAATGTTAATTTCTTTTGATAGAAATTCATTTTTCAAAAAGTATAGCATGCTGAGAAAAAACACTTTCCTTCCTCTATATTGTAGAAAATATATCCTATGGAATTATTAGGATATCCTATGAGTTTACACAAGGATGATCTAGCCTCAAGTTTGTTGGGACCAACGTTCTTAATGTAGGCCAGACAACCACACAACTTCTAATATTTGAGGTGTGGTTTGTTCTCATGCCACATTTCATATGGCGTCTTAGGCACAGATTTCATGGGTATCAAAATCAACATATGTACTGTTGTTTCTAGTGAATATCACCAATAGGAAAGAAGCAACTCAAATTTACTTATCATGGAACGAACCATATCTAATATGGATCAGTTTCATCGCTTTGAAACACCATTATGTTGCAGTATAAGGTGGAGTAACCTGAGAGATAATCTTATTATCCTTTAAGTAATGTTAGAGCTCTTGTCTAACATACTCACCTCCTAGATCAGATCAAAATATTTTAATCTCCTTAGTCATCTGATTTTCGACCTTGTTTTTACACTCTTTAAATTTTTCACAGCCAATGAATTTATTCTTCGCAAGATACACATATCTTATTCTTTTGAAATCATCAATAAAATTTAAGAAATAAGAAGTATTACCTTAGGTAGCTATAGGCACTGGCTACATGCATTAGTATGTACAAGACCCAAGAGTTCATTGACTCTTTCATTGCTCCCACTAAAAGGGTACTTGATCATTTTTCCTTTAAGGCATGACTCATACATTTCAAATGATTCAAAATCAAATGATGATAGAAAATCTTCGGTTTTCGATTTATGTAATTGTTTCTCACTTATATGACTTGGGCTACAGCGCCCAAGATAATTATTATTAATGTCAAGATTAGAAGATTAATTCACAGCATAGAGATAATTAGTATTAATAGCATAAATGTCATTATCTTAAACACCATTGTAGATTTTATTTCCATTCAACATAATGTTCACAACATTATCCATGCAACCAAAAATATATCTAGTCCCATACAATCTATACACTGAAATTACTCCACAAATAAAATTTCTTACATAATATCAACTATTTAAAAATAAAACCAATCCAATTTGCAAAGCCAAGCGGTAGTCTCCAACTACAGTAACATCTACAAAAGATCAATCAGCTATGTAATAACCCATATTTTTTGGAAATACAAAATAGTGAAATAAATTAAATGGTTTTTTGTCGAAGGGTAAAGTTGTCAATTTCCAAACTTTTGAATTTAGAAACGAAACTGGCACCATTCTGACCATCTCATTTTTTTGATGCACTTTATATGTTCGTTTGTGAGAACCAGAGTTCGGATGCGAGAGATATGGTGGTTTTTGTGTTTTGAGAATTTTAATTAGGCTGACTTAGCAAGACTGAATAGACACATTACCAGACTATATGTGTGTGTGTGTGTGTGTGTGTGTGTGTGTTAGTTACTCCCATTTAAAAAATTTAATTCATTTTTCTTAACGCATTATTTTTCTCTCTTCTTCTTCCTCATGATTCGTGAATTCTTTTTCCTAAAACTCGTATTTCTATTAGTAGGGCTATTATTTAGCACTAATTAGATTCGCAGATTCATCATTTTGGAGTGAATACTAGTTACAGACAACGAGCTTTTGGGGGAAAATCAGATTATTATTAGTAGTTTTCGCCTAATTTACCATATACCATTTTCAGTCTTGCATAGTTCTATGAATATTAAGGTCTAGGATTAGAAATCTGGATTACGAAGATGATTACTGAAATTTTATAGGTAATGTAAATATTATATTCTAAAATAAAATGGAATTTAATTTTGAATAAAAAGATAATTAAATAATATTTGCCAAACACCAAAATTTTAGGTTGTATATGGTTTATATAAGTTCAAAAGTCTTTTGAAATACTTGAGATATTATAAATTGAGATTTATGATTGAAAACTGCATAGACCAGAGAGTATAAATTGAAAATTTCATTTATTTATATATTATATTGTATTTATGTACGAATATAAGCAAAGAAGAATATTGGAAATCTAGTGTTGAGAAATATATGTATATAGAATATTCAAAATAATTGTTTAAATCATATAGAAACTTTACAAAATGATTTTAGTACGATTTTTATATGTTTTAGAAAATATACAAATTTTAAAGTGCATTTTTATATAATCTATTTTGTAATATTCAAAGGTATATGGAAGAACTATACTTTTTGCACTATAAATGGATTATAATAATATACGCGTATGTAATATATATATATATATATATATATATATATATATATATTATAAAAAGGTTGGTAAAGTGCCAAATATTTTTTAGGTCATAATATAATTTTTATTTCATATCTTAATCATTTTGAAGTGTATTTTATAGCGTTCATATATAAAAGGTGAATCTAAAATTTATTTTTATAAATTTCGATTTTTGAGGCAAAATTAGGATGATTCAAATTCAATTTTTTAGTGAATTTGAAGTAGATAGATAGTAGATGATCATAAAAATTTTGAATAAAAAGGAATGACGGATGAATCAAAAATGAGGGAAGAAATAAGAAAGAAATTTGAAAAAATAACAAATGTATAGGAGCCCGTTCCTATAAAATGTGACCCATCGGTCGACCTGTGGGCGTTTGATTGGTTGACCAATGGCTGATGAGAATTCCCAGTTTATCTAGGCCCTTCAGGCCAAGTTTTAAATATTTGACTATATCGATTCGAGTGTTTTGCGTTGGGTTTTGGACAATGTTTCGACGACATTTTGAAGGGGATTCTTGATCTTATTTGAATTAGAATAGCTTGGACGTATATATGGATGAACGAATGTATATAAGATGTATATTTGTTAATATATATAGGGCTATTTGACTGTTATTGGTGTTTTTGTTTGACTTGTGACCTCTATTGGTTATCGTGGTAACATAATCGCTCAATATGTGTAGAAAAACAAGAGGTGCATATTGTTGTACAGAAATGGGTCCATAAACCGTATATGGAACTATGCCCGTTTGGTGTTTAGCCATGTGTTAGTGTAATAGGGTGTGCTTGGCTTTGTATATGGGTTAGACCATATCATCGACCATTGTAAATGTTTTGGATTAAGACCTTATTTCACAAAGTTAGCCATGTATCATTATATTTTTGGACTGACTTGTTGGATGTAAGATAAACACGATTAAGGTATGGTTGATTAGCATAATTATCTTACTATTATTTAGAAATGACTTGAGAATGTAGTAAATTAGTTGTATATCACTCACCAGAATTTTATCTGACCCTCTCCATATGTTTGTCCCTTTTTGTTTCATCATTAGGTTGATAGCAACTAGTGTGTTGTACCAAGTGATGGTGCAAATGATGAAGGCATTACTTATGTATATGGATAATTATATAAATAATTACCTAACATTGGTTATATGCATGTATTGGATTTGGATTGGATTTAATTGGACTTGACTATGCATATATATATACATTAAATTCATTGTTTTTGAAGTAAAATTATTTAATATATCATATATTGTTATTTTTTCCATGAGTTCAACAAGAAATAATTTAAATATACTTATAGTTGTCCCTTGTCATCCTAACCTAACAACATGTTGTTTTAGGCTTTTGAGATTTGCGCACCTTGCGTTGTGTTAAATCGAAAGGTCGAAAATGGTTGGTTGTTACAAGCAACTTGAAATCTCATCTTACCCTTGTCATATGGTGCCTATTCCTAAGTTCATGTAATAAATTACAGAGATGATTTCCAGATCCAGTAACTAAAATCCAAGATAATTTATCGATAACAAAACAATTTGAATCTTAAATATAACAATAGGAGCAACATAATTATTCTATTTCATCACTTTGGTAATGTTTAGGTAATCCAGACAGTACCATTATTATTGCCCCTTCTTGTGATAGTCATAACACTCACTATTGTTAGTTGGAGCAGTCTTCTTATTCTTCTATTAACCCATTTCCTCTTCTTCAAACCAATTGAAGATGATTCTTTCCCTTTAACATGAACACTACACCTTGATCCTTGTATGAAGCCTCGGTTGATCTTAACATATTGAGAAGCTCAACGAGTCTTACATTCAATTAGTGCATATTATAATTTTGTATGAATAGCTCAAACTATGTATTATGAAATCCTAAGATCAAGTCCACTTGCAACTCTTTGCTTATCATCGCGTCTAATTGAGCTAGTTAATTAATATAGTCTTTCATTAGTAAGACACACTTGTCCATTTTCATGCCTTTCGACATCTACCTGTTGAACAACATCTTACTAATCTTATACCTTGCGGAACATGATTGCACCTCAACTAATGTTTTGAGGTTGTCAAAGATTTAATGGATGGTCATGTTTTAGTGCTGCCTCTATAACAGTTTGTCTAACGTAACAACATATAAACTTAGGCGATTTCTAGGTCTACGGCTCATTTTCTATAAGCTAATTTTAGCTCGGGTTCCATATCATCAATGGGTCTAACTCTAGGTGATTCTGTTATTGATGACCGTAAACGTGCGTATGTAAGTGCTATTAATAGTACTTAGCCAGTCTATGTAGTTAGGTTCGTTAAGTTTGTCATTTTTAATAAACGTCTTTGGTGAAGTTATTTTCTACAAATTTAAGTTAATATAACTGTCTAGATTTATATGTTGATAGTTGTACAATGATAATTTGTATGTAAATTAACAGTCATAGTTTTTCTTTTGTATAAAATTCTGTTATTGTATATTTTATTTTGTTCTGCCGCGATTGTGAAATATTGTGTTGTTGTTGTTTTTATTTTTTCTTCTTCTATCTCTTTTCTTCTTAAACCCTAACAACCAGGTATTTCTAGCACTCGATTTCTCAGCAATTTATACAGTGAACGTATTAGTGTTGATTTTTGAGGGTTGAAAATCACCAGGTCGTTACATGTGGTATTAGAGCTGAATGTTAAGTGAGAACATTGGCTCTAGTGAGGATTACTCATTAGAGATAGGGTCAGTAGTAGCCTAGAATGAATTGAGTGTATTATATATGAGAGCGTACTTGTTATTTTCTTATATCATAATTTTAAAGGATAAACAATTTTAAAATAATTTTTATATAAAATTATGTCTTGATATAAAAAGAAATAATTTTTTTGAAATTTTTATATTATGTTGAGGCGATTGGTTGTAGTTATTGTAATCAAATAAGATTATAAGATTTAAGTGGTTATATATATATAACCAAATAGAAATTTATGAAAATTAACTATACAAATGGATTAAGCTAAAAATAAACTCAAACCAGAATTTAAATCTCGGAAATTTTGATAGAGTTTTTCAAAATGTTTCTGAAACAAAGTAATTATACCCTGATTATATTTAAGAAATAATTTTCAAAAAATTATTATGGAATGTGTTTGGTTTCTAGATATGATAGTATTAATCATTGTCATAATTTGGTTGTTGGGTCTCAATAAATGATGTTTATTACAAAATAAACAATGATAAGACATGGTGAAATGTTTTAAGGAAGTGAAATTATATAAGCATAATTTATAAATGTGACTTATAAATTAAAATGAATTTAAATTGAGAAGTTTTGAATCTAAGTCTCGGAAATTTTGAAATGTGTTTCAAAGTGTCTGAGGAAATAATAAGTAATATTATTAGAATATTTTTAATATGGAAATTTTTATAATAAAAATAAGGGTTGTTTGGAAATCCTGGAGGAATTTTTTTTGGATAAAAACCAAGGTTTGTTTAAATTTAAAAAGTATGATTTGGTATATAAATGGGATATATATATGTATATACATACATGATTTCAAGGTGATTGGAAATAAATACCACTGTTTGAATTTTGGGATTCCCAATAAAATGAAAAATAGAACTAAAGGAAAGTAATTTTTTGGACTTATAGGTGGGAAGTGATATTAATAAAAATTGAATTTTTGAATGTACAAATTTAAATTGAGTAAGAAAATTAACTTAGGCCAAGTTAAATAAGTTTGGAACTTATAACCTGAAATTGGAAATTTCAAGATAAGATAAAATTTAACTTATGCAAGTTAAATAAATTAAAGAGTAAAAAGAAAGGTATAGATTTGACGAAAGGTGCAAAAGAAGTTATGTATGAATGATTTCAAAATGATTTTTAAAGAAAAGAAAATAGGATTCGAATTCTAAAAATTAGTAATGGACCAAATTATCAAATTAATTAATTGAATTTTAAAATGTAACCTTGGATATTGAAATTTAGCTTGTGCTATGTGAATAAGGAAGTCGATGGAAATATAATTTATTTGTAATAAATAAATAAAATGAATGAGAATAAATAAAAAGATATTTAGAAATAGGGGTAATAACTGAAAATTCAACTAATCGAGGTTTTAATTATAGGTTAGGAAGTCCTGTTAGAAGCTTAGTCCAAGTTTGTTAGAGATGGCAAAAGGAGAAGAATGGAAGGCAAGGCGTAGAGAACGGAGATCGGCTTCACATAAGGCACGGGAAGAAGCAAGGATAGAGCATGAGAAGCGGATTAGTGAAAGAGCTGGACCGAGCCCTTATGATAATATCTTATGTTATAAATTTCATAATAAAGGACATTACGCAGCTAAGTGCAGTAAACCAAGAATGGAAAAGAATGAGGAATGTCAAACGTTTTCAATCTGAGATTTCATGCTTTAAGTGTCGTGAGAAAGGACATTTTCTAAACCATTGCCCTAAGGTGAGGAAGGTGAAACATAAACCCGTAGTATCAGTCCGTGGGTCAACCATTTGTTACCATTGTAAAATGACGGGACACATCGCTAGAAATTGTCTCAAGAGACTGAATAAAAAGCAATTTTTGGAATGCCATGTGGGAAAATCATCAAAGATGGAAGTGTAGAGTTCTTTTGTGGAAAATACAAGAAGTGGGGACACATTGTTACGGATTGCACAGATGATTTTGATGGAATGTCAGGAAATAATTAAGAAAGCTTTTATGAAGGATGCATAGTGGTAAGAAATGGGGGGTAGGGTTCGTTGTAATATAAGTAAGGCTCTGTTCTTTCCTAAACCCCTAGGTAGTTGTTAAGACGTCAAGATTTATGACCTTTTATAAGACTTTTTATATGGATGAATGGATGTAATTTTTGAACTTACTAGTTGTCGTAGTCTGTTGATATTGTAAAATATTTTTGAAGAATATGATCTTACATAAAATCACTTTCTATATTGATTTTAAAGTAAATTTTTATGTACTTAAACACTAATATGGAAATGTATTTAAATCATGATTGAAATAGTTACTATATCTAAAATTTACTTTATAAGAAGTAAGAAATGTTACAATAACTTCGAAAAGTAATTAAACTTGGAAATTTTTGATTTGGCATTAATGAGATTATATATGTTAATTATATATTCAAACTCCTCTTGTTGAATTTATAACAAGAAGGAAATGGCCTTTGAAAGGTATTTGAAAATACTAAATGGAGTTTATATAAATATGAAGCGGATCCAAAAATTATTGATCCAAAAATTATTCGAGTTGTAAAGAATGGTCTTATATGCATATGAAATTTAGACAATTTTGGAACCTATTGATTTCTAAAAGACAATTTGTTTTGGAAAATAGTCGATTTTTGAAATTGGGTAAACCGAATTCAATAACTATCAATTTTAAAGATATCAATTTTATATAGATAAAATTTATATGTGATACATATGAAGTGTATGATTTGAAAGATAATGTATACATATGGTATGATATATTTTGAAACTAAAAGTATGGAATGTCACCCTACAAAAATTGAAATTTGGAGAAGGATATCCACTGGGTGGGTCTAGCTTGGAATCCACAAGGTGGGTTCAATGAGAATTGAAATCCTAGAGGATGTCCGGACAAAAACTAATGAGTTCCTGGTGATCATTGTTTTCATAGCATAAATCGAGGGTTATTATACCTATAGTTACTTATGGATTTGTTGGGATAGCAATGTGACCTTTGTGTAACTGTGATCTATCGTGGTTCCATAGCGTAACTCGGGAGGCAGAGATCCCTATAGTTTACATTTTATTTAGCTGGGATGGGGACGTAGCATCGGTGGATTGCGATCTATATGATTTGGTTCCATAGCATAATTCGAGAGGTAGAGATTGCCTACAATCTACGTTTGGTTTCACTGGGATAGTGACGCAACCTTTGTGTAGCTGTGATCTATGTGGTTTTGTTTTGTTTCATAGCATAATTGAGGGGCAGAGATTGCCTACAGACTACTTATGGTTTCGTTGGGATAGCGACGCAACCATTGTGTAGCTGTGATCTATATTGTTCCCATGGCATAAGTCGAGGGGTGTTAATGCCTATAGTTTACTTATGGTTTCATTGGGATGGTGACGCAATCATCATGTTAACTACGATCCATGGTGGTAAAAAAGGGAAAAGGGGATGATACTGTCCATATCATTTTTAAAAAGGATTTTCAAGTATTTTCACTGGATGTTGAAATGGGTCTACTAAGTACTTAGAGATTTTCAGTCCTACGCCTAATCAACGCATGACTAAATTTCTGTAAGAATAAGGATGGACGTGTTAAGACATCAAGTTATGGAAAAATGTTTTAATATAAAATTAGCTTGGTAATACTATGTGATTTAAAGTGTATGTATCTTAAAATTTATAGTAAAGGAGTAAGAGGTTTAAATGTTTAAAAGATGATTTATTTTGTAATGTATGTCAAAATTCTAGTTCTTGCTTCGTTCCTTTTCGAGGATGTAATGTTCTAAGGGGTGATTGTAATGACCTAGATTTTTAGCCATCTGATATTAGGATAATTAACTAATTTTAAAATATTGAAATATTAACTTTTATCCGTCGAGTAATAAATTTCTAATATATGAAATATATACACGCACACACATTATATAGAGGCTTTGATTTTAAAAGTTTAAACTCTAATTTATGAAAAATATTTTTAAAAAAAACCTTCACATTTCAAATATAGGATAATATATATATGTATGTATGTATATACAAAACTTATGATATAAAATAAAAACAAAACAGTAACAAAAAAGAAAAAAATACTTGAAAGTAACTATTCATGTTTGTATGTTAAATATAGTGCTTAATTACAAACTTTGGCATGTTAAATATAGTTTTGGGCATAAACATGTAACAACCCGCATATTTATCAGGTGTATATTTAAATATTTTATTTAAATATAACGTCGTTTGTCGGATTATAGTACGAAAAGTTACTTTCTGCAAACGGTCGAATTGGGTCTCAATACCACTTCCATTGAGTTCAAAACGCCGTTTGCGATCTTTTTGAGTATAAGCTTCGATATGTTTGGAGTAAGTTGAATTTTTGCAAATTTTTCTATTGGGTTTTGGGTTTGGGTTCAGCCCACTAACTATCTAATTAAACCTAACTCATCCCTCTCCTCTTCATTCACCCTCATTTCATTTCTTAAACTTAAGAAAACTGAAAATGGTGGAAGGGAAAGGGAAATAGAAATTGCAAGCCCTAGTCTTCTTTGCAAACTTGATTCTTGCTCCAATATCAAAGAGAAGACATAGGTAAGCCCCTCTTCATCTTCTCTATCTCCTTCTCTCTTCAATCTCAGAAATTTCCTAAACCTAAAATTGGGAAATATGTGTTTTATTCTTAGATTGAAGCTTGTTGAGTTGAAGTAGAGTTTTGTTAGTCTTCTCCTTGTTATTGAGCTCCTTCTTCTTTGTTTTGGGCAAAAGGTGAGTTTTGAACTCACATCTACTTCTCTTGATTTCATTGATGTTGGGTATGAATTCCTAACACCTTGTTCATATGCACTTGCTTTTGGTTTGGATTGAATTGGTGAATATCTAATTTTTTAGTGTTTGGGTTCAATTCTCTAAAGATCCTAACTTTGATGTTTGAACATGTTTTCGGTGGCGAATCAGAGAGCTAATGGAGCTGGGGTATCTATTGGCTAAAGCTCCTTAGGTCCATTGCTCGAACGATCGCGTTTTGGAAGAAATTGCAATTCATTGAAAATGGGCAGGAACTGCAGAAATATGCAGTTCGACCGACCGAGCCCTGTAGCCGGTCGACCGACCTGCTACCCCGAGCCATGTTATGTTTTCTGCATCTGGCCAGCCGACCGAGCCCTGCAACCGGTCGACCGACCTGCTCCTATTTTGCCGTTTGCCTATTTTTGCATATTTTGATTTATTTTCCAAATTTTATCGATTCAAGTTGCTTTTTAGTGGTTGTCATTACATCTTTGGCTTTGATAACTTATTTTTAACTTCATTCACGGGTTTTCATAAATAATCACTCTAAATCGTATTAAAAGTTTCCTTCTCCAATTCTTAAATTTTATTTATAATGCACACACAATTTCGCACTTCGAGCGGAGTGGAAGGGTGATTAAATGGTTGGGTAAAACACAGACCATGAATCTGTGCGTTTGTCTTCCCGATTAGTCCCCGACCTATTTGAGTGATCATTTTGACCTTCGGGTCTGGTTTATCGATGAAATGAGGTGAACTTTGTACTGCTTTGAGTGTGAAATTAACTAACGGATAGTAAACCGTTTAGTGCGAACGAGTGGTTATGGGACTCACGTTACCACTTTTCGGATTCCTTTTCGAGAGTTGTGACACATTCCGCCAGTTAATGGTGTCCAGTACGGGGTCTTTGACCTTCACCACTACGGTTTGTTGCCTTTAGGATAGTGTCTTCGGACTGTCTCCTCCAGGTTTGTTGCCTTCGGGTGGGTTTCCCTTTAGTATCACTTTTGGAGTTGGTCCATCGTCACCGCTCGAGTGATACTTGGGTTTGTCGCCTTCGGGTTTGTTGCCCTATTGTATCGCTTTCGGAGTTGGTCATTCGTCATCGCTCGAGTGATATTGGGTTTGGAGTCTTCGAGCTCATGGATCCTTGTTTATACAGTACTGAGCTCGAGCAATTTTTTGATGTTCCATTCATATGTATATTCCCTAGGTATCGCCCCTCGGTGTAGGTCTTTTTGAACCGCACGATATGTAGCGATTACCTTGAGGAACTTGTGTTACCTTCATTGGTATTTGTTATTTGCCTTTTTGGCTTGCTTTGGGATGTTCGTATCCCTTGTTTCTATATGTTGCCGATGATATGAGGCTTTTTATCATATGATTCATCTTTTGTTAGATGATTGTATTATCTCTTTTAAAGATATTTGTTATACTCTGTAACCTTGCAGGTTTATTATCGTTCAGTTTATCTAACTGATTTGTTTAGCTAGACTGACCCGTGTATTTTATACTCGGGTCAGACCGAGATGTTTCAGGTTAGGTGCATTTGGACTTAGCCTATTTTGCTTCCGCATGGACTACTCCGCTAGCTTCTTTTTATCATAGCTTTTTGTGTAGTTCCATTTTGTAGTAACTCCGATATGTATTCTATTGACTCGTCTGTATATTGTGGTCTATTATACCACTTGACTTGTATTGTTTTGTAAACTCTGTTATGTATCTGTATATGTGTATATGATGATTTACTGTTCTGTGATGTATGTTACATTTGAGTTGTTATATTCTGTTCTGATAGATCCTTCAACCACCTATGGTTTTGTTTTAAGTATTCATTGGGTATGTCGACCTGCTTGGTATGTTTATTGTCGATGTATTCAATAGATAGTTAGAGCAAGGCTATAGATGGTCGCTCCTAACCAGCCTTATTTTCCGTGTTAGTTGACGGCATTACCTTGTAGTGTCCTTGGCTAGCGTGGGTATAGAGGTGGGGCGTCACAAAACATGTACATATGGTCAAAGTGTATAGGAATATATATATATCTGTGTGTGTGTGTGTGTGTGTTTATATGAAGTGTATATATATTCATAAGGGAACACCATGATGATAAATATCTAGTCAAGCATGAATTAAATCAAATCATTCACGCAATTTTCATATCAACTAGGATATGAAGTCAATCTAATTTTCAAATCAAGTCAACATATTTTCAAATCAAATTAAAGAAGAAAAAAAGAGTACTGTACATGAGAATATACCTTCAGCCTTGTTCCCTCTCCTCTCTATATATATACGGCCACTTGCTCATTTTGTTCTCACCCATTAAAATATAAAGGATCAAAACAAAGCTAGCTGCCATTAAAACATATAAGAGATCGAAGACAGTAAAATGCTTGAAGCAAGAGGAAAAACATAGGAGCAGTGCTCATTTTTTGTAACTGTGAGTAAACATCCTAATTTTGGTTTACTGGTTATTTCATATACTAATATAACTGTGGGTTTGGGATAAATCTTTGATGTATGTTAGACATTTATGTGACTACGATGTGAATTTCCATATGTAAATATTAACATCCTGATTGCCAAATTGTTATTTTAAAGACTTGGACTTTTCAAATTTATTATTTGGATTAAATGAGACCGAGATCGGATTTGCTTCATCTAGAAACCACTTTGACCTAATAACCACCACGAACCTTTACGGTTTCGATTATAGAGCCTGATATGCTGGAATTGAATTAATATAAAAAATTCGACCATTTTAATTTAGTATTTATACTTAGACACTATTATAATATCACTGGGTTTTCTAGAAGTGTTTAGGATTCGTATGGAAAAAACCCGTTATGTTTATGTATGACATGGTCTTACGAGTTATCTTTGTTTCGAAGCATTTTGATAACTTAAACAATTAAATTTAAGTGTGTTTACTCACGCTGGTTTCTAGCCTGACTTGGCTGTTACTTTGTTATAACGCTCTGGTCAGACCGAGTATTACATATTCAGGTTTGGATGCTTTGGAGCACAGGAGACGAGATGGATAGCAGAAATGTATTACGCGTACTTGATTATATCCCGTTATGTATTACAGGCTGTATATCCATCTTTTGTGAGGACAAGTTATTATAACTGTCCAGATTTATATGTTGATGGTTGTACTCTAATAATTTGTATGTATATTAACAGTTACAGTTTTTCTTTTGTATAAAATTATGTTATTGTATATTATATTTTGTTCCATTGCGATTGCGAAATTTGTGTTGCTGTTGTTTCTATTTTTTTTCTTCTTCTTTCTCTTTTCTTCTTAAACCCTAACAACCTGGTATTTCCGACACTCGATTTCTCGGCATTCTATATAGTAAACATATTAGTGTTGATTTTCGAGGATCGAAAATCATTCGATCGTTACATTTATTAATCCTCAGCGACCAAATACGGTAAGGTTAGATACATTGATATAACATGAACACATGGATATGGAAATTTTTTACAATAATAAAACAACTTTCACATTCCATTTTAAATCATTTCAAATTCATTACATAATTCCAATACAAGAACCACGTTCGGAGAAAATATAACTATTACAACATATGCCAAGAGCGACATATGAAGATGTCCCCTTGGATGATCAGAGTATATATAGGCAATTAAACTACTTTTCCTTTACAACACAAACAACATATCGGAATCAAAACAGAAAAGAACTCTAAATAGCTATCATGTCTTCTGCATGTCTCTGAAAGCTTATTCATCTAAAGACGTGCCTGAAAACCTCAACTCTCAAACTATTCAAAATCAATTGAGCACCCCGAGAGTTTAAGGGAAAACATAAACTTCGAGTCAGACACAAAGCCTGGTATGAATAATAATCTACCATCTCAAACCATTTAGATATCTAGTTAGACCATGCTGCATAGCGGAATAGGTTTTTCCCTCACTAGTATCCTATTCAAAACTATATAAAAACAATATAATGTGCTCCTGCATCCACAACGGTTAAAGCATAACAATTCAAAATATTATGATGATATGCAAACAAGTAAATCAATTCAGGATTACTCATCCTCATTCATTTTGACTATCTGTCTCAATTATGTCTTTTAGGGTCACTATTAACCTAATAGTTTTCATGGGATGACTAATAACCTATTTAATACTTATGGACTCCCTGTCCGGTTTCATAGTTTTCATCAGATCACTAAGAACCTATTGGCCCCTGCCAATAACTTCATTGTTTCATGGGTTCTCCCTTAACCTATTGGTATCTCCAATAACTTCCATCTTATCATATTTTTCATGGATTGACTAGGAACCTATTAGCATCCATCAGTAAATTAATCCGGATATAGTTTTCATATATTCACTACAGACCTGTTGTCCCATACCAATAATTCTTTCTAATCATATTTTTCATGGGTTTACTATGAACCTATTAGCACCTGCCAATAACTTTTCCTAAACATAGTTTTCATGGGTTTACTATGAACCTATCTATTTGACAACTTCAATATTTAGGCATCCTACATTCTGGTCTATTTAACCTCCTGAATGTAATTCTACTCATTTAGGAGTTAACTCTATTTATATTTACTATTGGGTCAACCTAGCTTGTTATTCTTCCTTTTTTCTCCAAAATACAATTATGGGTCCATATTAAAGTGAATATGTATATTAGAAGAAGCAAACGTAACATCACGCCTTTTAAGGCCCAAAACTAACTATTATTGATGTTGTAGTCATCCGTAGTTGTTATTTCTTGATGACCAAATGCGACATAGTTAACATTGATACACTTGAACATAAGAATATGAAAAAATTTAAACTTCAGCAAAACAGAATTTCTCATTTCTTATGAATTTCAATTTAAGATTTAATTACATAATCCCAGACGTTAACCACGCTCAGATCACATATACATGTATAGAATACGATAAGAGTGACATATGAGGATGTCCCCTTATGATGATCAGAGAACTAATACACATGAACTTTACACTTATTAGTACATCATAGTGGAATACACAAAATAGTTCCTATATGGCTAACACAGCCTCTTGTACGTCTCTAGAAGCTTATTCGTCCAAAAACCTAAAAGTCTCCTACCCTCAAACTACTCAAATTAATTATGAGTACCCCACGGTTTGTGGAAAATACAAACTTCAAGTCAGACAATAAGTCTGGTATGAATAATCCTCTATCGTCTCTTATCATAAATAGATATCTAGTGAGACCACGGCGCTTAGCGAAATGGGTTTTTCCTTCACTAGTATCCAAAATAAAACATGCAAATCACTTACTGTGCCCCTACACCCAAAATGATTAGTCTTAACATAATATGAAATTAAGCCATAAATCATATGTATTGGATATCTCATCCAACCATTTATTAGAGATCCCATCTAAAAGCAATTTATTAGAGTTCCTCTACAAAATCTTTAAAATGACTATCTGTCATAATTTAATAGGACTGTCCATCCCAAATCCCTTTAAAATAAAGGCGATTATCCATCGTACATTGTTTTATAAAAGATGGTGTGGGCTATCCACCGCACACTCCATAGTTTTCCTAGGATGACTAAGAACCCTTGGGGGCCAAATCCCGAGGCTAATCACCTCTGGAAAAACATTCTTTACTGTAGAAATTTGATGTTTTGGATATCCATCGCACGTTCCATGTTTTTCCTAGGTTAACCAAGAACCCATCACTTGGCCAATTAAAACATCATGATCACCATGATTAATTATTTTCCTAAAGTATACCACCTGTTTAACATATTCCCATTGTTAACCCCAATTAGGTTAAACAAAAACACATTGACAGCCCCAATGTATATTTTCGAAAGCATATTTCTGTTTGTAACCCCAAACTATGTATCGAAAACTTTAAACCTACCCTGGTGTCCCCAAGGTTTAATAACATTCAATTTAAATAAGGATCCCCCTTATATATTCAAACAAAGATAAGTATTTAATACTACAGCCCTTTGGAGTAGCCCCTTCGAATTAGCAAAACTTTGCTCAAGAAAAATGGCTAAAAACAACCCTTTAAAACCCTTCGAATAAAGCCCTATTAGAAAGCAAATAACCCTCCAAAGTTAGCCCCTTCGGAAGCCTTCCATGTGAAAGCATAGCAAAATCATACCTTATGACCTTATTGGAAGGTTTCTTTTCAACCTAGTCCAAAGATTCTACTTTCGACCTTGTCAAAAGCCTGGGGTATCCTCTTTATAAAATTATTTACAAACCTTTCAAAAGCAATGGAACTCAAAATCTTTTGCAACCATTGAAGGTAACCCCTTCAAAACCTTTCGAAATCAAAACCTTCGAAATCAAAAACTTTCAAAATCAAACCTTTCGTGATCAAAACCTTTCGAAATCAAAACCTTCGAAATCAAAAACTTTAAAAATCAAAACCTTTCGAAATCAAAACCTTTCGAAATCAAAACCTTCGAAATCAAAAACGTTCAAAATCAAACCTTTCGAAATCAAACCTTTTGAAATCAAAACCTTCGAAATAAAAAACTTTCAAAATCAAACCTTTCGAAGTCAAAACATTTCGAAATCAAACCTTTTGAGATCAAAACCTTTAGAAATCATTCAAAAATAAAGAAGTGTTGGTGTTGGAACCAACCCTTTGAAAGTATACTTCCGACCTTGTCTGAAGGTTTACCCTTCGACTTTGTCGAAATATATTAAAACTTTTACTTTAGAAACAATGGGAAGGTTAGGATTTTCCTCCCCATTTCCCTTACATTTTATCGAAAGGTATAAAAATCTTTCTAGATGGCATTTAAAATATTAACTCTTAAAGGTTTTGGCTTTTAAAGATCCCCTTCGTGGCCCCTCCTTGAGTATATAAAAGTTAATCTTTTTATAAAAAATTATAGAATCGAAGGATCCCCTTCGTCTTAGTTGAAAACAAGTTTTATTTCCATTTGAAAGCAAAGGAAGCAACACTCTGACCCTTCGCCTCTCTTCCCTTCGTCACTATGCCTACCCTTCGACTTAGACGGAGGGATAAAAGCGGCTTTAGGAGTCGGAGGGAACATTTGGGCCTACTGACGTGATGTTTTATCTTGCTTGTATAATTGTGATTGGTCAAGGGGATTCCACCTATGCTTTCGAATAGTAAAAAGTATACCAAAGTTAACCATTTTCTTAAAACATTATACTTCTTCCCCAAATCAATTTTTGAAAGCAATTTCCCTCCAGCTTTGACTAAGGCGGAAGCAATATTGCAGTTTAGCCCTTAGGCTTAATTAATTTAATTACCTTAGTTAACCACAAAGGAAAAATCCCCAAAAATCTTATAAATCATATAATTCAATATATTAAAATTTCAAAGCATATGAAGATCAAAACAAATCGGAATTTAACCAAAACCAAATAAAACGTGTTAATTAGCCCATTAACATTTTAAAACACCTAAGTCTTATCCAAACAAAGGTTTAAATGGTTATATCCTAACCAAAATCGCAAATATGAATCAGGTATAATCCATAACCGATCCAAACACAGAAAATGAGATGATAAACATGATTATTCACCTTGATTTGGTTGATTGTAAAATGATATAATTTCCTAGCTTAAATTCCTTAGCTTTTTCTTCAGTTTATGCTCTTCCTGGAGCTTTTAATTGTTGAATATGCGCTTATATGTTTTTGTTTGATGATAATAAACATATATATTCATTTAAATGTATTTGGTAATGTACTATTTTGTTTTTCATAGATTAAATAAATATTTGTTGAATAAAATAAATTACACAGAATTTGAATTCAAACAGAAATTTTATTCAAACAAATATCTATTACAATTTTGAATAGTACAATTTCAAGCTCTCACTATAACTATACAACTTTGATTACAATTATATCACAATTTCATATTTACACTTGACCTCACTACATATCACTCACACTCGAGTTTATCTTCAACTTCATTCCAGTTTGAATCCAGCATCTGAGCAATCTGCAAAAATATTCACTAACGTAGTAAAATTGAAAAAGAAATATTTTTTGCAATATAAAATGAAACATGATTTTTGAAAATATGATTTGCCTCAGTTATTTGGGTTGTTCGTCATCATCTACATTTGAATTCATCACACACGAACAGTGTGACATGCACAGTGTATCACTGTACATGCCACAAGGCCGTGCACATCGATATACACTTGATAATGCTACAGGGACAGGTGAGCACAGGTCAAACCCAAATGAAAAGCCGGGTTCAACTCACATGCAATAACATAAATATCACAACTCTCAGCACAAGGTCAAACTCGAGTTTTAAAACTGGATTCAACTCAGGTGATAAATCAAATGAAAGGGTCAAGATACATAATTCATAGGGTCGACCAAAATTCGAAATGCACAAAAGCATGATGCAAACTGAACAACAGATCAGCCATGACCAAAGAGAAGTCAAAGCAAATGAACACAGTAGACATGTGCAGCAACAGTGAATGGGAAGACATACATGAACATGAAGATATAAACAACATCAAATGCAAGACCAAACTGAAAAAGTGACACAGCAGATTTGAATAAGAACTCCACTGGCCATGAAGCAATACCACAAATGTGCAACACAGTGAAGAGACCAAGTGCACGACTAAACTAACAAATGCAACAGACTCAACTAAACCAACATGGCCAAGACTACAAGCAACTGCATAGGACTGTAACAACCAGAATGGAAGCAAAATACACAAATGCAAAACCAAAGTGCAACAGTCAAGTCCAAATGCATCAGTGAGGAAACTGCAGTGGACATGTATACAACAGAGGAAGCCATGATCAAGTCCAACAGAAATGCATGCAAGTGTCAACAGTCAATTATGACCAAGTACAGGTGCAAGAGAAACACAAGAAGAAAATGCTACCATGACTCGAGTACATGCTACAACAACAATGGACCAGACTACATCACACAATGAATACATGAATCGGACTCAAGCACGCATGAAGCTCAAGCAACAACATGTACAGGTCAGTGACCAAAGTCAAGCTAAGTCGAGATGAACAATGAAAGTATCGAAGTCGTGAAAATATACAGAAGTCAAGTGATAAAAATTCAAGTGCGTATGCAGTATTGACAAAGTCAAAAATCAACACCGTGATGAGCACGACAATTCAAAGCCGTGGGTATCAAGCATCAGAAATATACGATTATGAACAAGTCAGAGAAAATCACCATCATCCACACGATAATCGAATGGCCAAAGCACAGAATTGACGAATTCAAACAATTATATACAAACGCAAATATAGGAATTCGACCTATATATAAACCATTCATCATCGGCAAATTTAGGCATCGAGTTCAAGCATCAACCCAGTAAAGCAAAAGGATAAATTACATACCGAAATCGCAAACGTCGAACTCGATCAAGCAACAGTGAGCAACTCAGAGAAATAGTCGATCGACGTAGAGAGTAGCTAAATCAATCATACGATCGAGCTACTATCGGCTGCTTCTAATTTACAACCCTAATTTGGAACAAAGGGAACGAAGCCCTGATTTGCAAAGAAGAGAAGAGAGCCGCCATTATTCAAGTAACCAGGCCGATAAAAATAAAAAAGGGAAGAAGGGGGACGCATTTGTTTTGGGCCGGCTCTAATAATTTTAATTAGGGCTTAGTTTTAAAAATAAGGGTTTTGGGTTTAATTTTTTGTTAATTGTTGTTTTTACTTTTCAAGTCAAAGAATTTGTAAATCACCACCTAGGTTGTAGGTAGTGTCAGCTTGTCTAGTTAGAATTAGTTCAGTGAGCAGGGTGTGCGAGTTTGCAAAGCTCTATAGGCGGGAGCAGAGTTAGCGAGTAAGCGAAACTCTATAGGCGGAGCAGGGTGTGCGAGTCTATGAGTGTGTTTGTGAGCAGGAGCAAAAGGTTTGCGAGTCTAGTAGAGTGTTTGTAAGCGGGATACTGTTTAATTCTAATAGAAATCTGGGAATGCAGCAGTAGGCAGGGGTTGCCGAAGCTGGGTAAATTTTGTGTGTGATTTACTTTTCAGCATATTTATTTCTGCAGTTTGTTTCTGTGTTTAAATCGAGAAAATTTGCTATAACCCTATTCACCCCCCTCTAGGTTTAATCTAGATCCTACAAGTGGTATCAAAGCCCGGTATTTTTCTTTAACTCTAGAGTCATGAATCTACCAAATAATGCTTTTTCTGAGGGGCAATCTATTGCTAGGCCACCCATGTTTAATGGGAATGATTATGCTTATTGGAAAGTTAGGATGGGTATTTATCTTAGTTCTGTTGATTATGATGTTTAGGATATTATTGAAGCTGGCTATAAACCTCCCACTATAACTGTTGGTGGTACTGAGATTCCTAAACCTAAGGATAGGTGGGATGCTAACGATAAGAAATTAAAAACTACAAATGCCAAAGCAATGAACGCTTTGATCTGTGCTCTTGATAAAAATGAATTTAATAGAATTTCTCATTGTACAACAGCACAGGAAATTTGGCACACTTTGGAGGTGACACACGAAGGAACTTCTCAAGTCAAGGAGTCTCTTCTAGCCCTATTCAGCAATGAATAAGAAAACTTTGTGATGGACAAAGGCGAGAGCATAAAGGATATGTTTGGACGCTTTTCAACCTTGGTATGCAACGCTAGAGCACTTGGGAAAGTATTCACTGAGGTAGAGCTTATGAGGAAGGTGCTACGAGTTTTACCAATGAACTTTGAGGCAAAAGTCACGGCAATACAAGAATCGAAAGATCTGAGTAAACTAAGCATGGAGGAGTTGATCGGCAACTTGATGACATATGAGCTTGAGCTAAAAGCAAAGGAAGAACGCAACAACTCCGAACCAAAGAAGAAGACAATTGCCTTAAAGATCAAAGAAGAAAGCGATGAAGAAGGAGAAGATCCAATTGAAGAACTTGCAATGGCTGTCAATTATCTTAGAAAATGGTCAAGATTCAAGCCACGCAAGAAGAAAACAAAGGGCAATAGGTCAAAAGATTCTGAAAATTCCGATAATGAACTGACGTGTTATAACTGCAACAAGCCTGGACACATCAAACCAGAATTCCCATTTCTCAAATATAACAAAGGAAAGAAAAAGAAAAAGAAGGCTTTTGCAGCAACTTGGGATGATGAAGAAGGAGAGGAAGTTTCGGATAGCAGCTCATAGGAGGCTAACTTGTGTTGTATGGCAAAATCAGAATCAGAAGCAAGCTCCGAGGAATCTAGTGAGGCAGGTGAGTATTCCTATAGAGATCTTGTTTTTATGTGCTTAGATCTTACTAAAACAATTGATAGTCTTGAATCTAAAATTGAAAAACTGAAATCTGATAGGAGAGAACTTATCCATGAAAATTCTAGGTTAGAAACTGAACTTGAAAACTTTCAAAACCTAGACTGTAAAATTGTAAGATTTTAGATTCAGAATTATCAAAACTTAGGAATAACTTTGAGAATCTTGAAAAAGAAAACTTGAATCTTAAGAAAACCATCAACACTAGGAAAAAGGATTTTATAAATAGATGCACCTCACTTGTAACTGAAACACAACATTAAAAACCAAAGTCCAAAATCTTGAGAAATCTCTGAATAACTTTTCAAGAGGAGAAAAATCATTTAACATGTTATTGGGAAATCAACTCTTTGCTAACAACAGAAAAGGACTAGGTTTTGGGAAAACACAAGTTGATGATAATGCAAAAGGTAGGAGTATCTTTGCTAGATGTGAAATAATTGGACATCGTGTTGATAACTGTAGTCATAGGAACAAGAACACAAAATTTAATCAAGTTAATTCAATGTGCACAATTTGTAGAAAATTTGGACACAATCAAAATAATTGTTGGTATAGACCCCAAACACGTGAAAACTATACCAATTTGGGTTCCAAAAGGCACAAATATAAAATCTTTGAAAGTCAAACAAATTTGGGTGCCAAAAGGAACATATATAAATAGTTTTGGGTCTCCACAAACATATTTTTCATATTCTGCCACTAACAACCATGGACCTATAAAAACAAATAGGTCACAAAAATCTTTCATCGTGTAGGTGTGGTGGCAGGCTAAGGAACAACAACAGTGTTCTCTGAATTTTGGCTGTTCCAGAAACACAACGGGCAATAAAGCAAAGTTCCTTAGCCTAGTATAAAGGTGACAGAATCATAATGGACAACAACGAAAAATTATCGTAAAGGTAAAACAGGTAAATTTGTTTTTGAACGATATATTAAATGTGATAATCTGCACCGTAATCTTAATTAAATCAGCCAGTAATGTGATGATTAAATGAATGATGTCTTTAATTCTAACTTATTCTTAATTGATATGATTTCTTTGACTTGTTCTTATTTATGACCTTGATTTGTGCTTAAATGATGACCAATCAGATTTTCAACTTTGAACTAATCCATATAAATTTGTTCGGTCAAATGATGGTATTTTATTGATCTTTGATTACTCATGCTACACGTAGATATATTTGTTTTGACAGTTTGGTCACTGCTTGTAAATTTGCATGATTTCAAATTTCATGTGAAAGCTGTTAAAAAGGATTTTAAGAAATTGTTGAAACTTCAAGAAATTGTTTTTGAAATAATTATGATGTTGATTGACTGTTGATTACTCATGAATATAACTATTTATCCTACGGTTTCTGAAATTAACGCTATGATATTTGTTTGAGTGTTAACATGGCTTGAGTGTTAACATGGCTTCATTTCAAATTTCATTCTGAGATAGTTTTTGAAATTTCACAAATCTGGTCTTTGACATCCAACGAGTGAATATTGAGTGAAATTTAAATTCAGATGCAGATTACACTGGTAATATAGTTGATAGAAAAATTACTAGTGGAACGTGATTAATCTTTGAAACATTCATTTGCTGCATCATTTTTTCAAAGAAAATATCTGCATATTTTTCACTTGAAATAATTTTTCAAATAGCAGAATTTTTCTCGTATAACCCCTTCGAGAAAATCATTGTTGACCATTTTTTTCAGATTAGTCATTCTTATTTGATTTTAAATGACAAATTTTGACTAATCCGACTCCCTGCTGATTATCGAAAAGATAAATAGTAATTGAAAAAGTGATGAGTGTCGATATTTGTCATACATTACTCAAGACAGTATATTTAGAAAAATTTCTTTAGAATTTCATAACAAGAGTTATAAAAACTTTTTGTTTGGGTAAAAATTCCATGATCATTTCTATTTCTATCATCTTTCTATCGACCATCACTCATCAAAATCATATATAGTATGTGAATTTGTGTAGTTTACAAAGGAAATTATTCGTTCTTCAATTCATTATTATAAAGGAAATTATCTGTGCTTCAATTTATTATATTCTTCAATAAAAATAA
Organism: Allium cepa; assembly: GCA_030765085.1. Classification (NCBI taxonomy): domain Eukaryota; kingdom Viridiplantae; phylum Streptophyta; class Magnoliopsida; order Asparagales; family Amaryllidaceae; genus Allium; species Allium cepa. The sequence continues at coordinate 298,327,158 of CM060946.1, forward strand.
ATATTCAAAGTATTCACTCTCATTTAAAAGTCCTCACGGTTATGCATGGGTGAATTACTTGGGATTTTGATTATGTGCTTCCATGCTCATTTAAAAGTCCTTACGGTTATGCATGTATGGAACGCATATCAAAATTAATTGATTAAATAGACAAGTTGATTCTAATCCCATTTAAAAGTCCTCACGGTCATGCATGGTTAGAAGATACTTGAATTATTTTTAAATAAAAATTGTGAATACTACTAATCTCATTTAAAAGTTCTAACGGTTATGCATGGTTAGTAGATATTCAAATTTCCTGAAATAAATATACCACAAATAGACAGAACTGTATGATTTTTGATGATTTTATCCCCATCACTTCTGAAAGTGGAATATGCGCCTGACAAGGGTAATTATGATTTTTGTTTAAGTTTTATTGAAATTTTATATTTATATTCAATTGAGTTAAATGTTTGGTTCATGTCTTTCACTTCATCCCTATTTTTATAACACTATTATTCATTTGCTGATAAGAAAAGGAGGAGAGAAAAGTTAAGATTTTGTCAAATAGAATCAAGCAAAGGTCAGATAATTTTCCATTTGCATCTAGGCTCATTTATATATTTCTATTTGTATGCATATATGTAGGGGGAGCATCATGTAGAGAGGAAGCATTTAAATAGGGGGAGCAATTAGAGTATATCATTGATCAAATACATTTAACAAGGTCAAAATCTTAAATATATGTTTTTTATCATCAAAAGGGGGAGATTGTTGAATATGCGCTTATATGTTTTTGTTTGATGATAATAAACATATATATTCATTTAAATGTATTTGGTAATGTACTATTTTGTTTTTCATAGATTAAATAAATATTTGTTGAGTAAAATAAATTACACAGAATTTGAATTCAAACAGAAATTTTATTCAAACAAATATCTATTACAATTTTGAATAGTACAATTTCAAGCTCTCACTGTAACTATACAACTTTGATTACAATTATATCACAATTTCATATTTACAGTTGACCTCACTACATATCAACCACACTCGAGTTTATCTTCAACTTCATTCCAGTTTGAATCCAGCATCTGAGCAATCTGCAAAAATATTCACTAACGCGGTAAAATTGAAAAGAAATATTTTCTGCAATATAAAATGAAACATGATTTTTGAAAATATGATTTGCCTCAGTTATTTGGGTTGTTCGTCATCATCTACATTTGAATTCATCACACACGAACAGTGTGACATGCACAATGTATCACTGTACATCCCACAAGGCCGTGCACATCGATATACACTTGATAATGCTACAGGGACAGGTGAGCATAGGTCAAACCCAAATGAAAAGCCGGGTTCAACTCACGTGCAATAACATAAATATCACAACTCTCAGCACAAGGTCAAACCCGAGTTTTAAAACTGGATTCAACTCAGGTGATAAATCAAATGAAAGGGTCAAGATACATAATTCATAGGGTCGACCCTAATTTACAACCCTAATTTACAACCCTAATTTACAACCCTAATTTACAACCCTAATTTGGAACAAAGGGAATGGAGCCCTGATTTGCAAAGAAGAGAAGAGAGCCGCCATTATTCACGTAACTAGGCTGATAAAAATAAAAAAGGGAAGAAGGGGGACGCATTTGTTTTGGGCCGGCTCTAATAATTTTAATTAGGGCTTAGTTTTAAAAATAAGGGTTTTGGGTTTAATTTTTTGTTAATTGTTGTTTTTACTTTTCAAGTCAAAGAATTTGTAAATCACCACCTAGGTTGTAAGTAGTGTCAGATTGTCTAGTTAGAATTAGTTTAGTGAGCAGGGTGTGCGAGTTTGCAAAGCTCTATAGGCGGGAGCAGAGTTTGCGAGTAAGCGAAACTCTATAGGCGGAGCAAGGTGTGCGAGTCTATGAGAGTGTTTGTGAGCGGGAGCAAAAGGTTTGCGAGTCTGGTAGAGTGTTTGTAAGCGGGATACTGTTTAATTCTAATAGAAATCTGGGAATGCAGCAGTAGACAGGGGTTGCCGAAGCTAGGTAAATTTTGTGTGTGATTTACTTTTCAGCATATTTATTTCTGCAGTTTGTTTCTGTGTTTAAATCGAGAAAATTTGCTATATCCCTATTCACTCCCCCCTCTAGAGTTAATCTAGATCCTACATTAATGGCTAGCCGAAATACATGTGATGAGTTATGAATGAGAAAGTGAAAGTTTATTAAAATGGAGGAAGATATATATAAAAATGTAGCACTACTTCCAAGTTTACCCCTTAGTAAATTACTCCGTCTTAATTTAGTTAACTCTTATTTTAATTCATTCATTAAGACATGGCTATTGGATTTTTCAATCTCATCTCCTTAATTATTAACAGTATTCTATTTAGTTTATCCAATTGAATATCCCAACTAATGTTAACTAAAATTCAGAGGCATTACAGACTTTCCCCCTCCCTTAGAGAATTTCATCCTCGAAATTTCAATAAGGACAAAACAAGCATATAGCCCATGCAAGAAAAGCTAGTATAACCTACCAACTAAATTCTATATAAACCCTACATAGAACATACCATCTAAAACACCTCAGGAAAGTACCCCTAATCTTGTCTTCTATCTCCCAAGTACAGTCCTTCAAGTTGTCGCTCCAATGAACTTTCACCTACCTGAATGTCTTGTTCCTTGACCTCTTCTCATCTTTTGCCATAATACGAACTAGTTGCCTCACAAAAGTCATATCCAGTCCCATCACTAAGTCCTCTAGTGCTACCGAAGCGATAGTATGTCACGACCTGAAATCCAGCGTTCAAAAATCGACATCAAATACCTCACTTGTGTTCGACTGTCGAAGATTCAAACGTTGAACTCAAGTTCGGATCAGCAAAAATGTTATGTGGATTTATCATCCACCATAGCGGCGATGATCGGTCGAAATAGGGTTTAAACCTTAAAACAGGTCGAGGTTGGAAATAAGGTCACTGCGGCGTCTCTGGTGGATCGGGTTTCATGCGATTAGAGGGAAAGGCTGTGTGGATGGCCGGAGAGGGTATGGCCGGAGTTGCAGGGGTGCTGGTGGTCGGCGTCGGCAGTTCGAGGCCATTTTCTGGTGATGGCTGTTGTGCCTGTTTGATCTAGGCGACTCGATTTTATTTCCGAGTAAAATTCGATTGAGCTTCAAACTTAGTATGAATTCAAATCAAACAAGATCCATATCAAAACTCAGGAGGATCAAATTTCAGGTTTCAGATCAAAACCTGTTTTCAAGATCAACCTGATCAAAACTTCATCTATAAATCAAAACTAGCTCTGATACCAAATTGTCACGACCCAAATTTCAATGTTTGAAAATCGACATCCACACTTCAACCATATTCGAATGTCGCGGATTCAAACGCCGAAATTCGATTCGCGCCGGAGCTTATAACATATTAAGTATAAAAACACAACGGAAGAAAAATAAAATGAATATCATTGATACAACAATGGTTACAATCTCTGATAATATTGATATCATTTGTATCAGATATTGTGTCCACTGTTGTATCAATGATATTCATTTTATTTTTCTTCCACTATGTTGCTATACTTAATGTGTTATAAGCTCCGGCGCGAATCGAATTTCAACGTTTGAATCTGCAGCATTCGAATACAGGTGAAGTATGGATGTCGATTTTCAGACACTGAAATTCGGGTCGTGACTACCACTTGTTAACTTCATGTCTTAATTTCCTTACACTTGTAATTTTCCATGTTAATAATAGTTTATATAACATATATATCACATTTTTATTTAGTTTATATTTGTATATGTTTTTGATATAAATTTATCTCTTTATTAAATACATTTCCTTATTTTAATAATTATATAATATTTCAAAGAATATGTTTTAACACTAATAAAATCACATATATATTATTTTTAAATCCAATTTAATTTACTAAGATATTTATATAAATTTTAAATTCAAATTCAAATTCAAATTCAAATTACAATCCATTCATATATATATATATATACTTATCTAATTTATATTTTAAAATTAATTCCAATTTAATTCCAAGATTTATATTAACTACTAATTTTAAATTTGATAAAAATTGGAATGTTACATAGTAGTTTCTAGATCATGAACATACTTTCTATGATGATAAACATGAAACACATTGTGGACCCCCACCACTGCTCGGCAAATCAACTCGGTATGCGAATATCCCAACCCTCTCTAATATAGGAAATGGTCCAACATATCTCGATGCTAGCTTCCTGGCCTTATCAAATCGAACCGAACCACACCTTTCATCGACGGTACCATGACGAAAACTCTTTCTCTAATTGAGAACTCTAGGTCCTTACGCCTTTTTTCTGTGTAACTCTTTTGCCTAGACTGAGCTTCCTTCATTTTTTTGGGGATCAACTCGATCTTTTCCATCGCCTCTCTTACCAAATCAGGACCAAGGACCAATCCGTCTCCTGTCTCTAACCAACATGCTGGTGATTTGCATGGCCATCCATACAAAGCTTCAAAAGGCAACATTCCTATAGTAGTATGATAAGTATTATTATAGGAAAACTCCACTAAGTGCAAGTGATCTTCCCAAGAACCACTAAAGTCCAGCACACAAGCTCTCAACAAATCATCCAGTACCTTGTTGGCTCTCTTTATCTGCCCATCCGTATGAGGATGAGATGAGGTACACATCTTGAGCTTAGTGCCTATCACACTCTACAGGCTCTTCTAGAACACGCTAGTAAACAAAGTATCTCTATCACTGACTATATTACTAGGAATTCCATGTAGCCTAACGATGTTCTTCATTTACAATTAAGCCAAAACAGGTGTCGTCCAGGTTAACCTTATCAGAATGAAATGGGCACTCTTGAACAATCTATCCACTATAACCCATACATTTTCGTTACCTTGGTTTGACCTTGGCAACCCGTCAATAAAATCCATAGATATCGAGACTCACTTCCAAATTGGAACATCCAAGGGTTAAAGCAAACCACTTGGCTTCTGATGTTCGGCTTTTACTTTTTGACATTTCAAACACTATTTTACCCATAAGCCAATATCCCTCTTCATTCCTTCCTAGAAGAAACTTCTCTTCATATCCTGATACATCTTGGTTCCCCCAGGATGAATCATAAACTTCGATCGATGACATTCCCTAAGAACTTCCTTCTTAAGGTCTCCATCATCCGGAACACATAACCGTTCCTTCATTCTCAGCCAACCCCTGTGGTCAAGAATAAATTCCTTCAAATCATCATTGGCTATTCCAGTTTCTAACCTTCTAATCCTTTCGGCTAAGACTGCATCCTCTTTCTGCCTCGAAGCAATCTGTTTGATCAGAACTGGTCGAACTTCCAAACAACACATCATGGCAATATTCCGACTAGATCCAACAGTCAACCTCAATTGCACATTGCAAATAACCAGTGCTTCCAAGTCTTTCCATTCCAAAAACATAGCTAAGACCACATTATGATGTTTCCTGCTAAACGCATCTGCAACCTTATTTCCTGTTCCTAGTGTATACTTAATGCTAAAATCATAAGCTGCAACAAACTCCAGCCATCTCTACCGTCTCACGTTTGGCTCCTTCTTGAAGAATAAATATCGTAGAGACTTATGATCTGTAAATAGCTCAAACCTTCCTCCTAAAAGGTAATACCCCCACACCTTCAACGCAAAGATTACTGCTGCCAACTCCAAATCATGAGTAGGGTATCTCACTTCATGCGGTCTAAGCTGTCTAGAAGCATAGGCAATAACCTTTCCATTCTGCATTAGCATAGCACCTAACCCAGTACCACATGCATCGGTGTAAACTACAAACCCCTGATTCGCATCTAGAACTACTAACACGGGCGCATTGGTCAACAAATGTTTCAACTTAAGGAATGCCTCCTCACATTTGTCAAACCAAAAAATTTCACGTCCTTCCTGGTTAGCATATTCAAGGATGCCGCTATCCGCGAGAAATCCTTAATGAACCTTCGGCAATAACCTGCAAGTCCAAGAAAGCTTCTAATCTCACTTACCGTCTTTGGTCTTTTCCAATTGTTAATAGCTTCAATCTTATCCGGATCAACTACAAACCCTTTCTCGAAAACTACATGACCAAGGAACTTTACTTCCTTCTTCCAAAAATGACACTTGGAAAACTTCGCCTTCAGCTTATGTTGCCTTAGCTTCTCCAACACTATTCTAAGATGATCCACATGATCCTTCTCATTCTTAGAATATACCAAATTGTCATCAATAAAAACCAACACGGACCTATTCAAGTACTCTTGGAAAACCTGGCTCATCAAATCCACAAAGAAAGTTGGCACATTAGTCAGCCTGAATGGCATAACCTACAATTCGTAAGACATATATCTGGTCCTAAGCATCGTTAAAGGAATACTGTCCTCTACCACTCTTAGCTGATGGAAACCCATAGCCAAATCCAGTTGGAAAAACACTCTGGCTCCACTCAACTGATCGAATAAATCATCGATTCTCGGCAAAGGATACCTATTCTTGATCGTCCACTCGTTCATCATATGATAGTCAATACACATCCTTAACGACCCATCTGGCTTCTTCACGAATACCGTGGCCGTTTCCAAAGACAAATTGCTTGGTTGGATGAAATTATTTCCTTCCAATTCTACTAGCTGCACATTTAATTCCTTCATCTTGGTTGGTGACATCCTGTTAAGTGGTTTACTAACCGGTTCAGTTCCAGGTACGAGATCTATCTGAAACTCGATCGCGCTTTTCGGCAGCAAGCCCAAAACTGTTTCCAACACATCCATAAACTCTCTTGCTACACAAACATGCTTCAACTCTACTTTCATTCCCATAGCACCCAAAAAACACATAAGCATTTTCATTCGAACTCCTTACTGAGTAAACGACTCGATTACACGTATTAGGGTGTCTCAATGATATTTCCCCCTCTTAACCAAATATCCTATCATCACATCTATCTACCCGATCAATACCTAATATGACCTCAAAACCCACGAAATCAAAACAGATAAACTGCAAGCAAACATATGACATAACAAATCAAGTTCTAACTGGTCATATCTCATTCCCAGAGTTGCATACCCTCCTATAGGATTCACAACCCTTAAAGGAGTAATAAGGTATAAAGGTTCAAGACATAAGCAATCAACCAAATACTGAGATATAAATGGGTGCGATGCACCGGTATCAAATAGTATACTAACCGGAGTACTATGAATCACAGGCATACCTTCCATCACAACTTTTCCTTTTTCAGCAGCCATTGGTCTAGAGGATGATGGTTCGAATGCACAGACTTTTCCCTTTTCAGTCTTAGCAGCTTCAAGACACTTGTTCTTGTAATGCCCCATCTGTCCATTGTTGTAGCACTTCACATTCGACCTCACTGCAACTGCTCTTCCATCACCCGAGCGACACTCATTAGCATAGTTCCCCATCTTGTCACACTTGTAACAAACAATATCAGCCTTACTCTTCTTAGCTGTTACCTTCGACTGGGCATCTTTCTTCTTGAAGAACTTCCGCTTCTTACCTTGAAAATTCTAAACCTCAACCAGTTTCTCTTTTCCAAAAGTAGAAAGCATCTCTTCATTCTGAATAGCCATCTCATTAACAATATAACACGGATCCCGGAGGTTTGGCATGGTGGCTTTGGCGATCTTAGGATTTAATCCCCCTGATAAACTTATCATTCCTCCAAATGATAGTGTCTACAGTAGCATATCCGTAATGTGATAGCTCATCAAACTCTGTAGCATATTCAATCACAGATCTATCCCCCTGAACTAAATCTGCAAATTTCCTGAGCAATGCTAACTTGGCAACCTCTGATAGAGATCTTTCTTCGAACCTCCTTCGAAATTCAGCCCAAGTCAGGTCTTCCTCTGGCTCTCCTACGGTAACTTTGTTCCACCAAAAGTGTTGCTCTCTACAATTGCCTTGAAGCAAGTCTTATCTTCTGCATATTCATCAAGCTGGGATCTGCAAATATCCTTTCATAATGCAATAGCCAGTTCTCCACTCCTACTGCATCCTCGGTTCCCAGAAAAGGATTTCCTCCAAGACTAGTGTAATCTCTGCTCAGCTTAGCATAATTATTGCCAACTGGGGCCAACGGATTAGCTCCTCCAGCATTCCCTATAGCCACTCCCGCAGCTGCTTCTACTTGCATCATATTCATGAAGAATTGATATATTTTCCTTATATCAATAGGAGGAATCTTAGCATCAACATTGGCATTTGCATCTGGGTTTGCATTTTCCTATCGACCATGGTTGCTCCTAGTATTGGGTCGAACATTCCACTTGCTGATTTGGATCTTCCACCTTGACTCGCTCTTCCATTTCCTACCTCCATATCTTACTTTCCTACTACCTAAAATCCAATTTGTAAGATATAGAAGAACGTTTTAAGAGCATAGGGAATACATACTTAGTTATTTATAGCAAAGTACACATACGTTACTATAATGCTCACCCAAGTCCAACTATATTTTAGATTCATTAGATCATGCTTTAAAAATCTTTTAAGGTTTAAATTCCTTTTAAGTATGTAAACCATGCCCTGGTACCAACTTGTAGCATCCCGCCTTCTGAGGCCCAAAACTAACTGCTACTGATGTTGTAGTCATTCATGTTTGTTATTTCTTGGCAACCGAATGCGGCATAGTTAATATTGATACATAGGAACACAAGAATATGAAGAAAAAAATGAAACATCAACAAAATAGAAATTTTCATTTCTTATGAATTTCAATTTAAGATTTAATTACATAATCCCAGATGTTAACCACACTCAGATCACATACACATGTACAAAATACGATAAGAGTGACATATGAAGATGTCCCATTATGATGATCAAGAAACTAATAAATATGAAATTTACAGTTCTTAGTACATCATAGTGGAATACACATTTAGTAACAATTAAAAAGAGTATGGAACAAAATATATGGCTTCGGCACCATCCTTTCGAAAGCTCGATACATTAAGTAACACATTTGAAGGATAGCTTCGAAACCCATTTTGAAGCCATTGCCTTCGAAACCCTTGAATCTTTTCGAAGGCTTTAGAAAGTGGTTAGTGCAGGTTTAAAATAAAATCCACCTTTCAAATTGGTTGATGACTTCAATCCATTCAAAAGGCATAGGGATGGCAGAAGGGCTTAAACTTTATCGAAACTACCCTTTTTGTAAGCATTGATTTTAAAACTAAGTAATTCATTCAGAAGCTACCATTTAAACAAGAAGCAGCAACCCCTTTTGAAAGAAATTTAAAAAGACCCCTTCAAAATCATGTTTCGACTCCTTTGAAAGCATTTAGTAAAATAGGCAAGCGCATTTCGTTGGAAAATAAAAAAGGTCTCGACACCATGCCTTCCGCCTTTATCCAATCTACTACATACCAATGTGTTGATACCTTGTGTATTGGTTTCATCTTAGTTAGCTTCGACCTGGTAGGTTTCGACTAGGTTGAAGGCGAAAGCATAGGGTCAAAAGCTGCTTCTAAAAGAGGCGGAACCTACTTTTCTGGGTAAAGATGGATTTAATGTCATTTAAAGTAAATACTTTATAACTTACTTACCTATTTGTAAACATTTGAATGGTTGCCATAACTTTTCAAATTATTTACCAAAGTAACTGCTCATAATTTCAGACCTAAATAAGGATTAATTTAACAAATAAACCCGTTCATTAAGAAAAAAAAATTAAATCATTTAAGTCCTCCTTCCAAAATAATTTAATTTCCATAGCAAATCACTTACGAAAAATCCTCAATAATTATAGAGATTCACTTTCAATATGTTATCTTGCATATAAAAATTTCAGACCTAAAGTTCTCATACAATAACTGAAATTAATTTCTAAACCAAATTATCCATATTTTCCCTTGAAAATTCATGATAAAATTTTCATATCTTGGAAATTATAAAAATTAAACAACATCTCAAAAATCATATTTTACATAACATATAATTTCCTCATGGCATTTGAAATTCAATTTAAACGATTTTACCCTTGAAATTGTATATAAATAATTATCAAACAGTCTTGTTTGAATCAAACAGTCTTGTCTGAATCAAACAAACCATAAAAATCCAAGCATATCATTAATCAAAATCATCATAACAGTTTTAATCTTAAACCTGAAAATCAAATGATCATAAAAGCAAAATAGAGATGGTTTTGATTATTATTCACCTTGATTATGACATGACTTTGACATTTGTTTGAGATTAATTCTCCTTACTTTGATTCCTTAACTCTTGATTAATTTTCCCCTTTTCTTCCTAAGTGATGGCCGGCTATGCTTTTTCTTCCCTTACGTTTGTTTATGTTTTATAGAATGAATGTGAAAATGGAAATGAAACGTGGGTTTAAGGTATTAATGAGTTATGGTGCGTAATTTCTTATATGCCCTTGTGTTAATTAATCTCCTAATCAACATACAACCAATTATAAGCCCATTCTTTAATTGCTTAATTAAGCTCGGCCTCCATTCAAAATTTGCAAATCTCAATCCCCTTATCTCTTTAACGTTTACATTATTCTATTTAATTTATTTATTTAAATCTCCTGAATAATGTTATAAAAAAAATTAAGGGTGCTACAGGCTCCCCTCCTTAAAGAATTTCATCCTTCAAATTCAGCAAGGACTAAATACTAAACATAGCAATCATCTGTAATAGGTCCTAACAACCTTACTAGCCTACTTGAATAGAAACTATCTATATAAAGCTAATATAGACATACCTTTAAAGAAGAATATGATAAGTATCTCTAATCCTATCTTCTGTCTCCTAGTACAGTCCTTCTTGTTGCCTCTCCATTGAACTTTCACCAACTTGACTATCTTGTTCCTTAATCTTTTCTCATCTCTCGGTACAACCCAAACTTGTTGTCTAACAAAAGTCAATTTTGGCTCTACTATCAACTCTTCCAACCCTGTCAGAGGAATTGTACTCTTTGGATCATCCACATAATTACGAAGAGGAGACACATGAAACACATTATGGACACCTGCCATACTGCTCGGCAACTCCACATTGTATATGAGCTTCACGATCCTCTCTATAACTTGGAATGGACCAACTTATCTTGGTGTCAGTTTCCTTGACTTTTCAAATCGCATCACACCCTTCATCAGTGATACCTTAATGAAAACCTTATCTCCAACCAAGAAATCTAGATCTTTACACCTCTTATCTGCGTAACTCTTTTGTCTAGACTGAGCTTCCTTCATCCTTTCTCGCAGTAACTCAATCTTCTTTGTCGCCTCTCTAATCGGATCCAGACCTAAGACTAATCTATCTCCAGTCTCCAACCAACATGCTAGTGATTTGCAAGGCCTTCCATACGAAGCTTCAAAAGACGTTATTCCTATATTAGTACATTAACTATTATTATAAGGAAAACTCCACTAAGCATAAGTGATCATCCCAAGATCAACCAAAGTCCAATACACAAGCTCTTAGTAAATCCTCGAGTACCTTATTGACTATGTCGGCCCATCCGTCTGAGGGTGATACGCAGTACTCATCTTGAGCATAATGCCTAACATATCTTGTAGACTCTTCCAAAATTCACTAGTGAACATACCGTCTCTGTCACTGACTATACTCCTAGGAATTCCATGTGGTCTAATTGTGTTTCTTATGAACAACTTAACTAAAACAGGTGTCATCCTAGTTGACTTAACTGGAACGAAAGGGGCACTCTTGGTCAATCTGTCCACTATGACCCATATACTTTCATTTCCTTTATTTGACCTTAGCAACCCGTCTATAAAAGCCATGGATATCGAATCTCATTTTCAAACTGGAATCTCTAAAGGTTGAAGCAACCCACTCGGCTTTTGATGTTCGACCTTCACTTGTTGGCAGTTTGCACACTGCCTAACCCATAAGACAACATCCCTTTTCATATCTTGATACATCTTAGTCTCTCTAAGATGAATCATAAAGTTGGACCAATGACGTTCTCCAAGAACTTCTTTCCGTAAGTCCTCCACATTTGGAATACAAAACCGTCCCTTCTTTCTCAACCATCCTCTCTGGTTAAGACTAAAATCCTTTAAATCATCGATCTCAGTTCCAACCTCAAGCCTTCTAATCCTCTCGGCTAATAATGGATCCTCCTTTTACTTAGAAGCAATCCTTTCGATTAACATTGGTCAAATTTCTAAACAGGGACAACATGGGGTGCTCTGACTAAAACTAGAAGTTGATATTAACTACGCGCTACAAGTAGTCAAAGCTTCTAAATGTTTCCATTCTGCCAATATAGCAAACACCATATTCTAACGTCCTTTGCTAAGAGCTTCCTCTACTTTATGAAACGACCTGGATTTTTTTGCCATCTGATTTTGGGATGATTAACTGATTTTAATTTTTGTAATATTAATTCTTATAAGTCGAATAGGTAAATTCTGGTTTATGAAATATCTATATATATATATATATATATATATATTCTAGAGTATTTGATTTAAAAGTTTAATAAGCTAAATTCTGGGAATAATTTAAATAGACTTCATTTCTAAAAATAGGAAATATTATATAAATGTTTGTATATGCAAAAATTATGCTATAAAATTAAAATAATATATATATAAGAATAAATACTTGTAAATAGTTTTGTTATGTATGTATGCTAAAATATAGTGTATATGTAATAATTTATACAAAGAAAAAGTAACTTAGGCATGTTAATTTATGTTAAAAGCAAAATATGCACATATAGTCAAAGTATAGAAAATCTATGTAAATATTTATATGAGCATGTATACACATAAGGGAACATTATGATAAAATAGATCAACTCAAGCATGAAATAAATCAAATCTTTCACTCAATTTTCAAATCATGCCTTCATATTTTCAAAGCAATCAAAGAAATAAAATATATAAAATGAAGCCTTGTACACGAACAACGGCTTCAGCCTCGCGACCAACCTGACCGTCTATATATATATATATATATATATATATATATATATATATATATATATATATATATGCCACTATATTTTGCTCACGTATATCATTCAACACAATTAAAACAAAAGGAGGAAAAAAGAAGAGTTTTACATTAAAACTTTGTAGAAGCTAGGCACTTAAAAGCTTTATGAAGTAAATCAACAAGAAGCGGTATCTTCTTTTTCAAAAAGCTTGTGAGTAAAACCAAACCCTTTACTTACTGGAAAAACTATGTGTGTGTATATAAATATATATATATGTTTGTAAATTTGGGTATTTGTATTTTGTCAAACATTTATGTGCTAAATAAGTATTTATGACTTCCATATGTGTGTTAAATCAAGTTTGAATGCCCTGCAAAAACTCACATTAATAAGTATAATACTCTGTTCTTTTTAAAAGTTAATAGCTTGCAACCTCTGAAAATCACTATCTCTTAACCTAGTTAGTATTAGGTTATGATTCAAAAAAAGAAGTTGGTTGTTTTCAATTGTAGATTTTTCCAAAATTCGTTTCATTTGTTACTATGTAACATAGAGGAAGCAAAGCTTATTTTACTATAAACGAGTTTGAAATGACAAAAATTCGAATGGCATAATTTAATCAATCGATTATATGAATGCATTTTTTATCGAAAATGATGATTTTTAGAAGTGATTTGTTAATTTTTTTAGTGGTGTATTTGGTGAGATAAAGGAAGGTGATCGGATATAGGTCTTTGGCCAAATTATTGCGAGGGGCTCGGTTTCGTGGCTTTCCATTTGGCACGAAGGAGGGTGAGGGGATGGCGCGTTCATGAAAAATGGAACGGCATTTTTCTGGTGCTTGTGATGGCCAGGAGAGTGAGTTTTAGGGTGTAGGGCTTCTTCGTTTCTGTGTTCGCCTCTTGATTAACCGCAGCGTGGAGAGGCGAGGTAGGGGTGCGTTCCGGGGGGGGGAAATGAGGAGGAAGAAATGGCATATCTCTCAGTGAAGTGTGGTAGCGGATGGTGGTGTATGGTGGCTTGACGAGGCGTTGGGGTGGTTCGGTGTTGGTTCCACGATTTTGGGTTCAAGTTCGGATTTTTGAACGTTGGCTTCGTTAGTGGTATCGAGGGGTGGAACATGTTGTGTAGATCGAGGGTGACTCACGGTGATAGTCGGCGGCGAGAAGTAGGCCGAAGGGGATGTGTACGTGTGCATGGTTGTGTGGTCATTTTGCTCATGCACGTTTCTTGCCTGGGTTCGAATAAGAAAGGGAGGAAAGGAATTAAAGTGGGAAGAAAGAGGGGTGTTGGGCTTGAAGGGTTTGGGCCGTGTTTTTGTTTGGGTAGGATTGTTTTCTTTTTTTTATTGGGCCAGGTTCAAGGTTTTGGGCTGGTTAGTTATTTTTTAAGGGAAAATTAACTTAACCATTTTATTTAAGAGTCTAAATTTTTTAAAACAATATATCTATCCCATTTCGAATGAAATTGACGGATCGATTTTTATGTCAAGTCCTACCGTCCAATACTTCCACCTAAATAATATTATTGAGTTTCTGTAAGTGCAAATATTTTATGATTAAATATTTAGGGTAAATAAATAAGTAATTTCTTGTTTAAATTAATTATATGTTAATAAATTAATTAATTATTAAATTACCTATTTTAGTTTTTAATTATTTTACTTAGTCTCTTCGATTAATAAGTAATTTAGATTGAAATATATAAATCGACTCAATTATGAGACTAACCCAATTCCAAATTGTAAACTGATTGAATGTCAATTATAAATTGTTGATTAAGTTAATGATCTATGTTAACCAATTATGTTCTCAATATTGATTTCAATTATCTATTGTCAGTGTCATTTGGTAGCCAAACGAATTTAAATGGTTAGAATGAAATGTTGACTCGTTTTATTTGGAATAAGCATATGTAATAAATTCCCATATGTGAATATTGACACTCTGAATATGAATTGTTTATTTTAAACAATTTGGCCTTTTAAATTTATTGTTTGGATTCGATGAGACCTGGATCGGTTACCTGCATTATCCTGAACCATTTCGATCAAATAACCACCCCGAACCTTTATGGTTTGATTATAGAGTCTAATATGTTGGGATTTAATTAATTTAACAAATTTGTTATTTTAATAAGTATTTTATACTTAGACACCATTACAATATCACTTTTTTCTGTAAAAAATTTTTGATTATCGTAAGATTAAAAACCCATCGTGTATATGTAACGCGGTCTTACGAGTTACCTTGGTTTATTCGAAAGATTTTGATAACTTAAGTATTTTAATTAAGTGTGTTTTACTGACGCCAGTTTCCAGCCGGACTCGGGTGTTACTTTATTGTAATGCTTGGGTCAGACCGAGTATTACAGATTTAGGTTAGGTTGCTTCGGAGCTAAGGAGACGAGATGGATAGAAGAGACGTATTACACGTATTTCAATTATATTCTGCTGTGCATTGTTGGCTGTATATTCAGCATTTTGAGGAAAAGTTATTGTAACTGTCCAAATTTGTATGTTGATGATTGTACTCTGATATTTTGTATATATATTAAAATTTTCAGTTTTTATTATGTATAAAAAGCTGTTATTATATTATATATTTTGTTTCGCTGCAATTGTGAGATTCTATGTAGTTGTTATTTCTGTTCTTCTTTTATCTCCGTTTTTCTTAAACCCTAACAATCTTGTATTTCCGGCACTCGATTGTTTGGCACTCTATACATTGAACTTATTAGTGTCGATTTTTTAGGGTCGAAAATCACTCGATCATTACACTTTATTTCCTTTCCTAGGAGTATACTCTGTACCAAAATCAAAAGCTGCTAAAAACTCCAGCCACCTTTGTTGTCTCGTATTCAACTCCTTTTGAGAAAATAAATACTTTAAAGACTTATGATCCATGTATAGCACAAATCTCTCTCCTAAGAGATAATGTCTCCAAATGTTCAATGCAAAGGTCACCACAGCTAACTCCAAATCATGAGTAGGATATCTCACTTCATGCGGTCTAAGCTATCATGAAGCGTAGGCAATAACTTCACCCTTGTGCATCAACACAACTCCTAGTCCAGTTTCACATGCATCGGTATACATCACCAACCCTTGGTTTCCTTCTGGAACTACTAACACTGGTGCGTTGGGCAACAAATGCTTTAACTTAAAGATGCTTTCTTACATTTGTCGGACCAGAAAAACTTCACATCCTTACTGATCAACTTGGTCAAAGGCGCCGCTATCCGTGAGAAATCCTTGATGAATCTCCGGTAATAGCCTTTAAGTCCAAGAAAACTTCTAATCTCAGTCACTGTCTTTAGTCTCTTCCAATTATTAACAGCTTCAATCTTATCTGGATTGAATGACAAACCTTGCTTTCATACCACGTGACTAAGAAACTTAACCTCTTTCTTCCAAAAATGACACTTGGAAAACTTTGCTTTTAGCTAGTGCTGCCTCAGGGTCTCAGGCACTACTCTAAGATGATCTTCATGCTCTCTTTCATACTTAGAGTATACTAAAATTTCATCTATAAACACCAATACAAACCTATCCAAGTACTCTCGAAAAACTTGGTTCATCAAATCCACGAAGAAAGCAGGTGCATTCGTTAACCTGAATGGCAATACTAACCACTCATAGGAACCATACCTAGTCCGAAATGCTGTCAAACGAATATTGTCCCGTGCTACTCTTAACTGATGGAAACATGTCGCCAAATCCAATTAGAAAAATGCTCTAGCTTCACTCAACTGATCAAATAGGTCATCAATTCTCTGCAAAGGATGCTTATTCTTAATCGTCCTCTCGTTCAACTTATAATATTCGATACACATCCTCAATGACCCATCTTGTTGCTTCATGAACACCGCGGCTGCTTTCTAAGGCTAACTGTTTGGTCTAATAAAATTCCTTCCTTCTAGATCCACTAGCGACACCTTCGATTCCTTCATCTCGGTCGGTGTCATCCTGCCAGGTGGTCTACTCACAGGTTCAACTCCTGGCACAAGATCTATCTGAAAGTCGACAGCCCGTTTCGGTAGTAGTCCTGTAACCGACTCAGAAACATCTGCAAACTCTCTTGCTACCCGAACTCGATTTGAATCTTCTCCTCCTTCCGTAGCACTTAACAAAGAACAACTACTTCGGTCAGAATTCTCCACTGAGAATATAATTCGATTATGACTCTCAGGGTGTCTTAGTGGTATTTCCCTATCTTGACAAAATAACCTAGCCTCATACTTACCCAGCCAATCCATACCCAAAATGATCCTAAAATCTATGAAATCAAAAACATACATACTACATGCAAACTTATGACCTGACAATTCTAATTCTAACAGGTCACATCTCATCCCTAGAGTCGCATACCTTCCTATTGGATTTGCAACCCTTAAGGAAGTAACTAGGTTGTAGCATCTAAACATAACCTATCAACCAAACACTGAAATATAAATGAATGTGATGCATTGGTATCGAATAGTAGACTAACCGGTATACTCTAAATCTAAAGCATACCTTCCATCACAATCTTCCCTTTTTCAACTGCAGTAGGCCTGGCAGATGATGGACCAATAGCAAAGACGTTTCTGTCATTCTTCCTGACTGGTTACGGACACTGATTCTTATAATGCCTAACTTGGTCACAATTGAAGTACTTCACTCCCTTCTTTTCTATACCCTTCTTCCTCTTGCCTAATAGGCACTAATGAGCATAATGACCTTTCTTGTCAAACTTGAAACTGACTAAATCAGCCTTTGCCTTCTTAGCAGCTACTCCCTTTTGGGCTTACTTCTTCTTAAAGAATTTTCTCTTCTTTCCTTAAGAATCCTGGGTTTCAACCGGCTTTTCTCTCGCATAAATAGCAAGCATTTCCTCATGTCAGATTACCAACTCCACAACTACAATACAAGGATCACAGAGATGTGATAGGGTTTCCCTATCAATAATGGGTCTCAATCCTCGAATGAACCTCTCTTCCTCCTAATGACGCTGTCTATGGTAGCATACCCATATCGGGACAACTCATCAAACTTAGCAGCAAACTCGATCACCAACATTTCTCCCTGCACCAAATCCATAAACTTTCTCAATAATTTTGACTTGGAAACTTCTGAAAAAAACCTATGCTCAAATCTCCTTCAGAATTCTACCCAACTCAACTCTTCTTCCAGAACTATGGCATAACACTATTCCACCAATGAAGCACTGCCCCTTGCAACTGCCTAGAGGCCAGCCTCCTCTTTTGCTCATCATCCAAGCCTAAATCAGCGAAGATTCTCTCATAATGCAAAAGCCAATTCTCCACTTCTATGGCATCCTCTGTTACCATAAATGGCTTCCCACTAAGAGTGGTGTAGTCTCTACTTAACTTAGTATAGTTATTCCCAATTGGAGCCATAGGATTAGCTTCTCCAACATTCCCAGCAATTTCAGCAACAGCTTAAGCTTGCATCAGATTGACGAAGAACTGATACATCGTCCCCATATTTAGTAGTGGATTTCCAGCATCCACATTGGCATCCACATTTAGGTTAGTATTAGCCTGTCGACCTAGATTCCTCCTGGTGGGTCGAGCATTTCCATTGGTTGTGGTGCTTCATACACCGATATTTCCTCTTCTGTTTCTTGCCTCCATATCTTCTTTCTCATAAATCTTGTAACGACCCAGAATTTCAGTCATTTGAAATTCATATATTTAATTGATTTTAAATATTTGCAAGTTAATTTTATAAGTTAAATAACTTATATTTCGAATATCTGGATTTAATTGGATAATTAAATTGTTAATTTAACATTTGAAATTGTGTAAATAATTTGAATTTGGATTTAATATGAATAAAAATAATTTATAAAGTTGTATTAAATTCTATTTGAATTAGAATGATGTTAGAGAACTTTTAAAATTGAATTAAAAGTTAAATTTTAGAAATTGAATATTTTAATATTTAATTAACGTGTAAAAATGGTTATTTTTCAAACAGTTTCGGATTTCGACAAAAAACAAGTTTCATTGGATCCGTAACGTTATATTATTGTAAGGTTTCAAATTTCGTGTCAATCAGATTTATGGTTTGTCCGTGGCAAGCTAAAACGTGTAGAAACCTGTTTAAGTGAATTTTAGAATTAAATAGTCGATTTGAAAACCTATCTTTCAAATATGATCTAATTGGCTTTCGATATAAATTCCATTACGTTCGGAATAGGGGTAAAACATTATAAACGCCTGGTGGCACATTTCGTTTTGAGTTCAATTTTTTTTTGGATGAATAGTGTTTTGAAAATTTTCTATAAAAGGACCTCAATTCTTCACATTTGCAAAACCCTAATACAAACTTGGGCAGGCTGCCACTATCGAAGCCAACGGCCAAAAACAACCAATCTTCTCCCCCTCTGATTTCCTCATCCATGCACTTTTAGGCAACGACATCAACTAGAAGAATGAAGATCTTAGCAAGCTCTACAACCTGAATGGTCATGATCAAGTATTACGTAGCCAATCGATGGCAAACCTCGTCTAAATGTCATGTGTTCGAGCACTTTTTTCGTGGTTGATGGGTGACCGAGTTCGTCGATATTCGAGCCGGTAGTTGAGCAAGTGATGGTCGATCAAATGAAGTAGGCCGAACGCCTTCAAACTTCAAGACGTGGTCGCGTTAATTCAGGGCACATGGCGGCTTTGGGTTTTGTTCGACGTAAAACCTGGTGATGAAGAAAAAGGGCCGATCGGCTTGGATCTAAGCAAAGAAAATCTAATGGCAGGGGAAAAGGAGGTTCAAAAATAAAAATAAATTTGTAAATTGATTTATATTAAAATTTGTATAAACTTTGTAACGCTATAACTTTTTCATACAAGGTCCATTTCGCACGAAACGAATTGCATTGGGTTCATATTGACAAGCACTACGTTATGGAACTGATTGGGATTTATTTGAGCTAGTAAAAATTTTGGTTGAAATTAAACGTTTGTTTAATTTTAATCGAAATAAATCGCTAGCACAACAACTACAATCAATATGAATACAACTCACACTTTCTGACTCACTGATATTTTTATATAAGTGAGAATAAATTTTATTTATAATGTTTAACGATTGTTTGGATGATATATGATATATTGTATATATACTGATTGGTATTTGGATATATTCCTGCCTATTGGAGTAGATGAGACTATATACATTCTCATGTATGAGAGGACGACCCTTTGTACGTACGTCTTTCTCAAAGCGGACATTGTACATACATTTCTAATATGTATATTTGTTGCAGGTGACAAGTTGGAGGGATCCAACTGGATTCCTCAACGGTATTGATTTTATTTACAGATATTGTGATATATTCTGTTATCATATGATATATGATGTTTTGGTTGTCGTGATTGATGTATTTAGTGTTGTTGCAGCACTGGGCCTATTTTTGGAATTTTAAAAATGTTTAAGTGATGATTTCCAAATTTAAAAGGATTTTCAAGTGATTTTGAAAATAGATATTTTGTTAATTTTTGAATTATTAAGGAATGGATTTATTTGAAATGAATAGAAGTTATAATTTTTATGTCATAAAAATTATGATTTCTATGAAATATAGTAAATTATATTTTTTGGAATATAAAGTTGATAAATTTGTAAAATAGTTTAAAGTGGGATTTTGAATGGTTTTATATATTAGATTTATAAAATTGACATTTTATAAATAAAAATTATGGAATTGTAAAGGATTTTTGTAAATGTTAAAATGGAGTTATAAATGGATTTTATAAGCGAATAAGATTTACGATTTGTGAACTTATAAAATGAATGAATTTGTAAATAAAAGAATTATAAGTAAATTAACTTATAATTTGGATTTGGCATATAAATGAGATAATGGATTTGCATATAAATGAGATAAATGGAATTTGTTAATAAAGGAGATTTATAAATTGAAGTTTTTTATAAAATATAAATGTGATTTAAAAACATTGTTTTACAAATTCGAAGTCGATTGAATTTGATATTTTAAATATAGAAGTATATTAAAGGAATTGTATCAACGATTTTGGATAGTGGATTATCCTTTAATAAATGTGTAGAAATATTGGATTAGGTAAATCAAGTATATTCACGATTTTGAATAGTGAATAATCATTTAAATAAATAAATATTTTTTGGGAAATGATATTTTAAATGGAATAAAATGATTTGAAGGTGTTTTAAAATGTGTTAAGTATCGAATACATAGATTTCAACATTTATTGTTGAAATAGACGTTTTCGAGAAATAAGGAACTGATGGACTATAACACTATTGTTATAATAAATGATTTCCGAAAGGAAATGTTTTGTATAGTATATGGGATTTATATATCTATCTAATCTTCGAATCCCTATACTAGTGATTTTGGGTTGTTATAACGATGTTTTACACAGCATTCATTTTGACCCAAATAAATGTGTTCAAAGAGAATGTTTTCCTTATAGAATAAAATATATACTTAATCGTGATTTAAGTATATGAAATATTTTCTAAGTGTTGAAAATAAATTGATCTGTGAATTACGTATTGTTAAACGAGTAAGTGGAAATGTTTTCCAATATAGAAATTGAAATGGTTTTGAGAATATATCTTTTTAAAGATAATTTGAAGTGAATATTTGGCAAATAGTTCAATTAATAAAAGATTAATTAAAAGGGCCTAGTGATTGCTTAAGGTGCTAAATATTTTTTTGTTTGATAGTTAAATAACCGACTGTCAAATTTGGCCATTTTAGTTCCTCGATTTTATGTGGGAACTATTTAGTCGTACACTTAGTATGTAGCCATCTATGTAGGCTTGATTATCGTTTGTGTTGAGCATGTTGATTCGTATAGTGCAGAGTATTACTTCAATCTATCGAGCTTCCTTCTTGGTCCGAAGGATAGCAAGTTGAAAGTTGGAGACGTGATAAGTCTATGAGACATAGTTTCTATGTGAGGTTGAGAAATGCTCTTGCATTGTTAGTGCGAAGAGACCGGGATAAGATTTACCTGAAAATCACTTCGGACCAACATTTATTCGATGATTGCGCAGGTTGGTTATGATGATATTGATATTCAGGATTTTGATAGTGGGGGACTGCTTGTTGATAGTTTGGGGTTAAAATTCCAATATACATCCAGTAGCAGTGGTTTCTTCATTATGAAATATCCAATGCGAGGACTATATGCTACTAATCGTAGGGATTTCCGACAGGATGTGGTAGGAAAGTACCTTTGGTTTGTCCTGTTCCTAGACAACTTGTATGGACATTTGTCTAACGTGGCATTTCCAAAGATTACAAACATTGGTTTTTACAAACGTACATCAGTGGTGGCGGAGAAGGCAACTTCTCTTAGCTTAACACCCTCCTTGAGACGTATGAGCTTAAGGGTTATATTTTTGTGGAAGGCAATTAGTAGTCAACGGAAATGGTCTTGTGGCATTCAAAGTGATGTGATTGTGATATATGAAACTTAATCATTACCTCAAGCCTCATCAACCGGAAATGACCAAAATAGGGTTAGATGCGACAAGGCTAAGTGGGTCATTCCCAAGTAGGATATGATCATTCTCTTCTAGATATATCTTTACACGGTATGACGTCGTGTATCTGATTATTGTGGTTTGTATGCTTCGAGGGCCCTCGGTAAAGGTCGGTAATGAACAGAGGATGACATATTCAGTACCATCTAGTTATATAGGTGGGCCGGTCTTGTGTTGGTAGAGGACAGATGTTCTGTGCCTCGGGACGTCCATCTAGAGGTGCACTCATTTGGAGGGTAATCCCTTTACCTGGTCATTTGTATGGAAATTCAAACTCTACTGTGTATCTGCCATTTTGATTGTACTACCCATTTTTGGCTATATGCTGGAATTTAATCAATGTAACAATTTGGTTATAATTAATATTATTTGTATACTAGACACTAGTTGTAACGACTCGAAATTTTCGACCTCAAAAATTCGACACTAATATGTTCACTATAAAAGTGCCGAGTAATCGAACGCCGAAAATCCCAAATTGTTAAGGTAAAGAAGAAAAGAGGTAGAAGAAGAACAGAAAACAAAACACAGAATCCACATTCACAGCGGATCAAAATATAATATCAAATAATAGCATTTATACAAGAAAAGCTGTAATTGCAATTTACAACAATATATCAGATTACATCAATGCACAAATAAACTGGACAGTTGAATCAACTTGTCCCAGACTACTATCAAAACGATCTCAAATACATCGCGGTATACTACACACGTTCCTGCCATCTAGCTCGCCTCCTAAGTTCCCGAACGTCTTAACCTAAAAATATGTTATACTCGGTCTGACTTGAGCATTACAATAAAGTAACACCCGGGTCAGGCTGGAAACCATTGTGAGTAAACCCAAATAATTTGAAATACAAAGTTATAGAACTTGTTTGAAAACCAGGGTAACTCGTACCTTTCTACGAGTTCTTAACTTATTATAGTCAACCACTTATTACAAACAATATCTAAGAACTTGTTATTCGGTTTAAATGGCCATGTTACTTAGTTTATTCTATTCCAGCCTATATGATTCTAAAGTCAAATCCAAAAAGAATTATTTTAGATTACAAAACGAAGTGGTTTCGGGTATTTACTGATACCCGACCCCGGTCTCTTTGAATCCAACACCATTTTAATCTAAGTTGTTTAAGTGAATACAATTCAATTTGTTCAGAGTAACATATTCACACAACGATTCCATTACAGATAGATAATCCATATTATCACAGCTCAACCCAAACATATCATATCACATAGCATTACAAGTCACATATCAGAGATATCAAATAACCCAAGTCATTCAATATAATAAATCATCCATAAGCAAGATTAATTAGTTGTTCAATTCCTACTTAATTTAGTTTAATCTCCAAATAAATTAAATTAATTACCTTTAAATCCTTCTTACTTAACATTGATTAATTACAAAGCATTTATCATCACTTTAATCAATTAATGAAATCAACTAATCAACCTTTAATTATTAATCATTAATTAATTAACCTTTAATTATTAACATTGATTAATGATCCTTCGATTACTTCCATTAATTAATTAACCTTTAATTAATTAGATTAAGTAATTATTCATTTAGTTAATTACATTCAATAATTATCCATTAATTAACTACATGCAGTAATTATTACTTAAGATCTTAATTAATTAAAAGATAAACCATTTATCTGTATTAATTGCTTAAATCATTTTTAAAATCTTATTTAAATAAATCTTGGAATTAACTTATCATTTACATATAAAATAAGAACATTTTACCTTTATAATTAACTACTTAATCACATACTTAAATTAAGTTAAAAATAAACTTAAGAATTTAACTTAAAAAACCTAAGTAAAATAAATCATACAACTTTCTTAAACCAATTATTTAAAAGCATTTAATATATAAAGAATTAGATTTAAGAAATAGTTTAAACTAGATTCATTTTAAATTTAAAACTTGCTTTTATTTAAAACTTAAAACTTTTATAATATTACCCGAGTCCAACCGGGTATGTACTCGAGCCCAGACCCAAGAAAATTCACTTTTCCTTTTTAAAACTAGTTTTAGTTTTAAGTTCAAAATCTGTTATACAAGAAAACACTCACGCACATCAACCCGAAGCAATACTCGAGAACAACATAGCTACCCCGAGTTCTCCCTCGAGCCAACCTTCTTCTTCCCAAACCACTGACTCTAGACCCCTCGTGCACGTGCACGCCTGAATTTCGCCACTCCGACCATCGCCGATACCCCCAACATGTCGACGTTCACCTACACCTTTGATCCCGACCACCCAAGGTTCAACACAAACCAAAAACTGAAATTGAGCTATCACGATCAAACTGGAACAGCACCCCTTATCCAAAAACCACCTCGACCCGACGCTGCCGACCACCAGCAACCACGAAACTTCGTCCACACCTTCGCCAACCAACCTCGCATCCTTTCCACCATCTTCGATGAACTCCGATGCTCCAGAGACGACGCAGGAATAAAAAATCCAGCCTCGACCAAACCTAGTACTTAAACCCTAAAACTTCGTCGATCGGCCACCCCGTGGATGATAAATCCAGCGAGTAATTTTCCCTAGCTCGCCTACTTCCTCGCCTCCTCCAGTAGCGAACTCGAGACCTCACCACCCTCTGATCACCAACAATTGCCCAAAATTCCTTTTCTGATCAACCATGAATTTCTCACTCCAAACCAAACTAAATATCCTAATTTTACTTTTAAAAATCATGATTTTCGAAAACAAACATGGTGAGGTTGGTGAATTCAAGAGCCGTGATGTTTGAATTTAACATGTTTTTAAGTTTCCACTGTCTTTCTTAATTTCCAGATAATATTGAAACATATTTTCTTAGAAATATTTTTTAAACTTAGTTTATGTTTAAACAAACATATCTTGTTTAAATATCACAGCCTATAAGAGATTAAATAAGGAGATTTTGAATTTTGACTTTGTTTTAAACCCTTTAACTTGAAAACAGAGATGAATATATATATCCAGACATGCGCACTTATCCATCTTCATATTTATAAACATGCAAGCCTAATCTTCACTCATGCAAACAATTATCACATCATTATTTTATATATCCATTACATACAACAAATTAAAACAAGTATTAGTTTTGTTTACTCACCTGTTAATTTTAAAACAGAGAACAAAGAACTTATACTTGGGAAAACTGGAATGCTTGATGATCTTTGAACTGGAAATCTTAGTTGAGTTGCTTAGTTGAGTTGATATCTTGTATTAAAACTGGGCTAAATTTGCTTGATCAAGTTGAAAGGGTTGTTGCTTTAAATTCTCGGTTTGTTTATTTTTACAGGCTTTGTTTTCTTTGAGTTTTGGGAAAAAAGAATGAAAATAGAAAAAGAATAGAGAAGAGGATGGTATAGATATTTATAGCTTGATTTATCTTTTTTTTTTTAAATGAAAAGACAATAAATTACATGACACTTGTAATTTGCATGATAATATTTGCTTAAATTTGTTAAACTACATGCTATAAATCTTACAATTGTATTTTGCATGTATTAATGAATTTTTAATATGTTTTTATAAATCTTTATATTTATTTTCTATTTAGTTAATATATTTTCTTTATTTATTTTTATAAAATCTATTAAAGAAAATAATATAAAGCTAATTATATACTAATAAAAATCATATATATATATATATATATATTATTTTCAAACCCAATTTATTTGATTTTAAAATATTTATCATTTGAATTCAAATTCAAATTCAATTAAAAATAATCAACTTACATATATATACATATAAACAAACACATAATTATTCTTCTAAAATTTAACTTGAAATAGCTTTTGAAAATTATTATATTAAGTTCAAAACATAACCTCCCAATTATAATATATATATATATACACACACTTATAATTTTCAATATAATAAGGTTTGCACGTATCTAGTTATAAATATCTATTAATTTACTATAGGATTTATCATTTCCAAATATTTATAATTCGGCATTTATCATAGTTTCAAATCCATTTATATATATCCAGATATCTTTAATTGTTAGAAATTTATCTGTTCAACTAAATAGAACCAGATAATTATTCAATTGTCAGATGTTCAAAAATTCGGGTTATCACATTCCTCCCCCTTTTAAACATTTCGTTCTCGAAAAGGGCGTAGCCAGAATTTATTTAAAATACTTATCATCAATTAAATTACCTTTCGAACATTTTTAACTCTTTTACTTTAATTTTTTTTTAAAACACTTTAAAAATCTACATAATATTACCAAAATAGTTTTTATAAAAATACTTTTTATAACTCGATGTCTCACCACGTCCATCCTCGTTCTCACATAAATTCGGTCATACGTTGATCAGGCGTAGGACTGAAAATCTATAAGTACTTAGCAGACCCGTTTTCAACACCCAGTGGAAATACTTGAAAAATATTTTGGCGAAAATATAGGAAATACGTTTAAAAATATAGAAACATTTTTGGTGAGAATGCTCTGGAAATCATCACCCCCTCCATGGTCGTAGTTAACTCGAAAATCGACATCCATACTTCACTCGTATTCGAATGCCGCAGATTCAAGCGTTCGAATCCGATTCGCCGGAGCTTATAACACATCAAGTACAACAACACAACGAAAGAAAAATGAATAATACCATTGATACACAATATTTGCTACAACAGATTGATACAAATGCTATCAACTACTATCAGAGACAAGATACAGTAGCAGAAAGAGATAATTCCAAAAGATAATATCTTCAGAAGCCCTCAAGATAGATACTCCAACATATAGCGACGTCATTGCCAAAGTTTCAAAAACTCCAATCCAAAAGCAGTTATATCCAAATCACAAGCTCGAACCACCAAAATGTTTTCCAAACGCGAAACGAGAAACCCCCATCACGATGTATTAAGCAAGGTCGATCCAAGTGAAACAAATACTATCGCCGAATCCAAAGGTTGGGTGCTATCGAATCTACTCCTACTATTTATCTGAAAAACTCAACTCTAGAGTGCTCGTGTGGAAAATTGTAGGCACCCAGAGTTTAGGAAGGGAACATGTAACGACCCGTAAATTTAACTGGTTTTAATAACGTTATTAATTGAAATTTTGTGGAATTTTGAAATACAAATTTGATATTTGAAATGCGTCTAGTTAAACATAGCAACTGGTAAATTTTCGTCCGAAAAAATGAAGTTTATTTTTGTGCGTAAATTTATTTCAATTTAATCAGTTAAAAATCGATGAAAGAAAACGTTTTCGAAACCTAAATATTTTTACATAGAAAAATTCTACATAATCTTCTGAGCAAGACGTCATTTTGCGTTTTTTCAAATTCGGACTTCTTTAGCTCCGTCGCTCTTATTTTTCTACGATTTTGCTGCATTTTGCGTTAGTAGAAAATTCGAATTTTTATATTTCAATCGTACCACTGATATCTGTATACCATTTTGATTGTTTCATCATGCCGATCTCAGCGGTATATTCTGTCATGTATTTCGGTATCTGGTGCACGACTAAATGTACGAAACAGTTATCCGTATAGGTACCGTTTTCAATCTTTTGGTTCCATCTTTCATTTGTCCTGGAGAAACGAGCAGCCGTTTTCTTTTAATATAATTACTTCATTCAACGGTCTGCTACTCTTCCCTAGGTTTAATATGTGTGTGGGTTCCTTGAATTCTATCTTTTCCTTTTATCTTCATACCATTTTATGAGAAGCATATTTTTAAGAAAAAGTAACATTCTGTTATGAAATGAAACATTTCTTCTCCATCTCTCTTTTGCATTTTATTCTACTTCATTTTAAATTTTCGGCCGCACAGCTCCTCTCTCCCACCTCCGTTTTTCCTCCTTCCACTACGGCTCCCACCATCTCTCTTGCCCCATCACTGTGCAAACCTGACCACATCTTCCACTCGAACGGCCCACCTACCAGCCTCACCATCTAGCATCGCAGCCATGTTAGTTTGCTACACGTCCACTTTTTCCCTCAGCCTCTTTCCCTTCACATAAGTTGTACCTCTCCATATTTGCCGCCATCGTCCACATCACGACCCTCCCCTATAGCCGAACATGTAAACCTCCAGATTGCGAGCAACTCCATCCGCCTCGGCCATTCTCTCCAACCCGCTTAAGCTCCGATCCACCTTCCATCAGCATAGCCACACTTTCGAGCTCCCTCCACCACTGACAAACGAAGCCATCTGCCATTTTTTCCTCCAATCGAGCTCTGTAACGGTAGCAGCCTCAAATGCATATGTATATACATAATTCGTATATATATGGCCATGACACTTCACCTTGCATTGATGATGTTAGTTGTATTAACCGACATATATTGTTTATACGGTGATAATAAGGTTATATCCAGGTATGAGTTGTTTATAGATAATAGTGTGTTCTAAGGGTATTTGTATATAAATTTTCACAGTTAATATATGTTAGTATATAAACAGTTTATAAATAAATTTGGGTATAAGCTGTATTTTCTTATAAGCTATAGTGACATTAGTATAAGCTAGATATATAGATATAATAGTATACGTGTGAGCTATATTAGTTTGCATTATATATAGTGTACAATAATGTATTTAGCTACATACGTGACACATAAATAGTCTGTATATGTTGTCGTGAATTTCTAGTCTACATACTTGATTTTTCTTAGCTTATATAAATAAATATATATGTGGGTCCGATTTTTGTTTTCTTACGGTTAACGTGTAAACACATTAAGTTATTTATTCATCATAAATGTAATCCAGTTTTGGGTATAAAATATTTGCAGTTTCGTATTTATATAATACAATATATAAAAGCTTATATATGTTAGTCCTATATATTTGACTTATTACTGATACAAAGTTAAATTTTGTGTGTGCATATATATATAAGATTTTGCACATGATGTTGTTTTAAAAATATACGTTGATTTGAAAGTTATACTAGATTTTTTTTAGTATATGTTTCTAAATTTGTTTGTATAAACATGTGTATATAATATAGATATTTGTTTTGTTTAGAATCTGCATGTACATATCATTGTCTGCATAGTGTATTTGTTTTAACTATTGACCTTAAACTGAATACATATACAGTTGTTTTAATTTTGAAACATGTATAGACTTTAAACTAAAATTTTGTATATATAAGTTTATCTAAGTTGTGTATATCTTGAGTCTTAATTCGTTTTAAGTATAATAAGTTGAATCACATATATATTTATTCTAATGTTTGTTGTATTGATTTTAATAAGGTAATAATAATAATACAATATACTTTTTTTTCTGTTATATAAAAACTGATTTTGATTCTTGATTTCTAATTTATCAGTTGTCCGTCGAATTCGTGCCAATCTTGCTTTGCCTCGAAATCCGTGCTTGGATTCATATCTCATCTCATTCCGTATCTATCTTCTCTAGCCTCGGAAGGTGAGCAATCACTCACGATTAATGTTCTTTTATTTATTAAATTTGATTTCAATTGAAACGACAATTGAAATATACCGATGTTAGTTATTTACACTGTTATATGTATGTTATTACATGTATCAGTTCACCTGTGACATCTAACACCATTATTTGTTATAATCCAGTTTGGTTGATAAATGATTGATTGTTTGTGGTTCACGTTGGACGTAAAATTGCTAATGTTGTAAGTGATAAATAATTTGAAATTGAAATTGACGTAGGATAGTTAGATTTGATATATGTGTTAAATTTGATTAGATGACATTTTCATAATATGACCCCTTCAAATGTTTAAATAAATTGACATATGGAAATATGGTTAATTACCCTTGAAACAATTTAAATGTATGTTGTTTAAATCGATGTAGTATGAAACTGAATAATAGATATCAACTGAAGAACTGTATAAATATTAGTGTAATAATCTTTAATCTACATGAAATGATAGTGTAGATTCTAGAAATAATTATATTAATTTGCACAAACAACAATGTGAATTAATACGATTATTTCGGGATTATTTGAATTAATTATTGAATTGTTATTGATTGTTGTCATTGCTTGTTTATTTACTTTGACACCATCCCAGTTATCACACTTCAAGTTCCCTTTGCTATGCTTCGATTTTTTTGAATTGAAATGGAATCGGGTTGAAATGATAAATACCCAAATGAACTTGACCTAGCATAGAGAATTAAATAAAAACCCGATTGGCCAATAATTTGATTTAAAAAATAAAAATAAAGATTTTATTTAAATAAATAATAATATTTGAAATGAAGTTGGAATTTGAATTTAATGAAAGGAAAATGTTAATATTTAAAAATCTGAAACAAAAAATATCAACATAGTAGTTGTTGAAAGAACGTTGTTTTAAAATAAATTATATGACAATAAATTTTGAATTATTCATTGAATTAAGTTTGAAATGATTTAATAATTAAGTTTGAAATTATAATTAAGTTTGAAATTATTAAGTTTGGAAATTATTTAATAATTAAGTTTTGAAATTATTTAATAATTGAATAAGGTTGAATTATTTGATAATTAAATAAAAATTGGATTCTTTGATAAGAGAAATTAAACTTCGGAATAAGTGAATTTGAACTTCGTTAATAAATGAAATTGAGTTTCTTTATTAATTGAGTTTTGGGAAAATTATTTAAAGTAAATAAATAAGTGAAATTGTTTTCTTTAACAAGAAGTAAAATATGATTTATATGTTGAATAAATATAAGACTTGTAATTTAAGAATTTGATTTGACGAATCTAATTTAATTAAATTTGAAAGTTTTGATATAATGGAGTTGAACTTAAGTAATTGATTTAATGAATTGGAAATTAAATAGAAATTATATTGAATGACAAATTTACTTAACGAATATTGAACGAAATCGATAAATGAGTTTAAATTGATTTGAAAGTTAAATTAAATTTGTTTTAAATGATTATGGAATGAAACTTACATATGAATTTGAATAAATATTTGAATTGTTTTAATCAAATTTTGGAATTGAATTATAGAGTTTTGAAATGGAAATTTGGAAGTTTTGAAATGTAAAGTATGAAGATTGATATAGAAATACAAACGGAATGATGGTTTACAAATTCTAATTGAAAATGATTTGGTTTTTGAAATTTATTAAACGACCAATCGGTGTAGTAATTACGAAGGTTATTAAAGAAACCATGATCGGTTATGGACATACTCTCTGTCTAAACCGAAAACCACTTTAATAACTATACGCGGAGTGTGATCCAGAATGAAGTGGTTGGAATGACGTACGTGATGATTGAAGAAAGTGAACGATAATGGATAGCCTTGACACTTGTGCCAAATTGGAAATGACTAAAACAGGAGCCGTGCCGGGCCAAATGGGGTTAGCCACCTCGAGCGAACACACTTCTTCGTAAACTACTCATTACTTGTTATTGATTGGTGCACCCTCGAAATTAGGGAGTGTTGTTTCGCGGTGTTGCGATCGTTGCGGCGATGCGTTTTCACCAGTCCGGATCAGGCAAACGGTAGTTTCACTACCTTGGGTATTGCCTTATGTGCCTTGTCGTACTTGTATCCCTATATACGCGACCACTACGAATTTGTTTTTTGTTATACCTATGGAGTACTCCCTGGCATCCCACCAGTTTACGGTTGTGTTTACAGTGCTGTATAGACTATGATGCTTATGTAAAATGTGCTAAGGGGGATAATGGTAATCCCTTAACGCTATTTTGATACTTTATATTACTGATAGGCATTATCTACTTAGCATACACTACTATATATAGATAGTTTAACGGATCCTTAGAGGATGGTTATTCCAACATCCTTTGAGTTATTTGTATTTCAATTGTTATTGCACTTGAGTTGGATTTATTGATATAAGAATGTTAATCCTGACTCGAGTGTTTTATGTTTTGCTTTACGCTCGGGTCAGACTAAGTGTACCAGTATTCGAGAATCACTTTGGAGTTGGAGCTTCGCTTGGAGATCAGCTATCTACCCAGCTTTCAGATATTCGGTTAATTCCAATGATGTTTCTGATATTGTATTTGACTATTGTATTCAAAACTTCTGTTGTACTTTATTTAACTCTGTTATATATATAGTAGCTTCATGAACTACTATCTCTTGTTTCCGCTGCATTTATTACTCTGTGTCTATGATCTGTGATTATTTATTTACTGTATATGCTCAGTTTTTCCAATTATAAATTAACAATTCGGTATTTTGAATTATTCAAGTTCGTCATGTGCGGATGCGAATGGTCTAAAATAGCGGGTCGTTACATAACAATAAACTTCGGGCCAGCCATGGGACTGATATGAGCGAACAAAAACAATACTAACTTAAAAACTAACAACAAAAGAATTTAAAACATTGAAATCCGCAATGCTTTTGGAAAATGAAACTACCATAAGGCCTCCCGCCGCACACACCATGCAAACGCAGAATTGGAGGAGATTTCTCCTTATGACAGTCAAAAACGCTTGATACGCGAAAACCATTTTGATATTCTTATTAGTGCGTAGTGCGGAAAAAACCTTTCGAAAGTATAATATTAATCTTAGCCAGCATAAACATTTCGAACTATGCCTACTATAGCTACCATCTAAACAATGGTGACCACCATAAGTAAATGGAAGCTTATACAGCTAAAACCGTACATGGAGCGTATTGGAGATTGGATTTCCAACAAATGGTCAGGCTAAGGAACTTCCTATTGCCACATAGGAACACCTCTGGAGGGATGCCCCGAGAACCTACCCGGATCTCTGCCAGCACAAGGCCGGTTTACCCCCTTCTCGGGAGCAACACCTAAAGAAATGCCATCCCCAGTCGTTTGCGACCATTATCCGAGGATCCTCAACACCAACAACCACAAAGCAATTTATTTGCAGTAATCACGTATATTAAATATCCGAGCTCCATACCACAATACCACCCTTTTCCAGAAGGAATGGACATACCCTAGGGGCGCGACCCCTGCAACCTTGCTGCATCCTTCCTGTTTCGACCATTTTCGGGGTGTGAGGTCCTGATGCAGTCTCGTCCACAAAGCTACACTTTTTCACAAAGCCTTGCATTAATCAACAAATGATGAGCAGCCCTTCGTATGCCACAATACCGAATTGGGAATGTATTACTAGTAACCATCAACTATATAACCCCTGAGCTCGTACATCTCAGAGAAGGGTGTTAAGCTAAAAGAATAAATTCTCCGCCACCAAACAGAAATGTATTTGATAGAAACTAGCTTTACATCTCAAAGCGTAATGTCAGACACACATCCACACAAGTCTATTCCAGGTTCGAAAAGAACCGAAGGCACTTCCAAAGAAGCCCTTGCAATCCGGATAATCCCTAATCACGTCCAGACTCCCCATCACAAAGGGTGATCAAATCTCTATACCAGGGCCATTCGGTACAGAGACATTCGACGAGTTATCCTTTCGCTTTCGAAAATATCCGTCTTCACCACCAGTCTTCAAATGCTATCCATAACGTCGTATCATTATTCGAAATGGGATATATGACACAAAGGTCCTCTCCCGGCTAAACCGAACAATGAGCGCAATATTTAAAAACCATATGGATAATGGGATCTCAATTAAGTCACAACTTAAAACCAAAAACTTTTCTTTCAGATGGTTTAAAACAAATTACCATTTTCAAATCTTTTAAACAAAAAGATTTACTTCACAAAGTTCACCAATCTTTCACAAAGATTCATTTATAGCCCTTCAAAACAATCCTATTTCAATCCCAAATCTTTTATACGAAAGATCACTTTTATGGAAATCCTTTCTTCATATGAAAGCTGTAATTATTTAAAAACAAATAGTTTTTGTTTCGGAAGAATCTGATTATACTTGGACGAGTTAAAGCCCTTCAAATCTAAAACTTGGGTTAAATTCAAATTTCCAAAATAATATTTTTAAAATGGTTTAAAACCCAAATAAACACATTTATTACTTGTATAACCTTTTTAAACCATAAATTCCAAACATAGAATTCAATTTCAAATCTTGAATTCAATTTCAAATCTTGAGTTCATATTCACATTAAATTATTTAAATTTCAAAACTTTATTAAGTTATTCAAAATAACTTTTATCTTTAAAAATTCCTTTTCAAAAGCTTTTTATAATTAACCCAATTCCATTTCCAGAACCATTTGAATTCAAAATTCAACTTTAAAACCATTTCAAAAAACTGTGACTAAACCAATTTCCTCGAGCAATCAATATTTTTGTGTGTATGGTGTAGTCCAGAGGTTTTATTCAATAGTGCAACATCATCAATCATCACATCACAGATTCAAGCACATTAATATTGATAAGCGGTATAATCCTATAACGCTTATCTTAATTCACAGATTCACAGATAAATAATGTAAATTTATCATAGATAAATAAATTTCATTCATCATAGATAAAAAAATCACAGCTCAAATCAAAACACTCTATATCACAAAGCATTACACATTAGGGATATCAAACAATTCAATCATTCAATAGAACCTAAATATCCATAAGTAAGCTCAATTAATTATCTGATTAACTTATACCAGATAAATTACTTATGAATAAACTACTAATCTTGGTTAATTATCAATAATTAATTACAATTTATTTTAAATAATTATCCCTTAATTATTTATTAATTAACCTTAATTAATAATTCAATTAACCTTTAATCATTAAATAATTAACTTTTAATTATTAAATTATCCTTTTAATTAATTTCCTTTAATTAATAAATTAAATATCCCTTAATCACTTTCATTAATTAATTAATCTTTAATTAATTAATCATCCTCAAAATAATCAACTTAATTAATTTATCATATAATTAATTATTCTTTAATTAATTACTTTTTAATTACTTGATAAATCAAACATTAATTAATTAACCTTGATTACTTTCATTTAATGATTATATTTAAGTAATTAATTACCTTTAATTACTTATCATAACTTAATCAACCCTTAATAAATTAATAACATTAACAAATTAACCTCAAATTATATTAGTTAATTAATCACATTAATTGATTATTCTTAAAAGTAATTACATAAAATATTAACTTTACTTTAATTACACAAAGTACGTATCCTTACTTAATCACTTTATTACATCCTTTAAACCTTATTAAATTAAGACGAATACTTGAAATTATTTTAATGCAAAATCATTTGAGATCTTCTTAATAAATTAAGGTTCACAACATTATATTTTTGTAAACATTTGTTAGTTAGACATAAAATTATTAATTACCAAAACAATTTTGGAAACATTTCGACTTTCAAATCTTTGAAACTTGTTTTAAAAACTCATATATCATTTTAATTTGAAAACTCATTCCACACGCGTATTTTTAAAAACTTATTATTAACAAATGTTTTTAAAAATATTTTATCATCATCTAAATTTTGCTTTTTTTAAATAAACTTGAAAATCAACTTGATAAATTAAACTTAAACAACATTTATTATATAGAGAAAATAGTTTAAACTTAAAGGAAAACTTATTTTATATTTTCAAAACTGAGAAAACAGGTACACGAGAAAACTCGAGTGAAACCCTAGCTAGATCTGGAAATTCTCGAGTAAGCCCTGAGTTCTTCCTTTCTTCTTCTTTCAACTTTGTTTTAATTTTAAATTTTAAAAATTACTGTATATATTGAACGCTTGTAAATGACCCAGTAGCAAACACGAGTAACGTCCTAACCTCCTCGAGTTCATCTTCGAGTCCTACCTCCTACTCTTCTTCCCAATCCTACAGACACACACACGTATGCACATACACGTGCATAGATGATCGGAGTTTCTCCGATCATCACCGCTAGCATCGACACATCAGCAGACACTTCCCCTAGAGATTTGATCACCTAGAAACCAGAAACGATGATGAAATTGAAATCGAGCTACATGATCCCTACCTGGAACTAACTCGGTTACCAGAAACTACCTCATGCCACTGATCCCGACCACCAGTCATCTCGTCATCACATCCCTAACTGTATCATGACACCACGCGACGATCCCCTTCGGTGCGAACACTTCCAGTTCACCCATGATGACGTGCAAACCTAAATTTCCACATTTACTAAAAACTAGGTTAAAACCCTATATCATCATTTTTCGATTGCCACGACGATTAATAAATTCACCCCTCATTTTTCCTTCGACTACCTACACCTGAACCACCACCAGACCCAAGCACAACGAACATCTTCTCGTAAATCGTTGGAAATTGACGAAAAAACAAGATTCCGTTCAAAGCCAAATTCCACCACAAATCAACACTAAAAATTCTGGTTTTATTATTAAAATTTGTCACTTTCGAGTACAATTCCAATTACATAATCAAATTGTAAGAATTTGATAATCGAATTTCCTAACTTTGTTTTATTTTTACTGTATTTCTTTGTTTTTGAATAAATTCCTTAATATAAACACGTGAAACCAATTTTAAAAATAAACTAGCATCTATACAATCATTTTTCTTTTAGGAATCACAGCTTAAAATAGATTAGACAAAAAGATATGAATTTTCTTTGGTTGTTCTTGGGTCTGGAAAACACAACAGAGTATATACGTATATACCCAGTCATGCATACTATATACAGCCTAATTCAATTATATTCAAGTTTAATACATCCCGACAAACATATGTACACATCATCACCAACATCACATGCATTAGTATCAAAAGATTAAAGGTTGAAAGTTTGCTCACCTGCAGATGGGAAGAACAGAGAAACAGAGCCTGTAAAAATATTTTTATCTGGTCTTTTGGAAGCCTGGATTTGATAACTGGAAACAATTCTATTTCTGATGATCTGCTTTATTTCTAGTTGGATCTGGAGCTTGCCTTTAATTTAAAAATGATTTGAGCTTTGAGTCATTGCTTGATTCTACTCTAGGATCAGGTTTTTGATTTTAATTTGGAAGCTTTCAGGTTTGAGTTGATCTTTGTTTTAGCTGAGTTGAGCTTGAATTCGTATTAAGTTTGCATCTAATACTTGTTACTTGATTCAGATTTACTACTTTGAATCTGAAAACTTAAAACCGTTCTCTTTTATCTGGAATTGAATCGAATTTTGAACTTAATGTTTGCAAGCTTTAAATTCAGCTTGAACCTGAAACTTTTTTATTCTCCTTTTTATTTTTAGTTTCTTTTGTTTAATTTTTATCTTTGGTTTCACTTTTGATTTTCCTTTTTCTTTGAATGCATGAAACAAAATGAGGAGAGAGGGAGATATGCGAATATATGAACCTTCTTTTAATTTTTAAAAATAAATAAAGAAATTGTGGACACTTGTTAAATTATATTAACAAAACTATTACACTTGTAAATCTTCTTGTTTCATGGATTAAAAATGCACATATATGATTAATTTGTGTCTAAACCCTTACTTTTATTTTATTTAAGCTTTTATATTTAACCCTTCTTATTTTAAAATGCATGAATCATATTTTGATGTTTTTTACACACACACACACGCACACACATATATATTTATAAATTACACTAAAACTTTTTTATTTTTTATTTTAATCCTTATTTAAATTTATCAATTTCTTTTTAAAACCTTTTCATTTTATTTATTTATATATTAATGTTTTTATTAACTAATTAAATTTATGTAATATGGTTTCTTAAATTACAAATGTCTAAATCCATGTTTCTTATATTAACAATGTATTCTATTTTATTTTTATAAATATACAAACCATATTTATTCTTTTATAATTTTTAAAAGAAAGTATTTTAAACCTTTTATATATATGTTTTATATCTTTATATTTGTATTCATATACGTTAGTCCCTTGGAAATAATAAGTTAATAAATCAAATTTTATTTTTAATATATTTATTTTTTGAACTTCAAACTAAAATTCTATTTTACAATTTTTTTCTAAATATTTATTTCCCAATTTCTTTTTTAAATTAGTTCTCAATTGATTCACAAATAAATCCAAATTCAATATATTATTCAATATAATTGTTTTTGAACTTCCAATTAGAAATTCTATTTAAAATCATATTTATATACATTTATATTAATAAACAAACAAATATCTATTTAAATTTGTAAAATACCAAATTGATTCATAATTTAATTTCAAAAATTAATTTAGTTATTAATTTAAATTTGATTTAATAATAGGAATGTTACAGATTCCCCCCTTAAGAAAATTTCGTCCTCGAAATTTGCTAGGGAGACAACAAAGAATAGATGAACATATCTGAGATAGAAAATTGATTTACCAGATCAAACTGAATATCTATTCTGCATTTGGCTTACCAAATCAGAATACCACTAATAGATACGAGAAAAACTCATTCAACACTTAACTAAATACTCAGGTCATCCAGATCTACGAATATGCAGGGGCATGGATTAGTTCGAAGGGTTAACTAGTCATTCGTAGAATATATCGAGACCCAGACAATAGATAAATGGATTTAATCTTCCATAATTCTCAAACACTAGGTATGGATTCCAAACTTAGGTAGGAATACCCCAAAGTTTACACCAGCTTGTCCCTCTTCGGACTTTAATCCTCATAAGAAATTACAACAGAATTCCAAATTTGGTTTTAATCGAAATCGTTTTATCGATACAAATCTATTTTAACTTTATATTTTATTAACCAATTTATTTTAAATAAATTTTCATATTTATTGGAGTTAAAAACGAAAAGCTGATAAGAATCCGATAAAGAGAATATGAAATAGAAACTTATCTATAACGATTCACAGGGCCATCACCACGCCAAAGCCTCTCCCTCGAGCTACCACAAAGCCATCAAAGAATTTGAAACTAGATCAAAGGAGATTGAGAAGAGATGTTACCTTGTTGTTTCAGGGTATTGACTATTTATAGTGGTACTCCCCTGTCCCCTACCTCGTCCTCTTCTTGCACTCATACCTACTATCAGTGGATAGTAAGAGAATTTACTGAGGCACACGAACGGATATCTTAGGGATACTCATTCTAGGGTATACTTCACCCTATCTCGAATGAGTTACCTAATGTGTTATACTCTTGAGCTAAAGTTTCAACCTTCAACTCTGATACCAAATGCGACGACCCGGATTTTCACGTTCGAAAATCGACATCCATACTTCACTCGTATTCGAATGCCGTAGATTCAAACGTTCGAATCCGATTCCCTGGAGCTTATAACACATTAAGTACAACAACACAGCGAAAGAAAAATAAATAATTTCATTGATACACAAACAGATTGTTACAAATGATATCAACTACTATTAGAGACAAGATACAGCAGCGGAAAGAGATAATTCCAAAAGATAATATCTTTAGAAGCCCTCAAGATAGATACTCCAACATATAGCGACTTCATTGCCAAAGTTCCAAAAATCCAATCCAAAAGCAGTTATATCCAAATCACAAGCTCGAACCACCAAAATGCTTTCCAAACACGAAGCGAGAAACCCCCATCATGATGTATTAAGCAAGGTGGATCCAAGTGAAACAAATACTATCGTCGAATCCAAAGGCTGGATGCTATCGAATCTACTCCTACTATTTATCTGAAAAACCCAACTCTAGACTGGCCGTGTGGAAAATTATGGGTAACCAGAGTTTAGGAAGGCAACAATAAACCCCAGGTCAGTCATGGGACTGGTATGAGCAAACAAAAACTGTTTTAACTTAAAAACTAACAACAGAAGAATTTAAAACATTGAAATCTGCAATGCTTTTGTAAAATGAAACTACCATAAGGCCTCCCGCCGCACACACAATGCAAACGCAGAATTGGAGGAGCTCCTTATGATAGTCAAAAATGCTTGATACGCGAAAACCATTTTGATATTATTATTAGTGCATAATACAGAAAAAACCTTTCGAAAGAATAATATTAACTTAGCCAGCATAGACATTTTGAACTATGCCTACTATAGCTACCATCTAAACAGTGGTGACCACCATAAATAAATGGCACGTTATATAACTAAAACCATACAAGTAGCGTATTGGAGATTGGATTACCAATAAATGCCAGGCTAAGGAACTTCCTATTGCCACATGGGAACGCCTCTAGAGGGACGCCCCGAGAACCTACCCAGATCTCTGCCAACATAAGGCTAGTTTACCCCTTTTCGGGAGTAACACCTAATGATATGCCATCCCCGGTCGTTTTTATCCGAGGATCCTCAACACCAACGACCATAAAGCAATGTATTTGCAATAACCACATAGGTTAAATATCTTGGATCCATACCATGACACCACCCATTTCCAGAAGGAATGGACATACCCTAGGGGCGCGACCCCTGCAACCTTGCTGCATCCTTCCTGTTTCGACCATTTTCGGGGTGTGAGGTCCCGATACAGTCTCGCCTACAAAGCTATACTTTTTCACAAAGCCTTGCTTTGATCAACAAATGATCAGAAGCACTTCGTATGCCACATTACCAAATTGGGAATGTATCACTAGTAACCATCAACTACATAACCTCTGAGCTCATACGTCTCAGAGAAGGGTGTTAAGCTAAGAGAATAAATTCTCCACCACCCAAAAGAAATGTATTTGATAGAAACCAGCTTTACATCTCAAAGTGTAATGTCAGACACACATCCATACATGTCTATTTCGAGTTCGAACAGAACCGAAGGCACTTCTAAAGAAGCCCTTGCAATCCGAATAATCCCTAATCACGTCCAGACTCCCCATAGCAAAGGGTGATCAAATCTCTATACCGGGGCCATTCGGTGCAGAGACATTCGACGGGTTATCCTTTCGTTTTCGAAAATATCTGGTCTTCACCACCGGTCTTCAGATGCTATCCATATCGTCGTATCATTATTCAGAATGGGTTATATGACACAAAGGTCCTCTTCCGGCTAAACCGAATAATGAGCGCAATATTTAAAAACCATATGGATAATGGGATCTCAATTAAGTCACAACTTAAAACCCAAACTTTTCTTTAAAATGGTTTAAAACAAATTACCATTTTCTAATCTTTTAAACAGAAATATTTGCTTCACAAAGTTTACCAATCTTTCACAAAGATTCATTTATAGCCCTTCAAAACAATCCCATTTCAATCCCATATCTTTTATACAAAAGATCCCTTTTAAAAATCCTTTTCAATTTCAAATTCAAAGTTCAACAATCCTCCACAAAGATTCATTCATAGCTTTCCAAACTATTTTCATTTCAAAAACTTGAAATCCTTTCAACACAGATTGGAAATCCTTTCTTTATATATCAAAGCAATTATTATTTAAAAACAAATAGTTTTGTTTCGGAAGAATCCGATTATATTTGCACAAGTTAAAGCCCTTCAAATCTAAAACTTGGGTTAAATTCAAATTTCCAAAATAATATTTTTAAAATGGTTTAAAACCTATATAAACGCATTTATTACTTGTATAACCTTTTTAAACCATAATTTCCAAACACAGAATTCAATTTCAAATCTTGAATTCAAATTCAAATTAAATGATTTAAATTTCAAAACTTTATTAAGTTATTCAAAATAAGTTTAATCTTTAAAAATTCCTTCTCAAAAGCTTTTTATAATTAACCCAATTCCATTTCCAGAACCATTTGAATTCAAAATTCAACTTTAAAACCATTTCAAAAATCTATGACTTAAACCAATTTCTTCGTGCAAACCATATTTGCATGTGTATGGTGTAGTTCAGGGGGTTCACATAATAGTGCAACATCATCAATCATCACATCACGGATTCAAGCACATCAATATTGATAAGCGGTGTAATCCTATAACGCTTATCTTCATTCATAGATTCATAGATAAATATTGTAAATTTATCATAGATAAATAAATTACATTCATCACAGATAAACAAATCACAGCTCAAATCAAAACACTTTATATCAGAAAGTATTACATATTAGGGATATCAAACAATTCAATCATTCAGTAGAATCCAAATATCCATAAGTAAGCTCAATTAATTATCTGATTAACTTAAACCAGATAAATTACTTATGAATAAACTACTAATCTTGGTTAGTTATCTTAATTAATTACAATTTATTTTAAATAATTATCCCTTAATTATTTATTTATTAACCTTAATTAACAATTCAATTAACCTTAATCATTAAATAATTAACTTTTAATTATTAAATTATCCTTTTAATTAATTTCCATTAATTGATAAATTAAATATCCCGTAATAACTTTTATTAATTAACCTTTAATTAATTAATTATCCTCAAAATAATTACCTTAATTAATTTATCATATAATTAATTATCCTTTAACTAATTATTCTTTAATTACTTGATAAATCAAACATTAATTAATTAACCTTAATTACTTTCATTTAGTGATTATCTTTAAGTAATTAATTACCTTTAATTACTTATCATAAATTAATCAACCCTTAATAAATTAATAACATTAACAAATTAACCTCAAATTATATTAATTAATTAATCACATTAATTGATTATTATTAAAAGTAATTACATAAAATATTAACTTTACTTTAATTACACAAAGTATTATCCTTACTTAATCACTTAATTACATCCTTTAAACCTTATTAAATTAACGAATACTTGAAATTATTTTTATGCAAAATCATTTGAGATCTTCTTAATAAATTAAGGTTCACAACATTATATTTTTGAAAACACTTGTTAGTTAGACATAAAATTATTAATTACCAAAACAATTTTGAAAACATTTCGACTTTCAATTCTCTGAAACTTGTTTTAAAAACTCCTACATCATTTTAATTTGAAAACTCATTCCATACATAAATTTTTAAAAACTTGTTATTAACAAATGTTTTTAAAAAAAATTATCATCATCTAAATTTGGCTTTTTTAAAATAAACTTGAAAATCAACTTGACAAATTAAAGTTAAACAACATATATTATATAGAGAAAATAGTTTAAACTTAAAGGAAAACTTGTTTTATATTTTCAAAACTAAGAAAACAGATGCCCGAGAAAACTCGAGTGAAACCCGAGCTGGATCTGGAAATTCTCGAGTAAGTCCTAAGTTCTTCCTTTCTTCTTCTTTTCAACTCTGTTTTTATTTTAAAATTTAAAAATTACTGTATATATTGAACGCTTGCAAATGACACGGTAGCAAACACGAGCAACATCCTAACCTCCTTGAGTTCATATTCGAGTCCCACCTCCTACTCTTCTTCCCAATCCTACAGACACATACACATATGCACATACACGTGCAAAGCTGATCGGAGTTTCTCTGATCATCACCGTGAGCATCGACACATCACCAAACACTTCCCCTAAAGATCTGATCACTTAGAAACCACAAACGATGAAGAAATTGAAATCGAGCTACATGATCCCCACCTGGAACCAACTTGGTCACCAGAAACTACCTCATGCCAACGATCCCAATCACCAGTCATCTCGCCATTACATCCCTAACAGTATCATGACACCACGCGATGATCCCCTTCGGTGCGAACACTTCCTATTCACCCACGATGACGTGCGAACCCAAATTTTGACATTTACTAAAAACTAGGTTAAAACCCTAGATCATCATTTTTCGATCGCCACGATGATTAATAAATTCACCCCTCATTTTTCCTCCGACCACCTACACCTGAACCACCACCAGACCCAAGCACAATGAACAAATCGTTGGAAATTGTCGAAAAAACAAGATTCCGTTCAAACCTAAATTCCACCACAAATCAACACTAAAAATTCTG
This sequence comes from Allium cepa, assembly GCA_030765085.1. Classification (NCBI taxonomy): domain Eukaryota; kingdom Viridiplantae; phylum Streptophyta; class Magnoliopsida; order Asparagales; family Amaryllidaceae; genus Allium; species Allium cepa. The sequence goes on from CM060946.1 coordinate 298,371,370, forward strand.
GTTTTATTATTAAAATTCGTCACTTTCGAGCACGATTCCAGTTACATAATCAAATTGTAAGAATTTGATAATCGAATTTCTTAACTTTGTTTTATTTTTACTGTGTTTCGTTATTTTTGAATAAATTCCTTAATATAAACACATGAAACCAATTTTAAAAATAAACTAGCATCTATACAATCATTTTTATTTTAGGAATCATAGCTTAAAATAGATTAGATAAAAAGATATAAATTTTCTTTGGTTGTTCTTGGGTCTGGAAAACACAACAGAGTACATACATATATACCCAGTCATGCATATTATATACTGCCTAATTCAATTATATTCAAGTTGAATACATCCAGACAAACATATATACACATCATCACCACATAGATATATCACATGCATCAGTATCAAAAGATTAAAGGTTGAAAGTTTGCTCACCTGTAGATGGGAAGAACAGAGAAGCAAAGTCTGTAAAAATATTTTTATCTGCTCTTTTGAAAGCCTGGATTTCATAACTGGAAACAATTCTATTTTTGATAATCTGCTTTATTTCTAGTTGGATCTGGAGCTTGCCTTTAATTTAAAACTGATTTGAGTTTTGAGTCATTGCTTGATTCTACTCTAGGATCGGGTTTTTGATTTTAATTTGAAAGCTTCCAGGTTTGAGTTGATCTTTGTTTTAGCAGAGTTGAGATTGAATTTGTATTTATTTTGCATCTGATACTTGTTACTTGATTCAGATTTACTACTTTGAATCTGAAAACTTGAAACTGTTCTCTTTTATCTGGAATTGAATTGAATTTTGTACTTAATGTTTGCATGCTTTAAATTCAGCTTGAACCTGAAGCTTTTTGATTCCTCTTTTTATTTTTAGTTTCTTTTGTTTAATTTTTATATTTGGTTTCAATTTTGATTTTCCTTTTGCTTTGAATGCAAGAAACAAAATGAGGAGAGAGGGAGATATGTGAATATCTAAACCTTGTTTTTAATTTTTAAAAATAAATAAAGAAATTGTGGACAGTTGTTAAATTATATTAACAAAACTATTACACTTGTAAATCTTCTTGTTTCACTGATTACAAATGTACATATATGATTGATTTATGTCTAAACCCTTATTTTTATTTTATTTAAGCTTTTATATTTAACCCTTCTTATTTTAAAATTTGTGAATCATATTTTAATGTTTTTAACATATATGTATATATATATATATAAATTACACTTAAAGTTTTATAGTTTTTTATTTTAATCCTTATATAAATTTCTCAATTTCTTTTTAAACCCTTTTCATTTTATTTATTTATATATTAATTTTTTTATTAACTAATTAAATTTATGTAATAGGTTTCTTAAATTACAAATGTTTAAATCCCTGTTTCTTATATTAACAATGTATTATATTTTAGTTTTATAAATATACAAACCACATTTATTCTTTTATAATTTTTAAAAGAAAGTATTTTAAACCTTATATATATATATATATGTTTTATATCTTTATATTTATATTCATATACATTAGTCCCTTGGAAATAATAAGTTAATAAACCAAATTTTATTTTCAATATATTTGTTTTTTGAACTTCAAACCAAAATTCTATTTTACAATTTTTTTCTAAATATTTATTTCCCATTTTTTTTAAATTAGTTCTCAATTAATTCATAAATAAATCCAAATTCAATATATTATTAGAAATATTATTTCTAAACTTCCAATTAGAAATTCTATTTAAAATCATATTTATATACATTTATATTAATAAACAAACAAATATCTATTTAAATTTGGAAATTACCAAATTAATTCACAATTTAATTTCAAAAATTAAATTAATTACCAATTTAAATTTGATTTAAAAACAGAAATGTTACAGTTGCCATCCTGGCAAAACACATAGAAAACTATAGGCCTCCGCGCCCCTTGATTACACCGTGGAACTCGCCACAAATCGCAGCTGCACCAAGGTTTTACGTCGCCATCACGGAAAAAACCCATGTAACTGTAGGCATCAGCGCCCTCGAATTTCGCTTCCAAATGAAACTTCACCACTCCTACATAGATCGCAGACTACATTAGTCGAGCCCGCAGTAGATCGTGGTGACATCGAGTTACACTATCGTCACAACATAACCCAAATATCTCTATAGGCATCAACGCCCTCGACTTTCGCTATACATACGCAATCCTCAGGAACTTCAGTTTGTCCAGACTTCCTTCCAGGATCAAATTTAGAACCCCCCTTTGGGCTCAAGGCAGAACCACCCCGTGGATCTCCTATGAAGTTCATTTCATGGGAGCGCCTTTTCCCCAGAGCCAATCTCAAAATATTTTATACTATACACATATAGTATCTTTCAAATTATACTCTTTATGATTCACATAAAAATCTCCTTTACACAAAATCGACATCTCAAATCGATAGTTCCAAACCCGGCTTTCCAATTCTCAAAATTGATTGTAACGACCCGTAAATTTCAACGATTAAAATTAGTTAAATTAATAAGATTTTTATAATGAAATTTAGAAAGAAATAATAAAAAAATTATTATAATTTATATTGAAGTAAATGTTAAGAATGAAGTGTAGCAATAGTTATTAGAAAACTAATTTTTGACAATTGAAGTGAAATCACATTATAAATAGGGTAAATTGTTGCACCTGGGTATAAAAATTGAAATAAGCAAATAAATGTAAGTGTTGTATAAATAAAAAAAATTAAAATTTGTTAATGAATCTATAACGGGAATGAAATGTAAGAATGTTGATGTAAGCTAATAAATAATTACTTCAATGCAATCTCAATCAATTGAAACAGATTTGTAAGGTTTTAATTGATTGTAATTTGTAAATTGGGAAATAGATTCAAAGTTATAATAAATTGATGAAATAATACGTAATAAGTACAATTTGATAGAATTAATGTTAGTATAAGTTAAAGAAATAATTGGGAACCATATTTATGAAATAATCACGAGAATGCAAGGTAAACAATGCTAATTAAAATTTATAATTAATAAACTTGAATGAACATGCCAATTAAATAAAATAATTTAAATGTTATGACTTAGTTATAAATGGAATATAATAAAAACAAATGCAATTATTGTATTAATGCGTGAAATAATATAATAGATAGTAGTTGTTGTGAAGGATAAACATACAAGTACTATAAAGGGGTATAATGGTGACAAATGTTGTCATTACCAGTAATTTACCAATTTATAAATAAAAGTAATTAAATGTTACTTTAATGATAATTAATATAATAACGGAAAGGGTGAATGTAAATTGAATAGAAACGTAAATTCATTTATAAGGCAGTAATTGATGAAATAAAAGGCATGAAACCAAGTAAACAAATTTATTGAGAATATTTAATCGTAATTAATGTATATATTTGGCAAAGAGATAATATTAAGAAATAGAAATTGGATTTGGAATCAATTGCAATAAATCTTAATAAATATTACGTTAATGTTAATTAAAGTAATATCTGATAATAATGTTAATATGATCTATAATAGGACAATTTGTTGAATTATAAGAATGGGAATAAAGATTTATCAAATTATTGGGTTTTGAACCAAAATAAGTGGAGAAATTGCAATTTAATGAAATTAAAAAATCTAAATATTACGTTAATTAAGATGCAATGTGAGGATTGTAATAGATTTTGAATTCAATGTTAAATTTCATCCGTTTGATAATAATAAATTGAATAATAGAATGAAAAGTAAATTTAATAGAATTTTTGGAAATTAAATTTATAATTTTGAATTTAATGGAATTGAAGTTAATACTGAAATTGATAAATAAATCAACTCTGAATTGACATTTTAATTTGGTTAAATCATTGTAAATGATTTAGAAATCAAAATGATGAAATTTGTCAATTAAAGAATTGAAATTGAGAATTTGATTTAATTAGTTAATTTATTTATGTATTTAATTAATGTAAAAATAGCCATTTTGGCCACTGACTCGGATTTCGACAAAACTAGTTTCATCGGATCCGTAACGATGACTTATTGTAGGATTTCAAGTTTCGTAGCGATCGGACTTGTCGTTTGATCGTACGGACTCGAAACGCCTTGAAATCAATGAAATTGAAATCAATTGAAATCAATTTGAAACAAATTGATTTTAGCGTAACTTCTTCATACGATGGAATTTGGACTTGAAATCCATTCCATCGCGTCTAAAATATTTAAAAACATCTATTTTGATATATGGGTTGACCCAATTTTGTTCCGGAGTCAGAACGGGCTTTTCGGGCCATTCATCGTTCAACACGTTTATAAATCGAGTCCATCTATTCTATTTCTTGCCTATATATACCCTATTATAAACCATAGCCTACCTCTATTTCTCATTTGTCTGTGCATACAATTACTCTTCACCTCCCCATTTCAATGGCAGACAATTCCAAATCGAAATGCAATTCAAAAATCAAAGTGAAAATTTAAACTCCTCAAAAAAATTCGAAAAAAATAAGGTCGAAGATCTCAATGATATGAATCTACGTCAACTGTTCGTTTTTGGAAATGTTGCTCGAATCAGTGGGAAATCATGGTCAAAGTTCCAAATCACGAAACCTTTGATGGTGATTTGGGCGAATTCTATTTAGGCGATGATTCTCGAAATCGGTTTGTGGGTTTTGTGGAGAGCGATGTCAGGAAGCTATCGTGGGTGGCCGTTTCCTCCAATTCGACGTTTGACGCTCTAATTTCGTCGATTAGGTTTTTGAAACCCATACGGTGACGTGGAAAATTTTACGACCGGAGGCAGCATCAGTGGTACGCTGGGGTGGGGCTCGTCGTGGGAAGGAGGATGGTAGTGTTCGGCGGCTCTCTGGTGGCCGTTGGCAAGAGAAAATCATGGTCAAAGGTTGGGTCAGTGGCAGTATCATGCGTGTTTCTAGTTCGTGCGTTCAGATAGGGGAGATGACGAGTGACGTGGCGTAGGGGTAACGTGTTCTTTATTTATTTTAAAATTCAATTTTGATTTCTAAAGTTCTAATTAGCATAATTGTGCATACGATGTCCGATTTACGCGCGGTTTTCTCCGCTAGGTTTGTATTGAAATTCCGGACATTTTGGCGCTGGTTTGAATGAATTTTGAAGATGTGCAAATTTTAGGTTTAAATTGAATTTAAATTCAATTTAAATTCAATTTAAATTCAAAAGTTGAGTGTTTTAACCCACTCACAATTTCTAAAATTTCTTATGTGTGTTAAATTAATTTCTGATGTGATTAGAAATTTATTTATTGCTATTTGGTATATTTTTATCATCATTCCAGTTAAATTTTAATTTATTGAATTAAATTGTTATTTGATTTATTATTGCATATAAACTGCCAGTTAGATAGATTGTTTAATTTATTATTGAATATAGACTGTCGATAATTACCTATTATTTATTATATGCTCTATATTGATGTTATTATTTAAATTTGATGATGATTGTAAATAAATGGTTGATGATTGATATTGGATGAATGGATATTGTATTTTATATTGTTTTAAACTGCAAATTTATTATGCACTTTATTTCATTCGGGATTGTGGTTTGAAATGATATATAACCGTATTTTTATTTTAAATTACGGATTGAAATGATAAATATCCGTATCACTCGACCATAGGGTAGAAAATTATATACAGACACCGTGGTCTATATATAAAATTATTTTGAAATGATTTTCTATGGTTTTGTAAGGAAATATATGGTTTTATGAGATAGTGATTTGGATATTTTATAAATGTTATTTTATATATAGTTAAATTCTGGGTTTTAAGTTATGTATAAAATTGATTTGAAGTATAAAAGAAGTTAATAATTAAGTTTGATTTTATTAAGATAAAATATGATCAAGCATTTATTTAAATTAAATTTCCGGAGTTTATAATCACTTAAATGAGAGTAAGGTTGGAAGATGAATATGGAATTTATTTGGAATTTAATTAAATTTAGAATTTTAAAGGGTATGATTTTTATAACTTGATTTTTTATTTAGAGTGATTTAAATGAATATCAAGTTGATTTAAATAAATATATCAAGTTAAATAAACTGAAAGGATAACCAGTTGTTGAAGTTAAAAGTTTACTTAAATTATATTGGATTTATTAAGTAGACATTTCAAATCTACATAATAGTAATTAAATTTGATATATATGAAATTATCAAAGAATTAGTTTTGAAATGGTGGAATATTTAAAGCTTTGGATTATATGGAAATCGAAATGGTTTAATTGGAGGTTCAAATCGGTATTTGGAATTTATTTGTGAAATTTAAAAAGCTATTTTATTATATAAAGTAATTTAATATTTAAACCATTTAAGTATTCGAAGTTATATTTCAAAGCTATGGGGTTCAAGGTATATAGATTTGAAAGTACTATGATTTTGAAAAAAGGATGTATTTTGAAATAAAAATGATATCATATTGATTTGGGTTTTTAAAACGGAAATGATATCACATTTATATAGTTTAAAATGGATATTATATTCTGGTTTTGAATTATAAATTATTTTGAAATGACCGCGGTGTTATAATAACGGTTGGTTGTTAAAGAGATCGGGATCGAAAGTTGTCATACTTTCCGCCAACTCCGAAAACTACTATAACAACCGTGTACGCGGTGGAGATTCCAGAATGAAGTAGGATGGCAGCGGCATTTCCTTTGAGGTAAATACGTGGACCCGACTCCCGTGAATTTGCATAAGGTGGCTAAAACAGGAGCGATCGATGGGCTAAGAAGGTAGCACCTTTTATCGGACACATCCCTTCGATATTATACTCTGACTTTTGGATTGATTCAGTGGCCACTTTGATTTTGATTTGGGGGTGTGGCTCGAGGTGGGCGGTAGCTGCGCGCTATGCGTTACCACCGGCCCGGAAGCGTAATTGATATATCTACCCTGGCATTGCCTAGTTGTGCCATGTCACCTACCCTAACGCGCCTTGTACGAGTTTGATTTGTGTCGTACCTATGGAGTATCCTCTGGTAGCCTCCCGATCAGGAGGTATTACGGTACTGTATAGACTACTGGCACTATTACGTGTTAAGGGGAATATTGGGTCACTCCTTAACGCTATTTAAAAGTAAGTTTATTTTACTATTAGAACTATTATAATAGCGAAATATTACTATATAGTAAATAGTTGAATGGATCCTTAGGAGATGTGAATCCCGAGCATCTCTTGAGTTACTGCACTCATGTTAGATACTGGGTAGGAGATGTCAGATCCCATAAACATCTCTGACGCCGTTCCACTCATATTATTTATCATTGATTTAATTTACATAAGATCTTTTAGTTCTGACTCGAGTGTTTTGTCTTTTCAATTCGCTTGGGTCAGCCTGAGCATTTCAGGATTGGAAGAACTTACTTCTGGAGGACGAAGACGAAGAGTTTATTATTATTATTATTATTATTATTATTATTATTATTATTATTATTATTATTATTATCCCACTGCATCACATTGTTCCGCTGCATTGTTATTGATTATTCTCTGGTATGTGTAACTCTGATATGTATTGTGTAAGTATAATCAAATGTTCTTGTAAAACAGCTTCATGAACTGTTTATTTGATTATTATATTTTACCGTTCCGCTACAAGATTCTGTTCTGTTCTTTTTCTTTCTCTCCATTTTCTTATTTACCCCATAACAATCCGCCTTTCTGTATGGTTTGAGTTGGCACGTGTGTCTGCTTAAGCGTACAAAAAGGCGGGGCGTTACATTGATTTTTCCCAAAAATCAAAAGCATTTCAAAATCAGTAGGAAAAAAACTTTTTCCCAAAATCATTGTCATAAAATCATTTTTATATATATGCACATATATAATCTTGAAAAATCTTTGGATCACTTCATACTTGTATAAATTTCCTTATACACTTCAAATATTTAAAAAAAACTTTTCTTCTGGCTACAGATTCAACAAGGAGGAGTTTATCATATGTAGCAAATGTATATTAACTTTAGTTATGCCAAATTAAATACTCAAGATTGATTTCCTTTATAAAGTTATTTACCATATTGCTTACTTTCCAAAAAGTGAATTTTAATCATAAAAATATCCAACTTCCACTATTATTTATATATATTTCTCAAAATATACTTTTCTTTTCAAAAAATCATTTTTCATTTCTTTCCAAATTTCAAAATCTATTATATTTAAGCACTTACGATCTACATATACTATCCATACGCAATATCAAATTCGATCGCTCACTCGATCCCACAATTCCACTTTCGAACTAGTATTGTCCACCCGACTTCCTAGTACGGACTCAGATCTGGTTTCTTGATCAGAAACCGTCATTCTCCTTGCATAGCCTAACTATGATAGAGAATTTCCAAAATCAATCGAAAATCCATATTCAGGGTTCGTCGTCGAAAATCAAGTGAAAAATCCCAACTCGGATCGATATACTATCTCGAAATTCTATGCTCGAATTTGGATCAAATCGTTATGTGAATAGAATAATATACGTACGTCCTACGTGTTTATCTTCATTTTGATTCTATTCTCCTATTCACAATTGCCTCCATTTCCATTTGGGTTATCACTTCAATTATAAACAGTTTGCACTCTGACCACTTGAATTTAGAAAATAGCTTAAAAAGATTAAAATAGATTAGTAGTTGTAAAATAGCAATTAGTTATAAAATAGCAGTAAAATAGTTAAGTAATTATAAAATAGTTGTAGAATAGTTGGATAATTGTAAAATAGTTATGAAATAGTAATTAGTTATAAGTACTTATAAAATAGTGATTAGTTTGTAAACAGATGTAAAATAGTAATTAGTTTTCAAAATAATTGTAAAATAAGCATAAGATAGTTTGGGTTTAAAAAGAAAGGTTGTATAGTAAATAGCTAGGAAAAATAGATTTACAATGGTTTATATTAAAATAATTTATTCGATAAAGTAGTTCAGAGCCAAACTGTGCAATTCCCCAATCTCCATTTCCAATCGATTTCCACTTCCATTAAATTAATTCAATTCCAATTCAAGGTGAATTAACTTCAATGTCACTTCCAATTAATCCAAATCAATTTCAATTTGAACTAATTCCAATTCCAATTTCAACTTTAAACCATCTCGAATTATATAAATTCGAGTTAAATTTTCAAATGTTGATTTAATCTCCGTAACTCAAATTAACCTTTACTTTTAATCTAATAGCCTAAATCTTTAAACAATTTAATTTATTACCCAATTTTGACTTCTAACTTTGAAACCAATTCTTAAACAAATTTTAGTTTGCAAGTTCCTTTTTTAGCATTTAAATCTTAATGTTCAAAGTGATTTCATTTTCATAAGTTCAAATTTTATTTCTAAAAATCATAATCATTTAAATGATTTCAACTAAAGTTTACTTCCATTTAATGTCAGCAATGGATATAAAATATCTCAATACACTTCTTAATTCGTTTTAAACAATCCAATTCACAGTTTCATATATTATTAATAACAACAAGATGATATCAGGTTGAGTCAAAGTAAATAAACATCCAAATTATTTAGAACATCCATCAATAGCATCCATTATCAATTTTCAGAACTCAAACTTGTTTTGAGATCACACATAACTCCCATTCAAACCAACCATTTAACTTCCCTAAGTTAAATTTCAATTTCATATTGAAATTTCCAATTCGGGTTGTTTGTTAAACTTGTTTAACTTTCCCTAAGTTATATTCAATTCATTTAATCCAGTCAACCTTAATAAATTTGAATTCTCCATTTCAAATTCTAAACTTCTTATCGATATCCTTTCCCACTTATAAGTTCAAAAACTTATTTTGCTTTGGGTTCACATCATATTTTTGGGGAAAATTAAAAACTCAACACTTAGAGTTTATTTCAAATCATCTTGATATATGTATATCTACTTTTATATACATATTTATTTCATTTGCTCACCAAGTCATACTTTAAAATTTAAACCATTTTTGGTTTTCAGTTCAAAACATATTTCTTTTAAAAATTTAAAACAACTCTTGTTTTAAAATATCCTACATTTAAAAATATTATTCATTATATCTTTTAACACTTTTAAAACAATTTAAATTTTTTGGACTTAAATTTGAAACTTCACTATTTAAATCCCCCCAATTTACAAGTCATATATACTTAAATTGTTACTTCCTTAAAATATTTCATTTTGCTTTTCATTAGCTATCATTAGAAAACAAATATCCCATTATTAAATACCATAACCATTTTATGATAATAACCAAGATTACCATATCTGGAAACCAATTCACTGCATATTATCTCATAATTTATTGGAAAATAAAATCAGGGTCACTTAATTCAACCTTCTGAAAACACTTCTACAAATTCAGGATTTTATTTTCTAGTATAAATCCATTTCTAGCTTATCTTATTTATATAGTTCATATTATCCAATTCCTATTTGGCTGTATTTCTATTACCACTTAATTCTTATTATTACTTTTAATTCAAATAATACAACAACCAATTACCTTAATATATATTAGAAAAACTGTTGCTTTATATATCAAAATATAAACTTATATAAAAATCATTTTCAAAACCATTTTTAAAATCTTTATATAAGAAAACAACAAGTATGCTCTCATACAATACGCTCGACTCATTCTAGGGTACTACTGTCCCTATCTAACGAGTAAACCCACTGGTGCCAAGATTCTCGCTTAACCTTTGCTCTGATACCAACTGTAGTGACCCGAAATTTTCGACCTCGAAAATTCGACATTAATACGTTCACTGTAGAAGTGTCGAGCAATCGAACACTGGAAATGTAACGATTCCGATTTTAAGTCAAATTTAAATTGGTAATTAATATAAATTTTTGAGTTATTTGTGAATTAATTTGGAAATTTTCCAAAATGAGTAAGATATATGTATTTGTTTATAAAGATTGTAAATAAAGGATTTGTTTTGGAATTCAAAATAAATATCTTTATAAACAAATAGGATTTATTAACTTTATATTAGGAACTAATATATAAATGTATATATGATTATTTATTAGTGTATAATTAGAAAATTGAAAAAAATTATAATAGAAAGCTTTGGTTTAAATTCAATATAATAATTTTCTAAAAAACTAATTTAAAGATTAATTGAACATTTTTAACACTAGTATTTTCCTATAGTTATTAAAATAAGTATAACAACTTGAGTTTAATTTTAAATAAGATTAATACAAGGTTTAATGATTCTTTGTTTTAAAATTTTAGTTTGTATCTATGTTATAATTTATTAAACAAGGGTATAAACATAAACATAATTGTTTTAACAAGTATAAAAGAAATAGATACATGAATTAACAAGTGGAGAATAACAATTTACAAGTGGAAAAGATGTTTTTCTTTTAAAATTACAATGTAAATAAATATCAAAGAATTTGAACCAGGATGATGCATTTTTCACTCTCCTTCCTCAATTCTTCTTTCATCTTCCATTTCAAAACTGAAATTTAAAATCAAAAACAAACAACAGTTTTTCTGTTTCAACCTGAATCAAAACCTGAGCGAACAACCTAATCAAGCAAGTAATTCAAAGAATCAATTCAATACAAAGCAAATCAAATTCAAAGTAGCAGAGCATCTCAAACCTGGAAAAAAACAACAACTTGAACCTGATCTAATACAAGCAATATTCAACAAGATCGGGATCAAATTACAATTTTAGTTCAAGATTATAGTTTCAAGTTTAAGATCAAAATCCAATAACAGATCAACATCAAGATTTCAAATTCCAGACCAAAACACAAAACTGTCCTCTGTTCTTCAATTAAGGTGAGCAAACTACCTATATAAAATTTGGAATATGTTATACTTGGTTCGCATATGGTTGATGCTTGAAAATATGCTGTGAAAATGCTTAAATGCCTGTATATTCTGTGTGCGTACAAGCATATATCTCTGTTCATACATTACAGGGTTTAAAACTTGTTTAAAAGAATGAAAATCATCCCACCTAAACCTTTTTAGATTTCGATCTCTAAATGAAAAGTGATTATAACAATGAAATGCTAATTTTAAAAATGGTTTCAAATATATTTATTGAATAAATATTTTATAATTGGAAATTACAGTAATGAACATTTCGAATCAGAAAATTCGATAATCTGGCTTTCCAGTTTTAATTATGTATATGTAATCGAAATAAAAAATGATGAATTTTAGTAACGAAATCAAGATTTTTAGTTTGGTATTGGATGTGGAATTTGTGGTTGAACGGAATCATGTTTTTCGTCGATTTTCGGCGATTGACGGGGAGATGGCCGTTGTGCTTGGGTCTGGTGGTGGCTCAGGTGTCGGTGGTCGGAGGAAAAATAGTTGGAAGGTTTCTAGGTGGTCGGGGCGGCCAGGAAGCGTCGAAATAGGGTTTGAAAGCCTATTTGGTCGATGTGGTTTTGCAAGGCGATTTCGAAGGCATCGGTGCATTGTTTTCGATCGGACCGGGGGGAAACATCGCGTGAGTCGTTAACATAGTTCTGGTCGGGGTTGCCTAGTTTCAGGTGGTCACGATCATCGAGGCGTGGCGTTTTCGTCGAAGTGTTGGGTTCCAGGTAGACGCTTGGTGGCTCAATTTTGTTTTCTCGGTAATTTAGTTGAATTGGGTTGTCGAGTTCATCAGCGAAGTCATGATCGATGTGTGGATGATCGCGGCGGGGATTGGAGATGATCGAAACGGTTGTACACGTGCATACGTTCACGTTCGAGTCTGGTAAGGCTGTGATGTTTGGGGAAGAGGAGCATGCATTGGGTCGATCTCGAAGTTATTTGCAGGTAGCCTCGAAGCAAAGAGAAGGATGTGAGAACCCAGGATTGAGCTCGAGGAAAATGTTGGTTGGGCTTTGGTTTTGTGATGATATCAAAATTTGGATACAAAAAAATAAGTTTTTGAAGTTTAAGGCTTAATCAAGTTTAAACAATTTATTAACCACTCCTTTTAAAATAATTAATGTTTTTTAAAGGTTTGAAGGTAAAAAAAAATTGAGTTTAAAGTATCTCAATATACATAACCTTTATTTTAAAAGTTTATTTTAAATAAACTTATAAGATAATTAAGGAGTTATTAAGAATATAAAATGTTTTAAAGATTAATTTAACTTAAAGGTTTAAGTTAAGTGGTTAATGATAATTAATTACAAGGTTTAAATGATAATTAAAGTAATTAATTAAGATAAATTGTTTATCTTTTAATTGATTAAGATCTTAAGTTATTAATGATTTATTATTTAATGGAAGGAATTAAAGGATAATTAATTAATGTGATTAATTAATGTGGTTAATTAAGGGTTAATTAATATAAGTAATTAAAGGTTAATTACTTAATGGCATTAATTAAGATGATTAATTAATATGATTAATTAAAAGGATAATTACTTAATATAAGTAATTAAAGGTTAATTATTTAACAATTAAAGTTTAATTAATTAAAGTGATTAATTAAAGAAGAATTGAACAATGTGATTAATTAAAGGTTAATTAATTAATGATTAAAGGTGAATTAATTAAAGGTTAATTAACTTATAATTTAAAGATAATTACTTGGTGTAATTAATTAAGGGTTAATTAATTATGTAATTAATTTATATGAAGGATAATTAATTAATTAATTAATTAAGGATAATTAATTAAGATGGATAATTAAGATTGATTAATTAATTTTATTAACTAATTATAATAATCACAAATGGTTTGTAATTACAAGCCGGGTTTGGTAATTAATTCATTAGTAATTAATTTAATTTGATCTTGCTTATGGGTGATTGAATTATATTGAATGCCTTGAATTGTTTGGTGTCTCTGATCTGTAATATTCTGTGATATGAATTGCTTTGAATTGATCTTTGAACTGTGATTTATTTATCTGTGATAATATTACTTGTTTATCTGTGAATGAAAGATAAGTGTTATAGGATTATACCGCTTATCAATATTGTTATGCTTAAATTGATGTTGGTTGTGATATTCAATTATTGTGTGTAAAACCCCTGGACTACACCACACACACAAATATGGATTTCACGGGAAATTGGTTAAGTCACAGATATTTTGAATTTAATATTATTTTATTCAAATAGTGAAAAGTTTAAAAGCTTAATTTTGAATCCAATTGGTTTTGAAGTGAAATTAAGTTGAATATGAAAAGCTTTTGAAAAAGAAGTTTTTGAAATTTAAATTTTAGTTTGAATAAAATATGTCTTGTTTAAGTTTTGAAATTATTTTGGAAATTATGGTTTGAAAGGGGTACACAAGTTATACAATATATATCTGGATTTTAAACCCTTTTGAAGTATATTGAATAAATTATTTTGGGAATTCAAATTTAATTCAAATAGAACTTGCCGAGAATACGATAGCTCGCTGATTTTCCAATGAATACTTTGAAAGGCTTTAACTTGTGTAGCTTTAATCGAATTTTCCCGAAATGAAAAGCATTTGTTTTCAAATGATAATAGCTTTCATATAGAGAAAGAATTTCCAGTTTTGTTGAAAAGATTTCAAATTTTAAATTGAAATAGTTTTGAAAGCTATGAATGAATCTTTGTTAAAGATTGGTGAACCATGTTTTCAAATTTGAAGAGGATCTTAAGGGTGAAACTTTTATTTAAAAGATTAAAGTGGAGTTTTGTTTAAACAATTCAAAAGGAAAGGTTTTGGCAAATAAGTTGTGACTTAAAAAGATCCCAATATATCCATATGCTTTTTAAAATAAGCGCTTATTATTTGGTTTAGCCGGGAGAGGACTTTATGTCATATAACCCATTCCGAATAGTGATATGACGAAATGGATAGCATTGAAGACCGTGGTGAAGACCAGGTATTTTCGAAAACGAAAAGATTACCTGTCGAATGGCTCTGCACTGAGTTGCTCCGGTATAGAGATATCCATATGTGATGGGGAGTCTGATCGAGATTGTGGATACCCGGATTTGCAATGGCTTCTTTGAAGTGCCTTCAGTTCCATTCGAACCCTGAACGGACTTGTATAGTTGTATGTCGGACATTACACTTTGAAATGTAAAACTGATTTCTATCAAATACATTTCTGTTGGTGGCGGAGAATTTATTTTCTTAGCTTAACACCCTTCTCTGAGACGTACATCCTCAGAGGTTATGTAGTTGATGGTTATTAGTGATATACTCCCAATTTGGTAGTGTGGCATGCAGAGTGCTGATCATTTGTTGACCGAAGCATGGCTTTTGTGAAAAGCGTAGCTTTATGGACGAGACTTCTTCGAACCTCACAACCCGAAATGGCCGAAACAGGAAAGATGCGGCAAGGTTACGGGGGTAGCGCCCATTAGGGTATGTGCATTTCCTTCTGGATAAAAAGTGGTATCATGGTATGGAGCTCAGATACTTAACTTATGTGGTTGTTGGAATTTATTGGTGTTGAGAGCTCTCGGATAAAGGTTGGTGACAACCGAGGGATGGCACACTCGTGTTAGTAGTTACCTAGTTACAGAGGTAACCCAACCTTGTGTTGGCAGAGAGCTGGTTAAGTTCTCGAGGCGTCCCTCCAGAGGCGTTCCCATTCGGTGAGGAAGTTCCTTAGCCTGGCCATT
The DNA here is from genome assembly GCA_030765085.1 of Allium cepa. Lineage (NCBI taxonomy): Eukaryota > Viridiplantae > Streptophyta > Magnoliopsida > Asparagales > Amaryllidaceae > Allium > Allium cepa. The sequence continues at coordinate 298,386,960 of CM060946.1, forward strand.
ATTGGAAATCCAATCATTCAATACGAGCGCTGTACGGTTTTAGTTGTAGAACCCTACATCTAATATGGTAGTTATAGTAGGCATACTATAATGGTACGCATGCCGGCTAAGATTAATATTATACTTGAAAATGTTTTCTGCACTATGCACTAATAATAGTATCAAAAGGATGTTCGCGTATCAAGCATATTTGACTATCATAAGCAGAAATCTCCCCCAAGTGTGCGACTGCATTGTGTGTGTTCCAGGAGGCCTTATGGTAGTTTCATTTTTCAAAAAACATTGTGGATTTCTTTTTACTTCTTTTTTGTTTCTTTTTGTATAAAAAATGTTTGTGTTTGCTCACACTAGTCTCATGACTGACCTGAAGTTTATTGTTCCCTTTCTAAACTCTGAGTGCCCACAATTTTCCACACGGGCAGCCTAGAGTCAGGTTATCAGATAGTCAGCTAGTAGGTGTAGCTTTTGGCAATCTTTGGAGTCTTTGGATTTGGTGATTGCATTGTGTTTCACTTCAACCGGATTCGTTATAAGTTCAGCATGAATGGTGGTTCGAGCTTATGGTTTGGAGCTTTGGCATTGAAGATGTTATCTTTCCGCTGTTGTTGTTTCCGCTGTTGTATCTATTACGGGTAGTATTGATCATTTCATTTGTATCATTGTTGTATCAAATGTTTTATATCAATAAAATTATTCTTTCTGTTTCCGCTGTGTTGTATCATCTAATGTTGTTATAAGCTCTACCAAACTGGAGTCCGACGTTTGAATCTCTGGCATTTGAATACAAGTGAGGTATTTGATGTCGATTTTCAGATGCTGGATTTCGGATCGTCATAGGAAATCCTAGATTGTTAGGGTAAAGAAGAAAAGATGTAGAAGAAGAACAGAAAACAAAACACAGAAATCTCACATTCGCAGTGGAACAAAATATAATATCAAATAATAGCATTTATACAAGAAAAAACTGTAATTGCAATTTACAACAATATATCAGAGTACATCAATGCATAAATAAACTGGACAGTTGAATCAACTTGTCCCAAACTACTATCAAAACAATCTCAAATACATAGCGGTATACTCCATACGTTCCTGCCATCCAGCTCGCCTCCTGAGTTCCCGAACGTCCTAACCTGAAAATCTGTAATACTCGGTCTGACCCAAGCATTACAATAAAGTAACACACGGGTCAGGCTGGAAAGCAGCGTGAGTAAACCCAAATAATTTGAAACACAAAGTTATAGAACTTGTTTGAAAACCAGGGTAACTCGTACCTTTCTACGAGTTCTTAACTTATTATAGTCAACCACTTATTACAAACAATATCCAAGAATTTGTTGTTCAGTTTAAATGGCCATGTTGCTTAGTTTATTCTATTCCAGCCTATATAATTCTAAAGTCAAATCCATAAAGAATTATTGTAGATTACATATCGAAGTGGTCTCGGGTATTTGCTGATACCCGACCCCGGTCTCTTCGAATCCAACACCATTTTAATCTAAGTTGTTTAAGTGAATACAATTCAGTTTATTTAGAATAACATATTCACACAAAGATTCCATTACATATAGATAATCCATATTATCACAGTTCAACCTAAACATATCATATCACATAGCATTACAAGTCACATATCAGAGATATTAAATAACCCAAGTCATTCAATATAATTAATCATCCATAAGCAAGATTAATAAGTTATTCAATTCCTAATTAATTTAATTTAATCTCTAAATAAATTAAATTAATTACCTTTAAATCCTGCTTACTTAACATTGATTAATTACAAACCATTTATCATCACTTTAATCAATTAATGAAATCAACCTTTAATTATTAATCATTAATTAATTAACCTTTAATTATTAACATTAATTAATGATCCTTCAATTACTTCCATTAATTAATTATCCTTTAATTTACATTAAGTAATTATTCTTTTAATTAATTACATTCAATAATTATCCTTTAATTAACTACATTCAGTAATTATTCTTAAGATCTTAACTAAATTAAAAGATAAACCATTTTATCTATATTAATTACTTAATCATTTTTAAAATCTTATTTAAATAAATCTTGGAATTAATTTATCATTTACATATAAATTAAGAACATTTTACCTTTAAAATTAACTACTTAATCACATACTTAAATTAAGTTAAAAATAAACTTAAGAATTTAACTTAATAAATTTAAGTAAAATAAATCATACAACTTTCTTAAACAAATTATTTAAAAGCATTTATTATATAAAGAATTAGATTTAAGAAACAGTTTAAACTAAATTCATTTTAAATTTAAAACTTGCTTTTATTTAAAACTTAAAACTGTTATAATATTACCCGAGTCCAACCCGGTATGTACTCGAACCTAAACCCGAGAAAATTCACTTTTCATTTTTAAAACTTGTTTTAGTTTTAAGTTTAAAATCTGTTATACAAGAAAACACTCACGCACATCGACCTGAAGCCATACCCGAGACACGACACAGCTACCCCGAGTTCCCCACAGAGCCAACCTTCTTTTCCCAAACCATTGACTCCAGACCCCTCGTGCACGTGCACGCCTGAATTTCGCCACTCCGACCATCGCCGATACCTCCAACATGTCGACGTTCATCTACACCTTTGATCCCGACCACCCAAAGTTCAACACAAACCCAAAATCGAAATTGAGCTATCACGATCAAACTGGAACAGCACCCCTCATCCAAAAACCACCTCGACCCGACACTGCCAACCACTAGCAACCATAAAACTCCATACACCTTCGCCGACCGACCTCGCACCCTTTCCACCACCTTCGATGAACTCCGATGCTCCAGAGACGACGCAGAAATCAAAAATCCAGCCTCGACCAAACCCGGTGCTTAAACCCTAAAACTTCATCAACCGGCCACCCCGATGGATGATAAATCCAGCGAGTAATTTTCCCTAGCTCGCCTACTTCCTCGCTACCTCCAGTAGCGAACTCGAGACTTCACCACCCTTCGATCGCCAGCAATTGCCCAAAATCCCTTTTCTGATCAACCACGAATTTCTCATGCAAAACAAAACTAAAATTTTTTATTTAACTTTTAAAATTCATGATTTTTGAAAACAAACAAGGTGAGGCAGGTGAATTCAAGAGCCGTGATGTTTGAATTTAACATGTTTTTAAGTTTCCACTATCTTTCTTAATTTCCAATTAATATTCAAACTATATTTACTTAGAAATATTTTTAAAACTTAGTTTATGTTTAGACAAACATATCTTTTTTTAATATCACAACCTATAAGAGATTAAATAAGGAGATTTTGAATTTTGACTTTGTTTTAAACCCTGTAACTTAAATACAGAGATGAATATATATCCAAACATGCACACTTATAATCTGCATATTTATAAACATTCAAGCCTAATTATCACTCATGCAAACAAATATCACATCATTTTTTTATATATCCATCACATACAACAAATTAAAACAAGTATTAGTTTTGTTTACTCACCTGTTATTTTTAAAACAGAGAGCAGAGAACTTATACTTAGGAAAACTGGAATGCTTGATGATCTTTGAATTGGAAATCTTAGTTGAGTTGCTTAGTTGAGTTGATATCTTGTTTTAAAACTGAAATTTGCTTGATCAAGTTGAAAGGGTTTTTGCTTTAAATTCCTTGTTTGTTTATTTTTACAGGCTTTATTTTCATTGAGTTTTGGAGAAAAAAAGAATGAAGATAGAAAAAGAATATAGAAGAGGATGGTATAGATATTTATAGCCTTGATTTATCTTTTATTTAAAAATGAAAAGACAATACATTACATGACTTTCCGTCTTGTCTCTTGCTTCTCTTCTCTTCTTCTCTCTTCTTTTCTTTCTCTTGACTTTCCGTCAGTCTGTGCTTTTTGGGTCGGACATGTGTGGTTTAATTGTCGATTCAAAGGATATGGATTTGTGGGTCGTCACATTTGGTATCAGAGCTTAGATTTTGTATATTCCTAAGCTTTGATGTGTACTCAGTATAGATATGGACAATTACACCCTAGATTGAGTTGAGTGTATTATATATATGAGCGCGTATTTGTTAGTGATTATAAAATGTTTTACATTGTGTTTGCTTATCCGTTGAGTTGATTGTGAATTCCGATCGGTAGGTGGGACGTCATATTATCGATAGAGATTTCCAAACACTTAAATCGACATAGTATTATTTTTAAACTGGGTAAGTGAAATAATTTTACCTCTATTATATTTTTTATATAAAGGAAACCATTTTTCAGAAACATTAAAGGTATATAAATGAATTGTTTGGTTGTTTTAAAATGCAAATATATATAAGTTAATAAAAGCTGTTTAAATAATCTAAATAAAAACAACAATTGTAAGAGAATAAATTATATAAGCAAACGAATTATAAAGATGGAATTATAATTAATATAATTTACAATTGTGAAATCATCTTATATAAAAGAAGTAAAACTATATGAATATATTTATGAATATGAGTTGTAAATAAAAATGGACTTAACCAAGAATTTGAAAATTTGAATCCTGTTTATTTTGGAAGTTATTTTTCAATGTTAAAGAGATTATATTATCATAAATCGAGATAAGGTAAATAAATTTGGAATGGATCTTATATAAGTGAAGTAAAATATTGAAATAATATAAGTAAGATTTATAAATGTGATTTGTAAATAAAAGGATCTTTAAAAGAATAAAAAATACCGAATTCACTACTGTTGCTGGAAAATAATAAGGGTGATGACTGCAGCATCGTCAGCGTCATTTTCGAGTTTCTATATGATGGATTTGCTACCAATAATAAATTGAAAATTGAAGTTTTGTCGTAATAAACAAATTTGATTTAAAATCCAAGTTGAAATTGATAAATATAAGTGAAATGAATTTTAGACTTATAATATGAAATAAAGATTTAGCTTTGGTAAAGTTGAAATAAATTTGAGTTAGCATAATATAATATATGATTTGAAATTTAACTGAAGGAAGGTTAAATAATTTGAATTGGAATAGATAAGTGATTATATAATATGAATTTGAAAGTTTGAATAATAAGTTGTATGACTATAAAATTAAGAAAATGTAAGTAAAACAAATTGTTAAAATGGTTAAACAATTTTGTTAAGCAAAACAAAATCTGGATTTGAATAGTGATATGAATTTGACATTAATAAAAGTTAAATAAAATAGAATTTAAATCAAGTTAGTAGTGAACTTAAGTTGTATAGTGGAGTGAATGTAAATGAAGTTGAAATGAAATATAACCTAAGTAATGTGGTATGAAGTTGATTTTGGTATCGAAGTAAATTAATAAAATGCAGTGATGAATATGAACTTAAGTTATATAATAAAATTCAACTTTAGTTGTAAAATGAACTAGCATTAAAAAATTTGTTGTTAAGAAGTTGTGAATTAATAACAATATTAGAAATGTTGTATAGAAATGTGAATATAGTAAATACTAGAATTCAATCTAAATTAAACAATTGAATGTTAAACCAATTGAAATTAAAAGTGTAAACCAAATTGAATGTAAGCAAAGTAAATAAATTTGGTTATGTTTGAATATGCATTGGTTGTTAGATGGTTGTTAGTTGATTGTATAGAAATTCATATGAAATTGAATTAATGAAATTGAATTAATGAAATTGAAAGCTAAACAATTGAATTCAAATTGGAAGTAAATCTAAATAGAATTGAATTTTATTTGATTTGGAATTGAACAAATTTGAATATAAATTAGTAAATGTAAACTAATTGAATATGAATAAATGAATGTAAGAAAAAAAATCCAATGTTAATGAATCAAATGTGATTAAACTGAAATTCAATTCAACGAATACTAGTGTGAAACGAATGAACATTGATTTCGTTATGGATTGATTGGATAGTTACTGGATGTTAGTTGGATGATAGTTGTTTGATGGTTGGATTTGTTGCTTTTAGTTGCATTGCTATATTGGCATATATAGTTGTTGTATTAGTATATGTTGTACATTGATATTACTTTCTATATACATGTTTCTCATTTGTTTGTTGAGTATTTAGTAGGTGCGTAAGGCGCTTACTTCACATTTGGAGCTCGCTTTCGCGCTATATTAACTGTATATGCTCGCTAATAATATATAAGGTACATATCTCGGATTACATATCGTATGTAACGATCCCGATTTTTATTAAATTTTAAATTGATAATTAAAATAAATTTTTGAATAAAATTGTAGATTAATTTGATTTTTTTCAAATTTAACAGGATATTTGTTTATTTGGATATTTATTTTTTTAAATTTAATTGGGGTTTTGAATTCGTATATTTAAAATCTTATGAATAAAAAAAGTAACATCCTAAAATTTATCAATATAAATTAATAATATATTTTAAACTTTTGAAATTCAATTTGAGAATATAATTGAAAAAAATATCAAACAAATAAAATAAGTAATAAACTATATATGGATAAAATTCCAATTTATTTGAGTTTAAAAAAAATCTCGAAGTAATAAATATTTTAAAAGGAAGAAAAAAATCATTTGAATTCAAATTATATATATATATATAACAGGGAATTAGGCTGAAGGAAAAACCTGAGAACACTTTTAGTCTGAAGGACAGAAGTTTTAAAATTTAGTCTGAAGGACAAAAAATGATATATTCATATAGCATTGCACATCCATAATGCTATATTCATATAGCATTACACAGCTGCTTGTTTGTGTATGCAGAAACTTATAAAATTGTGTTGTATATAGCATTATAGATGTGTAATGCTATATGAATATAGCATTATGGATGTGTAATGCTACATGAATATATCATTTTTTGTCCTTCAGGCTAAATTTTAAAACTTCTGTCCTTCAGACTAAAAGTGTTCTCAGGTTTTTCCTTCAGCCTAATTCCCTCTATATATAATACATACCTTCTTTTGAAAAGAAAAAAAAATTCACTTATTAATAAAATTAGTTTTTTAAATCATTTCTTTCTTTAAATTGGTATAAGTAGAAGTAATAGACATAAATGAATTTTTATTCAAGTTAATTGGAATTTGAAATAAAATTTAAAATAAATGTTTTTAAAATAAGTGGCATTTAAAATTATTAAGGAATATTTTATATAATGTAAATATTGGTTAGAAACAATTTTTCTTTTAACATTGTATATGCACATACAAATGAATGAAAAGGTGTATTCATTTACAAAGAAAATATGACATAAAATTTATTTTAAAAAAAATTCTTTTATCTTTGTAAAATTCTAATTGTTAAATATACATCGAAGGAATGGAGTAAAGGCAATCAACATGCATTTAGGATCCATAATCATCTTTTTTACAAATGGCATCAAGTATATTTAATTAAATAAAAAAATGAAATTTAAAATTACAAGAAAACTTTTAAGCTCCCCCATATGCAATTATAATAGCTTTTCAGAAATCTGAAATAAACAGTGTCAAAGATTTGAGTACCACAAGTTCAAACACCAAAGAGAAAAAAAGATAAAAACCTAAAACCAGAAAAACAAGAGCATTTTTCAAAAGCTAAAACAAAGTTGGAAAAAAAACTGAGAAATCTGCTTCAACATCAAGCTATAGGTTACTCTCAGGTAAATTTTAACTTTATAGTTTAATAAATTATGATTTCAAGATCAAGTTTTAACATAAAACAAATTCAGAAAAATTTGCAGATGTGTTTTATAAAAAAGAAAAACAAAGTGGGGCTTCAGTTTTTCCAGTGAGAAAGAATCTCTGAAATGAATTGAGTTAAGTAAAATTCTTTTGAAAGGTTGGATTTAATGTTGTTAATCAGTAAATAAAACAAAGATTTAAACAACTTTGTCAATCAATTGCAGGAAAACAAATCATCAAAGCTTTAAAACCCTTTCTGGTTTCAACTGTAGGAAAAATGGTTCTCTGTGTACATAAGAATTCAAACTGTAAGTAGATTTAAAATTTATTTTTATTGATGAATCAAGTGAACAAATACAAGAGTGAATAAGAAAATATAATAGGAAATAAGCAAAGTTCTTTTTTACAACTTGCAGATAAAAGCTTCAAAAATTAAAGGAAAAAAATATACAGGCTTTGCTTCTTCTCTGTTCCCTGTTCTCTGTCTTTCTTCATCAATTTCAGGTGAGCAAATCTTTCTATAAAATTGAATCTGGATTGTTCTTTGTTCTGTGATGATGGTGTTTGCATGAATATGTATAAAAAAGTAGCATCCATGTTTATATGGTTGTGTTCAGAGGTGGTTAGAGTCAGCTGTTCATCCTGTTCTTGTTACAGGATTTGTAAATGTAAACTAAAAATTCATCTTCCTCTTCCTCTGATTTCATTCAGAGTTTGGTATTCAAACATTAAATGTTTGTTTAGGCTTAAAATTAATTTTAAAAATAAATTCAAGTAGAAATATTTGGTAAACATGTAAGAATTGTAAAATAACAGTTAGAACTTTTCAAAACATAAAAATCAGTGGTCATAATCTTGAGTTTCGAAATTACAACTTGATTTGGAATGAAGAAATTTGAATTTTGATTAAAAAAATCATGATTTTTAGATTTGAAAATCGTTTGGATTTTAGAGTTGAACAGAAAATGGGTTATCATCAATTTCCGATGATCAGCGTCAATTCATGGATCAAGCTTGATGTTGAAGATTGCTTGAGAGTTTGTGATCCTTAGAAAATTAGTGAATAAATTTTTAGATTACCGGTGGAGATAGCCGACGTTAATTTAGGGTTTAGGATCCTATTTTGGTCACTATCGGAATTGAGGAAATGGCGTCGTCATGGTGAACCGGAATAGCTCGGAGTCAGTGGGATCGAAACATCATGTCGTGATGCATCTCGAGTTGGGTGGACGAGATCCCAGGTGGTCGGAATGGGCAATGCAAGTTGATTGGGTTGACTATGTGTTCCAGGAAGGGGGGTTGATGGCTCGTTTGCGATTCTCTTATGATCTCGCGTTTGTGGGTGCTCGAGTCAGTGGTCGGGGTCGTCAGCGACTTATAGACACCAGTGAAGTCGACCGTAGTTGGTCGTGGTGGTGTGAACGTTGCACTGGTGCGTGGTTATCTGGTTGTGTCATTGGAATTTTGGGAAGAAGAATGAAGCGCGGGTTCATCTCGAAGAAACATACGTATTTACTCGGGGAAAATGAGAAGAAAGGGTAACCCGAAGTTAAGCTCGGGTGAATCTTGAAATAGCTCGGGTTGGTGATCAAAACAGGTTTTGAATTAAAAACTTAATCAAGTTTAAAACACTGTCCTAATTAAATGTTTTTATACCGGTTTTGTTAGTTAGATAAAGTCTTTAAAAAAATTAGTCTAGGTGTTTTAATTCCTTATTTAAAAGAAAAAAATTTCTTAAGTTTGTTATGAATAAATGATTTAAAGATATACATAAACTTTTATTTTGAAAGTTTAGCTCAAAAATATTAAGGATTTGTTAAAGAGTTTTAAAATGGTTAATTTACTTTCAAAGTTTAAGTTAACATATTTGAAAAAGGGAAATTATTATTAGAAGTGAATTACTTAATGAAAGTAATTAAAGTAATTAAAGTAAATTAATTAATAATTCAAGATAATTAATCAAGTAATTAATGAATGATTAAATTAAAATAATAATTACTTAGTGAAAGTAATTAAGAGTAGACAAATATGATTAAAGATTGATTTATCAATGTTAAAGGTTAATTGGTTTAAAGAATAATTAATTAATATGACAAATTAGTTAAAGTAATCAAATTAAGAATAATAAATTAAAGGTTAATTAACTTATTATTAATGGTTAACTAATAAATGATTAAAGAATGATTAATCAAAATGATTTGTAATTGATTAATATTAATTAACCAGAATTAGTAAATTTTTCATAAGTAATTAAGCTGATTCAAATTTATTAAAAGGATTAATTGATCATACTTATGGATGTTTGGACTCTATTGTGATGGATAGATATATTTGATATGTAATGTGATGCTATGTAATGCTTTGTGCTGAGCTGCTATATTTGTGATGAATATACTGTTGTATGAATATGGAAACCCCTTGACGCGTAGAAGGACATTTGAATTTCGATGCGACATGGAGTCGGATTCCAGTTGGTTATCCGAAACCCACATCGAATCATAATGATGAATCTTTGTGATTGATAAATTTACTTTATCTATGAATCTGTGAATAAAGATAAGCGTTATGGGTTATACCGCTTATCGATTGATTGAATCTGTAATGATGATGTTGTGCACTATTGTGTTAAACCCCTGGACCACACTTATACACACACAAATATGGATTTGCACGTGGAAATGAGTTAAGTCACAGATTTTTGAAATGGTTTTAAAAATTGAATTTTTGAATCCAAAATAGTTTTGAAATTAGAATTGAAAGCTTTTGAAAATGAATTTCAAAAATAAAAGTTATTTTGAATAACTTGATTGATTTTTGAAATTTAAATAATTGGATTTAAATTTGAATTCAAAATTTGAAATCGAATTCTATGATTTGGAAACTATGTTTAAAAAATAGGTTATTCAACTTATAAATGGGTTTATATGGGTTTTAAACCATCTTTAAAGTTTTGTTTTGGGACCTTATAATTTAACCCAAGATTTTAATTTGTATAAATATAAATGGTTTTTTCCTGAAACGAAAACTGTTTGTTTTCAAATAATAAATGCTTTCATATAAGAAATGAACCCCCAATTTGTGTTAAAGGGATTTCAAGTCTAAAATGAAAATGATTTTCCAAGCTATGTAAACGGGTTTGAAAGCTATAAGTTAAATCTTTAAGTTAAAGATTTAATGAATTAATCCATTTGAAATGGAAATTGTTTTGGAAATCTATAAATAGATCTTTGTGAAACTAGGTGAACTTTGTGAAATAAATCTTTTTGTTTAAAAGATTTGAAATGGTAATTTGTTTAACCATTTAAAAGAAAAGCTTTGGATTTTTAAGTTGTGACTTTTCTAAAATCCCATATCCATAGGTTTTTAAATATTGCGCTCATTATTCGGTTTAGCTGGGAGAGAACCTTGTGTCATATAACCCATTCTGAATAGTGATACGACGCTATGGATTCCGTTTGAAGACCAGATGTCTTCGAGAACGTTAGGATAACCCATCGATTGTCTCTGCACTGAGTAGCTATGGTATAGAGATTCCCTAAGTGATGGGAAGTCCGATCGGGATTGTGGATACCGGATTGCAAGGGCTTCATCGGAAGTGACTTTGGTTCTGTTCGAACCTAGGACAGACTTGTATGGTTGTATGTCCGACATTACACTTTGAGATATTAAACTGATCTCTGTCAAATACATTTCTGCTTGGTGGCGGAGAATTTATTCTCTTAACTTAACACCCTTCTCTGAGACGTACGAGCTCAGAGGTTATGTAGTCGATATTTATCAGTGATATACTCCCAATTTGGTAGTGTGACATGCTAAGTGTTGCTGTGTGTTGATGATCATTTGTGATCAAAGCATGGCTTTTGTATAAAGCGTAGCTTTGTGGACGAGACTGCATCAGGGCCTCACACCCCGGAAATGGTCGAAACAGGAAAGATGCGGCAAGGTTATGAGGGTCGCGCCCTTTAGGGTGTGTCATTCCCTTCTGGAAAAGGGTGGTATCATGATATGGAGCCCAGATACTTACTCATGTAGATACTGCAGATCTATTACTTTGTGATTGCTTTGTGGTTTAGAGGCGCCTTGGATAAATGTCCCAAAGGACCGGGGGATGGCATGCTCGAGTAGTAGTTACCTAGTTACAGAGGTAACCCGGCCTTGTGTTGGCAGAGATCCAGTTAGGTTCTCCCCGCCAGAGGCGTACCCATGGACAGTAGGAAGTTCCTTAGCCTGACCATTTGTTAGAAATCCATTCATCCAATATGTGCCTTGTATGATTTTAGTTGTAGAACCTGCCATTTACTTATGGTGGCGCCCCACTGTTTAGATGGTAGCAATAGTAGGCATATGATACTGGTCGTATGTTGGCCAGTATTTATATTATACTTTCGAAATGATTTTCCTACACTATGCACTAGTAATAATGTCAAAGAAGTTTTATCGTATCAAGCATATTTGACTATCATAAGGAGAAATCTCCTCCAATTCTGCGTTTGCATTGCGTGTGTGGCGGGAGGCCTTATGGTAGTTTCATTTTCCAAAAAGCATTGCGGATTTATTTTAAATTCTTTCGTTGTTCGTTTTAAAAGACTAAATATTTTTGTTTGCTCATACCAGTCCCATGACTGACCTGGAGTTTATTGTTCCTTTCCTAAACTCTAGGTGCCCATAATTTTCCCACACGGGCAGTCTAGAGTTGGGTTTTTTAGATAGTCAGGTTTAGGAGATTATCTGGAGCTAGTTTAGTCTTTGGATCATGATTGTAATTGCTTATCTTTGTGCATCGTTATTGGGAGTTCGAGCTATTTATGGATTGGTGCCTTGAAGATGGAGATTACCGATGCTGGAGTTCCCTCTTGAAAACTGCTTTCTCTATTGGAGATATTGTTCCGCTGCTGGTGTTATCTTTCTCTTTCCGCTGCTATTTTCTTGTATCATATCTCTGATGTATATTGATATTCATTGTATCATTCTGTTGTATCAGATATTGTATCGAACGTTATATATCATACATATTATTCTTTTTCTTCCGATGTGTTGTACTTAATGTGTTATAAGCTCCGGCGAACCAGATTCGACGTTTGGATCTGCGGCATTTGAATACGATTGTCGTATTCGGTGCCGATTTTCGAAGGTCGAGTCAGGGCCGCTACATCGTACTTTTACACTTTTCCCTATGGGATGCCTCATCCTCGAAGATGAGATGTATACTTGTGATATATATATGTTGTGATCCTACTAAGATCGAACCGCGCAATGGAGATGCTGGAGATTTTTTTTTTAAAATTAAAGGCGTTGGAAATTTTTTGGAATTTTTTTGATATTGAGTTAAAATTAAACGATACTGGTTGGTTTTGAAAACATAACTATGAATACGTTTGAGATCTAATTTGAATGATTGTTTTAAAAAATTAATGAATTTTGTGACTTTTTCTTACTTTTTAATTTCGATGACGAAATTCTTTTAAGTAGGGGAGAATGTAACGACCCAGAATTTCAGTCATTTGAAATTCATATATTTAATTGATTTTCACAAGTTAATTTTATAAGTTGAATAACTTATATTTCAAATATCCGGATTTAATTGGATAATTAAATTGTTAATTTAATATTCGAAATTTTGTAAATAATTTGAATTTGGATTTAATACGAATAAAAATGATTTGTAAAGTTGTATTAAATTCTATTTGAATTAGAATGATGTTAGAGAACTTTTAAAATTGAATTAAAAGTTAAATTTTAGAAACTGAAAATTTTAATATTTAATTAATGTGTAAAAATAGCCATTTTTTCAAACAGTCTCGGATTTCGACGAAGCAAGTTTCATTGGATTCGTATTGTTATATTATTGTAAGATTTCATATTTCGTGTCAATCAGATTTATGGTTTTTCCGGGGCATAGAAATCTGTTTAAGTGAATTTTAAATTTATATAGTCGATTCGAAAACCTATCTTTCAAATACGATCGAACTGGCTTTCGATATATATTCCATTGCGTTTGAAATAGGGGTAAAACATTATAAACGCCTGGCGGCACATTTCGTTTTAAGTTCGAAATTTTTTCGAATGAATAGTGTTTTGAAAATTTTCTATAAAAGGACCTCAATTCTTCACATTTGCAAAACCCTAATACAAACTAGGGCAGGCCACCACTACCGAAACCAACGACCGAAAACAACCAATCTTCTCCCCTTCGATCTCCAAATCCATGCACTTTTAGGCAACGACATCAACTGGAAGAATGAAGATCTTAGCAAGCTCTATAACCTGAACGGTCACGATCAAGTATTATGCAGCCAATCGACATCAAACCTCATCCAAACATTGTGCATTTGAGCACGTTTTTCATGGTCGATGGGCGACCGAGTTTGCAATATTCGAGCCGGTGGTAGAGCTAGTGATGGCCGTTCAAATGAAGTTGGTCGATCGTGTTCAAACTTCAAGACGAGATTGCATTAATTTAGGGCAAATGGGGGCTTTGGGTTTTGTTCGATGTAAAATATGGTGATGAAGAAGAAGGGCCGATTGGCCTGGATCTAAGCAAAGAAAATCGAACGGCCAGGGGAAAAGGAGGTTTAAAAATAAAAATAAATCGGTAAACTGATTTATATTAAAATTCGTATAAACTTTGTAAAGCTATAACTTTTTTATACGAGGTCCGTTTTGCACGAAATGGATTGCATAGGGTTTGTATTGACGAGCACTACATTATGGAGCTAGATTGAGATTTATTTGAGCTAGTAAAAATTTTGGTTGAAATTAAACGTTTATTTAGTTTTATTCGGAATAAATCTCTATCGTGACAACTACAATCAATGTGAGTACAATTCACTCTTTCTGACTCACTGATATTTTTATAAGCGAGAATAAATTTTATTTATGATGATTGATTATTGTTTGGATGATATACGATATATTATATGTGTGTGTGTGTGTGTGTGTATATATATATATATATATATATATATACACTGATTGGTGTTTGGATATATTCTTGCCAATTGGAGCAGATGAGACCATATACCTTTCCATGTATAAGCGGATGACCCTTTATACGTGCGTCTGCCTCGAAGCGGACATTGTACATATATTGCTAATATGTATATTTGTTGCAGGTGGCTAGTTGGAGGGATCCAACTGGATTCTTCAATAGTATTGATTTTATTTACAGATATTGTGATGTATTCTGTTATCATATGATATATGATGTTTTGGTTACCGTGATTGATGTATTTAGTACTGTTGCAGCATTGGGCCTATTTTTGGAATTTTAAAATGTTTAAGTGATGATTTCCAAATTTAAAAGGATTTTCAAGTGATTTTGAAAATATATATTTTGTTAATTTTTGAATTATTAAGGAATGGATTTATTTGAAATAAATAGAAGTTATAATTTTGATGTTATAAAAATTATGATTTCTGTGAAATATAGTAAATTATGATTTTTAAAATATGAAGTTGATAATTCTGTAAAATAGTTTAAAGTGAGAATTTTGAATGGTTTTATATATAAGATTTATAAAATTGACATTTTATAAACCAAAATGATGGAATTGTAAAGGATTTTTGTAAATGTTAAAATGGAGTTATAAATGGATTTTATAAGCGAATAAGATTTACGATTTGTGAAGTTATAAAATGAATGAATTTGTAAATAAAAGAATTATAAGTAAATTAACTTATAATTTGGATTTTGCATATAAATGAGATAAATGGATTTGGCATATAAATGAGATAAATGGAATTTGTTAATAATGAAGATTTATAAATTGAAGTTTTTGTATAAAATATAAATGTGATTTATAAACATTGTTTTATAAATTCGAAATTGATTGAATTTGATAAGTTAAATATAGAAGTATATTAAACGAATTGTATCCACAATTTTGGACAGTGGATTATCCTTTAATAAATGTGTAGAAATATTGGATTTGGTAAATGAAGTATATTCACGATTTTGGATAGTGAATAATCATTTAAATAAATAATTATTTTTGGAAAGTGATATTTTAAATGGAATAAAATGATTGGAATATGTTTTGAAATGTGTTAAGTATCGAATACATGGATTTCAACATTTATTGTTGAAATAGACGGTTTCGAGAAATAAGGAAATGATGGACTATAACACTATTGTTATAGTAAATGATTTCCGAAAGGAAATGTTTTGTATAGTATATGGGATTTATATATCTATCTAATCTTCGAATCCCTATACTAGTGATGTTGGTTTGTCGTAACGATGTTTTACGCAACATTCGTTTTGACCCAAATAAATATGTTTAAAGAGAATGTTTTCCTTATAGAATAAAATATATACTTAATCATGATTTAAGTATATGAAATATTTTCTAAGTGTTGAAAATAAATTGATGTGTGAATTACTTATTATTAAATGAGTAAATGGAAATGTTTTCCAATATAGAAATTGAAATGGTTTTGATAATATATTTTTTAAAGATAATTTGAAGTGAATATTTGGCAAGTAGTTTAATCAATAAAAAAATTAATTAAAAGGGCCTAGTGATTGCTTAAGGTGTTAAATATTTGTTTGTCTGTTTGAAAGTTAAATAACCGACTATCAAATTTGGCCATTTTAGTTCCTTGACTTGATGTGGGAACTATTTAGTCATACACTTAGTACGTAGCCATATGTGTGTGTTTGATTATTGTTACCTGGAGATTTGACCATGAAAATAAGGACTCAGCAATCTCGTTCGGCAAGATCAGGCCGTTCGGCACCTGTAGTCGATCGGCATTGAAGGCCGTTCGGCATGACAAAATGGTTCGGCAGTCAAGAGCGTTCGGCATTAGAAGAACGCTCGGCATAAAGAAACGCTCGGCATTTAGGAGCGTTCGACATTAGAAGAACGCTCGGCATAAAGGAACGCTCGGCATTTAGGAGCGTTCGGCATTAGAAAGTGCTCGGCTTCCAGAGTCGCCCGGCAAATATGATTCGTTCGGCATGCGAGAGTGTTCAGCATGCGAGATCGTTCGCATTGAGAGATGTTCGGTATTGAATATTGATCGACATCTATGGATGTTCGGCATGGCTGAGTCATTTGGCACTCCATATTGTTCGGCATCACTTCGTTCGGCACAAATGCCTCGTTCGGTATTTAGATTGTTCGGCATCACTTCGTTCGGCACAAATGCCTCGTTCGGCATTCAGATTGTTCGGCATCACATCGTTCGGCACACATGCCTCGTTCGGCATTCAGGTTGTTTGGCATCACTTTGTTCGGCATGAGAACATCGTTCGGTACAAATACCTCGTTCGGCATTCAAGTTGTTCGGCATCTCTTCTTTCGGCGTGAGAACATCGTTCAGCATTTCTGCTTTGCTCGGCATTTTGCCATTCGGCCTCTCTAGGTCGGCATACAAAGATCACTCTTTTTGGGCCGAGATACCAAACTGCTAGGCCCACCGGGGAAGTCCAACCTACCTTCGTCTATAAATAGAGAGGCAGGGGCACAGTGAAATGGACCATTTTTTGAGAACACCGGGGAGACTCTGCCGCATTCAAGACTCATTCAATACTTATCTGTTTGCTTAAGCAATTGTATTTAATATAGTTGGTATACGGATTGCATCTATAATCGATTATCGAGAAAAGCAATAAAGATTAACCTCAAAGTGGACGTAGGCAATTACGCCGAACCACTATAAATCTGGTGTTCGTACATTCTGCATTTAAATCTGCATATTATCCTTTGTTTAATTTACCTTCTTCATTAATCTCTCTACACAAACTCTCTTTAGGGTGTTAGTGACCAATTCTGGTGCTAACATTTTGGTGCTTTCACTGAGAATTGAATTCTCAGGACATAGGATCTACTTTGCAGGTACTGGATTGAAAAAATCCCCTGAAGGAGTTCCACATTCACAAGACATCTGTAGATTCTACTCAGAGTTACAACCAACAACTCTACCATGGGTATACCACGAACTAGATCGGCCTCTCACAACGCAGATGTCCACGAAACTGCTAGTGTACAACAGATAGGACCTAGTAACCAACCAGTAATTCAAGGTGCAGGAACCTCCACCCAGAACCAAGCGGAGGTTGTTTCCTGAACATAGTTCAACGACTTGATAAGAGAACTCAGGGAAAGTAGAAGGCAACTTGCTGGGCAGATTCAAGCCAATACTAATCTCATGACTCAGTTTGCCCAACAGCAACATCAGAATGTTGGAAGTAGTCCTGCTCCTTACTCTGAATCTGATAGCTCGACCTCAGCTGATGAACCTCCTAGGCATAGACGCCGTAGGGATGAAGCTTCTCAAGCGGGTGCTACCAATCGATCCATCAGGGATCAAGCACGCGATGAGACCGGACGCCCGGATCACCAAGACCCAAGTCAAGCGGGACATCAACCCGCACGGTCCCATGGAACGGAACTCAACCTCCCACCCTCCATACAAACTCCGGATTTATCAGCCATGGTCAGACAGTTGATGAGAGAGAACCAAGGCCTGACCAACGAGGATTGGGTAGTGTCTAGAAGTCATACCCCCTTCACAGATGTTATCCTACAGGCTGAGTACCCCAAGAAATTCAATATGCCGACTATTCCAGCCTATGAAGGGAGGACTGACCCTAAGCAACACGTGATGAGGTACGAATGGATGATGGATTCGGCAAGGGCAAATGACGCAACTAAGTGTAGGTGTTTCCCAATCACTCTGTCCGGAATTGCCACTATGTGGTTTACTCGGCTTCCTCCACGATCTATGTCCAACTTTGACGAGTTAGCGAAGAAATTTGTTGAGCAATTCAGGATACAAGCTACCATCCAAAGGATGTAATGTCATTATCAAGCGTAATCCAAGCTCCGGGAGAGTCTTTGAAAGCATACTTACAGAGGTTTCATGTTGCCGCCACTGAGTTAGCAATCCTAACGACCACGCGATTTTGATGACGGTAATGCGAGGTGTAGATCCAGACTCGGAGTTTGGAGATTGGTTGGCGGGAAAGCCCCCAGCTACATTGGAACGATTCTATTCCAAAGCTCATCAGTTCATACAAAGGGAGGAGGCTCGATGGATGAGACGAGATAAGGCACCAGGGCCTGTTCAGGAGACTGTGAAAAGTAACATCGCCGTGAAGCAGTCCGGCGATAGTTCGGGAAAGGTTCAAGTCAATGTCCAGAACAAGCCTGGGAAGTTCAAAGTATCCGGAGGTGGAAATCCCGAAAAGAAAAGAGAAGCAGGGAAATGGAAGTCAAGGATTCCGACCTACAATGAACACACCCCACTGAATACTTGTCTTGAAAACATTTACCTATCTACCTGTAACACCTTTGAATGCAGAAATCCATGCCCAAAGGAGTCCACTGAAGAACAGAAACGGATAGGGAAGTACTGTCGCTACCATGAAACCCATGGGCACAATAGTGAGGAGTGTAGACACCTCCATGACGCCATAGAAAAGTTAATCAGACAGAAAAAATTGCAGGAATTTGTCAAAAACCCGCAAGATGGAAGGCAAGGAACGTCAGACCCGGACGCAGGCCGACTCCACGCCAACCGGAACAACCTGCTCGGACTGTGGGTAGATTGATTATAAACACTATTATCGGAGGACCTCATCCTGCAAACAAGAATTGGCAGGAGATGGAACGATATGCTACCTACTTAAGGCATGTGGATTACGAATGTTGTTCGAATGTGGAAGATGGAACCCCCGCAAATCAACAACGCATGATGACTGACGATATAGTATTTAGGAGTCGAGACGCGGACAAGGTGGAGGCTCCCACTATCAACTCGATGGTTATATCTGCAACAATCGAGCCAGCTTACGTGAAAAAAATCCTGATTGATTGCGGGTGCTCCGTTAACATCATCTTCAAGAAAGCCTATGACCAGATAAAGATGGAAACGAAAGATTTGAAACCATGTAAAGCCCGTATCCACGGCTTTAACGGTGCTACAACCGAGGCGATGGGGTATATAGAGTTACCAGTTGAACTAGGGGAAGGTGAGCGTAGGAGAGTGTGAGTCATACCGTTCATAGTAATGGATGTTGACTCTCCATACAATGTCCTTTTGGGTCGTCCAGCCTTGGCAGAATTTAGGGCTGCTTTGGCCCCATGATGTTTGACATTAAAATTTCCGACAGACAAAGGAGTCGGTGTTGTACATAGCGATCAGGCGACCAGTCGCGCATGTTATGTGGCGGAATTGAGAGAAGCTCAGCGGAGAGAGAAGGGAAAGGTTGCGGACAGCTCCGTCCGCATCTTAAAGACTGATGATTGATATGTAGTGCCCGAGCCCTGGCTCGGGCAGCATTCTCGGATCCTTAGAGATATAGATCCGAGAGATGATGATGGGGAACCCAGAGAAACGAATGCAGCACCGGCTGAGCTGACGATCAACATCCCAGTAAGCCGGGATGACCCATCACGAGTTCTTAAGATTGGATAACAACTCGACCCCTCAGTGGCCGAGGATCTTACTGATTTCCTCCGGGCCAATCCGGACGTTTTCGCTTGGTCACATTCTGATACGTGCGTGATTTCTCCAGCAATTGCGAGTCATATGTTGAACATAGACCCGAAACACGTTCCCGTAAAACAGAAAAAGAGAGGTATGGACCCGGAGAGGTCGGTGGCTCTCAAAGAGGAGGTGGACAAACTCAAAGCCAATGGGTTCATCCGCGACGCCCTCTACGCTGAATGGGTATCTAACCCAGTGCTAGTGAAGAATGAAAATGGAAAGTGGAGAACTTGTGTTGATTACTCCGATCTGAATAAAGTATGCCTGAAGGATAGTTTCCCTTTACCTAGAATCGACCAGCTCGTCGACTCTACCGCCGGACATGAATTATTGTCATTTATGGATGCGTATTCAGGATACAATCAGATCCCGATGCATATTCCAGACCAAGAGCACACCAGCTTTGTCACGAATATGGGGCTATATTGCTATGTAGTAATGCCCTTTGGATTGAAAAAGCGGGTGCAACTTATCAACTCTGGTGAATCGAATGTTTAAAGACCAGATCGGTAAGACGAAGGAAGTCTATGTGGATGACATGCTCGTGAAGTCACGGTAGTCAAACGACCACATTCGAGACTTAGCAGAAATGTTTGATATACTCAAACATTATGGTATGAAGATCAACCCCTTGAAGTGCTCTTTTGGTGTGGCATCAGGAAAGTTCTTGGGTTTCATTGTGAATGCAAGTGGAATTGAAGCTAACCCAGAAAAGATTCAGGCTATTCGGGACATACATGTGCCCAAAACTATAAAGAAAGTACAAAGCTTGAACGGAAAGGTTGCAGCACTGAGCCGATTTATATCCAGAGCCACGGATAAATGCATTCCCTTCTTCAACATGATAAAGAAGGGAGAAAGGAATTTCGAGTGGACATCCGACTATGAGAAAGCATTTGGAGCTCGGGTAAGGCATTTGGAGAGCCCCCCGGTGCTATCAAAACCAATCGACCATGAAATGCTGTATGTATACTTGGCAGTATCCCAGCACGCTATCGGTACGGCTCTGGTTCGCGAGGAGGACTGAGTTCAAAAGCCAGTATATTATGTCAGTAAACGCTTGATGGGGGCAGAAAGAAATTATCCCAAGATCGAGAAATTGGCTTATTGCTTAGTGATTGCATCACGCAAGCTTCGCCCATACTTCCAAGCACAATCAATTAGTGTTTACACTGATCAACCCCTGCAACAGGTACTCCAACGACCGGAAACTTCCGGAAGGATGTTAAAGTGGAATATCAATTAAAGTCAATTCGATATTACTTACCTACCGCTAAAGGCCATACAAGGACAAGCGCTAGCAGATTTCATCGCTGAATTCACCAGGATAGACGAATCAAGTGGTCGCGATGTCATACCCCCCGTCCGATGGATGATGTACACCGATGGGGCATCTAACGACCGTTGTTCGAGGGTAGGCATAGTTTGGTAACTCCTGAAAACCGATCAGCTTTCTACACTTTGAAGCTCGAATTCACATCAACAAATAACGAAGCCGAGTAAGAAGCATTGATTGCTGGCTTAAGACTCGTCAAAGAACTGGGAATAAGATCGGTTTAAATCTTTTGCGACTCGCAACTGGTGGTGTACCAAGTGAGACTACCAAGCAAAGGGGTAGAGACTCGCCCCATATTTGGCCCAAGTTCAGGAGCTGCTAGCGAATCTCGAATATTATGATATTTCACATGTTCCGCACGAACAGAACAGGGCAGCTGATTCATTGGCAAAATTCGCAAGCACTGGTGATGCGCAACAGATGGGATTGTTTCCTATCGAAACCTTATACGTTCCGAGTATAAATATGATGGAGGTAGATTTCGTGTTAGAAACAGAAATCGAAAGGGAGCCATGGATGACCCCAATCAAACAGTACTTATTACACGGGGCCGTGCCCGAAAGTAGGAGCGAAAGACAAGTCATTCGTAAGGCTTCTCCTTATGTAATGCAGGATGGAATAATGTATCGGAGGGGATTCTCGACCCCATACTCCGATACATTGCCCATGATGAGATAAAATGAGTCCTGAAGGAAGTCCATGAAGGTGAATGTGGTGACCATACCGGAGGGCAGATGTTAGCAAAGAAAATCCTCCGCTATGGGCCCTATTGGCCAACTGTAAATCGAGATGCCGCAGACTATGTGAGAAGATGTGACAAATGTCAGAAGTATGTGAAAATCCCAAGAGCTCCACCGACGAAACTCACACAAATGGTTAGTCCTTGACCATTTGCAATATGGGGAATCGACATAGTCGGTTCCTTGCCTCTATCCAAAGGGGTGCAAAATACGCGATTGTTGCGGTCGATTACTTTACCAAGTGGGCAGAAGTAGAACCTTTGGCCACTATCACCACCAAAAAGGTCATTAATTTCGTTGTACGAAATATTATATGCCGTTTTGGCCTTCCACGAACCATCGTCACAGACAACGGAACTCAGTTTGAAGTAAAGAGTTCAAAGAATTTTACTGAAAATATGGAATTGAGAAAAAGTTTGCAGCAGCTGCTCATCCGAAAGCTAATGGACAAGTGGAGGCCGTAAACAAGATAATCAAATCCATATTGAAAAAACGTCTGGAAAAGACTAGAGGCAACTGGGTGGATGAGCTTCCAACAGCCCTTTGGGCTTACAGAACCACCCACAAGTCCGCGACTGGCCATACTCCGTTTACAATGGCATATGGCATGGAAGCTGTCATACCCATGGAACTTGGAGTCCCATCACATCGGGTAACTTATTATGACCCAGAGTCAAACCAAGATCTCTTGCTGGAATCTTTGGACTTCATTGATGTAAAACGCGAAGAAGCTAATTTAAGAGCGGCCGCGTACATGCACCGAGTTGCTCGATATTATAATGAAAGCGTCTGATCGAGAATCTTTGGAGTGGGTGATCTCGTTTTGAAACGAGTTTTCCCAGTTCCGTCACACATGAGCCCCACATGAGAAGGTCCCTACGTCGTTGAACGGAAGCTTGGAGAAGGAACTTTCAAGCTAGCGACCGTTGATGGTGCAACACTTCCCCGAGCATGGAATAGTGAACATTTGCGGCACTATTACACTTAGTTCAATTCTATCATATTTTAGTTGCATTTATTTCCAGCAAGTTTTTATTTTTAGTTTACGGCATGTGGAAAGACAATTTAGCTTATTTGCATTAATAAAGGCTTGAAGCCATTTCCTTTTCCCATGAATTTTCGATGTTTCGGTGTATGATAACGCTGTAACAAATAAGAGATACATTACTTTGTCTAACGTACGAACGCATATAAACGACTCAAAACCTCCAAGTCCCCGGAGTGCGGACTGGAGTACTCTAAGTCCCCAGAGCGCGGACTCGAGTATAAACGACTCAAAACCTCCAAGTCTCCGGAGTGCGAACTGGAGTACTCTAAGTCCCCAGAGCGCGGACTCGAGTATAAGCGACTCAAAACCTCCAAGTCCCCGGAGTGCGAACTGGAGTACTTTAAGTCCCCAGAGCACGGACTCGAGTATAAACGACTCGAAATCTCCAAGTCCTCGGAGTGCGGACTGGAGTACTCAAAGTCCCTAGAGCACGGACTCGAGTATAAACGACTCAAAACCTCCAAGTCCCCGGAGTGCGGACTGGAGTACTCTAAGTCCCCAGAGAGCGGACTCGAGTATAAACGACTCAAAACCTCCAAGTCCCCGGAGTGCGGACTGGAGTACTCTAAGTCCCCAGAGCGCGGACTCGAGTATAAACGAATCAAAACCTCCAAGTCCCCGGAGTGCGAACTGGAGTACTCTAAGTCCCCAGAGCGCAGACACGAGTATAAATGACTCAAAACCTCCAAGTCCCCAAAGTGCGGACTGGAGTACTCTAAGTCCCCAGAGCACGGACTCAAGTATAAACAACTCAAAACCTCCAAGTCCCGGAGTGCGGACTGGAGTAATCTAAGTCCCTAAAGCGCGGATTCGAGTATAAACGACTCAAAACCTCCAAGTCCCCGGAGTGCGGATTGGAGTACTCTGAGTCCCCAGAGCGTGGACTCGAGTTTAAACGACTCGAAATCTCCATGTCCCCGGAGTGCGGACTGGAGTACTCTAAGTCCCTAGAGTGCAGATCCAAGTATAAAGGACTCAAAACCTCCAAGTCCCCGGAGTGCGGACTGGAGTACTCTAAGACCCCAGAGCGCGGACTCGAGTATAAGCAACTCGAAATCTCCAATTCCTCGGAGTGTGGACTGGAGTACTCTAAGTCCCTAGAGCGCGGACTCGAATATAAGCGAGTCGAAATCTCCAAGTTCCCAGAGTGTAGACTGGAGTACTCTAAGTCCCCAGAGTGCGGACTCGAATATAAACGACTCGAAATCTCCAAGTCCCCGGAGTGCAGACTAGAGTACTCTAAGTCCCCAGAGTGCGAACTCGAGTATAAACGATTTAAATGTCCAAGTCCCCTGAAGGCGGACTGGATATAAATGACTTGAAGTCATCGTTCCCTTGGCATATGGACTAAAAAATATTCTAAGTACTCGGAGCATGGAATAAAGAATGTGCAATGCCAAAAGATTATCTACTTATTTGAAGATGAATCGAAAAGCTTATGTAACTCGCAATAGCTTGGGTTCCGACCATGATTATACCAAAAATCGGATAACAGAAATCTTCTGAAACGCAAAAAGAAGTAAGTTTTATTCATCAAAAATAAGTTTCTACTACAACTCCTCCGAAGCTTGGAGTCAAAAGTTTATTTACATGAACTATGAAAACAAAAATAATTATATAATTTAAACTAGCTCTTGTTGAACGAGTGCGAAGACTATTTCTTTGACTTCTTCGACTTTTTGCCCGATGACTCCTCCCCGGTACGTTTACCCTTGACGGCTTTCTTTGATGGGGGAGTGGCAGACGAAGAAGTATAAGGAACATCTATGGGTTTGGACCCGCCTGGGTGAATGACCTTCAACGGCTTGTTCAAAGGGTCGTCCGGGTCCACAGCTTGAGGTTCGACCTTGATCGTCTTTTCCTTCTCTTTATCAAGCTGCTCCTTCATGCTTAGTTCGGACATGTGCTCGGAGACGCCTGTAATTTCAACTTCATAACTCCCATCGATGGGGGAGGAAGTCTCAGATTTGTCCTCGTCAAGCGCTCCGATCACCTGAGCATCGAGACCGGGAGCCTCTCCTGCATGAGCGGCTTCACTCATTTTTTCCCTAACCTCCTTGGCGACATCGCACCTTGGAGTGGGCCCAAAATCAGAATGGCCTGCATAAAATCATGAAAAGAAAGTATTAGAATACGATAGCTTCTGGTGAAAAATGAAAGCTCATGGAATTTCAAAGCAAAAGAGTTGCCTACCAGGTTCCGGCTGGCTCTCAACCGTCAGGGGCTCTCGCCCTCTGGGATCGGTGACAAAACAGGAACTCCAAGGCCGGGGTCCTCTGGATCATAGCCGATGTGCTGTTCAAAAGGATCGAGTATCGGCCGACTGGTCGGCTGAATAGGCACACGAGCTGGAGACTCAATCTGGGATGGACCGGCGATAACTTCTTTCCCTTTCGCTGAAGGAGAGCCTTTGCAATAAATAGCTTTAGCCGCTGATAGGTCCGAAGGCTCATTTCCCTTGAGGAATTATTTTATTAAGGCCCCCTCATCAACCTCCTCGATACCTTTTTCGTCCTTTTTGATTTCAATTAAAGTCCCCCACGCCTCGGCCAAAGATTCAAGATAGCCCTCGTCCAAAAAAGTTAAGTCCCGATGCATTAGAACGCGGGCATTGAATTCGGCAATAAGTGGGTCGAACATGATTTTGATTTCTTCTCTACCATCTTCCTTGGCCGTCTCAAGACGGGAGTCGATTTCCGCAGAGGCTATCTTTTTGCCCTCTTCGCGGGCTTCATTCTTCAGCGCCTCAACTTTAGAAAGCTCGTCCTCAAGTTTCTCTTTTAGGAGTCGTGTTGCAACAATTTCGTTGCAATATCGTTGTGACTCTTCTTGGGCAGCAACCTTCTCCTCTTGTTCTTTGCGGAGTCGCTCCTCAAGTTCTTTAACCCGGAAACAGAATGCATCCCTCTCTTTTGCACTGAATCTTTTTCCAAAGCCAAAGCCCCACAGCGTTGTACCGCCTCGTCGAGTTCTTTTTTGTGAGTCGATTCCAGACGAGTTACGGATTCGGCGGTATCCTTGGTGTTCTTTTGGGTGGCCTCAAGTTCAGATTTGTAAGTCGCAATCTCTTCGTCCTGAGCTTTAATGATATCTTTGTCGTGGATTGCCTCAAGCTTCAGGTGATCTGATGTGCACGTAAATATGCATATTTTTACCACCATATTTATTCTATTTAAATTAAATAAATGACCATATTGGGTATTTTAACTTGTTTTAACCAAAATTCGTATTAATTCCAAATTTTCACATATTCATCTTCATATAGGGGCAAAACGGTCATTTAAGTGCATATATTTCTTTGAGAAAAATTGATTGGAAATTTATATATATATTTGTAGGAAAATGGTCTCAAATAGGAGTGGTTTCATGAAGGAATATGCATGCACAAACAATATAAAGGAATGAAGATGGAAATAATTCAAAGTGAAGATCATGGAGGACCCTACCTATCCACCTATCTTAATGTAAAAATTAAAGGCTAATGCACATGCTTATGGAGTTAATGGTTTCATGTACACTTAATGGGGGATTAAGACATGTTAATGATTACTTGGCCTCCACACTTCCTTAGGGGCAGTTTGGGTGTTCCCCAAAAAGTAAATTAGGGTTTTAAAACTTGTATATATACCCCTTATGTTTCATGTAAACCCTCTCTTACCTCTCTCTTAGTCTCTCTTAGATCCTTCCTCTTCATTAGTTTAGGCTCAAAATAAAAGAAAGCTCTCTTTCTCTTTTCATGGCTACTTAGCCATTTTTATTTTATGTAATTTTCTTTTCATTCTATGCAATGTTAATTATTGTTTCTTCTTAACTACATGTCCATTTTCTTTTATGCAAGTAGTGTAGATCTATCTTATTTCATGCAAGTAGATTAGTTTTGTTTCTTTGCATTGATCTCTTTTTCTTTTTCTTTTCCTTTAATGTTGCAAGCTATATTTGTTGTTTTGATAACAAATATGAGAGGCTAATCCCTTCAATTTAGGGGTAATGAAGCCTCTAATCATGTAGCTTCAACATTTTAATAATTATAGCTCTCTTTTTTTGCTTAATGACAACGCTTGAAGTGGTTTTATTTGTTGTTTTTGTTTTGAATTTGATAGCCTATATTGTTGACACCAAATAGGCTATGCTTAAACAATCACTAACACAAATGCCTCTTCATCAAATTATGATTATGGCATAAGAAAGTGATTTGAAATTAAAATTTGATGGTCTACATTTCTAATTAATAGTTAATAGGCCATACTTAAAATAGATTTCATTTTCAACTTTGTTGTCATTTTCATGAGAGTTAGCAAGTGATTTAAAGGTTGTGTTATAGTTTGATGACTTATGTGGAGCTAATTAATAGCACAAATGAGTCATACTTATGATAAGCACATCATTTAAACTCACTTATGACCCAAAAAAAGAGATCATAATTTCATTAATTGTTGAATTATATGATGTAGAGAGTGGATTTATCTCTAAATTGTCATTTAACTCTCATATTTTTATCTATTTTTCTTTTGCTAGTTTTTGTTAGTTTCTTACATTTTTAGCTAATCACACTTTCAACTTTGGTTAATTTGATTGAATAAAATTTTAAAATCATCAATTCCCTACGGATCGACCCGTATTCGCCACGTGCTACATTCGTACACCGTGCGCTTGCGGTTATTTTTAATTTAAATTCGTTCGACGGTTTTCTAAACCGATAGAATTTCCGTCGACGAACAAGTTTTTGGCGCCATTGCCGGGGAGTTATTTTGATTTTAATTTTCTATTATTCGAATTATTTGTTGTTTGATTTTTTGTGTGTTTGTGTGATTTTTGTTTTAGTTGTTAGTCTATATCAATTTGCATATTAAAAAAACACTTACAATTTAAAAACAAAAACAAAAACATTTTATTATCCTTTCAATTTGCATTTCATTTTTACAATCTACATTGCATTCACAATTTCAAAGAAGAAGAACACAGCACTATCACATTGCATTTTTCTTCACTGTTTGCATTTTCTGTTTGCTGCCCCTCTCTGTTTGCGTTGTGCATATTTTTCATTTTCTATTTACAACTGTGCATCTTCAAAACTGTTCTCTGACTCTTCTTACTCCACTGTTTTGTGCATTTCCCTCCCTCTCTGTCTCTGTTACAAATCACAAATCCTGCTCATACAACCCCACATTCCTGCCATCAATTTCCTTCAACTTCCTACATCACTCAAACCATCAAGTTTACATCATCCATCAACTTTACTCATCCACCCATTAACTTGCCTTCTTCATCCAGCCATTCACAGTTCACATCCCTCTGCCTCCATACTGCCATCTTCCATTGCCCTAACAAAACAACTGCAATCACCTCCTACAAACCTCCATACCACTTGCCTCTGCCCTATTTTTGATCATCTATCACCACCCACTACCTCTTGCCTTACTGCTAGTCTGCCTGCATACACACAGCCAATACTTCTGCATATCACTTCTGACATCAACCACTTGCATTTCCCCAAAAATCACCTCTGTCACAAAACATCACAAGCTACTTCACAACAAACCATTCAACAACTTCTACTTAACCTCTGCCAATTAAACAACCTCACCGTTCACAGTTCCTACCATCAACCACAGCAAACCATCCACTTCAGACCAACAATACATCTACTGACCCAAAAAAAGGTGCAGAAACTTGCCTGAATACTGCATTGTCCAACCACCCGAGGTCACCAGCGAACGCAACCGTAATTCCTCGACATCGAGCAACTCAGCCTCACTGCAAGCATCGAGCCAAACACTGCAAGCACCGAGCCAAACACTGCATATCAGAACTTCAACTTCGACTGCAACGCACCCCAAAATTGCCGTGACATCAACACCACTACCATCAACTCCCATCGCTCAATCCACCAATCGACCACCTGACAACCAACACAACCAAGCACCTACCACAGAACAACCACGTTGAACAGTAGCCACAAATTTGCTTTCCATCTTCTCCAAACCACCACCAATCACCCTAATTCGCCAAATCGAACGTCGCAACAGTCGCCTCTTTCTTTTGATAGTCGCAATAGCAGCAACAAACTCGCGAACCTCTATGCGTTCAGATTTTGAGTTCGATTTCATTTATTTTACAGAAGTAGATTTGGATCTTGCATCTTCGTTTGATTAAAAATAAAAGACAATATTGTTGTGGGCTTGTGAACGTTTCTGTTGGGCCGGTTATTAGGGCTTGTGGCTTGAGGCTGAGAATACAGTTTTTTTCTTTTTCTTCGCTTTGTGATTAATTTGTTTGTGTTACTTTTGTTTTAGTCAATCCTTAATAACAAAAAAGGTAGCTCACTTTGTTTTTAGTTTTGCTATGATATTAAAAAAAATATTGAAAATTTGTGTTGTTTTGTTTTAATTTTGTTTTTAATTTTTTCTTAAAAAAAAAGAAGAAAAAACAAGTTTCAATTTCTTCTTGTTTTGTTTTATTTTCAATAGTTTTGTTTTGTTTGGTTTCGAGTTAATTTCTTCTTTGATATAAAAAAACAAAAACAAAAACAAAAACAAAAACAACTGTAGATATCTTTCTTTTAAATTTCAGGTTGCCAAAGCAGAAATTCAGAAGGAGAAGAACTGCTGCCAAAAATAATAACTGCTTGCTTGCTATAAAAATTTTTTTGCTGCTATCTATTGTTTTTATCTGCTTTGCATTGTTGGTTGTTTGCATTTGCATAAAAATATTTCAAAAAAAAACCATTGTAGTTGCATTATTAATACACGTTTAATTTCTGCTTTGCATTTCATCCTAGAATTTGTTAACAATAACGGTTAGACATCGATAACACTTAATTGTATATTAACAAGTTGTCTTCTTTGAACAATTTAATTTCTTGGTGTCTAGGCTACGGCAGATCAATAATCAGTTATAAATATTACGGTGATTTGTAAATATTATACTTAATTGTTTCTCTGAAGGTACTTAAACCTTTGGTTGCATTGCTATGGTGATTCGTGGTGCACCGATAAATTCTGTCCGTTACCTGGCTGAGAACTATCTTGTTGAATTAAGATAATTTGTGATTATACAATTTTGGGTTAACTTACAATAAATCATTTGTAATTAACCCTTGCATTCATTTAGTTGCATTAGTTCATGCATATTTAAAAAAACAAAAATTCAAAATCCAAAACTAAAAAAATTGTAAATATTCCTTTTCCTTTGAAATTTTTTAAATCCTTTTTCTTTAAAATTTCAAAAACCAAAAAACATAATTTGAAAAACCAAAAAACAAAACAAAAATCAATTTTCCATTTTGAAAAATAAATTTGTAAATATTTTTCCCTTATAAAAAAACCAAAAACATTCTTGAAAATGTCTGAATTTCCATATTCACATGAATTCTGCGATAGTTGTGAAAATCAATATAACCCATATAATTTCACACCAAATTCTCATAGATATTTCAACAACACCTATTTTTAAACAATTCAAATTTTGAACCGCAAAAGTTTCAGAATGATGAACAACCCTCGAATCTCAAAAATAGCATTTCATCTCTACTTGAAATCTCTACACAACAAAATCAAATGATAAATGATTTGTGTAATTCGTATTTCTGCGATAACTCGAGTCAAAGTTTTCAAGGAATTCAAAATTTTAATTCAATTCAAAATTTAAACGATTTCGAGTATAACCCATGCCAATTCAATTTCGAACTCCAAAATGAATTCCAAAATCAAAACGAAAATGTGATCCACTTTTTAAATAATTTTGGCAATGGGAATAATCTCGACTGCGATGCGATTGAAAATTTTTGTTCTAAACAAATCCAAATCGAAAATTCTCAAATTAATAACAACAAATTGGATTTTGTTGAGCATATGAACGAAATTTACGATGATCACAAGAATTCGATGTTCGAAACATATATGAAACAACTTGAAAAACAAAATCAAATTCCAACGTGTGATGAGTCAAATAATAATCCATCTTTTACCCAAATCGACGATTTTCAAATAACAACTTTTGAAATTGAAAATAACAATCTTAATGAAGTAGTTGAAAACACGGTAATTGAGTTGGATTTCAATTCTTTTAAGGGCGTGGAACCAAATTTAAAATTCGATCTTACTTTTCTTGATTTCGAAAATTTGAATACAACAACTTTGAATTTTGAACTTGAGACATGTAATAAAGTTGTTGATAATCCACCAAAGGAAGACGAATTTAATGAACAAGAATATTTTGAACAAGAATTTAATGAATAATTCACCATTTTGATTTTGAAATCAATAACTCTGGAAATGTTTTCAATGATAAGCTTGAATTTCAAATTGGTTTAAATAAACTTGAGCTTCAATCAATTGTTTTATCGACCCCAAAAATCATCAAAAACAAAACAACTCGTATAATTTTCAATAAAAAAACATTCGTTTTTCCAAATCAACGTTCAACTTCAAAATCTTTTACAGTTTGGTTTTCTGCGCTTGAGCTGTGTCTCACATACTTGGTGAGACAAATGAATCGGTTCTTGGAAGACGGGTTCATTTACTCTTTAACAGCATACTTTCTGATGACTTGTAAATAATCATCTTTCATTTTTATTTAAATAAAGGTTATGTTTTTATATTTTCTCCTTCCTCGTGGGTTGATTGTGGGGACACAATCAAAATCAAGTGTGGGGGAGACTCATCTTCATTTTTTTTTCATGGTTTATTTTTGCCTTTTTCTTTTAAAATCTAAAAAAAATCTCAAAAACAAATTTTCTTTTGATTTATTTTTAAAGAAACACTATAGGATAAATATATGGTTTTGGTTTATTAGAAATTATTGAAAATTTATCTGTCTTAACAAAAATAAAATGAAGTTTGATTATAAATAACAATGGTTTAACTAGTATATAGGAAGATTCATGCGTGTTAATTATGAAATACATCCTGATTGAAAAGCTTTGTTTTAAAAGTGGTGAATTTAAAGTAAAGGATATAACATTTTTTTGTCTTCTAAGTTAAATGGTGCTAAGATGACTTTGCAAAACTCTCTCTCTTAAAAAAATAAAAAAAATAAAAAAATAATAACATCCAAAGTATTCGCTCTCATTTAAAAGTCCTCACAGTTATACATGGGTGAATTAATTGGAATCTTTGATTATGTGCTTTCATACTCATTTAAAAGTCCTCACGGCTATGCATGTATGGAACACATGTAAAAAAAAGAATAGACTTAATAAAAACCACCTATGGTCGATAGGTGTATGCACGAAAGTGTGTGCACTCGCCATACTCTGTACTCCCCTCACATAAGCCCGAAAGGTAGTGCGTGGGTGGTATATTTGGCCTCAGTTTACTTGAGCTAGGTGTGTAATTTTTCTTGCAAATAATGAGAGAGCAAGCAATTGAAATCCTAGCACTACTTTTACTTATTTGATTTGATTTTTTATTGAAAAGAAATAAAAATACCACTTTGATAAACTTTGATAATCAACTAAGGATCCATTTTATAGTTACACCGTGTTATTAACCGAAACAACGAGTTAAACAATAGTTTATTTGTTATGATAACTTCGTTTTTATTGGAAAAACTGACGAGTAAATAACTTGAACTTCAAGATAATGACCAAAACCAATATTTAACTTATTCGTGTCAATATAAAAATAAATCCTTCATTTGTAAATATTTTCAAAAACTCGCATTCATCTCATTGTAAATAAATCTAGCATTTTTGTAAATATTTTCACTTTACATTTTTTATTTTGCATTTGGATTTTGTGGGTAGTATCCGCTGAAAACCCTCACGAGACTACACACGTCCTACTGGGGACACCCAGAGGTTTAACGGCTTGTTGCATACGCTCAATGCAATCGTGCTTCCTACGAAAATGGATTTATCTTAGTTTTAGTTTATTCGAGGACGAATAAAAAGATAAGTGTAGGGGTATTTGATGTGCACGTAAATGTGCATATTTTTACCACCATATTTATTCCATTTAAATTAAATAAATGATCATATTGGGTATTTTAACTTGTTTTAACCAAAATTCGTATTAATTCCAAATTTTCACATATTCATCTTCATATAGGGGCAAAATGGTCATTTAAGTGCATATATTTCTTTGAGAAAAATTGATTGGAAATTTGTATATATTTTTGAAGGAAAATGGTCTCAAATAGGAGTGGTTTCATGAAGGAATATACATGCACAAAGAATATAAAGGAATGAAGATGGAAATAATTCAAAGTGAAGATCATGGAGGACCCCACCTACCCGCCTACCTTAATGTACAAATTAAAGGCTAATGAACATGCTTATGGAGTTAATGGTTTTATGTACACTTAATGGGGGATTAAGACATGTTAATAATTACTTGGCCTCCACACTTCCTAAGGGGCATTTTGGGCATTCCCCAAAAAGTGAATTAGGGTTTTAAAACTTGTATATATACCCCTTATGTTTCATGTAACCCCTCTCTTACCTCTCTCTTAGTCTCTCTTAGATCCTTCCTCTTCATTATTTTAGGCTCAAAATAAAAGAAAGCTCTCTTTCTCTTTTCATGGCTACTTAGCCATTTTTATTTTATGTAATTTTCTTTTCATTTTATGCAATGTTAATTATTGTTTCTTCTTAATTACATGTTCATTTTCTTTTATGCTAGTAGTGTAGATCTATCTTATTTCATGCAAGTAGATTAGTTTTGTTTCTTTGCTTTGCTCTCCTTTTCTTTTTCTTTTCCTTTAATGTTGCAAGCTATATTTGTTGTTTTGATAACAAATATGAGAGGCTAATCCCTTCAATTTAGGGGTAATGAAGCCTCTAATCATGTAGCTTCAACATTTTTATAATTATAGCTCTTTTTTTTGCTTAATGACAATGCTTGAAGTGGTTTTATTTGTTGTTTTTGTTTTGAATTTGATAGCCTATATTGTTGACACCAAATAGGTTATGCTTAAACAATCACTAATACAAATGCCTCTTCATCAAATTATGATTATGGCATAAGAAAGTGACTTGAAATTAAATTTTGATGGTCTATATTTCTAATTAATAGTTAATAGGCCATACATAAAATAGATTTCATTTTCAACTTTGTTGTCATTTTCATGAGAGTTAGTAAGTGATTTAAAGGTTGTGTTATACTTTGATGGCTTATGTTGAGCTAATTAATAGCACAAATGAGTCATACTTATGATAAGCACATCATTTAAACTCACTTATGACCCAAAAAAAGAGATCATACTTTCATTAATTATTGAATTATATGATGTAGAGAGTGGATTTATCTCTAAATTGTCATTTAACTCTCATATTTTTATCTATTTTTGTTTTACTAGTTTTTGTTAGTTTCTTACATTTTTAGCTAATCACACTTTCAACTTTGGTTAATTTGATTGAATAGGATTTTAAAATCATCAATTCCCTACAGATCGACCCGTATTCGCCACGTTCTACATTCGTACACCGTGCGCTTGCGGTTATTTTTAATTTAAATTTATTCGACGGTTTTCTAAACCGATAGAATTTCCGTCGACGAACAAGTTTTTGCTTCATGATCGATCTCATGTTGGCGCTCCATGTAGGCTTCTGAAAGTTTTTTAGCCAAATGAACAAACGCATCATGTTGAACATAGACGTCGTTGGTGCAGGAGATGGTGCTCTGTTTAACATCTCCAGGTGTATGGTGGATCGCCGGAGAAACTTTGGACCATCAAAGAAAATCTTTGGAAATTTAGCTTTAAGCTCGGCCAGTCTCTCCGATATTGTTGGATCTGTTGCGGGAACAGGAGGAGACGGATTTGAAAGTTTAGATCTCCTGTGAGGATCCCGGGATTGTCGTGTGGAAGAGGAATCAGAGTGTTGGTTTCGGGAGACATCGGATTGCGATCCCTTATAGCTGTGCTTATCTTTGCTTTGTTCCGAGTGAGAGTAGGGATGTTGGTGGTACTTGGGCTGGTAGTATGTTTTCTTTCGAGATGATGATTCCGAAGAATGATAATACCTATCGCCATCATCGTCTCTGTCCCGACGTCTCCCGAAACCTGAGTCACGTCCAGAGTGATGGAAGACAGATGACCCGCAGAGGCGATCAATTCCGTGTGTATGCCTCATGTCACCTGCATAGAATTTAAATAACAACGAATCAGCAAAGAGCAATGTGACAATGGAAAATTAAGTGCAAGATGAAGTGCATGTGTATGTGAGTGTGTCCTAGTGTTTCCCCCCGTCGGACCAGTTACTTTACTAATGGGAGTTTTTTCTCCCTGAGTGTGGGCTTGAACGCCTGCATCGCCTCTGATAGGCGAGTGAAGTTTAAGTGCCTCCGGATCATCGAAATCGTAATTAAGTAGATCGTCAGGTATCGAGAGGTTCGAGAGGCCCTTTAAAGAACTTTCTAAACATTGTGAGGAGGTCTCTTTCTCTATTGGAAGAAGAGTAATTTTTGAGGTTGCACCAACTTTTTCCCTCCTTATCTTGTACGTCGGTTCCTTTTTCTTCTTCGAAGGAGAGGATGACGTTTCGATGTCATGAAATTCAACTGGCGGGCCTGAGTAGGCCCAACGTTCTCATCTTGTGCTTCGGGTGTTTCCTTTTCTTTGATTTCTCCTTCTTCTAGTGCACCAGGAGCGCCGCGTGTTGAAGACTCGGCTTGTTTTTTCCCTTTACGGGGGGCGGGCCTGGGTATGGAAATGTCCTCAGGAAGGCTTATCCGACGAACTTCTGCTAACTGTCCAAACCTCGATAGTGACACATTTGAAATAAGAGTTTGGATGTCCCGTTCGTTGGCAGGAAGGGCTCTAATAGCTTCGACGGCCTCAGAATACCCACGACCATAAA
Organism: Allium cepa; assembly: GCA_030765085.1. Classification (NCBI taxonomy): domain Eukaryota; kingdom Viridiplantae; phylum Streptophyta; class Magnoliopsida; order Asparagales; family Amaryllidaceae; genus Allium; species Allium cepa. Next base: position 298,423,007 of record CM060946.1, read on the forward strand.
GACGTCGATTGATACCTGAAAAGATGTAAAAAAGAATTAGAAGAGGCATAGCTTTGACCAAGTATTGATATCAATCCAGAGAAAAGACTTACTTCTTTCCACCCATCTCCTTGCAAAACCAGGAGGGCAACGCACATAGAACCATTCCTGTTTATACATGGCGAACTTGCTGCATGCTCCAGTCAAGATTTGGCATTTGTGGTGCGGCTCGAGAAACAGGAAAGAGCGGCTATCTCTTCGCTTTTTGATCATATATATATATATATATATATATATATATATATATATATATATATATGATGTCACCCGGGGTTGAAGGCCTGGAGAGAATGGTCATGAAAGGGATGTAGGTACCGTAGATGAAGGCGTGACCGTTCGGGTGCAATTGTGACGGGGCAATGTCGATGTATTGCAGCACGTCCCGAAGAAATAAGTTAAACGGTGGCACACTGCCAACCCAGCACATAAACTTATTACAGGCAGTATATCCAACTGGGGGCGGGTGTGAACGATCGTGCCCCGATGGAACTAATACATCATCGAAGGGGATTCCGTGGACGGAGCATATCCGACGGAATGCACTTTCATTGATCTTCAAAGCGTGTGAATCGACCGGGTTGTCCAAGAGAATTGATGCCTCCAGGGCGTCGGGAGCTAAGTTATGAGCAGGGGAAGTCGATGGGTTAGAAGTATCTGCGACCCCTTATTTAGAAGACGGCCCAGGTCAATCTGAGATTGTGGCGGAGCAAGATTTCTTAGACATCTATGATAGGAATTGAATCCAGCAGAGTACCTGATTGAACTATACTTGAAAAATGATCGACGTTAGACTTAACAACGTAAATATTTCCCCCGTGTGGTGTGTGAACTAGTGCGATCATTCGTGTGTAAGTGCTGAGAAATTATAAGTCACAGAATTGATGATATAAAGTTGAGCTTTGAACTGTCGCCTTTGAAGACCGTCATCGCTGACCATCTCCAAAAACCAGCCTTGCAATGCTTTCAATTTTGGACTCGGACATTGGCACTACGTGTTAAAAGCTTTTATCTGTTCTTGTCGATTTAAGTTCAGGCTTGCGGTTATTGAAACTAGGAAGTGACCAGTCCAGATTAGTTCGATATGCTGGGTATGCTGGGGTCCTTATCCGTGTTTTGTTATATGATTAGCCAAGGTGATTAAGTGTTTGGCCTAAGTACTGTTCGGCTAAAGTATGGTTCGGCATTCATGATTGTTTGGCCTAAATATTGTGTGGTGGTTCGGAATTCATGATTGGTCGGCCTAAGTATTGTTTGGCCTAAATATGGTTCGGCGTTCATATCGTTCGGTCGAAACATTGTTCGGCCTAGCAATCGTTCGACTAAAGCATTGTTTGGCCTAGGGTTCGTTCGGTCAAAATATCATTCGGCCTAAGTGCTATTCGGCTGAGGTATCAATCGGCACTCTATCCAATTCATGCTTCCTTCCTGTGCTTCCACTCCACTGCTCGACATGTGACGAATCATGCCGAACCAAAGTTACGTCGAGTCCCAACGCCCGGCACTCCATCCTTAACAACGATTTCGTCTTTTTCCTCCATCCATGCCGAACGACGGGAACGAGCCATTTGGCAAGTCATACCGAACTGTGTTGTTCGTCATTCTAACCAACTCCTACTCCTCCTCTATTCTTCCCTCCAACATCGCTCAGCATTAAAGGATCGTGCCGAACCACTACAACGCATCTTCCACCTTCCTCTTCTCCAATCCATCCACCTCAAGGTCATCTGAAAGCATACTAAGTTTCAACCTTAGAGCGCGCCCGGACTTCAATTCATCAATAATGAGTGATACTTCCTAATCTAAGCAAGTGATCAGAAAGTTCTTACCTAAGAGTATGGCAGGGACTAGGGGTCTGTAACTTTAGGATTGGGGATTGATCAAGCTTAACTTGAAAGGGCGTGATGGATACCAACTAGGAAGGAAAGATCAAAGGAGTGAATAAAACTCAAGGGTAGTAGTTTGTATGTTCTTGGAAAGTCACGGAGGTAAAAAGTGAAAAAGTGGAGGAGAAGGGAAATGCCGGGTTTTATAGGGAAGAAGGGAAGTCGAAGAGGCTATGACCGATAGAACCGGTCAAGACAATATCATTCGGCATCGGTTATCTTGCTTCGTTCGGCATCCCGGATGCTCGTCTTCAGCTAGGTTGTTCGGCATTCGCATGACGTTCAGCATACATCATCGCACCTAGAATTCAAGAGAAGATGCTATTGAGGAAACTGAACCACATCTCAAAGAAAAGGCAGTGGACTCATGGTTCAAAGCACATCACGTTCGACCACGTGATGCACTTTAGGGGGCAAGTGTTACCTGGAGGTTTGACCAGGCAACTAAGGACTCAGCAATCTCGTTCGGCAAGATCAAGTCGTTCGGCACCTGTGGTCGATCGGCATTGAAGGCCATTTGGCATGACAAAATGGTTCGGCAGTCAAGAGCGTTCGGCGTTAGAAGAACGCTCGGCATAAAGAAACGCTCGGCATTTAGGAGCGTTCGGCATTAGAAGAACGCTTGGCACAAAGGAACGCTCGGCATTTAGGAGCGTTCAGCATTAGAAAGTGCTCGGCTTCCAGTGTCGCTCGGCACATATGATTCGTTCGGCATGCGAGAGTGTTCGGCATGCGAGAGCGTTCGGCATTGAGTGACGTTCGGTATTGAATATCGATCGGCATCTATGGATGTTCGGCATGGCTGAGTCATTTGGCACTCTATATTGTTCGGCATCACTTCGTTCGGCACAAATGCCTCATTCGGCATTCAGATTGTTCGGCATTACTTCGTTCGGCACAAATGCCTCGTTCGGCATTCACGTTGTTCGGCATCACTTCGTTCGGCATGAGAACATCGTTCGGCACAAATGCCTCGTTCGGCATTCAAGTTGTTCGGCATCACTTTGTTCGGCGTGAGAACATCGTTTTGCATTTCTGCTTTGCTCAGCATTTCGCCGTTCGGCCTCTCTGGGTCGACATACAGAGATTGCTCTTTTTAGTCCGAGATACCAAGCTACTAGGCCCGCCGGGGAAGTTCAACCTACCTTCGTCTATAAATAAAGAGGCAGGGCACAATAAAATGGACCTTTTATTGAGAACACTGTAGAGACTCTGCCGCATTCAAGACTCATTCAAGACTTATCTTTTTTGCTTAAGCAATTGTATTCAATATAGTTGGTATACGAATTGCATCTGTAATCGATTATCAAGAAAAGCAATAAAGATTAACCTTAAAGTGAATGTAGGCAATTACGCCGAACCACTATAAATCTGGTGTTTGTACTTTCTGCATTTAAATCTGCATATTATCCTCTGTTTAATTTACCTTCTTCATTAATCTCTCCACACAAACCTCTTTAGGGTGTTAGTGACCAGTTCTGGTGCTAACAATTATCATTTGTGTTAAGGATATTGATTCGTATAGTGTGGAGTATTACTCCAATCCATCGAGCTTCCTTCTTGACCCGAATGATAACAAGTTGAAAGTTGGAGATGTGATAAGTCTATGAGATATAGTTTCTATGTGAGGTTGAAAAATGCTTATGCGTTGTTTGTGCGAAGAGACTGTGATCAGATTTATCTAAAAACCACTTCGGACCAACATTTACGCGACGATTGTGCAGGTTGGTTATGATGATATTGATATTCATGATTTTCATAGTGGGGGACTGCTTGTTGATCGTTTGGGGTTACAATCCCAATATATATCCTATAGTAGTGGTCTCTTTGTTATGAAATATTCAATGCGAGAACTATTCGCTAATAATCATAGGGATTTCCCGACAGGATGTGGTAGGAAAGTACCTTTGGTTTGTCCTGTTCCTGGAAAACTTGTATGGATGTTTGTCTGACATTGCATTTCAAAAGATTACTGATGTGCACGTAAATGTGCATATTTTTACCACAATATTTATTCTATTTAAATTAAATAAATGATCATATTGGGTATTTTAACTTGTTTTAACCAAAATTCATATTAATTCCAAATTATCACATATTCATCTTCATATAGGGGCAAAAAGGTCATTTGTGTGCATATATTTCTTTGAGAAAAATTAATTGAATTATATATATATTTTTTTGTAGGAATTTTGTCCCAAATAGGAGTGGTTTCATGAAGAAATATGCATGCACAAAGAATATAAAGGAATGAAGATGGAAATAATTCAAAGTGAAGATCATGGAGGACCCCACCTACCCACCTACCTTAATGTACAAATCAAAGGCTAATGCACATGCTTTTGGACTTAATGGCTTCATGTACATTTAATGGGGGATTAAGACATGTTAATGATTACTTGGCCTCCACACTTCCTAAGGGGCATTTTGGCCATTCCCCAAAAATATGAATTAGGGTTTCATACATGTATAAATACCCATATGTTTCATGTAATCATCTCTTCTCTTAGTCTCTCTTAGGCCTCCTTCTCTTTAGTTTAGATCAAAAATAAAATGAAAGCTCCTCTTTCTCTTTTCATGGCTACTTAGCCATTTTTATTTTATGTAATCTTTTCTTTATGCAATTTAATACATGCTCTTTTCTTTTCATGTTCACTTACTTTTATGTTGTAGTGTAGATCTCTTCTCTTTTATGCAAGTAGAATAATTTTTCCTTTCATTTTGCTCTTTTTTTTCTCTTCTTTTTATTCAATGTTGCTTGCTACATTTGTTCATATGATGACAAATATGAGAGGCTAATCCCTTCAATTTAGGGGTAATGAAGTCTCTAATCATGTAGCTTCAATATTTTGATGTTTTATACTCTCTTTTTGTGCTTTAATGAGAATGTATGAAGTTGTTAACTTGTTGTTTTAGATTTGAATTTGATAGTCTATGTTGTTCATAACAAATAGGCTATGCTTAAACAAACATAACACAAATTGATTCTTCATCTAAATATGATTATGGCAAATAAGTGAATGTTGAAATTGAAATTTGATAGCCTATATTTCTAAACAATAGTTAATAGGCTATGCTTAAAATAGATTTTTTATTTCAACTTGTTGTCATATTTCATGAGAGTTAAATGTATATTAGTGGTTGTGTTATAGTTTGATGATTTATATTGAGCTAATTAATAGCACAAATATACCATACTTATGATAAGCACATCAACTAATTCACTAATGATAAGAAAAGAGAGATCATAACTTCATTTTGTTGATTTATGTGATCTAGAGAGTGGAAGTTGCCTCTAAATTGTCTTAACACTCTCATATTTTTATCTATTTTCTTTTGTCATTTTTCTCTTTTTTTTAGTTAATCACTCTTTCAACTTTGGTTAATTTGATTGAGTAGAATTTTAAAATCATCAATTCCCTGTGGATCGACCCGTATTCGCCACGTGCTACATTCGTACACCGTGCGCTTGCGGTTATTTTTATCTCTAAATTCGTTCGACGGTTTTCTAAACCGGTAGAATTTCCGTCGACGAACAAGTTTTTGGCGCGTTGTCGGGGAATTGTTTTGATTTTCATTTTCTATTCTTCGGATTATTTTTGTGTGATTTTATTTGTGTTTTTATTTTGTGTGTTTGTTTTTCTTTAAAAAAAAAGAAATTTGTGTGAGTGTCTTTTGATTTTTGTTTCCATTTGTATGTGCTTGCTTTTGTTTCTAGATGCTTTGCATTTCAATTCAAAAAAGAAAAAAGAAAAAAAAGAGAATCACAATTTCAAAACAAATTTTTCTTTATTATTTTCCATTTTCAACTACATTTGCATTCAAATTTCTACATTTACAATTCACTGTTGTTGCATTGTATACATTGTATTCTCTTCAACACAGCGCCACCATCACAGCAACCCAGCTCTTTTTCCCTTCCCTACCAGTCATCCACTCAACAACTTGAAACAAGCTCACCTGAACACACTACCTCCACTGCCACCCAAACTACATTTCCACTCACATTCCTACCTCCCTGCCTGTTCTTTGTGCACTGCTTAACCCAATCACCATCCCATAAACTCACATTACAATTCCAGCATTCAATCCCAAAACCACCTGTGCCACTGTCTCAAACAAAGCAACACCATAACCCTGCCTTACTACATTACAGTCACAACATACCGAATCCATCACACTCTACCTTCAGCTACAACCACCTTCCCCTGCTTCTGCTCCTCAACTACCAACTCATCAACAAACACTCCTACAGCCTGCAGCTCTCTTGCCTTTTACTTCAACATCCACCTGCAAATACCCCCACCACACAAAACAATTCACCTTTCTGACAACTTCCAAAACACCACTATCCTAACTGCTGCCAACCCATCACCATCAACATCAAACTACGACCTGCCAGAAACCCAAAACAACATCATCCATCCTAGACCACTACCCCTACCGACTGACATCATCTCCTTCTACAAACTTCACACTGATTGGAATTCCTCCACGCATCACCAATCTAGCAACTTCGTCCTTTGACCATCTTCAACCCAAGTTCAATCTTCCTGTCAACCAAAACAGCCTACGGCTTCATCCTCCCAGCAACCACAACCAGAGCAACCCAATTCGACAAACTAAACCAGCAGCAACCACCATTTCGACATTGCAGCAGCCACCATACTTCAATAATCACTAACTACCAATACTGCTCCTAGAACAAACATCACTGCACAGTTTAAACGGCAATCGCCTCACATTGACATCGACCAACTCCACTTCATTACCATCAATTGTCAATCGCATCGCCTTCCAATCGCCTGAACTCGAACTGCAACCAGATTGCGAACCCCCAAAAATTCCACTGCCAGTCGACTACTATCAACCCACAACTACTACTGCAACAATTGCAACATCTCCTAACCATAGGACAACGCTGCACACAACCATCATTCACAGCATCAACTGCATACTTCACGCTCGCCTCCATCACCAGTTCACGACCGCTCCGCCTTGATCCATCACCTGACATCGCATCACCCTCAATAGCGAACACCGAACTCGAAAGCCCTCGAACCCACGCCTGAAACAATTTAATTTTGCGAATTTTAATTAAGTGGATTTTTGGCTTTGGGAATTTTGTGAACGTGATTTCGATTTTTGAACGTTGGGGACGAGATTTCCGAATAAAGGGGATTTTTGGGCTTTGCTTGTATTTGATTGTTGGGCCGGGTGATTTATCTAGAGTTTTGTTACCTTTTTGTTTTGTTTTTCCATCTTCAAAAGATTTTTTTTTAAGTAAAACCCTACTTTTAAGTTTCCTTTCAAAAAAAAACCAAAAAAATATATATTGTATATATCTTAGTTTTTAATTTTCAGGTTGCAAAAGCAGGAAATAAAGGAAGAATAGCTTGCTGAAAATTGCTTCCTTAGCTAGCCAAAATAAATTGCTCCGCTTGCTAAAAAATTCTGCTTTCATTTCTAGTTTTATTTGAATTGAATTGTTGGTTGCTTGCATTTGCATTTTAAAAAATAAAAAAAATTCATTCGTAGTTGCATTGTTAATACACGTTTAGTTTCTGTTCTGCATTTCATCTTAGATTTTGATTAATAATAACGGTTAGACATCAATAACACTTAATTGTATATTGACAATTTATCTGTTTTGAACAATTTAATTTCTTGGTGTCTAGGCTACGGTAGAGTAATAACCATTTATAAATATTACGGTGATTCGTAAATATTATAGTGGTTGTTCCTCTAAAGGTACTTAAACCTTCGACTGCATTGCTATGGTGATTCGTGGTGCACCGATAAATCCTGCCCGTTAACTGGCCGAGAATTATCTTGTTTATCTAAGACAATTTGTGATTATACAATTTTGGGTTAACTTTGGATAAATCATTTATAATTTACCCTTGCATTCATTTAGTTGCATTAGTTCATGCATATTTAAAAAAAAAATTCAAAATTCAAAACTAAAAAAATTGTAAATATTCCTTTTCTTTTGAAATTTTTAAATCCTTTTCTTTGAAATTTCAAAAAAATCCATACAAAAATTAGAAAAACCAAAATTCGAAAAAAAATTAAAAAATAAAAACAAAACAAAAATCGATTTTCCTTTTTTAAAAAAAAAATTCTTTGTAAATATTTTTCGTTTATAAAAAAAACCAAAAAAAAAAATCTTGAAAATGTCTGAGTTTCCCCACTTACGTGAGTTTTACGATAGTTGTGAAAATCAATATAATCCATACGATTTCACTCCAAATTCGTATGGATATTTTAACACCAACTATTGTTTAAACGATTCAAATTTCGAACAACAAATTTTTCAAAACAATGATCAATCCTCAAATCTCGAAAATAGCATTTCATCTTTACTTGAACTCTCTACACAACAAAATCAAAGTGTAAACGAATTGTGTAACTCATATTTGTGCAATAGTTCAAGTCAAAAAAATCAAAATTCGAATTCACTTCAAAATTCAAATGATTTCGAGTATAACCCATGCCAATTCAATTTCGAGCTTCAAAATGAATTTCAAAATCAAGACGAAAATGTGAACAGATTTTCAAATAATTTTGGCAATGGGAATAGTTTCAATAATGATATGAGTGAAACCTTTGGTTGTCAACAAATTCAAAATGAAAATTTTCAAATTAATAATCATGAATTTGATTTTGTTGACCAAATGGAAAAAGATAACGGGGATTTATTACTTGAAAAATACAAAACTTTTCGTGAAAATCATAATCAAATCTCAACTTGCGATGAATCAAATAATAATCTACCGTTTATCGAAATTGACAATTTTTGTTCTCAACAAATCCAAATTGAAAAATTCTCAAGTTAATAACTATAAATTGGATTTTGTTAAGCAAATGAATGAAGTTTACGATGATCACACGGATTTGTTGTTTGAAACATACATGAAACAACGTGAAAAACAAAGTCAAATTTCAACATGTGACGAGTCAAGTGATAATCCATCTTTTACCCAAATCGATGATTTTCAAACAACAACTTTTGAAACTGAAAATGATGATCTGAACGAAGTTGTTGAAAAAACGGTAATTGTGTTGGATTTCAATTCTTTTGAGGGTGAGAAACTCGATTTAAATTTCGATCTTCCTTTTTTTGAAAATTTGAATACAATAACTTTGGATTTTGAAATGGATACATGCGATGAAGTTGTTGATAATCCAACGAAGGAAGATGAATTTAACGAACATGAGTTTTATGGACTTTTCGAAAATGAGTCATTAAATTCTGATGGGGAAGATTTCGATCACCGTTTTGACTTTAAAATCGATAATTTGGAAGAAGTTTTCAATGATAAACTTCAATTTCAATTTGGTGAAAATCATTGTGAATTTCAATCAATTGTTTTATCAACCCCAAAAATCATTGAAAACAAAACAACTTGTTCAATTTTTAATAAAACAAAATTCGTTTTTCCAAATCGACAATCAACTTCGAAATCTTTTACGATTTGGTTTTTCGAGCTTAAGCTGTGTCTCGCATACTTGACGAGAGAAATGAATCGGTCTTTGGAAGACCATTTCATTTACTTTTTGACTGTGTACTTTCTCATCTCTTGTAAATAATAATTTTTCATGTAAATATAGGATTTTTTTTCCCTTCCACTTGGGTTGACTGTGGGGACATAGTCAAAATCAAGTGTGGGGGGAGACTCGGCTTCATTTTTTTCTTTTTCATGGTTTATTTTTGCCTTTTCTTTTAAAAAAAGTCCCAAAAACATCTTTTAATTTATTTTTAAAGAAACACTATAGGATAAATATATAGTTTTGGCTTATTAAATTGAAATTTTTGAAAGTTTATTTATCTTAACAAAAATAAAAATGAAGTTTGATTATAAATAACAATGGTTTAACTAGTATATAGGAAGATTCATACGTGTTAATTATGAAATACATCATAATTGAAAATCTTTGTTTTAAAAGTGGTGAATTTAAAGTAAAGGATATAACATTTTTTTTGTCTTCTAAGTTAAATAGTGCTAAGATGATTTTGCAAAAATCTCTCTCTCTTAAAAAAAATTATTATAAAAAATAATAATAATAATACATCCAAAGTATTCACTCTCATTTAAAAGTCCTCACGGTTATGCATGGGTGAATTACTTGGAATTTTTGATTATGTGCTTTCATACTCATTTAAAAGTCCTCACGGTTATGATGTATGGAACACATGTAAAAAAAAGACTTAATAAAAACTACCTACGGTCGATAGTGTATGCATGAACGTGTGTGCACTCGCCATGCTCTGTACTCCCCTCACATAATCCCGAAAGGCAGTGCATGGGTGGTATATCTGGCCTCAGTTTACCTGAGCTAGGTGTGTAATTTTTCTTGCAAATAATGAGAGAGCAAGCAATTGAAATCCTAGCACTATTTTTACTTATTTGATTTGATGTGTTATTGAAAAGAAATGAAAATACCAATTTGATAAACTTTGATAATCAACTAAGGATCCATTTTATAATTGCACTTTGTTATCAACCGAAACAACAAATTAAACTATTGTCTATTTGTTATGATAACTTGATTTTTGTTGAAAATTTTGACGAGTAAATGACATAAATTTTCAAGATAATAACCAAAACCTATATTTAACTTATTTGTGTCAATTTAAAAATAAATCCTTCATTTGTAAATATTTTCAAAAATTTGCATTCATCTCTTTGTAAATAAATCTTGCATTTTGTAAATATTTTCATCATGCATTTGGATTTTGTGGGTAGTATCCGCTGAAAACCCTCACGAGACAACACTCGTCCTACTGGGGACATCAGAGGTTTAACATCTTGTTGCATACGCTCAATGCAATCGTGCTTCCTACAAAAATGGATTTATCTTAGCTTCCCTTTATTCGAGGACGAATAAAAGATAAGTGTGGGGGTATTTGATGTGCACGTAAATGTGCATATTTTTACCACCATATTTATTCTATTTAAATTAAATAAATGATCATATTGGGTATTTTAACTTGTTTTAACCAAAATTCATATTAATTCCAAATTATCACATATTCATCTTCATATAGGGGCAAAAAGGTCATTTGTGTGCATATATTTCTCTGAGAAAAATTAATTGAATTATATATATATATATATATATATATATATATATATTTGTAGGAATTTGGTCCCAAATAGGAGTGGTTTCATGAAGAAATATGCATGCACAAATAATATAAAAGAATGAAGATGGAAATAATTCAAAGTGAAGATCATGGAGGACCCCACCTACCCACCTACCTTAATGTACAAATTAAAGGCTAATGCACATGCTTTTGGACTTAATGGCTTCATGTACACTTAATGGGGGATTAAGACATGTCAATGATTACTTGGCCTCCACACTTCCTAAGGGGCATTTTGGCCATTCCCCAAAAATATGAATTAGGGTTTCATACATGTATAAATACCCATATGTTTCATGTAATCATCTCTTCTCTTAATCTCTCTTAGGCCTCCTTCTCTTTAGTTTAGATCAAAAATAAAATGAAAGCTCCTCTTTCTCTTTTCATGGCTACTTAGCCATTTTTATTTTATGTAATCTTTTCTTTATGCAATTTAATACATGCTCTTTTCTTTTCATGTTCACTTACTTTTATGTTGTAGTATAGATCTCTTCTCTTTTATGGAAGTAGAATAATTTTTCCTTTCGTTTTGCTCTTTTTTTTCCTCTTCTTTTTATTCAATGTTGCTTGCTACATTTGTTCATATGATGACAAATATGAGAGGCTAATCCCTTCAATTTAGGGGTAATGAAGTCTCTAATCATGTAGCTTCAACATTTTGATGTTTTATACTCTCTTTTTGTGCTTTAATGAGAATGTATGAAGTTGTTAACTTGTTGTTTTAGCTTTGAATTTGATAGTCTATGTTGTTCATAACAAATAGGCTATGCTTAAACAAACATAACACAAATTGCTTCTTCATCTAAATATGATTATGGCAAATAAGTGAATGTTGAAATTGAAATTTGATAGCCTATATTTCTAAACAATAGTTAATAGGCTATGCTTAAAATAGATTTTTTATTTCAACTTGTTGTCATATTTCATGAGAGTTAAATGTATATTAGTGGTTGTGTTATAGTTTGATGGTTTATATTGAGCTAATTAATAGCACAAATATACCATACTTATGATAAGCACATCAACTAATTCACTAATGATAAGAAAAGAGAGATCATAACTTCATTTTGTTGATTTATGTGATCTAGAGAGTGAAAGTTGCATCTAAATTGTCTTAACACTCTCATGTTTTTATCTATTTTCTTTTGTCATTTCTCTTTTTTTTTAGTTAATCACTCTTTCAACTTTGGTTAATTTGATTGAGTAGAATTTTAAAATCATCAATTCCCTGTGGATCGACCCGTATTCGCCACGTGCTACATTCGTACACCGTGCGCTTGCGGTTATTTTTATCTCTAAATTCGTTCGACGGTTTTCTAAACCGATAGAATTTCCGTCGACGAACAATTACATACATTGGTTTTTACAAACGTACATCAGTGGTGGTGGAGAAGGAAACTTCTCTTAGCTTAACACCCTCCTTGAGACGTATGAGCTTAATGGTTGTATTTTTGTGGAAGGCAATTAGTAGTCAATGGGAATGACCATGTGGTATTCAAAGTGATGTGATTGTGATATGTGAAAGGTACTCGTTACCTCAAGCCTCATCAACCGAAAATGATCAAAATAGGGTTAGATTCGGCAACGTTAAGTGGGTCATTCCTAAGTAGGATATGATCATTCTCTTCTAGATATATCTTTATATGCTATGACAACGTGTATCTGATTATTGTGGTTTGTATGCTTCGAGTGCCCTTGGTAAAGGTCGGTAATGACCGGAGGATGACAAATTCGGTACCATCTAGTTATAGAGGTGGACCGGTCTTGTGTTGGTAGAGGGCAGATGTTCTGTGCCTCAGGACATCCATCTAGAGGTGTACTCATTCGGAGGGTAGTCCCTTCACCTGGTCATTTGTACGAAAATCCAAACTCCACTACGTACTTGCCATTTTGATTGTATTACCCATTTTGGGCTATATGCTGGAATTTAATCAATGTAACAATTTCGACCATGATTAATATTATTTGTATACTAGACACTAGTATAATATCAGATGATTTGATATGAGATGTTTTAGTTATCGTAAGGTAAAAACATGTACATGTTTTTTTGTGGACTTGTCTTACAAGATACTTTTGTTTTGATAAAGGAAAAGTTTGGTAATTTAATAAATTCAGTTGAGTGTGTTTCTCATGCTGGTTTACCATACTGATTCGGACGTTCTTCCCTTTCAATGCTCGCGTCGGACCAAGTATATTTACAAGTTTAGATTTGGTGCTTTTGGAGCTTTAGTAGGAGAGCTGGGGATCTCCATTCCGTATACATGTACATGTTTTGGTTGATTATCTGCTGTATTGTTGCTTAGTTGTTTATATTATCAGCAATTGTGAGGACATGTTATTATAACTGTCCAAGCTGATAACTATTGATTGATTCTTGAACTCTGATTGATGTATGTATATATAAAGTTTCTGTTTTGTAAAGATCATTGGTATGATACTATGTATTTTCCGCTGCGATGTGAGATTCTATATTGTTCTTTTGGTTCTATCTTCTCTCTTTCTTCTCTTCTCTTCTTCTCTCTTCTTTTCTTTCTCTTGACTTTCCGTCAGTCTGTGCTTTTTGGGTCGGACATGTGTGGTTAATTGTCGATTCAAAGGGTACAGATTTGCGGGTCATCACAAATCTACATACGAGTCTTAGTAAGATACAGAACGACGGTCTAAGAGAGAAGGGAATATATATATATATATATATATATATATAATCCAAGTACGTTACTGTAGCATCATTCCAAATCCCGATCATATTTTTTGATTCACTAGATTATGTTTTGAAAAACCTTTTCGGTTTAAATTTCTTTTAAGTTTTCAGAAACCTATGCTCCGATACCAACTTGCAACATTCTCCACTTGAAGGTCCAAAACTAGTAGCTACGGATGCTATAGTCGTCCATAGTTATTAATCCTCGGACCTCGGTGATCAAATACGGTAATGTTAGATACATTAATATAACATGAACATATGGACGTGGAAAAAAATTTAAAATCAAAAAACAACTTTTACATTCCATTTCAAATAATTTTAAATTCGTTACAAAATCCCAATATGAGACCACATTTGGAAAAATATAATTACTACAACATATGTCAAGAGCGACATATGAAGATGCCCCTTTGGATGATCAGATTATATATATAGGCCATTAAACAACTTTTCCTTTACAACACAAAAAACACAGCGGAATCAAAATAGAAAGAACTCTAAATAACTATCATGCCTCATGCACGTCTCTGGAAGCATATCCATTTAAAGAGTTACCTGAAGACCTCAACTCTCAAACTACTCAAAATCAATTGAGCACCCACGAGTTTCAGGGAAAAACAAAAACTTCGGGTCAGGCATAAAGCATGGTATGAATACTAATCTACCATCTCAAACAATTTAGATATCTAGTGATACCATGCCATTTAGCGGAACGAGTTTTCCAACACTAGTATCTTATTTAAAACTTTATAAAAACTATATATTGTTCTCCTGCATCCACAATGGTTAAAACGTAACAACTCAAATTATTATGATGATATGTAAACAAGTAAATCATTTCAGGATCACCCACCCCCATTCATTTTGACTATTTGTCTCAGGTATAGTTTCTTGGGTCAATATTAACCTAATAGTTTTCATGGGCTAACTAATAACCTGTTTAATACTTAAGGACTCCCTCTCCAGTTTCATAGTTTTCATGGGATCGCTAAAAACCTATAGGCCCCTGCAAAAAACTTCATTGTTTCATGGGTTCTACCTGAAACTATCGGTATCTCCAATAACTTCCCTCGTGTAACGACCCAGATTTTTGGTCATTTAAATTTAAAAAAATTAGTTGAATTTAAATATTGAAAAGCAAATTTTATAATTTAAATAAATTATATTTCGAATATAGTGATTTATTTAGATAATTAAATTGTTAATTTAATATTTGAAATTGCAAAAATAATTGAAATTTGAATTTAGTGTGAATGATAATAATTTATAAAGTTGTTTTAAATGCTATTTGAATTTGAATGGAGTTAATGAACTTTTAAAATTGAATTAAAAGTTAATTTATAGAATTTGGAAAATTTTAATATTTAATTAACGTGTAAAAATAGTCATTTTTGACACTGTCTTGAATTTTGATGAAACCAGTTTCATTGGATCCATAATAGTGAGTTATTATAGCATTTCAAATTTTGTGTTAATCAGACTTATGGTTTGTTAGTGCGAAGCTAAAACACGTAGAAACTTATTTAAGTGAATTTTATTAAAATAAATCAATTCGAAAACCCAACTTATAAATATAATGGAATTGGATCCCGATATATATTCTATTGTGTTCCAAATAGGGGTAAAATATTATAAATACCAGGTGGCACGCTTCATTTGGAGTTCGAAAAAATTTCGGATGAATAGTGTACGAAAATTTTATATAAAAGGCCATCACTTTTTCCATTTGCAAACAAAACCCAACCCTAGGGTAACAGCTCCCATTTTCTATTCATTGGACAGAAATGTTCAATCGTTCTTCCTCGTTTTCTTCTTGATCCATTCACTTTTATCAAAATCTTCCAACTAGAATACTGTAGAGCATCGCTAGATCATCATTTTCAACGGCTGTGATCGTCTTTGGTGAAGTGGATCGACGACGATGGGCGTTCGAAGGCGACACGTTTAAGGAGTGTTGGCACATGTTGTAGTTGATCAGAGAGTGGCGGTTTTAAGGCGTAGGTGAAGTGGAGCTGGGGATTTCGAATGGTGAAGCCTGATCGTTGTCTAGGAGAATGATGGTGGCGCGACAATCAAATTCAAACGGCGCATATATGTGTTTATCGATGATGAATGAACGAAGGGAGAAGAAAAGGAAGGAGCGGCCGAGATCTCTCCATCCATAACGTGCGGCCACGATTTCATCTAGGGTTATTATAAAATTAATTTTGTAAATTAATTATTTAAAATTTATGTAAACTTATAAATTGTACAACATGTTCATACGAGGTTGAAATCGCACGAAACGAATTGCATTGGGTTCGTATTGATGAGCACTATATTATGGAGCTGGATCAGGATTTATTTGGGCTAGGGAAAACTTTGATTAAAAATGAACGCTCGTTTAATTTTAATCGGAATAAATTGCTATCGTGACGACTGTAACCAAAGTGAGTACAACTTGCTCTCCTTGTTTCGCTTATATTTTTATATAAGTGAGAATAAATTTATTTATGATGATTGTTGATTGTTTGGATGATATTATATATATATATATATATATATATATATATATATATATATATATATTGGTTGGTTGGATATATTCCCACATGTTTTAGCAGATGAGACCCTATACGTTCCCGAGTACGAGCGGATGAGCCTTCGTACGTGCGTCTGCCTCGAAGCAGAAATTGTACATATTTTCTCATATGTATATTAGTTGCAGGTGACAGGTTAGAGGGATCCAACTGGATTCCTCGCCTGTATTGATTTTATTTATAGATATTGTTATATATGCTATTATAATATGATATATGATGTTTGGATGCCATGATTGATGTGAATCCCCTTATTTAGTGCTATTGTAGCATTAGGCCATATTTTGGAATTTCTAAATAATAAAATGATGTTCTTATTAGAAAAGGATTTCAAAGCGATTTTGAAAATATATGTGTTTTTAATAATTTTTGAATTGTTAAAGAAATGGATTTGTTTTAAATACATAAAAGTTATGATTTTTACGTTGTAAAAATTGTAGCCGTTATGAAATGTACTCAAAAATAGTTTTTTAAATATGAAGTTAACTATTTTGTTAAAATAAGTAAAATGATAATTTTGAATTTATTATAAATGGTTCATTTATAAGATTTATAAAATTGTAAAAATAAGTTAAATTGGGATTTTGAACTTATTATAAATGGTTTATATATATGGGATTTATAAAAATGATATTTTATAAAGAAAAAGTAATGGCATTATAAACGAATTTTGTAAGTGTTAAAATGGAGTTATAGTTTAATCTTATAAGCAAATAAGATTTATGAATTTATATAAAAAATGGATTTTCAAATAAAATAGATTTATAAGTAAATTAACTTATAATTGGATTTTGACATATAAATGAGATAGAAATGGAAATTTGTTAAAAAGGAATTTTATATATGGAAGCGTTTATAAATTATAGATAGAATTCGTAAACACTATTTTATAAATGGTTGATCAATTTAATTTGATAGGTTAAATACAAAAGTTTGTTAATGGAATTATATTCACGATTTTGGACAGTGAATAGTCCTTTGAGTTAAATGTGTAGAAATAATGAATTGGTAAAGGAATATATCATGATTTTGGACAGTGAATAATCCTTTAAATTAAATATGTAGAAGTAATGAATTTGATAGGAGAATTATACTCATAATTTTGGACAGTGAATAATCTCTTAAATAAAATGGATATTTTGGAAAGTGATATTATAAAAAGGGAACTTAAATGTTTTGAAAATAAAATAAGCTGTGAATTTACTTATTATTAAAATATGTGTATGAAATGTTTTCCAAATGTCCAACAAGTGAAATGGTTTTAAATATTATCTTTTAAAGATATTTTGAAGTGAATAATTGGGAAGTGTTTTGAATTATAAACAATAATAAAAATCAGGCTCAGTGACTACTTATGTGCTAGATTTTGTATGTTGCTTTGATGGTTAAATAACGGACTATCAAAATTGGCCATTTTAGTTCCTCAACTTGATGGGGAAACTAATTAATCGTACATTTAGTACGTAACTAACTGTGTAGGCTTGATTATCGTTTGTGTTGAGAATGTTGATTCGTGTAGTGCAGAGTGATTACTCCAATCTATCGAGCATCCTTCTTGGCCGAAGGATAGTGTGTTGAAACTTGGAGACGTGTTAAGTCTATGAGACTTAGATTCTGTATGAGGTTGAGAAATGATTTTGCGTTGTTGGTGCGAAGAGACCGGGATCAGATTTATCTGAAAACCATTTTGGACCAACATTTATATGATGATTATGCAGGATGGTCAATGATATTGATATTTAGTATTTTCATAGTGAAGGACTGCTTGTTGATCGTTTCGGGTTAAAATCCCAATATACATATAATAGAAGTAGTCTCTTTGTTATGAAATATCCAATGCAAGGACTATTCGCTACTAATCCTAGGGATTTCCCAATAGGATGTGGTAGGAAAGTACCTGATGTGCACGTAAATGTGCATATTTTTACTACCATATTTAATATATTTAAATTAAATAAATGATCATATTGGTGTTTTAACATGTTTAAACCAAAATTCAAATTATTTTCAAATCGTGATACATTCGTCTTCATCAAAGGGTAAAATGGTCATTTTTCGCATATATTAATTTAAGGAAATTTAATTGGTAATTTCTGTATTATTTTGTAGGAATTTGTCTTCATATATAAGTGGTTTCATAAAAATATATGCATGCACAAGAGTGAATACAAAGGAATGGAGATGGAAATAGTTCATTTTATGGATCATGGAGGACCCCACTTACCCACCTATCTTAATGTACGAATGAGAGGCTAATGCACTTGACAATAGAGTTAAAAGCTTCATGCACACTTAAATGATGATTATTTAATGCTAATGATTACTTGGCCTCCACACTTCCTAAGTGGGTATTTTTGGCATTCCCAAAAAAAAAAGAATTAAGGTTTCATACATGTATAAACACCCCTTATGCTTCATGTAACGTCTCTTCCTCTTAGTTAGTTTTACCTTAGATTAAAAAATCAAAGAAATCTCTCTTTTTCTTTTCATGGCTACTGTTACCCAGTAGCTTGACCAGGTAGACAGAGACTTGATGGGGAAGCCTTGCTCCGCACAACTAGGCCATTCGGAATTCCACACCGTTCTGCACAGCATGGTCATTCGGCATCTATCCTCGTTTGGCATTATGGGCCGTTCGGCATAGCATGGCCGTTCGGCACAGCATGGCCATTCGGCATTCCACACTGCTCGGCATCCAGACCCCGTTCGGCATCGAGGGCCGTTAGGCATTTAGCATGGTCGTTCGGCATCCCATCCACAATCGGCATTCCATCCACAATTGGCATTCCAGCAACAATCAGCACAAAGCCTCATTCTGCATGGCAGAGTCGTCCGACATTCAATCTCGATCGGCATCGGTTCTCGTTCGGCACGCAATCTTCACTCAACACATCGCCTCGTTCGGCATAAGGATATCGTTCGGCATTTTGCCGATCGGCATTTGTGGTTTGGCACACAGAGTTCACTTAATTCGGGCCGAGAAATCTAGCAACTAGGCCCACTAGGGAATTCCAACCCATTTTCGTCTACAAATAGAGTGGCAGGGGCACAGTGAAAGGGACCTTTTTTCGAGAACACCGAAGAGACTCTGCCGCATTCAAGGCTCATTCAAGACTTATCTTTTTTGCTTAACAATTGTAATCAAATAGTTGGTGTACGTATTGTATTTGTAACCAGTTGATAGGTAAAGCAATAAAGATTAACCTCAAAGTGGATGTAGGCAATTACGCCGAACCACTATAAATCTGGTGTTCTTACTTTCTGCATTTAGTTTAGCATTATGTTCACCGTTTCGTTTACTTTCTTCATTAATCTCTTTACATAATCTTTCTTAAGGGTGTTAGTGACCAATTATGGTGCTAACATTTTGGTGCTTTCATTGAGAATCGAATTCTCAGGACAATAGGATCTACTTTGTAGCTACTGGATTGAAAAATCCACGAAGGAGATCCGACTAATTCATAGGACGCCCGTTGAATCTATTCAGAGTTCCAACCGACAACTCTACTATGGGAAGACCACGCACTCGATCAGCCTCTCACAATGCGGACGTCCACGCGACTGCTAGTGTGCAACAAGTTGGACCTAGCAACCGGCAAGCAATTCAAGGCACAGGGCCCACCACCCAAAATCAAACGGAAGCCGTTTCCCGAACAAAGTTCAACGACTTGATAAGAGAACTCAGGGAAAGTAGAAGGCAACTTACTGAGCAGATTCAAGCCAACACTAATCTCATGACTCAGCTTGCCCACCAGCAGCATCATAATGCTGAAAGTAGTCCTGCTCCTTATTCTTCATCCGATAACTCGACCTCAGTTGATGAACCTCCTAGGCATAGATGCCTTAAGACAAAAGCTGCACGGGCAGGTGCCACTGATCGATCCGCCGGGGATTAGGCACATGAGGAGACCGGACGCCGTTCACCAAGACCCAAATAAAGCTGGCATCCAGGACGCACGTTTGGCCGACCGCCAACAGGCGGGACATCAACCCGCACGGTCCCGTGGAACAGAACCCAACCTTCCATCCTCCGTACAAACTCCAGACTTATCAGCCATGGTCAGGCAGTTAATGAGAGAAAACCAAGGCTTGACCAACGAAGATTGGAGAGTGTCTAGGAGTCATACTCCCTTCACAGATACTATTCTACAGGCTGAGTATCCCAGGGAATTCAGTATGCTGACTATCCCAGCCTACGAAGGGAAGACTGACCCTAGGCAACACATGATGAGGTACGAATGGATGATGGATTCTGCTAGGGCGAATGACGCGACTAAGTGTAGGTGCTTCCCAATCACTTTGTCCAGAATCACCACCATGTGGTTTACTCGACTTCCTCCGTAGTCTATATCTAGCTTCGACGGCGATGAAATTCGTTGAAAATTCAGGATACATGCTACTCGTCCAAAGGACGTGATGTCCTTATCAAGCGTGATCCATGCTCTAGGAGAGTCTTTAAAAGCATACTTCCAGAGGTTTCATGTTGCTGCCACTGAAGTTAGAAACCCTAACGACCACGCAATCTTGATGGCGGTAATGCGAGGTGTAGATCTAGACTCGGAGTTAGGAGATTGGTTGGCGGGAAAGCCCCCAAATACGGTGGAGCGATTCTATTCCAAAGCTCACCAGTTCATAAGGAGGGAGGAAGCTCGATGGATGAGATGATATAAGGCACCAGGGCCTGTTCAGGACAATGTGAAAAGTAACATCGCTGTGAAGCAATCCGGCGATAGTTCGAAAAAAGTTCAAGTCAACGTCCAGAACAAGCCTGGGCAATCTAAGGGATCCGGAGGCGGAAATCCCGGAAAGAAAAAATAGACAAGGAAATGGAAGTCGAGGATTCCGACCTACAACGAATACACTCCCCTAAATACGTCTCTTGAAAACATTTACCTATCTACCTGTAACACCTTCCAATACAAAAAGCCAAGCCCAAAGGAGTCCACTGAGGAACAGAAACGGACGGGGAAGCACTGTCACTTCCATGAGACCCACGGGCACAATACTGAGGAGTGTAGACACCTTCATGATGCCATAGTAAGATTATTCAGGCAGAAAAAGCTGCAGGAGTTTGTTAAGAACCCACCAGAGGGTAGGCAAGGAACGTCAGAACCCGGACGCGGACCGGCTCCGCGCCACCCAAAGGAACCTGCCCAGACCATAGGTAGGTTGATCATAAACACTATAGTCGAAGGACCTCATCCTGCATACAAGAATTGGCAGGAGATGGAACGATATGCTACCTCCTTGAGGCATGCAAATTATGAATGTTATTTGAATGTGGAAGACAGAACCCCCGCAAAACAATAACGCATGATGACATACGATATAGTGTTTAGGAGTCGAGATGTAGACAAGGTGGAGGCTCCTACTATCGACCCGATGGTCATATCTGCAACGATCGGTCTAGCTTACGTCAAAAGGATTTTGATTGGTTGTGGAAGCTCTATCAACATCATCTTCAAGAAGGCTTATGACCAAATGAAGATGGAGACAAAAGATTTAAAACCATGCAAAGCTCGTATCCACGGCTTTAATGGTGCCACAACCGACGCGATGTGGTATATTGAGTTACCAATTGAACTGGGGGAAGGTGAGCGTAGGAGAGTGCGAATCCTACCGTTAATTGTAATGGATGTTGACTCTCCATACAATGTAATTTTGGGTCATCCGGCCCTGGCAGAGTTTAGGGCCGCTTCGGTCCCATGGTGTTTGACATTAAAATTTCCGACAGACAAAGGATTCGGTGTAGTACATGGCGATCAGGCGACCGTTAGCGCATGTTATGTAGCAGAGCTGAGAGAAACTCAACGAAGAGAAAAAGGGAAGGTTGCGGACAGCTCTGTCCACATCCTAAATACTGATGATTGACAAGTAGTGCCTGAGCCATGGCTCGGGCGACATTCTTGGATCCTTAGAGACATAGATCCAAGAGATGATGATGGGGAACCTAGGGAAACGAATGCAGCACCGGCTGAGCTGACGATCGACATTCCAGTCAGTCGGGATGACCCATCACGAGTTCTTAAGATTGGATCACAACGTGACCCTTCAGTGGCCGAGGATCTTACTGATTTCCTCCGAGCGAATCTGGACATTTTCGCTTGGACACACTCTGATATATGCGAGATTTCACCCGCCATTGCAAGTCATATGTTGAACATAGACCCGAAGTACGTCCCAGTAAAACAAAAACGGAGAGGCATGGACCCATAGAGGTCCGCTGCTCTCAAAGCGGAGGTGGACAAACTCAAAGCTAATGGGTTCGTCCACGACGCCCTCTATCCTGAATAGGTATCTAACCTTGTGCTGGTAAGAAAAGCGGATGGGAAGTGGAGAACTTGTGTTGATTACTCTGATCTGAATAAAGGGTGCTCTAAGGATAGTTTCTCTTTACCTAAAATCGACCAGCTCGCCGACTTTACCGCCGGACATGAATTATTGTCATTTATGGATGCATATTCGGGATACAATCAGATCCCAATGCACATTCCAGATCAAGAACACACCAGTTTTGTCACAGATGTGGGGCTATATTGCTATGTAGTAATGCCTTTTGGATTGAAAAACGCGGGAGCAACTTATCAGCGTCTGGTGAATCTAATGTTTAAAGACCAGATTGGTAAAACGATGTAAGTCTATGCGGATGATATGCTCTTGAAGTCACGGCTGTCAAACGACCACATCCGAGACTTAGTAGAGATGTTTGATATACTCATGCATTACGGGATGAAGATCAACCCTTTAAAGTGTTCTTTTGTCGTTGCATCAGGGTAGTTCTTGGGTTTCATTATGAACGCACGTGGAATTGAAGCTAACCCGAAAAAGATTCAGGCTATTCGGGACATACAAGTGCCCAGAACTATAAAGCAAGTACAAAGCTTGAACGGAAAGGTGGCCGCGCTGAGTCGATTCATATCTAGAGCCACGGATAAGTGCATTCCTTTCTTTGATGTGATAAAGAAAGGAAAGAGGAATTTCGAGTGGACGTATGACTGCGAGGAAGCATTCCGAGCTCTGGGTAGACATCTAGAAAATCCTCCGGTGCTATCAAAACCAATTGACCATGAAATGCCGTATGTATACCTGGCAGTATCCCAGCATGCTATTAGTACGGCTCTGGTTTGCGAGGAGGACCGAGTTCAAAAGCCAGTATATTATGTCAGTAAACGTTTGACGGGGGCAGAAAGTTATCCCAGGATTAAGAAACTAGCTTATTTCTTGGTGATTGCATTACGCAAGCTTCGCCCATACTTCCAGGCACGCTCGATCAGTGTTTACACTAATCAACCCTTGCGATAGGTACTCCAACGATCGAAAACTTCTAAAAGGATGTTAAAATGGAATATCGAGTTGAGTCAGTTCGATATTACCTACCTACCGTGAAGGGCCATACAGGGGCAAGAGCTAGTAGATTTCATTGCTGAATTCACCATAACAGGCGAATCAAACGGCCGCAATGTCGTACCTCCCGTTTGATGGAAGATGTACATCGATGGGGCATCTAACGACCGTTGTTCGGGGGCTGGCATAGTTCTCGTAACTCCTGAGAACCAATCAATTTTCTACGCATTGAAGCTCGAATTCACAGCAACGAATAACGAAGCCGAGTATGAAGCATTGATTGCCGGCTTAACACTTATCAAAGAGCTGGGAGTAAGATTGGTTGAAATCTTTTGCGACTCGCAACTGGTGGTGTACCAAGTGTAGGGAGACTATGAAGCAAAGGGGCAGAGACTTGCCCCGTATTTAGTCTGGGTTCAAGAGCTGCTGGCGAATCTCGAGTATTATGATATTTCACATGTCCCGCGTGGGCAAAACAGAGCAGCCAATTCATTGGCAAAATTTACAAGCACTGGCGATGCACAGCAGATGGGATTGTTTCCAGTCGAAACCTTGCATGCTTCGAGCATAAATATAATGGAGGTAGATTTCATGTTAGAAACAAAAATTGAGAAGGAATCATGAATGACCTCATTCAAGTAGCACTTGTTACATGGGGTCGTTCCCCAAACAAGGAGCGAAAGATGACAAGTCATTCGTAAGGCCTCGCTTTATGTAATCCGAGATGGGGTAATGTATTAGAGGGAATTCTCGACCGCCTTACTCCAGTGCATTGCCCATGATGAGATAAAACGAGTCCTGAAGGAAGTCCATGAAGGTGAATGTGGCGACCATACCGGAGGGCAGACATTAGTAAAGAAAATCCTCCGCTATGGAAACTATTGGCCGACTATAAATCGGGATGCCGCAGACTATGTGAGAAGATATGAAAAATGTCAGAAATATGCAAAAATCCCGAGAGCTCCGCCGACGGAACTCACACAAATGGTTAGTCTCTGGCCGTTTGCAATGTGGGAGATCGATATAGTCGGTTCCTTACCCCTATCCAAAGGTGGTGCAAAATACGCGATAGTTGCAGTCGATTACTTTACTAAGTGGGCAGAAACAGCGCCTTTGTCCACTATCACCACCAAAAAGTCATCAATTTCGTTGTATGAAATGTTATATTCCATTTTGGCCTTCCACGAACCGTCATTACAGACAACCAAACTCAGTTCGAAAGCAAAGAGTTCAAGGAATTTTGCCAAAAATATGGTATTGAGAAAAAGTTTGCAGCAGTTGCTCGCCCGAAAGCCAATGGACAAGTGAAGTCGTAAATAAAATAATCAAATCCATATTTAAAAAACGTTTGGAAAAGGCTAGAGGCGAGTGGGAGGACGAGCTTCCAATTGCACTTTGGGCTTACAGAACCACCCACAAGTCCGCGATTGGCCACACTCCGTTCGCATTGACATATGGCATGGAAGCTGTCATACTCATAGAACTTGAAGTTCCATCACATCGGGTAACTTATTATGACCATGAGTCAAATCAAGATCTTTTGTTGGAATCATTGGACTTCATTGATGAAAAGCGTAAAGAAGCTAATTTAAGAGCGGCCGCATACAGGCACCGAGTCACTCGATACTATAATGAAAAAGTCCGACCGAGAATTTTTGGTGTAGGTGATCTCGTTTTGAAACGAGTTTTCTCGGTTCCATCACATATGAGCCCTGCATGGGAAGGTCTATACGTCATTGAACAGAAGCTTGGAGAGGGAACTTTCAAGCTAGCGAGCGTTGATGGTGCGACACTCCCCCGAACATGGAATAGCAAGCATTTACGGCATTATTACATTTAGTTCAGTTCTTTCATATTTTAGTTGCATTTATTTCCAGCAAGTTTTTATTCCTAATTTATGGCATGTAATAAGACAATTTAGCTTGTTTGCATTAATAAAGGCTTGAAGCCATTTTCTCCATGAATTGTCGATATTTCTGTGTATGATAATGCTGTGACGAATAACTAAGAGATACATTATTTTGTCTGACGTACGAAGGTGCACGAGCACTCAAAATCTCCAAATCCCCGGAGTGCGGACTAGAGTACTCTGAGTCCCTAGAGTGCGAACTAGAGTATAAACGACATAAAATCTCCAAGTCATCGGAGTGCGGACTGGAGTACTCTGAGTCCCCAGAGTGTGGACCAGAATATAAACGACTCAAAATCTCCAAGTCCCCGGAGTGCGGACTGGATTACTCTGAGTCCCCAGAGTGCGGACCAGAGTATGAACGACTCAAAATCTCCAAGCCCCTAGAGTGCGGACTGGAGTACTCTGAGTCCCCAGAGTGCGGACCAGAGTATGAATGACTTAAAGTCTCCAAGTCCCCAGAGTGCGGACCGGAGTACTCTGAGTCCCCAAAGTGCGGACCAGAGTATAAACGACTCAAAATCTCCAAGTCCCCGAAGTGCGGACTGGAGTACTCTGAGTCCCCAGAGTACGGACCAGAGTATAAACGACTTAAAATCTTCAAGTCCCCGGAGTGCGAAATGGAGTACTTTGAGTCCCTAGAGTGCGGACCAGAGTATAAACGACTCAAAATCTCCAAGTCCCCAAGTACGGACTGGAGTACTCTGAGTCCCCAGAGTGCGGACCAGAGTATAAATGACATAAAATCTCCAAGTCCCCTGAGTGCGGGCTGGAGTATTCTGAGTCTCCATAGTGCGGACCAGATTATAAACGACTCAAAATCTCCAAGTCCCTGGAGTGCGGACTGGAGTACTCTGAGTCCCCAGAGTGCGGATCAGAGTATAAACGACTTAAAATCTCCAAGTCCCAGAGTGCGGACAGGAGTACTCTGAGTCCCCAGACTGTGGACTAGAGTATAAACGACTTAAAATCTCCAAGTCCCCGGAGTGCGGACTGGAGTACTCTGTGTCCCTAGAGTGTGGACTAGAGTATAAACGATTTAAATATCCAAGTCTCCTGAATGCGGACAGGATACAAATGGCTTGAAGACATTGGATCCTTGGCGTGCGGACTGGAAAATATTCTATGTACCCGGAGCGTGGAATAAAGGATGTGCAATGCCAGAAAATTATCAACTTATTTGAAGATGAATCGAGATGTTCATGTAACTCGTAATAGCTTGGGTTTTCACCACGGTTATACAGAAAACCAAACAACAGAAGTATCTGAAAGGCAAAAGAACTAAGTTTTATTCATCAAAAATAAGTTTCTACCACAACTTCTCCAAAATTCGGAGTCAAAAGTTTATTTACATGGGCTACGAAAATAAATAAAAATAATTACAAAATCTAAACTAACTCTCGTTGAACGAGAGCGATGACTACTTCTTCGACTTCTTCGAATTTCTTCCAGACGACTCCTCTCCCGTGCGGTTGCCCTTGATAATTTTCTTTGATGGGGAGGTGACAACTGAAGAGGTACGGGGAACTTCCATGGGCTTGGACCCGCTAGGAAGGATGACCTTCAACGGCTTATTCAGAGAGTCATCCAGGTCCACAGCTTGAGGCTCGACTTTGATCTCGACCATCGTTTCTTCTCCTTCTCAAGCTGCTCCTTCATGCTCAGTTTAGATGTGCGTTCAGAGATGCCTGTAATTTCGATTTTATAATTCACATCGATGGGAGAGGAAGTGTCGGACTTATCCTCATCAAGCGCTCCGATCACGTGAGCATCTGGACCGGGAGCCTCCCTTGCGTGAGTAGCCTTATTTGTCTTTTCCTTCATCTCCTTGGCGACATCGTTCCTTGGAGTAGGCTCGGGATCAGAGCGGCCTACACAAAATCATGAAAAACAAGCATTAGAATACGATAGCTCCTGGTGAAAAATGACGAATTTTGGAATGTTAAAGTGAAGATTTATCTACCAGGTTTCGGCTGGCTCTCAGCCGTCCGAGGGGTCTCACCCTCTGGAATAAGAGACAAAATGTGAACGCCAAGACCGGGATCCTTCGGGCCATAACCAACATGCTGCTCAAAGGGATAAAGTATCGACCGTGGCCGGCTGAGTGGGCGCATGAGCTTGAGACTCGATCCCGGATGGAACGGCAATAAACTCTTTCCATTACGTTGAGGGGGAGCCTTTGCAGTAAAGAGCTTTTACCGCAGATAGGTCCGTAGGCTCGTTTCCCTTAAGAAATTCTTTTATCAAAGCTCCTTCATCAACCTCCGCGGTACCAAGTTCGGCCTTCCTGATTTCTATTAAGGTCTCCTACGCTCAGCTAAAGATTCGAGGTAGCCCTCACCCAGAAAAGTTAAGTCTCGGTGCATGAGGACACGGGCATTGAACTCTGCGATTAGTGGGTCGAACATGCTTTTGACCTCCTCCCTACCTACTACTTTAGCCGCCTCAAGGCAGGAGTCGACCTTCGCAGTCGCTATTTTCTTGCCCTCTTCACGGGCTTCATTCTTTAGCATCTCAACCTTAGAAAGTTCATCCTTAAGCTTCGCCTTCAGGAGTCGTGTGGCGACAATCTCCTCGCAATATCGTTGCAACTCTTCTTGGGCAGCGATCTTCTCCTCCTTTTCTTTGTGGAGTTGCTCCCCCAGCTCCTTAACTCGGAGGGCAAAGGCGTCCCTCTCCTTCTGCACTAAGTCTTTCTCCAAAGCTAGGGCCCCACAGCGTTGGACTTCCTCGTCGATTTCTTTTTATGGGTTGATTCCAGATGAGTTACGGCTTCGGCGGTATCTTTGGCACTTTGCTGGTCGGCTTCAAGCTGAGACTTGTAAGAAGCAAGCTCTTCGTACTGAGCTTTAATAATATCTTTTTCATAGATGGCCTCAAGCTTCAGGTGATCAATCTCATGCCGACGCTCTATGGAGACTTCTGACACTTTCTCAGCAAGATGAACGAACGCGTCATGTTGAACATAGACATCGTTGTTGCAGGCGATAACGCTCTGTTTGACATGTCCCAGAATATGATGGATCGCCGAGAGGAATTTCAGGCCATCAAAGCAGATTTTTGGGAATTTAGCCTTGAGTTCAGTCAGTCTCTCCGATATTGTTGGATCTGTTACGGGAATAGGAGGAGATGGCTTTGAAAGTTCAGTTCTCTTGTAAGGATTCCGGGACTTTCGTGTGGCAGAAGAATCGGAGTGTTGATCGTGAGGGACATCGGACTGCGACCCCTTATGGCCGTGCTTATCACTGCCTTGCTCCGAGTGAAAGGAGGATTATGATGGTATTTGGCCTGATAATAAGATTTCTTCCGAGACGATGAGTCTCGGGAATGATAATCCCTATCGACATCGTCATCCCTATCTTGGCGTCTTCCAGAACCTGAATTCCATCCTAATTGATAAAATATCGATGAATCGTGAAGGCAGTCAAGTCCATGTGTGCGCCCCATGTCACCTACATAAAGTTTGAGTAATGATGAGTTAGCTAAGATAGGGTGACAACGGAAATTCAGTGCAAGGTGAAGTGCATGTCTTTGTGTGTCCTAGTGTTTCCCCCCGACGGACCAGTTTCTTTACTAATAGGAGTTTTTTCTCCCTGATTTTGAGCTTGAATGCTTGCATTGCCTCTCGCGGGTGAATGAAGATTAAGGGCCCCTGGATCATCGAAGTCGTAGTTGAGCAGATCAACAGGTATGGAAAGGTTCGACAAGCCTTTTAGAGAACTTTCTAAGTGCTGTGAGGAGGCTTCTTTCTCCACGGGAACGAGAGTAATTTTATAAGTTCCACCGACTATTTTCTTCCTCAGCCTGTATGTTAGTTTCTTCTTCCCCTTGAAAGGGGAAGGAGACGTCTCGATGTCGTGAACTTCGACTATCGTATCCCGAGTGGGACTAACGTTCTCATCTTGTGCCTCAGGCGTTTCGGTTTCCTTAATTTCCCCCTCTTCTAGTGTGTCAGGGGCGTTACGTGTTGAAGACTCGGCTTGTTTTTTCCATTTACCAAAAGCAGGCCTAGGTATGGTAACGCCCTGAGGGAGGCTTATCCGGCGACCTTCTACCAACAGTCCGAACTTTGTAAGCGACTCATTTGAAATGAGGGTTCTGATGTCCTGGTCTTCGGCGGGAATGGATCGAATACCTTCGACGATTTCAGAATATCCAGGGCCCTCGGGATGCGGATTAATACCTGAAAAGATGGAAGAGAGTTAGAAAAGATACATCTTCGACCAAACATGAGTATCGACCCAGGAAAAAAACTTACTTCCTTCCTCCCATCTCCTCGTAAAACCGAGAGGACATCGCACATAAAATCATTCCTTTTTGTACAGGGCAAACTTGCTCCATGCCCCAGTTAAGATTTGACATTTGCTGTGCGGCTCGAGAAACACAAAAGATGGGCTATCCCTCCGTCTCTTGATGCAATATATGTATCAGATATCGCCCGGAGTCAGAAGCCTGGAGAGGACACTCATAAAGAGGATGCAAGTGCCGTAGATGAATGCGTGGCTGTTTGGATGCAGTTGCGATGGGGCAACGTCGATATACTGCAACATGTCTCGAAGAAATGAGTTGAACGGTGGCACACTGCCAACCCAGCACATGAATTTGTTGCAAGCTGTGTATCCGACTGAGGGCAAGTGAGGACGATTATGCCCCGATGGAACTAATACATCGTCAAAGGGGATTCCATGGGCAGAGCATATCCGATGGAGCGTATTTTCGTTAATCTTTGAAGCCTGAGAATCGATTGGGTTGTCTAGAAAAATCACTGCCTCCAGAGCGTTAGGAGCCAAGTCGACGAATGTAGTCGTAGGTTTCAGTAAGTCTTGAGCGGGGGTAGTTGACGGAGGAGAAGTATCTGCAACTTCTTGTCGAGAGGATGGCCCAGGTCTATCTGAGATCGTAGCAGAGCTAGATTTCCTAGACATCTCTAATGAAGATTGAATCTAACAGAGTACCTATTTGAACTATACTTCAAAAATAATCGATGTTAGACTTAACAGCATAAATATTCCCCCCATGTGGTGTGTGAACTAGTGCGATCATTCAAATATGAGTGCTGAGAAATTAAAAGTCACAGAGTTGACGATATAAAGTTGAGCTTTGAACTGCCATCTTCTAAGACCATCATCGCTGACCGTCTCCGAAATCCAGTCTTATGATGTTTTTTATTTTGGACTCGGACATTGGCATTATATGTTGAGGCTATTATATGTTTTTATCAATTTAAATTCATACATATGATTGTTGAAACTGGGGAGTTATCAGTCCGGATTAGTTCGATATGCTGGTTTGCTTAAGTCCTTGTCCTTGTTTTTTGTCATATGGTTAGGCATGGGAAATAAGCGAATTCGACGAGGGTTATGTTCAAGTTGGAATGATTTCGACTATTGTTATCCATTCATCGAAGGTCAAGACCGAGCGACACTTGAAACACATGGCCTAAAACCAACTCGGCCTAAATGTCGTTCGGCCTAAATGCCTCTCGGCCTAACTGCCGTTCGGCCTCAATCCAGTTCGGCCTAAACACCATCCGGTCCAAGTCCATTACTCGGCATTCTCTGCATCAAGCGTATGAGCTAGATACACCAAGTCGCTTACTTCCTACCTCCCTGTCGTCACTCACGCGTAGAGCCTATCGAGCCACTTATCTAAGTGCTTGATCATTCTCCACTCAAGATACAAGTGTCGAATGGCCGCGTTCGGTTCTTCTTCGCTCTTGATTTCCGAGTGACCTCGAACAACGGTCCTGTTCCACTTCACCATCCTAACTCTAACGCTCGGTAAACCAATGGGAACCTATAACCTGGAAACGGCCGGTGTCCATTTACCCTCTCCTCTCCATTCCACCCACCTTGAAATCAACTAAAGTCATACAAAGTTCCAGCCTTGGGACATGTCCGAACCTCAATTCATCTCCCTCATCCACACGCCTCATACTTTCTATAGTCTATGGAGAATTCAAGAATTCAAACTTTGTGCAATACTTCCTAATTTGAAAAAAACGTTCGAAAGGTTCTTACCAAAGAGAATAATGGGAGCTTGGGGGCCTGTGGGCTTAAGATTGAAAGTTGTTCAGACTCAATTGGAGAAGTAAACGAGGTTTGAAGGTGGTAAGTTACGAGTTCTTGCAGGGTCGAGGTAAAAGTAAAAAAAGAGAAAAGAGAGAAGTTAAGTACCAACCTTTATAGGAGGAAGGAAGGAAGTCGAAGGGACAATGACCGGTTGAACCAGCCAAAGAACATCCTTCGTTCGGCATCATCAAGACCGTTCGGCATTCATTTGTTGTTCGGCTTTAACATATTGTTCGGCATGCACTACCTCGAGCGGCATTCAAGAGAAGACACTTTTGAGAGAACCACACCAATGCTTGAAGCATAACACGGAGGACTCGTGATTCAAAGCGCATCATGTTCATCCACATGATACACATTAGGGAGCAAGTGCTACCCAGTGGCTTAACCATATAGACAGAGACTTGATGGGGAAGCCTTGCTCGGCACACTAGGCCATTCGACATTCCACACCATTCTTCATAGCATTGTCGTTCGGCATCTATCGTCGTTCGGCATTGAGGGCCGTTCGGCACAGCATGGCTGTTCGGCATTCCACACTACTCGGCATCCAGACCTCCTTCGGTATTGAGGGTCGATGGGCATTTAGCATGGTCGTTAGGCATTCCAGCCACAATCGGCATTCCAGCCTCGTTCGGCACAAAGCACCGTTCGGCATGGTAGAGTCGTTCGGCATTCAATCTCGACTGGCATCGGTTCTCGTTTGCTTGCACTCTTCACTCAACACATCACCTCGTTCGGCATAAGGATATCGTTCGGCATTTTGCCGATCGGTATTTGTGGTTCGGCACACAGAGTTCACTTATTTCGGGACGAGATATCTAGCTACTAGGCCCACCAGGGAAGTCCAACCCATCTTCATCTATAAATAAAGAGGCAGGGGCACAGTGAAAGGGGCCTTTTTTCGAGAACACCGGGGAGACTCTGCCGCATTCAAGGCTCATTCAAGACTTATCTTCTTTGCTTGACAATTGTAATCAAACAGTTTGTGTACGGATTGTATCTGTAACCAATTGATAAGTAAAGCAATAAAGATTAACCTAAAAGTGGACATAGGCAGTTACACCGAACCACTATAGATATGGTGTCCTTACTTTCTGCATTTAGTTTAGTCTTCTGTTCACCGTTTACATTTACTTTCTTCACTAATCTCCCTACATAATCTTTCTTAAGGGTGTTAGTGACCAATTCTGGTGCTAACAGCTACCTAGCCATTTCTTTTCATGTAATTTTACTTTTTTTTATGCAATGTTAATTAGTTTTTTTCATTCTGCTTACATGTTTCTATTCTTATGTTAATATTGTAGTTTACTTTTCATGCAAGTAGATTAGTATTTACTTCTTTTTACTTAGCTTTTCTTTTCATTTTGCTCTCTTTTTCCTCGTCTTTTTATTCAATGTTGCAAGCCACATTTGTTGATTTGATAACAAATGTGAGAGCCTAAACCCCTTCAATTTAGGGGTAATGAAGCTCTATAATTATGTGGCTTCAACGTAACTTGTTAATTTTGATCTCTTTTGTGCTTAAATGAATGTTGATGTGATTTATTTCATGTTGAATTTGATAGTCTATGTTATTCATAATAAATAAGCTATGCTTAAACAATCATAAACAATAATTACTTTTTCATCTACATATAATGATGGTAATGAAGTGAATGTTGAAATCAGAATTTGATGCTTTATATTTCTAATTAATAGTTAATAGGCCATACTTAAAATAGATTCTATTTTCAACTTGTTGTCATTTTTCGTGAGAATTAAAAAGTAGTTTAAATGGTGTGTTATAGTTTGATGGCTTACGTTGAGCTAATTAATATCACAAATAGGCCATACTTATGATAAGCACATCAATTAAACTAACTAATGACCAAAAAAGGGAGATCATAATTTCATGTTTTGTTGAACTATGTGATCTAGCGAATAGATTTATCTCTAAATTGCCTTTCACTCTCATATTTTTATCACTTTCTTTTTGTCATTTTTCTACATTTTTAGCTTAACAATCTCTCGACTTTGGTTAATTTGATTGAATAGAGATTTAAAATCAACAATTCCCTGTGGATCGACTTGTACTCACCATGTACTAACAACTATACGCCGTGCGCTTACGGTAAATTTTATTATAAATTTTTCGGTGATTTTCTAACTCGGTAGAAAATCCATCGTTAAACAGTACCTTCGGTTTGTCCTGTTCCTGGACAACTTGTGTGGACGAGTGTCTGACATAGCATTTCAAAGATTACGTACATTGGTTTTTACAATCGTACATCATGTGGTGGCGGAGAAGGCGACTTCTCTTAGCTTAACACCCGCCTTGAGACGTACGAGCTCAAGGGTTGTATTTTTGTGGAAGGCCATTAATAGTCAATGGAAATGACAATGTGGCATTCAAAGATGATGTGAAATGTGATATATGAAAGGTAATCGACACCTCTTTTGGCCTCACTCCCCAGAAAATGACTGAAACATGGATTGAAGCAGCAAGACTAAAATGGGTCGCTCCCATTAGGAGATGTCATCACTCTTATAGATATATTTTTACACACTATGACGTCATGTAATTGATTATTGTTGTGTATTCTTATGGTCATTGATTTTAGGTCGGTAACGACTGGAGTGATGACATATTCGGTACTATGAAGTGTGAGGGATAGGCTGGTCTTGTGTTGGTTTAGGTTCCGAGTATCTCGACCCTAGGTACATCCCTCTAGAGGTGTACCGAGTTTTCAAAAAGGTGGTTCCTTCACCTAATCATTTGCATGGAAATCCAAAATCCAATATGTGCCTGCCATTTTCTATTGTAGAAAGCCTTGTATTACAAGGTGTATGCTGGAATTTAATAATGTAACAATTTCAGCTATTTTAATATTATTTGTATGCAATAGACACTATTATAATATAAGAGAATTTGATATGAGATGTTTTGGTTATCTTAAGGTAAAACCTTGTCCATATTTATTTGCGACTCGGTCATACGAGATGCCTTTTGTTTTGATAAAGGAAAGGTTTTGACAACTTTATAAATTCAGTTAAGGT
Source organism: Allium cepa (assembly GCA_030765085.1). Taxonomy (NCBI): domain Eukaryota; kingdom Viridiplantae; phylum Streptophyta; class Magnoliopsida; order Asparagales; family Amaryllidaceae; genus Allium; species Allium cepa. The sequence continues at coordinate 298,457,729 of CM060946.1, forward strand.
GTGTTTTCTTACGCTGGTTTACCAGACTGATCCGGGCGTTCTTTCCTTTTAATGCTCGGGTCCGACTAAGTATATTTATATGTTCAAATTTGGTGCTTTTGGAGCTTCAACAGGCGAGCTGGAGATCTTCATGTTGTATACATGTATCTATTTGTTATTCTACTACATTGCATTGCATTGATTGTTGTTCTTGTAAATTATCAGCATTTGTTGGGACAGGTTATTATAATTGTCCAAGCTGATGGTTACTTATTGTGCACTCTGATATTGATTTATGTATATTACACTTTCTCTTTGTAAAGATTGTTGATATATATTATATGTTATTTCATTGCAATATATACTCCATTGTGTTTGGAATATGGGTAAGATATTATAAACGCTGGGCGGCACGCTTCGTTTGGAGTTCGAATTTTTTTTGGATAAATAGTGCACAAAATTTTTATATAAAAGGCCATCACTTTTTTCATTTGCAAACAAAACCTAACCCGAGGGTTACAGCCACTGTTTTCTAAACAAGGGCCAGAATTTTTCAATCGTTCTTCCTCGTTTCCCTCTTGATCCATTCACTTTTATCAAAATCTTCCAACTAGAATATTGTAGAGCATCGCGAGATCTTCATCTTCAACGGCTATGATTGTCTTTGGTAAAGTGGATCGACGGCGATGGGCGTTCAAAGGCGATGCATTCGAGGGGTGTTGGCGCACGGTGGAGTTGATTGGAGGGCGGCGGTTTTCAAGCATAGGTGACGTAGAGCTGGGTCTTTCGAATGGTGAAGCCTGATCGTCGCCTAGGCGAATGATGGTGGCGCTATCAAATTCAAATGGCGCGTATATGGGTTTCTCGGTGATGAATGAATGAAGGGAGAAGAAGAGGATGGAGTGGCCGAGATCTCTTCATCCATAACGTGCAACCATGATTTCATCTAGGTTTATTATAGAATTAATTTTTTAAATTAATTTTTAAAATTCGTTTAAACTTATAAATTGTATAACTTGTTCATACGAGGTCGAAATCACACGAAACAAATTGTGTTGGGTTCATATTGACGAGCACTACATTATGAAGCTGGATTGGGATTTATTTAAGAGAGTGAAATTTTGGTTAATCGAAATAAATCGCTATCGTGATGACTACAACCAAGTGAGTACAATTCATTCTCTCTGTCTCACTTATATTTTTATGTATGTGAGAATAAATTTATTTATGATGGTTGTTGATTGTTTGGATGATATATGATATATTATATATATTGGTTAGTTGGATATATTCCCGCATATTTTAGCAGATGAGACTCTATAAGTTCCCGTGTACGTGCGGATATCCATTTGTACGCGTCTGCCTCGAAGCAGACATTATACGTATTTTTTCATATGCATATTTGTTGTAGGTAACAGATTGGAGGGATCCAACTGATTCCTCATCAGTATTGATTTTATTTATAGATATTATTATATATGCTATTCTCTTATAAATATGATGCTTGGATGCCATGATTGATATGATTGATGTGAATCCCCTTATTTAGTGTTTTTGTAGCATTGGGCCATATTTTTGAATTTCAAAATAAAAAATATTGTTCTTATTTAAAAAAGTTTCAAAGTGATTTTGAAAATATATGTGCTTTTAATAATTTTTGAATTTTTAAAGAAATGGATTTATTTTAAATACATAAAAGTTATAATTTTTACGTTGTAAAAATTATGGCTCTTATGAAATATATTCAAATATGAATTATTTTAAATATGAAGTTAACTATTTTGTTAAAATAAGTTAAAATGAGAATTTTGAATTTATTATAAATGGTTTATGTATAAGATTAATAAAATTGTTAAAATAAGTTAAATTGGGATTTTGAACTTACTATAAATGGTTTATATATATGAGACTTATAAAACTGATATTTGATAATAATAAAAAGTAATGGCATTATAAACGAATTTTGAAGTTTTAGAATGGAGTTATAGTTGAATCTTATAAGTAAATAAGATTTATGAATTTATAAAAAGAATGAATTTGCAAATAAAAGAGATTCATAAGTAAATTAACTTATAATTGGATTTTGACTTGTAAATGAGATAGAAATGGAAATTTGTTAAAAAGGAATTTTATATATGGAAGTGTTTATAAATTATAAATAGAATTCGTAAACACCATTTTATAAACATGAGATCTATTTAATTTGATATGTTAAATGTGAAAGTTTGTTAAAGGAATTATATTCATGATTTTCGACAGTGAATAATCCTTTAAATTAAATGTGTAGAAATAATGAATTGGTAAAGGAATATATTCACGATTTTGGACATTGAATAATCCTTTAAATTAAATGTGTAGAAGTATTGAATTTGGTAAGAGAATTATATTTATGATTTTGGACAGTGAATAATCTCTTAAATAAAATGGATATTTTGGAAAGTGATATTATAAAAAGGGAATTTAAATGGTTTGAAAATAAAATAAATTGTGAATTTACTTATTATTAAAATAAGTATATGAAAATGTTTTCCAAATATCCAACAAGTGAAATGGTTTTTAATATTATCTTTTTAAAGACATTTTGAAGTGAACAAATGGGAAGTGTTTTGAATTATAAACGATTAATAAAAATCAGGCCCAGTGCCTGCTTATGTGCTAGATTTTGTTTGTTGTTTTGATAGTTAAATAACGGACTATCAAAATTGGCCATTTTGGTTCCTCAACTTGATGGGGAAACTTGTACACTTAGTACGTAATTGACTTTGTAGGCTTGATTATCATTTGTGTTTAAAATGATGATTCGTGTAGTGCAGAGTGATTACTCTAATATATCGAGCTTCCTTCTTGGTCGAAGGATAGCAAGTCGAAAGTTGGAGATGTGATAAGTCTATGAGGCTTAGTTTCTATGTGAGGTTGAGAAACGCTTTTGCATTGTTGGTGTGAAGAGACTAGGATCAGATTTATTTGAAAACCACTTCGGACCAACATTTATACGAAGATTATGCAGGTTGGTCGATGATATTGATATTTAGGATTTTCATAGTGATAGACTGCTTTTTGACCGTTTGGGGTTAAAATCCCAATATACATATAGTAGCAATAGTCTCTTTGTTATGAAATATCCAATGCAAGGACTGTTCGCTACTGATCCTAGGGATTTCCCTATAGCATGTGGTAGGAAAGCACCTTCGGTTTGTTATGTTCTTGGACAACTTGTATGGACGAGTGTTTGACATTGCATTTCTAAGATTACGTACATTGGTTTTTACAAATGTACATCATGTGGTGGTGGAGAAGGAAACTTCTCTTAGCTTAACACCTTCCTTGAGACATGCGAACTCAAGGATTGTATTTTTGTGGATGGCAATTGGTAGTCAACAGAAATGGAAATGCGGTATTCAAAGATGATGTGATATGTGAAAGGTAATCGATACATCTTTTGGCCTCACTCCTCGAAAAATGGCTAAAATAGGGATAAAAGCAGCAAGGCTAAAATGGGTCGCTCCCATAAGGAGATGTGATCACTCTTCTAGATATATCTTTACACACTATGACGTCGTGTATCTGATTATTGTTGTGTATGCATTTTGGCCATGGATTTTAGGTCGGTAACGACCGGAGTGATGCCATATTCGGTACTATCCAGTGTGAGGGGTAGACCGATCTTGTATTGGTTTAGGTGTCTAGTATCTCGACCCTAGGTACATCCACCTAGAGGTGTACCAAGTTTTCGGAAAGGTAGTCCCTTCACCTAGTCATTATATGGAAATCCAAAATCTAATACGTGCCCGTCATTTTCTATTATAGAAAGCCTTGTATTACAAGGTGTATGCTGGAATTTATTAATGTAACAATTTCAGCTATTTTAATATTATTTATGTGCAATAGACACTATTATAATATAAGAGAATTTGATATGAGATGTTTTGCTTATCGTAAGGTAAAAACCTTGTCGGTATTTATTTGCGACTCGGTCTTACGAGATACTTTTGTTTTGATAAAGGAAAGGTTTTGATAACTTTATAAATTTAGTTGAGGTGTGTTTAACCCGGATGCTCTTCCCTTTCAATGCTCGGTTCAGACCGAGTACATTTACAGGTTCGGATTTGGTGCTTTTGGAGCTTCAGCAGGCAAGCTGGAGATCTTCATGTCGTGTACACGTATTTGTTTATTATTCCGCTGCATTGCATTGCATTGATCGTTGTTGTAAACTATCAGCATTTGTGAGGACATGTTATTATAACTGTCCAAGCCGATGGTTACTTATTGTGTACTCTGTTATTAATTTATTTATATTATAGTTTCTCTTTGTAAAGATTATTTATCTATATTATATGTTATTCCGCTGTGATGTGAGATTCTGTATTGTTTTGGTTTTGCTTCTCCCTTCTTCTTCTTTTCTTCTTTCTTCTCTCTTTCTTCTCACCCTCTCTTTTCTTTCTCATGATCATCTGCATTCGACGTGCTTTGCGTCAGACACATGTGGTTTGGTGTCGGATCTAGAGGGTGCTGAATGCGGGTCGTCACACCTCTTGTCCTAGTTTTCATGGGTTGAATGGGAACCTATTGGCATTTGTCAATAACTTAATCCGAATATAGTGTTCATGGGTTCACTACAAGCCTATTGCCCTCTTCCAATAATTCTTTCTAATCATTGTTTTCATGGATTTACTATGAACCAATTGACACCTGCCAATAACTTTTCATGGGTTATAATCAAAATCATTAGTATTTGGAAGTGAATTCAAATTTGGATTACTTTGAAAACTTTGACTTGAATTATTGCATAGATATGAATTCAACAAATCATTCATGGGATTTTGTTGTTCAAGTAAAGATTTAATTCTTCAATACACCTTTCAAGAGTTGAAGGTTGACCATTATTTTGAAAATTTTGCGGTTTGAAATTCGAATTGTTCACGCCATAGTTATTGTTAAAATATCCATAAGAATTTGGTGTGAAATTATATGGATTATATTGATTTTCACAACTATCGTAAAAAAATTATGAACATGGAAATTCAGACATTTTTAAGAATGTTTTTAGTTTTTTATAAAGGAAAAATATTTATAAATAGAGTTTAATTTTCAAAATGGAAAATTGATTTTTGTTTTGTACTTTGGATTTTCAATTTTTTTTTGAAAAGGTTTTATTTTTTTTTTTGGATTTTTGTTTTTGATTAAAAACAATTCAAAGGAAAGGATTTAAATACAAAATCAAGGAATATTTACAATTTTTTTAATTTTTGATTTTGAATTATACACACACACACGCACACATGTATATACATATACATATATATATATATATATATATATATGCATGAACTAATGCAACTAAATGAATGTAAGGATTTAGTTACGAATTATTTACCCTAAATAGCTCCTAACCAAAAATTGTATAATCACATCTTATCTTAATTCAACAAGATAATTCTCAGGTAACAGACAGAATTTATCGATGCACCACAAATCACCGTAGCCGTGCAGCCGAAGGTTTAAGTATCTTCAGAGGAACAACCACTGTAATATTTACGAATCACTGTAATATTTATAAATGGTTATTACTCTATCGTAGCCTGAACACCAAAAATATAAATTTTTTAAAGAAGACAACTTATCAATATACAACTAAGCGTTATTGATGTCTAACCATTATTATTAATCAAAAATCCAAAATGAAATGCAAAGCAAAAATTAAACGTGTATTAACAATGCAACTATGAATGGATTTTTTTTCTTTTGAATTTTTTTTTTAAAAATGCAAGCAAACAACAACGCAAAACAATAGATAGGAGTTAAAAGAAGCAAAAAAAAAAATTATAAGCAGGCAAGCGGTTATTTTTTTTGGCAAGCTAGCTAAAGCAAACAACTTATTCTTTCTTATCTGTTTTTGCAACCTAAAAATACAAAACAAGACTTATACAATATATTTTTTTCTTTTTGAATTTTTTATATGTTTTTAATATATATTGAAGAAGAAACTATGCAAAATGAAAACAAAACAAAAACGAACCTAAAACAAAACCAGTTAAACTCAACAAACGAAAACAAAATTAAATCTAACTTGTTTGTTTATTCTTTTTTTTTAAGGAAGAAGCAAAAAATGAAACAACTTGTTTTTAGAGAGAAATAAAACAAACGAAAAATAAAAACTTTATCTTTATTTTTGAAGAGACTCTTTTTTTTTTAATTGAAAGAAGATGGGAAAAAAAGGACTTTTAAAACAAACAAGTAAAACCATAAAAAAAACCCATCTCTTTTTCAAGAACTCTAATTGAGCTCGGCCTAACTAAAATAAATAAGCAAACCACATTTGCTCACTCAATTATCACGATAAATCGAATTTCACGAATCAGTCATTGCCCAGAACAAATCAATAGTTTTAAATTCTAAATTTCCCTCAAATCGAGTTCACTTTCTCAAATCAAAAGCTTCATCTCTTCTTTTTTTTTTTTTGAAGTAGGTTCGTGGTTGCGGTAGTAGGTGATGGGTTTGGTGGCAATTAAGGGTTGCGTTGGTTTCGAAGTGTAACAGCAAGGGAATGTTAGCAATGGTTTGCAAGGAGAAAGATGAAGCTTCTGCAGTGGAATGGAACAATGAAACAGTGGCAGATGTTTTTGTGCACAGCTGATATGCTTAGGAGATTGTGATATTGGGTTAATGTAGTAGTATCAGTTTTTGATCTGGGTCTTTTGTGTTGTATTGGGCTGCAGTTGTGTTTGGGCTTGTGTATTATGATAATTCTCTGTTGTGTATAAATACAGTGTTGAAGTTGTAACTGAAAAAAGAAGAAAAATTCAGAAATAAAATTGCTTTTCTGTTCATATTGTTACTGTTGCCATTAAGGGTACTTATCTTCTTTAATCTCTGCATATTGTTCATTCCTGTGCATATACCTATGTGCTACATTCTTGTTAAATCATATCTAATGCTCTCTGCAATTTGATGGTACCAGTCTTCTTCTTAAATTTGTTCATATCTGTTTTGCTATTATCTGTTCCTGATCATTTTATTGAAATATAATCCTTGTTCCTGAATTTGTGAATTGAAATCCCTTGATCTTTATGCTGTTGTTGACAGATTCATCATTTCATCAATATTACATTTGTTATATTTTCTGGTTAATAAATTGATAGATCATCTATCTTTGATACTCTGCTGCCAATTATGTTACAAGTTCTTGAATCAGGTTAATACAATGTTTCATTCTTTTGTGCTTGATCTTAACTGTTCTTGTTCTTGTTCTTTCATATACAATATCCTGTTAGTATATTTCTGTTCTTAGTTGTTGTATTCTCAATCTTAACTGTTCTTGATATTTTTTTTATTTGCAAAATTAAAGTTAGTATATCCCTGTTATCATTTGTCGCTGATCTGAACGCATCTTTGTTCTTGACTGAGAATTGATCACTGATATTCAGTTACCTCTTATATTTTGTTCAGCTTGCATACCAATGTTGAAAATTGTTAGTCCAGTGCTTATATTTCAATTGTTTGTAAATTTCTGTAAGTTGAATTTCTGTGCCATATTTTTTGTCAACAATTCATTCTTCAATAGAATTTTGATATCAGATATACTTCTTTATTAATTCTTGTACCACATATCTTTGTTCTTGAATTAATACTTAGTACTTCTTTTACTCTGTAATATTTTTATTTGTTGATTTCATAAATTCAGATTTCATGAGTCATATTCATATACATATCTGCTTCCTTCAAGAATACATATTACTGATATTTCTTGATTCAAATTCCATCATTGCAACACAATTCTCTTTCAGTTCATTAATTTTCGCTGTGTACATGAATTTGTGCACACTTTCTTGTGTCAGTCTGCATTTCTGATTCTTGTTCAACCTCCTCATCCTGAACTACATATTTTCATTCTCAACACTTCAGGCCTCTGTAAGCACAACTGACCTATATCTTCATCTTCCTCCTACAAATTACTTCCTTCACTTCATCAAACACACTGATCACTTCCTGTAAATTCATCATTTCACCATGAGCAAGGAATCTGACCCACCATGCTCTTCCAATTTGGTATCAGAGCGAACTAATGGGGATGAAATCGAACCCCAAATCGATCCCAACCTCAACAAAAACAACTCTTGTTCCCATCCACCATTTCTTGATCAAGAACTGCTGTGGCAACAGCAAGGAGAGTTCAACGAACACATCACTAAATCTTTAACCCAACTAGAGCATAGCAACCGAAAATTAGAGAATGAAATCACTACTAGGTTTGAAGGATTCCACAATGTCCTTACCTCTCTTGCCAATGATATGCAACAACTGAAGTTCAAATCACAAGCACCACCACCTGCACCTTCTACAGTCCCATCAACCATCCTCCAATTTCCTCCACCAAACCAAAACAATGATAATCATCCCTATATGACATCCACCAATACCAGAAACCACCCACCACAACCCAGACATACCCCATATCCATTGAATCCAGACCTTCCTATTCCAAGAAATCCTGGTCCAAACTATTCCAACCCCCCTTCTACTTATACCAATATGCATTATCCAAATCCTATAACCTCTTACAAACTAGACTTCCCTATTTTTTCTGGTGAAGAAGGAGTGGCTGACTGGTTGAGACAAGTCGAGCAGTTCTTTAAATTCCAACGTACCGAGGAGCAGTATTGGGTAGAGATTTGTTCTTTTTACTTGAAGAAGGAGGCATTACAGTGGTATCACTGGTATACAAGTACAGTGCTTAATCATGATCTATGGCCAGTATTTAAGGAAGAGATTTTAGTGCGATTTAATTCCGAAGAGATGGAGAGACCCTATGAAACATTATCCAAACTCAAACAACACACCACAGTGAGAGCATACCTCAGTCGCTTCGAACAGTTACAAGTAGTAATTGAGACCCTACCACCTAAATTTTTGCTTGATAGATTTATTGGAGGATTGAAAGAGGAGATTCGTTATGATGTTATGACTTCCAGGCCTGTTGACTTCAAAGAAGCAGTAGCACTAGCCAAAATGTTTGAATGCAAATATACACAGACTAGAAGGAACCATAAGACTTCCACTGCTAACCACTCCCATACATCTATTCCTAAACCTGCTACCACTCACACTACCCCTACCTATGTCAAAGACTCAACACCTCACCAACCTAACACCATATCTCGGGGTAGCAGCAACACTACTGTAGAAAGTATAGCAAGAAGTAGAGGGTTGACTCCTAATCAAATTGTGGAGATGAGAAGACAGAATCTCTGTTATGGCTGCAAAGAAAAATGGTCAAAGGATCATAAATGCAAGAATTCTCATGTGTATGTTTTAGAAGGATTAATGACACTTAAGGAAGAGGAGGATATAGAAAATAATTCTCAAGATGGGTCAGGTGAATCTGAAGAGGAGACAGTAGAAGAAGAAGAAGCACTCTCTATTACCTTACAAGCAATGTGTGGAATTCCGGCTTTATCTACCATTAAAGTGAAGGGGATCATCAATAGGAAACCGGTACAAGTCCTCATTGACTCGGGGTCGACACATAGTTTTATCAATGCACAACTTGCCAAGAAACTAGAACTGCCTATTGATGAGTCCAAAGTTTATGAGGTGACTGTAGCCAATGGTGAGAAGTTGACTGGCTCTGGTATATGTAGAAATGTAATGCTGAAATGTCAGGGGTGCAAAATGCCCATTGATTTGTTATTGTTGCCTTTGGAGGGTTGCCAAATTGTATTGGGTGCTCAATGGATGAAAAGTTTGGGTGATGTGACTTTAAACTTGGAGCAGTTGCAAGTAAAGTTTCGGTATAATAACAAATACTATACTTGGCAAGGCCTCAGCCAAGAAGAAATGAAGATTGTTGATAAAAAGGCTATTGAGAAGGAAGATGCCCATGGTCAGTTGAGTATGTTGCTTTGCTATCAAGTAGAACTGAAAGAAGAACAGACTATAATCCTACCCCCAACCATTCAAGCTTTGATTAAGCAATACCCTGATATTACCTCCACTGTCCCATTCCTACCCCCAAAAAGACAGCATGATCACAAAATTCCTCTTCTGCCAAATACAAAACCAATTTGCCTTAAACCCTATAGACATTCATACCACATTAAAAATGAGTTAGAAAAAATTATAAATGAATTGTTAGCAGTTGGAGTTATCAGGCATAGCAGTAGCCCATTCTCTTCCCCTGTAGTGATGGTCCGAAAGAAAGATGGTGCGTGGAGATTGTGTGTTGATTACAGAAACCTAAATGCTTGCACTATAAAGGATAAATTTCCCATACCTCTGATTGATGACTTGTTTGATGAGTTACAAGGAGCTGCCTATTTTTCAAAATTGGATTTGAGATCAGGGTACCATCAAGTTCGTATGTGTGAAGAAGATGTACATAAGACAGCCTTCAAAACACATGAAGGACATTATGAGTTCCTTGTGATGCCTTTTGGTCTAGTTAATGCTCCATCCACATTTCAATCCCTGATGAACCATGTGTTTAAACTCTATTTGAGAAAGTTTGTTCTGGTATTTTTTGATGACATTTTAGTCTACAGCAGGGACTGGGAAGATCACCTTGATCATCTCAAGACCACCTTTCATACATTGCAACAGAATAGACTGGTGATTAAGTTGACAAAATGCAGTTTTGGGAAGCAGTCTCTGGAGTACTTAGGCCACATCATTTCCTATCAAGGCCTAGCTGTTGATCCAAACAAGGTTACAACAATCATAGAATGGCCTTTACCAAAAAATATTAAATCACTAAGAGGGTTTTTGGGGTTAACTGGTTACTATCGAAAATTTGTTAAAGATTATGGAAAAATTACAAGTCCACTTACTGACATGCTCAAGAAAAATGCCTTCATATGGACCGACCAATCAAAAAATGCTTTTGAGAAACTGAAGCAATGCCTCACCAGTCCTCCTATTTTAGCTATGCCAGATTTTTCTATTCCTTTTACTCTTGAGTGCGATGCAAGTGGCCAAGGTGTAGGAGCAGTATTACTTCAGAATAATCGACCTATAGCATACATGAGCAAAGCTTTACATGGAAGAAACTTGTTGATGTCTACTTATGAAAAAGAGTTATTGGCCATTATTTTAGCCACAAAAAAATGGGCTCAATATCTTGTGGGAAGGCAATTCATAATTAAAACCGATCATCAAAGTTTAAAATTTTTATTAACTCAAAAATTGCATACTGGACTGCAACACAAGTGGCTCATTAAACTGCATGGCTTTGATTACAAGGTAGAGTACAAAACTGGGAAAGATAATATAATTGCAGATGCTTTGTCGAGAAAGGAAGCAAGCAATTGGGATAATGCAGAGGCACAAGCTATTTCTGTTGTTCAAACACCATGGTTGCAAGAGCTTAAGCACACTTTACAATCATCTGAATGGTATCAGAAGCAGATCAAAAGAATTCAGGATGGAGAACTCAGTAGTAGCAAGTATAAAATAGTTGATGGGTTGATTTTTTACAAAGGAAAGATTTTTGTAGATCACCACCTCAGCAATTTACAACATTCCCTAATACTGGAGCATCACTCAACACCTTTAGGTGGTCATGCTGGGATCAAACCAACTTTGAAGAAGTTAAAACAAGTGTTTTACTGGAAAAAAATGAGAAAAGACGTGGAAGTGTTTGTGAAAGAATGTGAGCAGTGTCAAAGGAATAAAGGGGAGAATGTTTTGCTACCTGGTTTGCTGCAGCCCTTGCCCATTCCTGAGATGATTTGGACAGATATAGCTATGGACTTTATCACTGGTTTGCCAAAGAGTGATAAGTATACTGTTATACTAGTGGTTGTTGATCGGCTAAGCAAGTATGCTCACTTTTTTCCTCTCAGCCACCCCTACACTGCTAAGGATGTTGCTACTGTGTTCTTCAATGGTGTGTTTAAATTGCATGGCCTACCCAAAAGCATTGTTAGTGACAGAGATTCTATATTCACCAGCAAATTTTGGCAGGAATTGTTCAAGTTGCAAGGCAGTAGCCTAAAGCTAAGCACTGCCTACCATCCTCAAAGTGATGGGCAGTCTGAAGTGATCAACAAGGTATTGGAAGGGTATTTGAGGTGTTTCATCTGCCATAAACCAAATGAGTGGAGTAAGTGGATAGTGCTAGCTGAGTATTGGTATAATACTACCTGGAAAGTTTCGACTAACACCACTCCATTCAAGGCTGTGTATGGAATTGACCCCCCCACACTTTTATCCTATGTCCAGAACACGGCTAAAGTGGAACAAGTTGAGGAGATGTTGTTTACTAGAGACATTATGTTAGAATATTTGAAAGATAGTTTGAGATTGGCACGTGAGCGAATGAAGAAGTATGCAGATTTGAGGAGATCGGAGAGGAAGTTTGAAGTAGGTGATTGGGTGTTTCTTAAGCTTCAACCTTACAGACAGTTGACAGCTAGAAATCACAAGACTTGCAAACTCTCACCAAAGTACTATGGACCCTATGAAGTAATTGAGAAAATTGGAGAAGTAGCTTATAAACTTCAACTACCTGTCACTGCAAAAATCCACCCTGTCTTTCATGTATCACAGCTGAAGAAGAAGGTAGGCAGTTCTGTTATGGTGCAAGATGATGTCCCCAGTTTTGTGGAGGAGATTGTAGAACAACCCGAGTATATAATTGATAGAAGAATCATACCCAGAAATAATGAAGCAGTGGTGCAAATTTTGATCAAATGGAAAGATAAATCTGTTGATGAAGCTACCTGGGAAGATTATTGGCCAATGATTAAAAGATTTCCTACATTAGACCTTGGGACAAGGTCACTTCTTGAAGTGGAAGGGAGATGTAACAGCAAGGGAATGTTAGCAATGGTTTGCAAGGAGAAAGATGAAGCTTCTGCAGTGGAATGGAACAATGAAACAGTGGCAGATGTTTTTGTGCACAGCTGATATGCTTAGGAGATTGTGATATTGGGTTAATGTAGTAGTATCAGTTTTTGATCTGGGTCTTTTGTGTTGTATTGGGCTGCAGTTGTGTTTGGGCTTGTGTATTATGATAATTCTCTGTTGTGTATAAATACAGTGTTGAAGTTGTAACTGAAAAAAGAAGAAAAATTCAGAAATAAAATTGCTTTTCTGTTCATATTGTTACTGTTGCCATTAAGGGTACTTATCTTCTTTAATCTCTGCATATTGTTCATTCCTGTGCATATACCTATGTGCTACATTCTTGTTAAATCATATCTAATGCTCTCTGCAATTTGATGGTACCAGTCTTCTTCTTAAATTTGTTCATATCTGTTTTGCTATTATCTGTTCCTGATCATTTTATTGAAATATAATCCTTGTTCCTGAATTTGTGAATTGAAATCCCTTGATCTTTATGCTGTTGTTGACAGATTCATCATTTCATCAATATTACATTTGTTATATTTTCTGGTTAATAAATTGATAGATCATCTATCTTTGATACTCTGCTGCCAATTATGTTACAAGTTCTTGAATCAGGTTAATACAATGTTTCATTCTTTTGTGCTTGATCTTAACTGTTCTTGTTCTTGTTCTTTCATATACAATATCCTGTTAGTATATTTATGTTCTTAGTTGTTATATTCTCAATCTTAACTGTTCTTGATATATTTTTTATTTGCAAAATTAAAGTTAGTATATCCCTGTTATCATTTGTCGCTGATCTGAACGCATCTTTGTTCTTGACTGAGAATTGATCACTGATATTCAGTTACCTCTTATATTTTGTTCAGCTTGCATACCAATGTTGAAAATTGTTAGTCCAGTGCTTATATTTCAATTGTTTGTAAATTTCTGTAAGTTGAATTTCTGTGCCATATTTTTTGTCAACAATTCATTCTTCAATAGAATTTTGATATCAGATATACTTCTTTATTAATTCTTGTACCACATATCTTTGTTCTTGAATTAATACTTAGTACTTCTTTTACTCTGTAATATTTTTATTTGTTGATTTCATAAATTCAGATTTCATGAGTCATATTCATATACATATCTGCTTCCTTCAAGAATACATATTACTGATATTTCTTGATTCAAATTCCATCATTGCAACACAATTCTCTTTCAGTTCATTAATTTTCGCTGTGTACATGAATTTGTGCACACTTTCTTGTGTCAGTCTGCATTTCTGATTCTTGTTCAACCTCCTCATCCTGAACTACATATTTTCATTCTCAACACTTCAGGCCTCTGTAAGCACAACTGACCCATATCTTCATCTTCCTCCTACAAATTACTTCCTTCACTTCATCAAACACACTGATCACTTCCTGTAAATTCATCATTTCACCATGAGCAAGGAATCTGACCCACCATGCTCTTCCACGAAGTCGCTGGAGTTGTTTGTGATTTGTTGAGGCGATTGTCAGTGGTTCGATGGAGGATTTTCGTGAGTGGTTTCAGGTGATCGAAGTCGCGGCGCATTGGCGATTCGGTTTCGAGTGGAGCTTGAGGTTGCGGCGAACTGAGTCAAAGCAGTGCGGTTTCGTTGGGTTGTTGTAGGAAGCTGCGATGGTCTGGTTTCGGTGGCGTTCGAGTTTAGGTGATTTGAGCTTTGGTAAGAAAATTTGAAGTCGCGGTGGTTCGTGGTAATAGGGAGATGCGATTGGAGATGGGTTGGTGGTTGAATTGGCGATTGTTTTGAGGTGGCGATGATAGATTGCTGGCGATTTGTGTTTTGGTTCGAGGTGAATTTGCAGTGTTTGGCGGTTCTTTTTTTTTTATGTATGGAGTGATTTTGGTTTTGTAAAGTGATGCTCTGTTTGGGGGAGGAGGATGGTCAGAAGTCGTGATTTTTTGGTTTGCTTGGGTGGAGCAGTGTGAAACCGGTGAAGTATAGTGGTGATGTATTGCATGGGGTTGTTTGTGTGTTCTGTTCGGTTCAGTGTTCTGTTCTGGTGATTTGCGGTGGAAAATTTGATGTTGTATGAAGTAGATAGTGGAAGTTGGATGTTAAGAAATTGATGAATGCTAACAATCGAAAGCAGTTTGGTGTTGTAGGAGAGTATGGCAAGGTAGTTTAGATGTTCGAAGATGGTATATTGATGAATGTCAGTGTAGTTTGGTGTTTTTTTCTTTTTATGAATGTCAGTGCAGTATGGCAAGGTAGAGGGGTTGTTGAAGGCTATGTGAGTTGCTCTGGTTAGTGGCAGTCGAAGTGATGTTAATGTTTTGGATGGTTTGCCTGTAAACTTTGCTGCAATGGTAAGAAAAGGGGAACGGCAGTAGTGGTGGTTTAGGCAGAAGTGATAAGGGTGGTTATGTAGAGCACTGTGGAGTAATGTATATGGCAGGTTAAAGCACTGTGATATGGGATTCTGAAGTGATTTGGGGGAGGGGGGTGAACAAGGCTTGGTTAGTTGTTGAGTGTTGTGATATGTAGCCGAAGGTCATTTTTTTTCTTTTCGTTTTTCTTCCTTTTCTCTGTGAGATTGGTGAACTGGTGGATGAACCGATGAGGGTAGTGGCAAAGGTAAAGGAAGTGAGTATTGGGATGGTATTTGCGGAGGGTGATAGTGCAGTTTGTAACTGGTGGATGTATGGGTAGCAGTGATGAGAAGTTGGCAGTGATCGTATGGTACGTTTGTATGGTAGCAATGTTTTGATGGTGTGTGTTGTAAGCAGCACTGTCAAGTGGTTGGAAGGGAGGTGATAGTTAGAGAGGATGGAAGTGCTGATGGGTTGTGGTATTGCAATTGTGTGCGCAATCTTGTGCACAGTTTTGTGGTGGTGGATGGAACAGTTGTGGATGTGCTGTGAGATGGTGTTGTTGAGTTATAGCCAGTCTGGTGTTGTAGTGAACTTGAGGAGTAATGCAGGGTAGTGTTGCTTTTGTGGGTGGAGGAAGTGATTAGGCAAGTAGTTGAAGGTGGAGTTGATGTTGCAGTGAAGAGAGATGGCACCGCGGCTTGTGAAGTGGAGCTGTTTGATCAAGTAGAGGCAGACAGCGTGTTGCCAGAGCAGAGGTCAGGGAGGTTGAACGGGAAGTTTAATAGAAGAGGAAGTGCTGACAATTGACAGAGGCAGAAATTCAGGACGAGGCAGATGTAAATGTATAATAAAATGGAATGTAAATGTAATGGAAAAATTGTAAATGCAAATCTAAAATGTAAATGAAAAATGTAGATGTAAAATGTGAAAAGCAATGGCAACGGATTTTTTTCTTTTTCAAATAAAATTATGTAATTAATTTTTTTTAAATAGAAATGCAAATGCAAATGAAACTTAAAAACAAATAAAAGCAACAACCAAACAAACACACTAAGATTTTTTTTCTTTTTTACATGCAAATTCACACACGAAATGAAAACACAAAAAAAAAAAAAATCAATCAACAAATAATTCGAAGAATAAAAAATTAAATCAAAACTACTCCCAAGCAACGGTGCCAAAAACTTGTTCATCGACGAAAATTCTATCGGTTTAGAAAACCGTCGAACGAATTTATGTTAAAATAACTGCAAGCGCACGACGTACAAATTTTAGTATATGACGAGTAGGGATCGATCCGCGGAGAATTCTTAGATTTTAAATTTCTATTCAATCAAATTAAACCAAAGTTGAAGAGAGTGTTAAATTAGAAAATGAGAAAACTAACAAACTAATAACTACAAAAGTGAATGAAAACCATGAAAATAAAATGAAAATTTAAAGATAAATTCACTCTCTAAATTACATAATTCAACAAAACATGAAATGATGATCTCTTTTTTTTGGTCATTAGTGAGTTTAATTGATGTGTTTATCATAAGTATGACCTATTTATGCTATTAATTAGCTCAACATAAGTCATCAAACTATAACATGCCTCTTAAATCACTTAATAATTCTCATGAAAAATGACAACAAGTTGAAAGTAAAATCTACTTTAAGCATGGCCTATTAACTATTAATTAGAAATATAGACCATCAAATTTTGAATTCAACATTCACTTCATTGTTATAATCATATGTAGATGAAAATGTAATTTGTGTTTAGTGGTTGCTTAAGCATACCCTATTTGGTGTCAACAATATAGGCTATCAAATTCAAAGCAAAAACAACAAGTTAAATCACTTCAAGCATTATCATTAAGCACAAAAAGAGAGCAATAATTATCAAAATGTTGAAGCTACATAATTAGATAGCTTCATTACCCCTAAATTAAAGGGGTTTAGCCTCTCATATTTGTTACCAAATCAACAAATGTAGCTTGCAACATGAACAAAAATAAGAGGAAAAAATAGCAAAGTAAATAGAGAGTTAATTAAAAGAAAATGAAAGCTACTCTACTTGCATGAAAAATAAATCTTACTACTAACATAAAAGGAAATAAACAAGTAAAAGGAAAGAGCATGTACTAAATTGCAATAAAAAATTTACATAAAAGAAATGGCAAAGTAGTCATGAAAAGAAAGAACATTGATTTATTTTTGATCCTAAACTAAGAGGCTAAGAAGAAGAGAGCCTAAGAGAACAGAGAGTAATTACATGAACATAAGGTGCATTTATACATGTATGAAACCCTAATTCATATTTTTGAAAAATGCCCAAACTGCCCCTCTAGGAAGCGCGGTAGCCAAGTAATCATTAGCATCAAATAATCATCACTTAAGTGTGCATGAAGCTATAATGATCTTTTAGCATGTGCATTTGCTCTAATTTGTACATTATGCTAGGTGGGTTGGTGGGGTCCTCCATGATCCAATGAATTATTTACATCTCCATTCCTTTGTATCCACTCTTGTGCATGCATATATATTCATGAAACCACTTGTATGTGCAGTTAAATTCCTGGAAAAAATATAGAAATTTCCAATTAAATTTTCTCAAATTAATATATGCACAAAAATCACCATCTTGCCCCTATATGAAGATTAATATATGACGATTTGAAAATAATTTGAATTTTGGTTTAAACATGTTAAAATACCCAATACGATCATTTATTTAATTTAATTAGATTAAATATGGTGGTAAAAATATGCACATTTACGTGCACATCATGCTTCAAATGTGATAAGATGGGACATCTGAAGAAGGCTGTCGAGAGCTTAAAGCAAAGGTATATGCTTTGGAAGGACCAAGGGAAGGATATTTGTTGAGGAAAGAGGCAAAGAGAAAGTCTTAGCAGGTATGGCTTTCATTTCTGGTATTTCAGTTAATCTACTGTTTGATAATGGAGCTACACATTCTTTTATAATTAATGACTTGAGACTTGGGTTAGGAGTCACCTATTTAGTCACATCCATAAGTTTAGCAAATCCGATTGGAAGGTACGCCACTCTCGGATTGAGATGCAGATACCTAGATGTTGAGTTAGATGGGTGTAAATTTTCTTGCGGTCTTTATGTGTATGACTTCATAAGCTTTGAAGTTATTTTAGGGATGGACTAGTTAGAAAGGTATAGTTCTAGGGTTCACTGTGTTGAGAGGATAATCACTCTGGGTCATCATGACCGAAGAGGTAGAGTATATGTATATTAGTAAGAATGTGGAGCAATATGCAGGGGTGCTTTATATGCGTTAACATCGGATTAGGAGGAGACGGCAGCAGTACGATTGGTAAGGAGTTCAAGGAGGTGCTTGAACTGGTTTTAGGTTGCCATCCCCGAGAGCGTAGAGTTCCCCATTGACATACTATCAGGGACAGAACCATTTAGTCAACCTCTTAGTACAATGTATTCGAGGGAGATGAAGGAGCCGACGATGTAATTGGTAGAGTCAGAAGGGAAGAGCTTCGTAAGACCAAGTAGCTCACCATAGGGAGCAACGGAAGTGTTTGTAAAGAAGTTTGATGGAACTTGATGCTGGTACGTTAGGCTTTGGTTTTGATGACAATAACCATACATTACAACAAACAGACCTTTTTATAGCATTTAAAACTCACTATTAAAGCCTTCTATAAAATTACTATAAATGAAATAAATCAACAAGTTGTAATAAGTCTGATAGATACACTAGCGTTTCAATATTGCAATGGAAAACGGACTTTTAAGAGCGTTTTTGTTGCCATCTTAGACTAGACATATCGGTACAACTACTTTTCTATAGAGTTTTGAAGCTTGCTATAATTTTTTTACACAGAGTTGTGTTTTATGCTACTAACAATTATGACATCATTTAATTGCTATAATATGTTGGCATGCCATCTTATCATAGCGTTTAAAAACGCTGTGGAAATATTATGTCAATCATTTACGACGCATTGAAACGCTACAAAAAATTCATTACTATATGTTATAGTATTGTTTTCTGCTGTGAAAACTGTTTAATCATTGCAGAATATTTTGTATAGCACAAGCATAATGCTACAGTATATGAAAGCTCTAACAATTATTCTTTTCGTAGCATAGTTAAAACGCTATAAACAAAATCATTGCATTTTTTATTGCCATATACATTCAAGCTTAAAAATTTTCAATTCTACTAATTTTATTTCAACTAATATATTATGAAAATTCAAAAAAATCACACTTATCACATTGTAATATACGTAATCAAATGGAGTCATAAGCCAAACCAATATATATATATATATATATATATATATATATATATATATATGATATGTTCATAATATTTCATACACGAAGTATTATTTGTGACCAAAGGTAACAATACATACAATTGTAGCTAACCAAAATGATACATACTAAAAACAAAGACGTATAAATGTCCATATACAATACGTTAATGCAAGCATGACCAATTTGATGGAGAAAGAGTGCTACATAATGTAGCAACCTCAAAAGCATCATACAATACCTGTCAAAAAGAAGCACATACGTGCGTATGTTAGTCATAAATGTAGAAATGTATAAGTAATCAACAACATGGTTTCAAACAGAAACTTTATGAATTAATCACTCAAAATAACTAAGGAACATCCACAAAGGGTAACTCAAAGTCGACAAGCAACTCAAACAAACTTTATGAGTATGATTTCTCTAACTTTCCTTCCCTTTCTATGCCGTTTGACATACATCTTAAAAATGGAATACACAAAACTAATTTTAAAGCAAACGCTACCTAAATCTCCCCAATACATCGAATATTACTTCGTGTATATTAATAATTTTGTAGATTTACTTTCTTTAAGCGTAACATCGTAAATAGGTGCATATAAGTGAAAGAGCAAAAGTGCAATCACATCACATAACATACGCGCACACATACACACACATAATCATGACGGCTTACATAAAAAGTATAAATAAATAGCAATTAAATCATGAAACTATTAATCTACATTGTGGTTAACAATCTGGAGACTTATTGGAAGGAGGAAAAGAGTTTAAATGTCTGAAGGTTAATTTTGCTGGAGTTGGGACAAGAGTCTGTTGGAAGTTACACTGAACACTAAAGTGATAAAAATATTACTCTAAAAAGTTGCACCAATGACTCAACATTGGCATAAAAGAAAATTTAAGTTGTATTAGCCCCACAATTATTCACACACAGGCTTCGGCGTAATGGTTATATTCTCAACAATAAACCAGATTTTCAGCCACCTTAATACTAATATCATAATATGAATCACATCAACAAATTGCATTGCAGCTATACATCTTTATTCTTATTCTAGTTTATAACCTTGTAAATAAGTATAATACCAATATAACTGACCAGAATCACACCAAAAAGAATTTTATACCGTGAGAAGCCCGATACCCGTATTTTATTGTTTTCAATTCTCCATGATGTGTGGTAGCAATCTTCAAAAATGAACCATACTCAGCAAAAGATTCTAGAAGAGACATACCCAATGCTTCTCCTTCAAGTGGATTTGTCCCTACACCAATCTAAAATAATAATAATAGGTAAGTATATATTTGTTTCTATAAGGAGTTTGAAACTTCTTTGAATCCTAAATAAGAGGGATACTTGGTAGTTGCTACAAATAAATCACTCGGAACCACAATCATGGTTAAAAATAGATATTGTTGATTTAATCAAAATAAACTGTCAATTTTAGTCTTGGTGGAACCAATGAATACGTTGGAATCTATCAAACAGAGGTGTATACTTTAGAAGTTACTGGCTAATAGTTTTTCCCTGCTCATAAGCTGTGAAGCAATAAAATGTAAACAAAAAAAGGAAAACAACAGTTTTAATTTATTTATTACTCAACTTACTTGAAATGATACAAACTGTAGAACTATATATAAAAACAAAAGAAGACCCGGTGCACTAAATTATAGCATCATGCTATAGACTTATTCACACACAACTTGATCCTAAAATAAAGCATAAAAAGACTCAACAGAAACTTGTTATTCCTAAAGAATAGAACATATATGCATCCATGTAAATTGCACTACGTCTTAGCACCCTCTCTTAGTGCAGAATTCCGATCAATCAGGCCGAGGGCTCTACAAAACTGCTGAAACTTTGGCCTGGGAAGAGCCTTGGTGAACATATCGGCAACTTGATCGGCAGTTTTGATATGCAGCAGCTTGACTTCTTGATTCAACACCTTTTCTCGAACAAAATGATGATGGATCTTGATATGTTTCGATCGAGCATGAAACACTAGATTCTCAGCAAGTTTTATTGCACTCCGATTGTCACATTTTATGATGAACGGACAGTTTTCTAGATCAGTAATCTCATGAAGCAACTATTTAATCTAAATATACTCTTGAGCAGCCATAGTAGCTACCATGTATTCATCTTCAGTAGTAGAGAGTGCAACCATCTTTTGTTTTTACTACACCATGAGACCATAGCCGACCCCATACTGAAACGGTAGCCTGTTGTTGAACGTCGATCATTCACATTGCCTTCCCAGTCAGCATCAACAAAACCATATAAAGACATTGTATCTTTTTTGAACATCAAGCCGAAGTCTAGACTGCCTTTAACATAATGAAGTATTCTTTTTGCAGCAACCATATGACCAACACAAGGCATTTCCATAAATTGAGAAACCAGTCGTACGTAGTAAGAAATATCAGGCCTTGTAACAGTTAAGTAGAACAGACTGCCAATAAGTTGACGAAATAACGCTGCATTTTCCAAAAGACCACCCTCAATTTTCTTCAGCTTCAGATTAGGTTCCATAGGAGTACTTGTTGGTTTTACATCCTTCATTCCAAAATGATGCAATAGACTTGTAGCATATTCTCTTTGAGAGACAAAATATCCATCTATTTTCTCAACTTCTAATCCAAGAAAACAATTTATTCGTCCAAGATTCTTCATCTCAAATCGAATGGATAAATCATCACAAAGACGAATGATTTCATTATTATCACCTCCAGTGATGATCATATCATCTACTTATAAAAGAAGCATAATATGCAATGAAGTTTTCTTCATGATAAACAAACTAGGATAATTATTTGACAGAATAAAGCCACAAAATGCAAGATATTGAGAAATTTTACCATACCAAGCTCGCGGCGCTTGCTTGAGACCATATAACGCTTTCTTTAGGCAACATACATGATGAGGAAACACCATTGAAACAAATCCTTATGGTTGTTCCATAAATATTTCATGATTCAACTCACTATAAAGAAAAGCATTCTTTACATCAAGTTGCCAAATGCTCAATCCTTTGCACGCAGCTAAAGAAATTACAGTGCGCATAGTGACCATCTTAGCTACCAGGCTAAAAGTACCAAACCAAATTGTTGAGAGAACCAATGTGCGACCAAACGTGCTTTACGCCTAGCTATTGTACCATCAACCTTCTTTTTTATTTTATAAACCCACTTACAACTCAGCAACTCAGTAGCTTTTGGCAAAGGAACAAGCTTCCAGGTATCGTTTTTATTTAAAGCTTTGATCTCCTCATTCATTGCTTGTATCCATTCATTGATATTTTTAGCTTCTTCATAGCACTTTGGTTCATTATCATAAGCATCTCCCATTTGAAAACATGTTGTGACTGTGCATTGATTCGTCTGGACCTGATAATCAGACAAATGGGATGGCTGCTTCCTTTGTCTAGATGATCTATGTAATGCGACATTATGTTCACCTTCAGCATGAGGAATAAGAACAGTTTCTACATCATTGGATTCATCTTCGCTTGAAAATGGGTCAAGTATGGTTGGATTTGAAATTATGAAATGTGAGTTGTCCTCTTTATTATCAGCAGGGTAATAAGTTAACAGCTCATCGAATACGACATTTCTTGAAACTATAAACTTCATAGTTGTAGGATCCATGCATCTCCAACCTTTTCTATGAGAATCATAACCAACAATCACACATTTTTTAGCTTTGAAATCAAATTTAGTTCTGTTAGTTTTGGGAACATGAACATAACATAATGAACCAAAAACACTGAAATAACTTACATTAGGCCTCGAACCGTATAAAATTTCAAAAGGTGATTTTGTGCTACCTTACCAAGGTGGCAATCGGTTGATGACATGACAAGCACACTGTACAGCTTCTGCCCACAGCCCCTTTGGGAGATTTTTTTTCATGTAGCCATGACAAGCTCATAGAAGTAAGGTGTGCCAATTTATGCTTAACAACACCATTTTGTTGCGGGGTATTTGGGCACGTCATTTGTCTATTAATTCCTCGATTATTGCAATATGAGAGGAACTCTTCAGACATGTATTCTCCACCGTTGTCGGTCTGCAAACACTTTACATTCGATTCATGCTCTTTCTCTACTAGCTGCAGAAATTTCAAGAAACTTGAAAATGCATCATTCTTATGCTCAAGAAAATACACCCATGAATGGCGGGAAAAGTCATCTACAAACAACATTACAAAGCGAAATCCACTATAGCTAGGAGTTTTAGTTAGCCCCATTACACCTGAATGCACTAATTGAAACTTTTTCGTAGCTCTGGTCGCTGATTTTGGAAACGGCAGACGATGCGACTTTCCATATTGACATCCAGAGCATACAATGTCTTGGCGTACCTCTTTCAATGAAGGAACACCATTTAACAACTTCTTCGCTGATATTTCTTTCAACAATTGGTATCTAATATGGCCTAAACGAGCATGCCAAAGAGATGCTCGATCATTTTGGCATGTTTTACCTACATAAGCTTCAGTGGCAGATAATACATACAAGGATTCTTTCCTTTTCCCACGTAAAAGAACTTCAGCATCATTATTTTTTAACTTATCAATAATAAGGACATCATTAGGACCAAATAAAGCATACCTCCCCGAGCTAGTAATTTGAGAGTGTTAGTCCGTGAAATAATGGTTTTGATGACAACAACCTTAGAATAAATTATAAAATATAAATACTAACATTATAAGTTTAGATATATATGTATATGCAGGATTTAACCATGCAGGTACCAAGAATGAAGACTGTACAGTATAAAGATTCAAGATATCAAGATTGAAGACTCACGAGTATCAAGATTATCAAGAGTTCAAGAGTTCAAATAATTTATTTTTTAATTAGGAATTTTGTTAAAACTCCAAGAAAAGCACCGGCATCTTAATATCCAATTTATCCGTGGAATGGAATCCACTTCGAGCCTGTTAAAGGGATGGAACCCTAAGTAGGATGAAACCTATGAAAAATCTAGTGGAACATTATTTTGTATCCTCTAACTTTTTATTCAAAACGATTTTTCGAAATTATATCTTGTTTCAAATGATTTCAAAACCTTCCTTTTAAAAGAATCAAAAACATCTATCCTGATGTCAAATACTTTTAGCCCCGAAATAATGTTGAATTTCGGAATCAAATTATCCTTGGTTTTAAACTATCTTTTAAAATAAAAGTATATTTAATTTTTTAATATTTATATACTTAGATTTAAATATAAAATTATAGTAAAATTTTATATATACCAAAATATTATTCTATATATTTCTTTATGTATTTCAACTATATTTAAGTATATTTATAAAAGTGTGAAATAGTTTTAAAATAAGATAAATTTATTTCCAAAGAAAAACAAAACATCAAAAATTCCTTTAGGATGTCGACATGCCCAAGTACCCCATGTCGACATAGTGTCAGTTGTGTTCAAAATTTAAATTTCAAAAGAAGTGTCTATTCGTCATAACTCTTCACGAATGGACATGGTTGTTGTTCCTCTATAAATAGGGGTTGGTTTTGACGAATTTTAATGCAGTTTTTCTGGTTTTTCACTCCTCTTCTTCTTCCACATTTCTTTATACATTTTCTTACCACTGCTCTGCCGAAATCAACATTGAATCTAACTAGATCATTTCTATTTTGATCCTCTATCACTATCTCAATAAGATCCTCAGTGCTATTCAGAGTTATAGGCTTTTTGTAATCAACTTAGCGAGAAAAGGTGTGATTATAGCCTTGGAAATCAATCAAGCGAGATAAGGTGTGATTGTAGCCTTGGGAAATCAATTGGGTGAACTTATTGCCCGGGAAATCAAGTATCTCTACCCAGAGGATTGTGATTCTGTAGGGTGTACCTCGTTGCCTTGAAATCGAGGGTGTAATTATACAATTGCTTTTGAAAGGAAATCCATACTTGTGTGCGGGACTGGATGTAGGGTAACTCCGAACCAGTATAAAATCTAGTGTGTTCTTTCCTTTACTGTTCTTACTTTATTTCTACATCTGTGTTTGTTTCTGTGATTATATATGTGTCTGAATATTGCATACATCTATGTTAAAATTAACATAAACTGAAAAAGATTTAGTAATTCTTTATAAACACTATCCACCCCCCTCAAGTGTTAATCCTAGCCTTAAGATCCATAATCCACATATTTAGTATCAGAGCAAGGTTTTCAAAGTTTCATAATCTGATTTTTTTTAAAAGTTTTCAAAATGGCTACCAACACTGGTACTGTTACTAACACTAGTATTCCTGTCACTAGTTCATTTGTAGAAGGTCAGTCTACTGTCAGACTGCTACTTTTTAATGGCAGTAACTATGCATATTAGGCATGTAAGATGAAAATATATTTACAATCTATAGGATTAAACACTTGGAATATCACACAAACTGAATATTCTAAACCCACAACTGATTTTGCACAGTGGACTGCTGAGCAAAAGACTATTGCATAAAATAATTCTAAAACAATGAATATTCTATTTTGTTCACTAGATAGAAATGAATTTAATAAAGTGTCAGTTTGTAAGTCTGCATATGAAATCTGGAAAACTTTGCAAATAATTCAAGAAGGAAAAAGAAAAGTTAAACAGACCAAAATTTCCATGCTCACAAATCAGTTTCAATTATTTAAAATGAATCATAATGAGTCTATTTCAGATATGTATAGTAGATTTCAGGATATTGTGCATTCTTTAATATCCTTGGGAAAGGAATTTTCTTAAGAAGATCAAGTCAGAAAAATTTTAAATTCTCTTACTCTCGAATGGGATCAAATGACATTTGCGATCGAAGAGTCAAATGATATCAGTACCTTAAAGATAGAAGAATTAATTGGAAATCTAATGTCATTTGAAGTTCAAATGATCGGGAGAAGAGAAAGCAAAGCATCTGAAAAGAAATCAATGGCATTCGGTGCATTGACCGATGGATCAGACTTAAACAATGATAATGATGAAGAGATAGCCTTTATGACCAGAAATTTTAGAAAATTCCTGAAATACAGAAAGATGAATAATCTCAAGAGAAACGACTATAAGAACTCTGGAAATCAGATTGTAATGCCAAATAATGTCAAATGTTTCAACTGTGATGAACCAGACCATATCAAAATAGACCGTCCTTATCCAGATAAGTAAAATCCTCCTATGAACAATGATCCAGCAAAGAAACGGAAGCGTGCATTTACTGCTACTCTAGATGACTCATACTCGACCTCAAGTGATGATGATCAGAAGACAGATAATTCAAACTTGTGTTTCACGGCAGTTCACAATTTTGCAAATTCAGAGAAACGGACTCAGAAAAAGGTACACATTTACAATATAATTGGTTGAAATTGCACGCTTAGAATTAGATGCTTGATTGCTTGATTGATTGATTTTGAATTAGTGTGTTGTTTGAATTTTAAAATTTTAAAATTTTTACTATTATTTTATTATTTTTATTATTATTTTATTATTAGTTTTATTATTTTCATAGTATAATAATATATTGAAAATACGATAATTTTAATAATATTCCAGATATATATACATTAAATATAATAAGTATATATATATTAGAGTACTTAGGAAAATAAATCATAGAAATTCATAGGCACATATCGACATGGTCCCTACCATGATGTCGACAAGTACCAGAATTTGAAATTCAAAATTTGAATTCAAATAGTTGAATTTCCCTCCACCTTTTCACTTCATTCAATTCTCTGAAAAGACATCTTTTGACCAGAGAATATGTCCTTTGAGAATCTATTTATTCACTATCATTTATCATATCTTTTCACTCTCATTTTCAAATTCAAACTCTCTCTTCAAAACTTCAAACTCTCTACTCTCTACTTTAATAGCTTCTTCAATCAACCCCTCCACCATGAGAATTTCCAGAAAGATAAAAAAGCAACTCTTCAATGATCTGGAGGCAATAAAAGCATACATCAATTATGCTAATTACGCCAAAGTCCATCCCAAAAAGTTTGCTATCTTTCAAGATTTTTCTTCTTATGAAATTGATTCTCCTTTTGCAAACAATAAAATTCTTAGTCTTGTTGATGCTTCTCAAAATGATTTTGTTTTCTATCCAAATCTTGTCAAAATTTTCTATGCTAATTTAAACCTTGGATTTTATAATGGAAATGAGGATGAAATTTGGAGTAGTGTCAAAGACACTAGAATTGTTTTGAATTGTGATCTTTTGGGTACCATTCTCAATTGCAAGAGTATGAAAATGGATTTTTCTAGTTTTAAAATGGATGAAAATGACCGTGAGACATTTCATCACATTTTTGAAGGAAATGATGATTTTGAATTTAAAAATCGAAACTTTCGGCCAAAAGCAAGAATTGTCAATCTTCTTTTGCAACATACTTTGACCCTAAGATCGGGGAATTTTAACAATCCTACTTCAAAAGTTTGCAAAACACTTTTTGCTATTTTTGGAAATTATGACATTAATTGCTCGCAAGTTATTTTGGTTGAACTTCGTCTTAAAAATCTTGAAATGGGTGAGAACACTTTGTATCATGGAATTTATCTCACTCGGATTTTTAACTATTTTAGAGTCGATTTCAAAGGCAAAGAACTTGTTTCTGGAAAAGTTTTCAATCATTCCAACATTTCGCTTATAAAAATTCCATTTGTTTTTCAACCTTACGAGACTCTTGCCGAAAAGGAAGAGCGTTTGGCTCATGAGGAAATGGAAGAAGAGGAAGAAGAAGAAGAAGGGGGAGAAATGGAAATTAAAGAAGAAGAAGAAGGTGAAACCTCTTTGGAAAGCATCGACTATCCTCCTAATCCATCCAACAAAACCCTTCTCAAAAACCAAAAGATGATTGTTGAGAATCAATGGATTCTTAAATGATCCGTTAGTAAGAAGTTAGACAAAATTTCATCTAAGATGGACAAGTTTATTTCCAAAGTCAGCAAGAAACTTGGACTTTCTTTATCGTCATCATCCTCTAATTAGTTCTACCTTTTCGTATCTTGTTGTATTTGTTTAGTTTATTTTGATTTGAATGTTCGTGTAGTTCTTTATGATTAATCGTTGTATCGTCGTAGTATGAAATGAAATGGAATTTCTTTTCTGTTATCTAGCCTATCTTATCTCCAGAATAAATGTTAGTATATTATTTATAGACACACACACACACATTATTCACAAAATCAAAATAAATCATCAAATTTCACTACACCATGTCGACATACCCCCTATGACCATGTCGACATGTACTGGTCAGAAATGGCAATTCATTTTGAATTTAAAATTTGAATAACTACCATATGTCTATTCATTTCAAACGAATTTCTACACCTATAAATACCTATCTCTTCCAGAATTCATCATTGAGTATTATTTCTTATCTTCTCTATCTATCATTCTTCTCACAATTTCAAATATGGCTAATCCAATTCATAACTTATCTGAGAATCTTGAAGAAACTCTTAATTCATTCAAGAATATTCTCTCGTTCATTCTTCGTAACCAACGACACTTAGAATTGAGTCAAATGTAGATGATCAAGGAGCAAGAAAGGCATTTCGATGCGACACGATGGATGATTTCCTCCCTGCACAAGGATGATAACGAAGCACATCCTCCTGTCTCTCTCACCGATGACAATGAAAATTGGATTCCATTAAAGCAGACCCTATCTTTGGAGAAGAAGGATGGGTGGAAGTTCCTCACAACGTTTGATTTTATTTGGTTGCTTTGTTTGAATTGTTTGCTTTGATTGATTTGATTTCATTTGCTTTGGCTTGGTTTGATATTGATTGATATTTAGTGAGGAATGATGTTTGTAGTACAAAACATGCATAATTATACATTGATATGTATATAATCTTTAATTCATTTTTGTGTCTATCAATATAATTATCTCTTAATTCTATATTCCATTGTATATGTTTATTAATGCGGGTATTTTAATCCAAGAATGAGGAGGAGTTATATAGTTTGGAGAAGGTTTTTTGTTGATGACAAAGGGGGAGAAGTATAAAATAGAATAGTAAGGCATAGATTAAGGAGGAGTTATTAGGATAGAAGTAATATTTTATAAAAAAAGGTTGTCATCATCAAAAAGGGGAAGATTGTTCGTCCGTAAAATGATGGTTTTGATGGCAACAACCTTAGAATAAATTATAAAATATAAATACTAACATTATAAGTTTAGATATATATGTATATGCACGATTTAACCATGCAGGTACCAACAATGAAGACTGTACAGTATAAAGATTCAAGATATCAAGATTGAAGACTCATGAGTATCAAGATTATCAAGAGTTCAAGTAATTTATTTTTTTAATTAGTAATTTTGTTAAAACTCCTAGAAAAGCACTGACATCTTAAAACCCAATTTATTCGTGGAATGGAATCCACTTCGAGCCTGTTAAAGGGATGGAACGCTAAGTAGGATGGAACCTATGAAAATCTAGTGGAACATTATTTTGTATCCGCTAACTTTTTATTCAAAATGATTTTTCAAAATTATATCTTGTTTTCAAAATGATTTCAAAACCTTCCTTTTAAAAGAATCAAAAACATCTATCCAAATTTCAAATACTTTTAGCCTCAAAATAATCTTGAATTTCAAAATCAAGTTATCCTTGGTTTTAAACTATCTTTTAAAATAAAAGTATATTTAATTTTTTAATATTTATACACTTAGATTTAAATATAAAATTATAGTAAAATTTTTTATATACCAAAATATTATTCTATATATTTATTTATGTATTTCAACTATATTTAAGTATATTTATAAAAGTTTAAAATAGTTTTAAAATAAGATAAAAGTTATTTTCAAAGAAAAAAAAACATCAAAAATTCCTTTGGGATGTCAACATGCCCAAGTACCCCATGTCGACGTAGTGTCGGTTGAGTTCAAAATTTAAATTTCAAAAGAAGTGTCCATTCGTCATAACTCTTCACGAATGGACATGGCTGTTGTTCCTCTATAAATAGTGGTTGGTTTCAACGAATTTTAATGCAGTTTTTTTGGTTTTTCACTCCTCTCCTTCTTCCACATTTCTATATACATTTTCTTACCATTACTCTGCCGAAATCAACATTGAATCTAACTAGATCATTTCTAGTTTGATTCTCTATCACTATCTCAACAAGATCCTCAGTGTTATTCAGAGTTATAGGCTTTTTGTAATCAACTTAGCAAGAAAAGGTGTGATTGTAGCCTTGAAAATCAATCAAGCGAGATAAGGTGGGATTGTAGCCTTGGAAAATCAATTGGATGAACTTGTTGCCCGGGAAATCAAGTATCTCTACCTAGATGATTGTGATTCTGGGGGGTGTACCTCGTTGCCTTGAAATCGAGGGTGTAATTGTACAATTGCTTTTGAAAGGAAATCCGTACTTGTGTGTAGGAGTGGATGTAGGGTAACTCCGAAGCGGTACAAAATCTGGTTTGTTTTTTCCTTTACTACTTTTACTTTATTTCTGCATCTTTGTTTGTTTCTGTGATCATATCTGTGTCTGAATATTGCATACATCTGTGTTCAAATTAACGTAAACTTAAAAAAGATTTAGTAATTCTTTATAAACACTATTCACCCCCCTTCTAGTGTTAATCCTAGCCTTAAGATCCGCAATCCGCATTTCTCACAGAGAGACCGATAAAAGATTTTTCATAAGTCCAAGAACATGGAAAGCATTGTTCATAGCAATGTCATTACAGTTTATGCCGCCAGTTTCGACTTTTATGCCGCCTTCTGTAGTGATGGGATGAGTTGTATTATCTGCTGTGACAATAGCTCGTTTTCCCTCATGCGGACAAGCTTCAGATAGTAATGACTTATTACCCATGGCATGATGAGAACAACCTGAGTCCACAATCCACTCCTTAGCATAGTCTATAGGAATATCTTTATTCGACTACAAATCAGGTTCTGCATTACACACCTCTCCAGTGACCTCAATTGAATAGCAATGTTCCCACTTCACTTGATTTTCAAATTTTGTTTCATGAACAATGTTTGCCGATTCATTTGTAAGCTTTGTTCGACACTTTTATTTGATATGACCTGGTCTGCGATACCTGGTACAAAAAAGCTTAACGCGACAGTTTTTCCTAATGTGTCCTGGTTTTCTGCATTTATGACAAGAAAATGAAGAGCGGCCTTGCTCAACTTCAGCTCCTGTCTTACTCTTGTCATCCGAAAAAGATTTTGATTGTTTTACCTTATCCCACTTGTCTTTGACAAAGAGCACATCACTCGGTTCTGCAACAGACATGTTTGTCATTTGTTTAATCAACGCCTTTTGATTCGAAAGCAAATTCTCCAATTCCACAATTGTAGGTTGAGTCGCCCATCCTTGGATAGATGAAATAAAAGGCATAAATTCCTTCCTTAAGCCACTAATCAAGTAGTCGTGCATTCTTGCTTCTTTGATCGGATCAGTGGGATCTAACTCTGAAATCTCAGCACACAAATTTTTAATTCGCAAAAAATAATCTGAAATGGACAGTTTAACTTGAGTGATGGAGGCAAGTTCATTTTCCAGAAATTGCAATCTTGTTGTATTTTTATGAGTGAACAACTTTTCAAGAGTATATCATACTAACTTTGGAGAGTTTAGCTCACGGACATGATTAATGTAGTCCTTACCAATCGTTGTTCATAAATCAAATAGCGTCTTGCCACACTTAATCTTCCATTTCCTCCGTGCATCAGAATTTTATGGGATATCAGCTGGAATTTCAGTTTCATCACCAGAAACAAGCTCCCAAAGATTTTGTCCTTCCAAGAAGGCTTCCATACATAGCTTCCAGTAGCTATAGTTGCTCCCATTCAATTTTTCAACTGCAACTTGGGAAGCACTAATGTTTCCATTCATTTTGGCAAATGAATTTCAGAGATACCTGATGAAGTTTCAATTGAGTAAATGAGTATATACTTTGGTATTTAACCTGACCGCTCTGATACCATGTAAACAAAAATAGGAAAACAACAGTTTTAATTTATTTATTACTCAACTTACTTGAAATGATACAAACTATAGAACTATATATAAAACAAAACAACACCAGGTGCACTAAATTATAGCATCATGCTATATAGTTATTCACACACAACTTGATCCTAAAATAAAGCATAGAATGACTCAACAGAAACTTGTTATTCCTAAAGAATAGGACATATGTGCATCCATGTAAACTGCACTACATCTTAATAAAGAAGAGCCATTAAGGTAATAGCATATCATATTGTGGGAAAAAAGTAAGTGATGGATATAAGACAGAGGTAAATCATAACTATAAGAATTAGGTTGTTAACTTCTACTCCTGCCGGTTTTTTTCTTTCTTTTTTCCCTCATTCATTATGAATAGGTGTTTAGCATATAAACAAAAAACAAATAAATAAACTATTATTTCATATTACGTGTAGTATTTTCAACTAGAGTTGAAATATATATAAAAAATTGAACTTAATATAATTTAGTGTTGAAAAAACAAACGGATTCCAAAACATCTTATCTATGAATTCAGTGTTTATCCAGTTCAGTAAATAATATTTCCAATAGGTGTTTCATTTTGTGATATGCGGGTCATAGAATAAAACGTATTTTAGTTAATAGAATAATATTTACTCACTTCATATAAAAGCACCAGTGACTTGCTTGTTGACTGTGCACAAATAGCCTGTTAAAGTAACAACGAGAAAAGAAGGTGTATTAGCTAAAAGTAAGAGGTATGTGTATACATGAGTAAACATTTATCTACAGAAGATTGGATATGATGAATTATAGTGTAAAAAACATGCATACTTTTCTTTACAAATTAAGATAATTAATTAATCAACAATAAAAATACACCAAGCTTTCGCCGGCTAACAAACTTAAAGGAGCACACTGAAAAAGTATATGAAATGTTATAAATTAAATTTCACTATCCTCACTCCACAGTGCTTATGTTTTCCATATCATGACTCATTGTAATCCAATTAAAGTTGAGATTAGGCTTGAATGCTATGCCATTGCAAGCACATTTTATGTTGAAACATTTTGATAAGGCATCTTTATAATTACACAATACAGTTTAAACATGCTTTCCTTATAAAATATTTTGGCATATGAAATGTTGCTAACTTAACATAATTATATCATTTCAGTTCCCTCTATATTGTATAAGCAAAAGAAAGTTGATAAAATATCAATATACAACCTCATTTAAAAAAAAACCTGAGTTATTAATCAAACAAATTTTTTAGCAAGACTTTCCCTTCCTAGGTAAGTAGGCTTATTCAACTAAGTTTAGAAAGAAGAGATCAACAGCTACGGTTATGGTAGATGACCACTTTTGATAAGCAGTAATAAAGTTAAAAGCAATTGTTGGACATGTCAAATTGTTTTTATATCCAGAGCTTAAAGTTTCAAACGGTTAAAACCATACTTAAATTAGATGCTTAGCTCAAATAAAGATTTCTTCACAGAAATTAGAAGTATTCTTCCGCAGTCTGTCCTGAATTGAGTAAAAACCAAATAGTTGAAGGCCTGTAACTAACTAAAACTTGTATTTTTAACTCGCTTTTCTACAGGCAAAATGAAAATACAAGGCATGCTTAGTGGTCTCTTGTAGTGAAGAGTTTTAGAGCATAAGCAAATGTGTAAAACTTGAAAATAACACATAACATCAAGGAATCACCATAATGACAACATAACTGAATACATACATTGATCTATATGATGTGACCAACAAATGTTGACAGAAAATGTTTCATCTACTCTATGGCTAGCTTACCATGTTCTATTTTTCTTATCTTGTAGAATGGGCCCCCCATCTTATTTAGCCAACCAAGACAAGCTTTACAATAATTATCTGTTGACAAAGCTTCCTATATTCCTTAAGTTAAACAACAGTTGGTGGAATTTAGGACTATAAGGTAGGGTTTTCTTGAGGTCGTGATATCATTTTCTCTAGAATTTTCAATCTATGAATATAAATTATGTATGCCATAATATATTATTTGTCGGCCTCTACAATCTTTTATAGTAGTTTAATTATTTGGAGTTGAAGAAAGTCGGTTTTTGTTATATATGAACATGTACACCTCGAATTTCAATGCTGACAATAAATTCATTAAATAGTTATTTGATATGTGTAATTTACAAATAACATTCTGTTTGCTATATTAGAAAATATATTATATATTTATTTGCTAATCTATTATCGATTCGCCATAAAACTAAAGTTGATCTGGATACCTAAGAATCCAAAAGCCATATGCATTTGAATCTAAAAAATGAACAATATCTAGAATTTAAAAAAGGATACGATATGATTGTATCCACGTTCGTAAAGTATGGTGTATTCTAATAAATAGATAATTACATATTTACTTTTAACCGAGGCAATAATTTATATACATATATATGAATTGTTAACAAAAAATTTCTATTTATGTTTAACTAAAATTTTCTATTTATGTTTTTAAATTGATTAATTGTTAACGGATAGGAATATATCGCTACCTACGGATACAAATATTTGACCTGCAAAAATGGTTTGAGATACAGATGCACATATAATAATAGGATGTGTATTGGATTGTTGATTGGCCTAACCTGAAGTAAGTTTTATTAGTAGTGCAAAACCAAACAAGTTTTTTCTAAAAGTGGATTTCAGCTTTAGAGTAAATGGATAGATGGATTTGATTACCATTCAACAAATCATCATTTATCATGCGCTAATCATGTTTGGTTAGGTGTCATTTTACAAATAGCAAGTTGTTAAAAGCTACATGTTCAACCTAATTAAATTTAGTTTTCTTGCAATAGAATTTTAGTTAATTATTCTTCTAAACTTAGTTAATTTTTATAAAACTTATTTAATTTAGTTAATTTTTATCAAAATTAGATATTTTTTATAAAACTTAGTCAATTTTTATAATAATTCAACAAAGATTCAAAACAGAGAACATGACGCTTATAAAACTAAATTAATTTTTATAAACATAATTTAATTAAAAAAAATAATTTTTGTTGATTTTTATAAAAGTCAATTAACTTAGTTAATTTTTATATAAATTAGTTAACTTTTATATCCTTTAATCAATTTTTATAAAACTCACTTAATTAACTTAGTTGAATATTTATAAGACTTAATCTATAAATAAGTTAAATAATTTTTGTCAAATTTTATATAACTTAATTAAATTTTCAAAGAATTAGTTAATTTTTATAAACTTTTAATTAATCTAGTTAAATTTGTATAAAACTTGATAACGTAGTTAACTTTTATCAAAATTAGTTAATGCTTATAAATTAAGCAAATAAATTAATTTTAATTAACTTTTATATATCTTAGTTAAATTTTTATACCTAGTTACTTTTCATAAATTTATTTAAATTTTATAAAATTATATTAATATTTAGATATTAATTTAATTTTATAAAACTTAGTAAATTTTTAAAAAATTATTTAATTTTTATAAAACTTGGCTAACTTAGTTAATTCTTATAAACTTTGTTGATTTTTATAAACTTGTCGGATTTCAAGAATTTTTGACAGTGCCTCATTTGCGCGGTTAGTGCTTTTCTGCACACCCCAATCCAATATATAATTACACGATCAAAACAAGACCGAATTTATATCATCACTACAAGGGGAAAGCCAATTTCCGACCGCTAAAAACCATCAGCGGTCGTCGGAAGCTGTCGGAATAAGCCGTCGGAAATTGCGGCGTCGGGAAGCAGTGTTTCCGACGACTTCCGATGAACTTCGCCGTCCGTATTTCCGATGGCTTCCGACAGATTCTGACGGTTTTCGAAGCCATCGGAATCCGCAGGTAAAAATGACCCGAAAGCCGTCGGGAGCCGTCGGAAATATGATACCTGCAGGCCGTCGGGAGCCATCGGAAATCTGCTGAAACTTTTTTTATTTTTGCAGCAATACAGCCTTCCATCCACGTTTCTCATACAAAAACTATTCCACCAATACTGCACAATCCAATATATAACATTCCAATCAAAAATCAAAAATCAAACTATACATAAATCACTAAACACAAAAAAATATAAAATTAAGTCAACATAAATCATCCTCACCCAAACTAATGTACAATGCATAATAATATCCACAACACCAAATGTAATTTCAATACATACATCCACAACATTCCCAACATCCACATAATTTTAAGTGTAGCATAACATAGTACACAAAACCAACAAGTACCTCTACCATCTACCAAATCATACAAAGCAGAAAAAACTTACCGACCATAGCAATTAATCAATCTCCTCCAGAACCTGAGCCAGCAGAGGAGGGAAAGCGGCCACCATACCACTGCATGTGCTCGGCAATACATTGGTCTAGCAACTATGTCATCTCTATGGCCTGCCGACGGTTCTGCTCCACCAGCTGTGCCACTTTAGCCCGCAAATCTTCGATCTCTGCTAGATCGATCTGAGCTCTAGTCTTCCTACCCCGTCTTTGACTGCTGACCTGTAATAAATATTTAATTTAGCTGTGTGAACTCCGTAAGTGTATGTGCAGGCATGTGAATGATTAGCAGTGTAGTTTATGATATTTATGTAAGTGTATGTGCATGTTGATAACATTTTAAATTGTGGTAACACCAGATAACTATAGTGACAAGATTGTTGATTTATATTTTGAAGTAATATAACTCTCGAACATTGTAGCATAAGTAAATTAACTATAGGGAAGGATGAGAGCAATAAATTTGAAATTACTTCTTGATTACCAATATATTATTTACTTACCACTTGATTGTCAAATCTGTATCATCTCCGACGGATCCATAACTGACTCAAAAATAGCATCCTCCTCATCCGTCGTCAGTTGATCTCGACCCGTATCAGCAAGGAGTTTCTAGCGCTGCTTCATAAACTTTTCCTGCATTAATACATTAATATCATCATATCTTATTTCATTATATTTTAAAAAGTAGAAAAATTATTACTAATACTGCATAAAATGAAATATGCTTACATGGCTCTTGTTGGATTTGTCGTCGTGCTATGTATACGAAACTGTCCCGTCCAGATTTACATACTCGATCGCATGCGTACGAGTGAACACGTCCATATAGCCCACGGGACCATGCGCCTCAGCTTCCTGAAATTGATGTTTACATACAATTATTGTACATTTAAAATTGTATAGCACAAACTATTTAAAAAATGCATTCAGTAAATTTACCAACTCCTATCGATACTACTGAAATGATTTCGACCCTCCGCGATGAGTGACGGGATTTTTATTTCTGTTTGCAGAGTTTCTTTCAGACTCTACCTGTACATTCAAAAGTTTATACATTATTTATCGATCATGTATTTTTTGATATATACTACCAGTCAAATAATTTTAAAAAAATTTAGTATACTTGCCATCGCTGTGTCAGTTTCCCTGTATCCCAACCATGCTTGCCATACGCTCTCCCCCATCCAACGTGGTCTCTTACCTGATTTCTTTATTTCGGATATCGAGTCCCTATAGTTTTTGCGCATCTTCTTCATCCAATATTCCCGTGCCAACTGCATGTCATCTGTCTGAATGTCTATCTCAGCCTGTGTTTCACGATAAAAAGTAAAAAGAATATTAAATTGTAAACGATAAACAGTAAAAAAATGACAAAATTGAATTAAAAATGAAAAACAGAAAAATATAGTTACTAGGGCATACGGCCAAATACACTCTAATATGTGGAGAGG
Source organism: Allium cepa (assembly GCA_030765085.1). Classification (NCBI taxonomy): domain Eukaryota; kingdom Viridiplantae; phylum Streptophyta; class Magnoliopsida; order Asparagales; family Amaryllidaceae; genus Allium; species Allium cepa. Next base: position 298,495,913 of record CM060946.1, read on the forward strand.
GATGTTATCCCACTTCGGCCAACAAGCACTCATCTTACTCCGGTAAGACACTCTAGAAACATCCAACACGACCTTCGAGGGAAGTAGGTCGAATCCCCTATTTTTAAATATGATACAGATAAGTACGTACGTATATCCATAAAAAATAAGATGCTGAATAAAATTTAATTCTTACCCCTCTGCTCTAGGTACTAAACAAACGACAGGACGCTGTGGTGCTTGCGATGGACCACTGCCATCGCCTCCTGATCGGAAAGAGCTCCTACCTCTAGACGACATTACGTAAACCTGTGATATATATACACATCATTTCAAAACAGAATAATAACATGATAATGAAATATATTCATATGTAAATGAATACATCAACGGTATAAACTGCTAAGTTAATGACTGAAATGGACATAGAAATGGAAGTGTGTAATACCTGATTCATAATGGGTCTCATGTTCCGACGATACGCAGAGCATGTTGCATTTTTAATAATAATTGCTAAATAAATGATAAATGGAAATGACATAAAACATGTAAACAATGGTAAACGTACAGATTTGTTTCATAGTTACATCAATTTCATATTACATCAAGAATCCAACATAGTTACATCAACTGCAAAAAATGAAATTTGGATTTTTATTAATCATCATCATCTTCTGATTCAGATTCGGTCTCGTTTTCTACGATATTTTCCTCTGCACTGTCAAACACTTCTACCAAAACATTTGATTCATCGATCAAAGGACCAAAATCTGTATGATTGTCCGTAATTATTATTTCGTTATTTTCCTCAAGATCTGCCTAATAAGCTTGTTCGTCTGGAATATTCTTCCCATCGAATGTAAATCTGGTCTTTGTTTTAAAAAATGCAGACCAAACTGCTTTATCTCTTTTCAGAGACGGATAAGGAGCGTAATACATTTGCAATGCTTGTTTGGCTAGTACAAAAGGATCGTACTTGTGATAGTGCGATGTATGCTTTATTTCGATAAGATTATAATCCTTGTGCACATTAATTTCAGAACCTAAAACATTGCTAAACCAATTGCATCTAAACAGAAACACCTCCTCCGTGGGTCGTGAGAAATATGTTAGTTGCAAAATTTGTGTTAGAACCCCATAAAAATCATTTATGTGATTTTCTGGATCGTCGCTACCTTTAACAAATACACCAGAATTATTCGTTAATTTTTCTACACCGTATTCTTTGGTGTTAAACTTATATCCATTGACGAAATATATTGGATATGACTTGACCACTCTTTATGGTCCCATCGCAAAATGTTTCAACCCTTCGTCAACAACATAATTTCTCGGCTCATAAACTTAATTTGAAAACCAACCGGAAGATTCTTTACTGAGATCTTCGTTCGGATGTTTACGTTCATAAACACTGTATATATAAACAAATCATTACATTAGGTTGTACACGTGCATGCATTATAGAAAAGAATAAAAAAAAAATTATTATTTCAGATTACCCAACAAACGGTGCAACCTTGGCATAATTTAGAAGAATATAAGTGTGTGCTACACGAAGTTCTCTATCGTCTAGCCATATTTCTTTACATTCTCCAGAAGGCCGACCATGCTGTCTAAAAATAGATAACATTGGTTGAAATGATTCTTGTTCGTCGCCTTCGTCATTACGAGGAACACTTTCAAATGGTATAGTCATATGGCCACTGAAATAGTCAGAGAAAAAGAATGAAGCTTCTTCTTCGATGTAAGATTTACATATCGAACCTTCAACTCGTGCTTTTTGCCTCACTTTTTCCTTCATATGATTTAAATATCTATGCAAAATTAGTTTACATTAACTTCATCTTTCAAATGCAATTAAATTACATAATAACATATTACATACCTCTCAAATGGATACAACCATCCATATTGGACAAGATCTCGAAGTCGTGCTTCAGATGGGAGATGAACAGGTAAATATTCCATTACATTAAAAAAAACCTGACGGAAATATTTTCTCTAATTTGCAGGGCAATATAGAAATATCTACTTCAAGTTTATGTAAACATTGCACTTTTAAAGTAGTCGAACAAAGCTCTTTGTAAAACATACTAAGTTCCGTTACTACCTTCCAAACTTTTAATGGCAGTAGTTCTTTGAACATAACGGGTAATAAATTTTCCATCATTATGTGACAGTCATGGCTTTTCATTCCGCTCAATCTAATATTTTTAAAGTCGGCATATCTACGAACATTTGATGATATCCCATTAGGAAATCTTAACACTTACATCCATTTTAACACAACTTTAACTTGATTATTATCTAATTCGTAACATGCTTTAGGTTTTTTTACTGTCATTTGGTTTTATATGAAGCTCAGGAAGTTTGCATAATTCTTCTATATCGCGTGTTGATTTCAAATCATCCTTCGTCTTCCCTTTCACATTCAAAATTGTATTAAAAACACTATCAAATACATTTTTCTCATTGTGCATCACGTCTATATTATGACGCAGCAGAAGATGTTTCCAATATGGCAACTCCCAAAAAAACAATGTTTGCACCCGTTAAGAACAATCGATTTGCCTTCAATTTCTGTTTACATTCCAGTTTCATATATCTTGGGATAGTCTCTAACAAATTCATATATGTTTTCGCTTGACCATATTGTTGGTGGTTGTCTAGTTTCTGCTCTATTAGCTAAAAAAAATTCTTGTCTCCTCTGAAGGGATGATTTACATGGAGAAAATATCGATGACAGTCAAACCATGAAATTTTATTACCATGAGGTAAAGAAAATGCTAGTGTTTCATCAATGCAATATGGACATGCTAGACGACCGACAGTACTCCATCCCGGAAGCATTGCATGGGCAGGAAAATCACTTATAGTCCACAACAAAGAAGCAAACATATGAAAAATTTTGTTCTTGGACACATCGTATGTTTCTACTCCTTCGTTCCACAGTATTTTTAACTCATCAATCAACGATTGTAAATATACATTGATTCCTTGTGTCAGATCGTTGGGTCTAGGAATGACAATAGTAAGAAATATATATTGCGTTTTCATACACATCCGTGGAGGTAAATTATATGGTGTGACGATAATGGGCCAGGATGAATATTTAGAACCAAATTGAGAAAATGGCGAAAAACCATCCGTACATAATCCTAATCTAACATTTCGACTCTCCGCCGTAAAATTTGGATATGTTTTATCGAAATGCTTCCATACTTCTCCATCGACCAGATGTGTCAATGTACCCACTTCCTCCGTTCTCACGCTATGTCATCTCATATTAGATGTAGTTACAGAAGATGCATATAATCTTTGAAGCCTTGGAGTGATCGGTAAGTAATTCATACGCTTGTACGGAACTTCTTTTCCTTCTTTTTTTTAAGTTCGTATCTCTCCTGATTACAAAATTTACAATTTCTAAGCTTTGCGCCTTCTTTCCAAAACAACATGCAGCTTTTCAAACATGTATCTATTTTCTGATAAGGTAAACCAAAAGTCGACATAAGTTTTTTTTTTTAACTTTAAAGTGACTTTCACACATTAGATTATCGGGCGGCATATGTCTTTTTGCAGCTTGTACAACAGCCGTAAACCCAACTTCGGTGATGTTGTATTTTGACTTCATCGCAATATATTCTGCGATTACTAACAGCTGAGTGCCACTTTTACAACTATCCGAAATAGGTTTCTAAGCAGCATCTAGTAAATCATAAAAAAAAATTGCTGCAATATTTGGTTCTTCAACATTTCCATCATTGTCGTCAACTTCAACCATAGGAAACATTGATCGTGCTGCATCTTCGACCATATTTTCTACATGGGTCGTCGTAACTACTTCGTTAACGACACTTTCAGACCCTACACAAGTATTAGCTACAACTTCTCCATGCCGATCCCAAACATAATACTCGGGTACGAAATCGTTTTGGCACAAATGAACTTTCACAATATCCGGTAAAAATACTTCAAATGTCTACACCTACTACACGGACAACGAATTTCTGCATCGTTTCCGTTATTACTTAAAGCGAATTCAACAAATACGTTTATACCATTATAAAAATCTTCTTTTATTGAGCCTCTCAATCCTTTTCTTTGGTACATCCATCTCCTCCGATCAACAAAATAATCAATAATTTTTCCTATTTGAGAAAATGAGTCACAAGTTCAAAATTTAATATTTATTTTCAAGATACAAATTCGAAAAAGATTATTTTCATGGTCGTATAATATTTGAATTCAAAGCACTATTTCACAAATTAAAAAATATTTTCAAATATGGCACATTTTATTTTTTAACGTATCGATACAAAATTTTGTACAAAAAGATATTTTTTCCAATGGTCAGACATCCTACTTCCCATTACAAACACAGTAAGCATTTACATTTCGTATATTGTTTCGTTTCAAATGATTCAACAAAATTTCGACAGCATTTCCCTTTTGTTCCCTGCATTGTACACAAATGCGTGTACGCAGGAAACAAAAAATAAAAGTTAGGCCGAAATATTATGAACCGTTTGAGACGAAGTAGTATACAAAATATAAATGCTTACCATGTTTATAACTTGTCCAATACAGGGACAAATCCAACAAACATTGTACCAGATGGATATAAATGGTCGTTTTTTGAAAAAAACGACTATTTGTATAACGATCATGTACAACACTCGTCAGACGAGGCCAAAAACTCTCTAAGAGACGTTAAATGTGCGCATTTTACGAAAAAATACAGTTTTACTAATTGTTCACAGTTACAAAAATATATTTTAATTTAACACATTTAATCGACGTATTACATCAACTTAAGGCTGGTGTAATATTTTTATCATTTTTAAATACACACAATTGTAATTTAGACTCATGCATTTTTTTTTGTATTAGTCAATACATGCAAAATATAATACTGCTAGCTCGTTCATTCATTTTATCTTATTCCAACTAACACAATACAATGATAGCAGCGCTACACACATATACAATCGTATAATCAACACACACAACGATTTACATATACACGAACAACCGCAAATTATACATGTTTTTCACAATTTCACGATAAAAGATGAAATAGGTATACCATGGAATGCTAGAAACTATTATCACACTATTGGAAACAACTTCAATCATCATTTAGCCCTAACTTATCATTTTATGTAAATCTATAAATAGGGCAAAAATTGAATTTTTTGCGAAAATAAGAGATTTACCTGAGCTAGAAAGCAAGAGAGGTTGAATTCCTAGCCGGGAGGATGCAAAAACATGGAATTGGTGATTGGAGGCTTGGGGAGGGAATTTGGGATTTTAGAAATTAAAATTAGGGTATGATGAAATGAGGAAGAACGGCTTGGCTGGAGCCTGTAATTCGTGATTTTCTTAAGCCGCCGGGAGTCGTCGCCCTACCCTGTCGGTTTTTAAGCATTTTCTAGTAGTGCATATATAACAAAATATACTTCATAATAGTATACACATTCAACTGCATAAAAACATACCTTTTATTAACAACTTTAGCTAGCAATCTTCTATATAGCAAAGAAATGTTTTGTGTACCTATTGCAAAATAAATGGAATAATTATGGTACAAATCTACAAAAGAGTTATGTAATAATTTTGTGTAACTATATAGCAACGTAAATTGTTAGCCATGGGTAACAAATAACACTCATTTTTTACTCACATCAGTATCGGTACGTCAGCCTCGTACCCCATCAGCTCTCGAGTCTTGCTCCAACGCAGCAGTGCAATTCTCTCATCCCCTACAGTTTGCACACAGCTTATGTTCCAGTAGCATCGCTATCCAACAGCTCCATCAACACCTAGTCCTCTGCCACCTGTTTTTCCGTCATAATAGGTTCAACAGCACCACAACCTAAGTACACCTTCTTAGCTTCAGCCTCCGCTGTTTGGCCAGTAATGAAGGCCTGTTGGCAGATTCAGCTTAGTGTGCTTTTTTCAATCCATGTGCTTATGATTCAAGTCACGCCCCTTCACCTTACAGCCTACCCTCACTTGCTTCAGCTTCACGTTTATGGTTTCTGCACCCCTTAACAACCATCAAAGTTGAATTGTACTTAAAAATGAATGAAAGCTTATGTAAGCTACAGAATACATAAAATTGAGTCCCTAAGGGTCAAAAAATATGTAACAATTTTATTTAGTTATGGAAAATATGACACTAACTATTTAGTAAACAAATATGACAAACTTATAATATGAGAGATATTAATGAGTACCTCAGCTGCAGCTTACATGGCTTCAGATGTCTACAGTTCAACAAAGCAAAAATTGTTAACCGGCATAAAATAGGTTCAAATGAAGTTGGATGTTATATTATTGAATTTTTTTGGAATAATCACCATACAAACCACAATATGCCTTACTATTTCTCACTGGCCAATCAACAACCATACCTACAATAGCATATCCAATCGCACCCCCTACCACTTTATCTCGAACAGCAACCCAAACACCCCTGTCTCCTTTATAAATACAACATTTGCAGCCTACAACCTATCAAAACTGCTGCCAGTCACTTGAAACAATGAATTAAAGATCAAAACCAAAATACTTTGTTTAAAGAGACACCTAATTTTAAACTTTAGAACATTAACTCAAAATATTATGAAAACATCCATTAAAATCATGAAAGTAAAATTGTGATCAGATTTGAGAAATTAGAAAATAATATTTTAAGTGAACAAAAAGATATACAAATATATTAGTTAACTAGTTTTACCCCAGATATTAGAAATAATTTAAACTTAAATATTCACAACTAAAAATTTAGTAGAGGACTAACAGCATTTGTTAACTTGAATCCAGTTGCATTAATCACTGACTTTTTGCATGGATCACAGGTGTAGGAGGATTTGCCAAATGGTGGAGTCAAGAATAATTGTTTCCATTGTATGTTTTTCTGTGTTTTAGCTTTTTGATAGCATACTCAAATGCATTCAGGCAAGGACCTGCTAGTCTTTAAACAGAAGTACAAATGACAGGAAAACAACCAATCGAACTGCAACTCCTAAAATTAAAGAAAATCAACAAAATTAAAGACTAAGGAACTAAAACATCGTTAGAGACAAACGAATATCGCCATCTTACCAACATTTCATCCGCATTTGCCACCATGAGAACCACGTCATCGTGATCAACATCAAGCTTACTGTTTATGCAATTAAACATGTAATTGCACTTCCTGCTCCATTTTCCATGAAAGAACACCACGATCAGCTTGTCTATAAGATTTGCTTCCTTTGATTTGCTCACCTTAAGTCAGTAAGTCACCAGATCAGCTGATTGTATGACGTTGGCCACCATTCTTTTATTGCATTGTCACCTGTGATAATAAATTAAGAAATGTAAAGAAAAGATTAAGTAACTTTATACTTTGATTTGTGAAACAGTCTGAATGCATCTTTATAAGTATGCTTGCATTTTGTAGTCTTATATTAAGCCAAGGCTTATATAGGCTTTAATGTACTGGCATAGAGTATTATCAGACTTAATCACCCGAGCCTAAATTTTAACTAGACTTAAAATGCTTACTATCCAACCTTTTGCATGTTATTATTATTCGCAACTACCTAAAAATGTTACGAAACCAATTGTAATGATTAAAGTGTCCGAGTCTAGCAGAAACTATTTCCTCGAAACAATATTGCAGTTGTACTTAGTTTTATGCGTGTTAGCAATTTTTTCCCAGGATGAAACGGACCAGCCCCGTAGCCTGGTGGTTGTGGACGGAGCACGGACGAACTGAAGAGATTATAGCACTAGAACAGAGATATTGTAGGAAGAAGGAATAGAATTTGAGAGAAAAGTGAATGAATAATTCTCAGATTCTGGCCGCCTATTTATAGATTGGAGGAGGTGCCTATTTGGAGCGATCGTGACTGTTGGAAAGGTTGCGACCCTTAAACCAACAGTAGTGACCGTTGTGTGTGCGCGTCTGGATGGAAATGGCCGCATTTGGTTACCGTTCAAACGAATAGACACATCCGATCGAAAAATAGCCGTTTTGGTGCATGCAGGCCCAAGCGGCAGTCGGTGGCCCATTTAATCACGAGACCCCAAGAGCCCCAAGGCCCAAGGCTCCATCTTTGGCATATTTAATATTAATATGAAGGCCTACATGCCACATTGCCTTATCCCTTCCACATTTTGTCCTCATTCTCCTTTTGTTTGATATACTATGTTGGATTGTAGTATATATAGAGGAATTGGTGCAAATATTCCCCGAAGTGGGACTTTATATAATGCTTTCTTCTTCCAAACCTCTCTACTAACTCATTCATTTCTAAAAATCCCCCACATGAATGAGCAGTTGCTCTTAGTTTCACGAACCATTTATCGTATCGGCTAAAGTAGCACTGGGGCCTTGAACTTTCCTAGTGTTTACATATTTGAATTACAGGCGAATCAATAGATATAGAATGTCCTTGAACTGTAAGCCTTTTTTGTAATTCTACAATAGATAACACACGACAAATGTTTCTTATAATCCTTCGTTCTTTGTATGTGTTCGTTTTTGCCTTGAACACCTGCCTGGTCTCATAAATGCTTAGAGAATTTGGCCTCATATTTCTCTTTGAAGTGGCACCTTCGCTCTTACGTAGGTGATTCTGTAAAGGGTATTCACAATTCCTCAAGTACAGACATCATTAAAAATATCAATACGTATCCTATTTTCCAACAAATAAAGCACTGACTTCTCATAGGAATGATTTATGTGTAACAGTGCCGTCAAGTTTCTCTTAAACTTAGTTGTCCCTATGAACCTAGATCTTGGGATCTCCAGTCAACTAGGTGGAGTTTCCATTAGAACGAACTTTTATTCTACGGTCCTTAACCCCATTCCCATCGATAAGATTTGAAATTTCTCTCTTGGAAAGTCTTTAGTTAGTGGATCCGCTATGTTATCTTTTGACCTTATGTAGTCTATAGTGATAACTCCATTAGAGAGAAGTTTTCTCATTATTTTATGTCTATGACGAATATGCCTAAATTTACCATTGTATAGTGTACTATTAGCTCTTCCAATTGCTGATTGACTATCATAATGTATACATAATTGAGACACAGGTTTGCTCCGATTTGGAATATCTTCCAAGAAACTTAGAAGCCGGTCTGCTTCTTCTGCGGTCTTATCTAGTGCAATAAACTCTTATTCCATCGTAGATCTAGCTATACAAGTCTGTTTGGATGATTTCCATGATATTGCTCCATTTCCTAATGTGAACACATATCCACTTGTAGACTTTGTATCTTGTGATCCAGTTATCCAATTGGCATCACTATATCCTTCCACTGTTGAAGGATAGTTTGTATAGTGTAGACCATAGTTCTATGTATACTTTAGGTATCCTAGAACTCTGATTATTGCTTTCCAGTGATGTTTACCAGGATTGCTGGTAAATCTACTCAGCTTACTTACAGCGTATGCGATATCTGTCCTAGTGCAGTTCATAACATACATGATACTTCCTAGTATACGAGAGTATTCAAGCTGGTAAATACCATCACTAGTGTTCTTTACCCAATTTTGGTTCATATCTACGGGAGATTTTGCAATAGTTATATTATATTTCTTGAATTTTTCAATTATCTTACCAATGTAATGTGATTGGGATAATGCATATCCCTCTGGTGTTCTCAAAATTTTAACACCCAATATCACATCAGCCAGTCCAAGGTCTTCATATCGAATCTAGAGGATAACATATTCTTTGCAGATGTTATTATGGCCTTGTTATTTCCTAGGATCAATAGGTCATCAACATAAAGACAAACAATGACATATCCTAAATGTGTGTGTTTCATGTAGACACATTTATCTGATTCATTTATTTTGAATCCATTTGATAACATAGTTTCATCAAATTTCTCATGCCATTGTTTTGGAGCTTGTTCAAGGCCATAAAGCGACTTTACTAATTTGCATACTTTATTTTCCTTTCCATAGCTCAGAAACCCTTCAGATTGCTTCATGTTAGCACCAAAATTGGTCACTAACACCCTTAAGAGAGATTGTGTAGAAAGATTAATGAAGAAAGTAAAGTTAAATAGAGGACAGTACGTAAATTTAAATGCAGAAAAAATGAACACCAGATTTATAGTGGTTTGGCATAATTGCCTACGTCCACTTTGAGGTAGATCTTTATTTCTTTTCACGATAATCGATTACAGATACAATCCGTATGTCAATCACTCAAATACAATTGTTAAGCAAAAAAGATTAAGTCTTTAATGAGTCTTGAATGCGGCAGCGTCTCTCCTTTCACTGTGCCCCTGCCTCTTTATTTATAGGCGAAAATGGGTTGGACTTCCCTGGTGGGCCAGGTAGCTAGGTAGCTTCGCCCAAAAAGAGTGACCTCTGTGTGCCGATCCAGAGATTCCAAACGAAGTGATGCCGAACACCCTGAATGCCGAACGAAGTATCTGTGCCGAACAAGGTTTGGATGCCGAGCAGTATGGAATGCCTAATGACTCTGCCATGCCGAACGTCCATAGATGCCGAACGATATACAATACCGAACATCTCTCAATGCCGAACGCTCTCGCATGGAGAACACCCTGAATGCCGAACGAAGTATTTGTTTCGAATAAGGTTTGGATGCAGAGCAGTATGGAATGCTGAATGACTCTGCCATGCCGAACGTCCATAGATGCCGCACGATATACAATACCGAATGTCTCTCAAGCTGATCGCTCTCGCATGCCGAACGTCCCATAGATGCCGACCAAACTTGAGTGCGGAACGAATCGTATGTGCCGGACTACTCTGGAAGCCGAGCGCTTTCTAATGTCGAACGCTCCTAAATGCCAAGCGTTCCTGAATTCCGAGCCTTGTCTAATGCTGAACGATCTAGATGCCGAACGAGTCATAAATGCCGAACAGAATGCTAATGCCGAGTACTTAGTTGCCTGGTCAAATCTCCAGGTAAGAATTGCCCTCCAAAGTGCATCACGTGGTCGAACGTGGTGCGCTTTGAATCACGTGTTCACTATGCTTTGCTTCGAGATGTGGTTCAGTTTCCTCGTTGGTGACTTCCGTTGATTACCAGGTGAGGCAATGTGTGCCGAAAGCCATGCTAATGCCGAACGGTACAGCCGAAACCGAATGCTCCATGTATGCCGAACGACTTTGAATGCCGAGGCCGAACGATGTTGCTTTGACCGGTTCTACCGATCATTGTCGCTTCGACTTCTTCTTCTTCGCTATAAAGGCCGGCATTCTCCTTCTTTTTCACCTTTTCACTTTTCACCTCCGTGACTTCCCATGAACGTGTGACTTTCCTACCTGGAATCCTTCACGCCTTTCCTAAGTTAAGTTCTAATAACCTTCAATCCTAAACTCACAGACCCCTGAGCTCCCTCCGTACTCTTCGGCAAGAAACTTTTGACCACTCTCTCAAATTAGGAGACTTTAGATATTACTCGAATTCGTGAATCTTCCATAAATCATAGAAAGTAGGGGGCGTGTGAATAAGGTTGATGAATTAAGGCACGGACGTGTTCTGGGTTGGAACTTAGGATGCTCTTAGGTGATTTCGAGGTGGATGGATCGGAGAAGAGAAAGGTGGAAGATGCATTGTAGCGAGTCGGCATGATCTTTCAATGCCGAGCGGTCCTATGGTAGCATGTGAATGAAGTTAGAGATCAGGCCTGTTGGTGTAGATTGATACGGCCATGGTTCGGCATGACCTCCCCATGCCGAACAAAATTGGAGTGGAAAAATTGAAAGGAAGCGGGGAATGGACAGGATGCCGATCGATATTTTGTCCGAACAGCGCTTAGGACGAACGGCACGAATGCCGATCGATACTTAGACCGAACGATATTTCGGCCGAACGATACTTAGGCCGATCGATAGTTTGGCCGAATGATACTTAGGGCGATCCATAGTTTGGCCGAACGATAGTTTGGCCGAACGATACTTAAGCCGATCCATATTTAGGCCGAACGATACTTAGGCCGAACAACTATTATCTTTGTCTAATTTTATGATAAAAAAAGGATAAGGACCTAAGCAAACTAGCATATCGAACTAATCTGGACTGATAACCTCCTAGTTTCAGTAATCACAAGCCTAAACTTAAATGGACAAAAACAGATAATTTCCTTTAACATATAGCGCCAATGCCTGAGCCCGAAGTTGAAAATATCATAGGGTAGGCTCGTGGAGATGGTCAGCGACGATGGTCTTCGAAGACGACAATTCAAAGCTTAACTTTTATACCATCAACTCTGTGACTTTCAATTTCTCAGCACTTTTATTTGAATCATCACACTAGTTCACACACCACACGGGGGGAATACTTGTGTTGTTAAGTCTAACATCGATTGTTTTTTCGAGTAAAGCTAAAACAGGTTCTCTACCAGATTCAATTTCTATCAAAGATTTCTAGGAAATCTAGCTCTGCCACGATCTTAGATAGACCTGGACCGTCTTTTAAACAAGGATTCGGAGATACTTCAAACCCGTCGACTTTCCCTGCTCATAACTTAGCTCCCGAAGCCCTGGAGGCATCAATTTTCTTAGACAACCCGGTCGATTCACAGGCTTCGAAGATTAAGTGCACTCCGTCGGATATGCTCTGTCCATAGAATCCCCTTCGACGACGTGTTAGTTCCATCGGGACACGATCGTCCACACTTGCCCCCAGTTAGATACACGGCTTGTAATAAATTTATGTGTTGGGTTGGCAGCGTGCCACCGTTCAATACATTTCTTCGGGGCGTGCTGCAATACATCGACATTGCTCCGTCGCAACTGCACCCAAATGGTCACGCCTTCATCTACAGTACCTACATCCTCTTCATGAATGTCCTCTCCAGGCCTCCAACCTTGGGTGACATCAGATATATATATATATATATATATATATATATATATGATTAAGAAGCGGAGAGATAGTCCCTCTTTCATGTTTCTCGAGCCGCTTCACAAATGCCAAATCTTAACTGGGGCCTGCAGCAAGTTCGCCCTGTAGAAACAGGAACGGTTTATGTGCGTTGCCCTTTTGGTTTCGCGAGGAGATGGGTGGAAGGAAGTAAGTCTTTTCTCTGGATCGATATTCATGCTTGGTCAAAGCCGTGCCTTTTCTAACTCTTTTTTTTCATCTTTTCTGGTATCAATCCATGTCCTGACGGCCGCGGATATTCTGAATCCGTCGAAGCTATTAGAGCCCTTCCTGTCGAAGAACGGGACATCCAAACTCTCATTTCGAATGAGTCACTTACGGGGTTTGGACTGTTATCAGAAGGCTGTCGGATAAGCCTTCCTCAGGGCGTTACCATATCCAGGCCCGCCTCGGGCAAAGGGAAAAAACAAGCCGAATCTTCAGCACACAACGCTCCTCGTGCACCAGAAGAAGGAGAAATCAAAGAAAACGAAACACCCGAAGCACAAGATGAGAACGTTGGTCCCATTCAGGACCCACTAGTCGAAGTTCATGACATCGAAATATCATCCTCCCCTTTAAAAAGGAAAAAGAAACTGACGTACACGATAAAGAGGGAAAAAGTTGGTGCAACATCTAAAGTTACTCTTATTCCAACAGAGAAAGAGGCTTCCTCACAATGTTTAGAAAGTTCTTTAAAGGTCCTCTCGAACCTCTCGATACCTGACGATCTACTTAATTATGAATTCGACGATCCGGAGGCACTTAAACTTCACTCGCCCATTAGAGGCGATGCAGGCGCTCAATCCCAAACTCAAGGAGTAAAAACTCCTATTAGTAAAGAAACTGGTCCGTCGGGGGGAAACACTAGGACACACACAAACACATGCACTTTACCTTGAACTTAAATTTTCCGTCTTCACACTACTCTTTGCTGATTCGTTGTTTTTAAAATTCTGTGCTGGTGACATGGGGCGTACACACAGAATCGATCGTCTTCACGGGTCGTCTATCTTCCATCACTCTGGACGAGACTCTGGTTCCGGAAGACGTCAGGATAGAGACGGTGATGGCGATAGGCATTACCATTCCCGGGACTCATCATCTTGGAAGAAAACATATTATCAGTCCAAGTACCATCAACATCCCTCTTCTCACTCGGAACAAAGCAAAGATAAGAACGGCCATAAGGGGTCGCAATCCGATGTCCTCCGAGATCAACACTCTGATTCCTCTTCCACACGACAGTCCTGGGATCCTCATAGGAAAGCTGAACTTTCGAAACCGTCTCCTCCTGTTCCCGCAACAGATCCAACAGTATCGGAGAGACGGCCAAGCATAAAGTTAAATTTCCAAAGATCTGCTTTGATGGTATGAAGTTCCTCCCGACGATCCACCATATACCTGGAGATGTTAAGCAGAGCACTATCGCCTGTACCAACAACATCTATGTTCAACATGACGCGTTCGTTCATCTTTCTGCGAAAGTGTCGGAAGTCTCCATAGAACGCCAACATGAGATTGATCGCCTGAAGCTTGAGGCTATTTATGACAAAGACATTATCAAAACTCAGGACGAAGAGATTGTGTCTTACAAATCTTAACTTGAGGCCGCCCAGCAGAGCGCCAAGGATACCGCCGAAGCCGTAACCTGTTTGGAATCAACTCACAAAAATGAAATCGACGAGGCGGTACAATGCTGTAGGGCTTTAGCTTTGGAGAAAGACTCGGTGCAAAAAGAGAGGGATGCATTCTGTCTTCGAGTTAAAGAACTTGAGGAGCGACTCCGCAAAGAGCAAGAAGAGAAGATTGCTGCCTAAGAAGAGTCGCAATGGTATTGCAACGAGATCGTTGCAACGCGACTCCTAAAGGTGAAACTTGAGGGCGAGCTTTCTAAAGTTGAGGCACTGAAAAATGAAGCCAGCGAAGAGGGAAAAAAGATAGCATCCACGGAGATCGACTTCCGTCTTGAGGCGGCCAAGGAAGAAGGCAGAGAAGAGGTCAAAACCATGTTCGACTCGCTTATTGCCGAATTCAATGCCCGCGTTCTCATGCACCGAGACTTAACTTTTCTGGGCGAGGGCTATCTCAAATCTTTGGCCGAGGCATGGGAGACCTTAATTGAAATCAAGAAGGCCGAACACGGTAACGAGGAGGTTGATGTGGGGGGCTTTAATAAAAGAATTCCTTAAGGGAAACGAGCCTTTGGACCCTTCAGCGGCTAAAGCCCTTTATTGCAAAGGCTTCCCCTCAACGAAAGGAAAGAAGTTATCACCGGTCCATCCGGGATTGAGTCTCCAGCTCGTGTGCCTACCCAGCCGGCCGGTCGGCTGATACTCGATCCTTTTGAATAGCACATTGGCTATGACCCGAAGGACCCCGGCCTTGGCATTCACGTTTTGTCCCCTGTTTCAGAGGGCGAGACCCCCTGATGGATGAGAGCCAGCCGGAACTGGTAGGCAACTCTTTTGCTTTAATATTCCAAGATTTTTTCTTTTCATCAGAAGCCATCGCATTCTAATACTTGCTTTTCGTGATTTTGTGCGGGCCGTTCTGATCTTGAGCCACTCCGAGGAGCGATGTCGCCAAGGAGGTGAGGAAAAAAATGAGTGAAGCCACTCACGCAGGAGAGGCTCCCGGTTCAGATGCTCAGGTGATCAGAGCGCTTGATGAGGACAAATTTGAGACTTCCTCTCCCATCGATGCGAGTTATGAAGTAGAAATTATAGGCGTCTCTGAGCACACATCCGAACTGAGCATGAAGGAGCAGCTTGAGAAAGAGAAGGAAAAGATGGTCAAGATCAAGGTCGAACCTCAAACTGTGGACCTAGACGGTCCTTTGAACAAGCCATTGAAGGTCATTCTCCGGGCGGGTCCAAACCCATGGATGTTTCTCATACTTCTTCAGCTGTCACTCCCCCATCAAATAAAGCAATCAAGGGTAAACGTACCAAGGAGGAGTCATCGGGCAAAAAGTCAAAGAAGTCAAAGAAGTAGTCTTCGCTCTCGTTCAACAAGAGCTAGCTTAGATTATGAACTTTTTTTTTCGTAGTACATGTAAATAAAATTATTCGTGACGAATAAAACTTAGCTCTTCTCCCTCTAAGAGGACTGTTGTTGTTTGGTTTTTTGGTATAACCGTGTTCAAAACCCGAGCTACTGCAAGTTATGTGAACTTCCCGATTCATCCTCGAACAAGTTGACAACTTTTTTGGTATTTGCGCATTCTTTTATCCCACGCTCTGGGGACTTAGAACATTTTCCAACCGATACGCCAAGGGCTCGATGACTTCAAGTCATTTATATCCAGTTTGCCCTCAGGGGACTTGGACATTTAAATCGTTTATACTCTTGTCCGTGCTCTGGGGACTCAGGGTACTCCAGTCCGCACTCCGGGGACTTGGAGATTTTTAGTCGTTTATACTCGAGTCCGCATTCTGGAGACTTAGAGTACTCCAGTCCGCACTCCGGGGACTTAGAGATTTTGATTCGTTTATACTCGAGTCCACACTCTGGGGACATAGAGTACTCCAGTCCGCACTTCGAGGACTTGGAGATTTTGAGTCATTTATACTCGAGTCCGCGCTCTGGGGACTTAGAGTACTCCAGTCCGCACTCCGGGGACTTGGAGATTTTGAGTCATTTATACTCGGGTCCGCACTCTGGGGACTTAGAGTACTCCAGTCCGCACTCCGAGGACTTAGAGATTTTGAATCGTTTATACTCGAGTCCGCACTCTGGGGACTTAGAGTACTCCAGTCCGCACTCCGAGGACTTGGAGATTTTAATTCGTTTATACTCTGGTCCGCACTCTGGGGACTTAGAGTAATCCAGTCCACACTCCGGGGACTTGGAGATTTTGAGTCGTTTATACTCCAGTCCGCACTCCGGGGACTTAGAGTACTCCAGTCCGCATTCTGGGGGCTTGGAGATTTTGAATCGTTTATACTCGAGTCCGCACTCTGGGGACTTAGAGTACTCCAGTCCGCACTCCGGGGACTTGGAGATTTTGAATCGTTTATACTCGATTCTGCACTCTGGGGACTTAGAGTACTCCAGTCCATACTCTGGGGACTTGGAGATTTTAATTCGTTTATACTCTGGTCCGCACTCCGGGGACTTGGAGATTTTGAGTCGTTTATACTCTGGTCCGCACTCCGGAGACTTAGAGTACTCCAGTCCGCACTCCGAGGACTTGCAGGTTTTGAATTATTTATACGCGTTCGTACGTCAGACAGAGTAATGTATCTCTTAGTCATTTGTTATAGCGTTATCATACACAGAAACATCGACAATTCATGGGAAAAAGAAATGGATTCAAGCCTTTATTAATGCAAATAAGCTAAGCTGTCTTTTTACATGCCGTAAACTATGAATATAAACTTGCTGGAAATAAATGCAACTAAAATATGATAGAAATGAACTAAGTGTAATAATGCCGCAAATGTTCACAATTCCATGCTCGGGGGAGTGTCGCACCATCGACGGTCGCTAGCTTGAAAGTTCCTTCTCCAAGCTTCCATTCAATGACGTATGGACCTTCCCATGCGGGGCTCATGTGTGATGGAACTGGGAAAACTCGTTTCCAAACGAGATCACCCACGCCAAAGATTCTCGATCGGACTTTTTCATTATAATGTCGAGCAATTCGATGCCTGTACACGGCCACTCTTAAATTAGCTTCTTCGTGCTTTTCATCAACGAAGTCCAACGATTCTAGCAAAAGATCTTGATTTGACTCAGGGTCATAATAAGTTACCCGATGTGATGGGACTTCAAGTTCCATGGGTGGACAACTTCCATGCCATATGCTAATGCGAATGGAGTGTGGCCAGTCGCGGACTTGTGGGTGGTTTTGTAAGCCCACAGTGCTGTCGGAAGCTCATCCACCCACTTGCCTCTAGCCTTTTCCAAACGTTTTTTCAGTATGGACTTGACTATCCTGTTTACGACCTCTACTTATCCATTAGATTTCGGATGAGCATCCGCTGCAAACTTTTTCCCAATACCATATTTTTGACGAAATTCCCTGAATTCTTTGCTTTCAAACTGAGTTTCATTGTCTGTAACGATGGTTCATGGCAGGCCAAAGAGGCATATGATATTTTGTACAACGAAATTAATGACTTTTTTGGTGGTGATAGTGGCTAAAGGCTCTGCTTCTGCCCACTTGATAAAGTAATCGACCGTAACAATTGCGTATTTTGCACCACCTTTGGATAAGAGTAAGGAACCGACTATATCGATCCCACACATTGCAAATGGCCAAGGACTAACCATTTATGTGAGTTCCATCGGCGGAGCTCTTAGGATTTTCGCATACTTCTGGCATTTTTCACATCTTCTTACGTCGTCTGCGGCATCCCGATTTACAGTTGGCCAATAGTATCCATAGCAGAGGATTTTCTTTGCTAATGTCTGCCCCCGGTATGGTCGCCACATTCACCTTCATAGACTTCCGTCAGGACTCATTTTATCTCATCATGGGCAATGCACCGGAGCAATGGGGTCGAGAATCCCCTCTGATACGTTATGCCATCCTGCATTACATAACGAGAAGCCTTACGAATGACTTGTCGTCTTTCGCTCCTTCTTCCGGGCATGGCCCCGTATAACAAGTACTGCTCGAATGGGGTCATCCATGACTCCTTCTCGATTTCTGTTTCTAACATGAAATCTACCTACATCATATTTATGCTCAGAACATGTAAGGTTTCAACGGGAAACAATCCCATCTGCTGCGCATTGCCAGTGCTTGCAAATTTTTCCAATTAATCAGCTGCTATGTTTTATTCACGTGGAACATGTGAAATATCATAATACTCGAGATTCGCTAGCAGCTCCTGAACTTGGGCCAAATACGGGGAAAGTCTCCACCCCCTTACTTGGTAGTCTCCACGCTCTTGATACACTACCAGTTGCGAGTCGCAAAAAATTTCAACCGATATTATTCCCAGTTCTTTGACGAGTCTTAAGCCGGCAATCAATGTTTCATACTCGGCTTCGTTATTCGTTGCCATGAATTCGAGCTTCAAAGCATAGCAAACCGATCAGTTTTCAGAAGTTATAAGAACTATGCCAACCCTCGAACAACGGTCGTTAGATGCCTCGTCGGTGTACATCTTCCTTCGGAGAGGAGGTATGACATTGCAGCCGTTTGATTCGTCTATCATGGTGAATTCAGCGATGAAATCTGCTAGTGCTTGTCCCTGTATGGCCTTTCGCGGCAGGTAAGTAATATCGAACTGACTGAGCTCGATATTCCATTTTAACATTCTTCCAGAAGTTTTCAGTCGTTGGAGTATCTGATGCAAGGTTTTATCAATGTAAACAATGATTTGGTGTGCCTGAAAATATGGGCGAAGCTTGCGTGATGTAATCACCAAGCAATAGGCTAATTTCTCAATCTTGGGATAGTTTCTTTCTGCCCCCGTCAGACGTTTGCTAACATAGTAAACTGGCTTTTGAACTCGATTCTCTTCGCGAACCAAAGCCTCACTGATAGCATGTTGGGATACTGCCAAGTACACATACAACATTTCATGGTCTATTGGTTTCGATAGCATTGGAGGGCTCTCCAAATGCCTTACCAGAGCCCGAAATGCTTCCTCGTAGTCGGGTGTCCACTTAAAATTCCTTTTTCCCTATTTTATCACATCAAAGAAAGGAATGCGCTTATCTGCGGCTCTGGATATGAATCGGCTCAGCGCTACCACCTTTCCATTCAAGCTTTGTACTTGCTTTATAGTTCTGGGCACTTGTATGTCCCGAATAGCCTGAATCTTTTCCGGGTTAGCTTCAATTCCACGTGCATTCACAATGAAACCCAAGAACTTTCCTGATGCCACGCCAAAAGAGCACTTCAATGGGTTGATCTTCATACCATATTGTTTGAGTATATCAAACATTTATGCTAATTCTTGGATGTCGTCATTTGATTGCAGTGACTTCACGAGCATCTCATCCACATAGACTTCCATCGCCTTATCGATCTGGTCCTTAAACATTCGATTCACCAGACGCTGATAAGTTGCTCCCGCGTTTTTCAATCCAAAGGGCATTACTACATAGCAATATAGCCCCATATTTGTGACAAAACTGGTGTGCTCTTGGTCTGGAATATGCATCGGGATCTGATTGTATCCTGAGTATGCATCCATAAATGACAGTAATTCGTGCCCGGTGGTAGAGTCGACGAGTTGGTCGATTCTAGGTAAAGGGAAACTATCCTTCGGGCATGCTTTAGTCAGATCGGAGTAATCAACGCAAGTTCTCCACTTCCCATTTGTTTTCTTCACTAACACCGGGTTAGATACCCATTCAGGGTAGAGGGCATCGTGGATGAACCCATTGGCTTTGAGTTTGTCCACCTCCTCTTTGAGAGCCGCGAACCTTTCTGGGTCCATACCGCTCCTTTTCTGTTTTATGGAAATGTATTTCACGTCTATGTTCAACATATGACTTGCGATTGTTGGAGAAATCCCACACATATCGGAGTGTGTCCAAGCGAAAACGTCCAGATTCGCCCGGAGAAAATCAGTAAGATCCTCGGCCACTGAAGGGTCGAGTTGCGATCCAATCTTAAGAATTCGTGATCGGTCATCCCGGCTGACTGGGATGTCGATCGTCAGCTCAGCCGATGCTGCATTCATTTCCCTAGGTTCCCCATCTTCGTCTCTCGGATCTATGTCTCTAACGATCCGAGAGTACTGCCCGAGCCAGGGCTCGGGCACTACTTGTCAATCATCAGTCTTTAGGATGCGGACGGATTTGTCCGCAACCTTTCCCTTCTCTCTCCGCTGAGCTTCTCTCAGTTCCGCCACATAACATGCACGACCGGTCGCCTGATCGCCATGTACAACACCAACTCCTTTGTCTGTCGGAAATTTTAATGTCAACACCATGGGGCCAAAGCAGCCCTAAATTCTACCAAGGCTGGACGACCCAAAAAGACATTGTATGGAGAGTCAACATCCATTACTATGAACGGTAGGACTCGTACTCTCCTACGCTCACCTTCCCCCAGTTCAACTGGTAGTTCTATATACCCCATCGCACCGGTTGCAGCACCGTTAAAGCCGGGGATACGGGATTTGCATGGTTTCAAATCTTTCGTTTTCATTTTCATTTGATCATAAGCCTTCTTGAAGATGATGTTGACAGAGCTTCCACAATCAATCAAGATTATTTTCACATAAGCTGGGCCAATTGTTGTAGATATAACCATCGGATCGATAGTAGGAGCCTGCACTTTGTCCGCGTCTCGACTCCTAAACACTATATCGTCAGTCATCATGCGTTGTTGTTTTGTGGGGGTTCCATCTTCCACATTCGAACAACATTCATAATCCGCATGCCTCAAGGAGGTAACGTATCATTCCATCTCCTGCCAATTCTTGTATGCAGGATGAGGTCCTCCGACAATAGTGTTTATGATTAATCTACCCACAGTCCGAGCAGGTTTTTCTGGTTGTCGTGGAGCCGGCCCACGTCCGGGGTCTGACGTTCCTTGCCTTCCATCTTTTGGGTTTTTGACAAATTCCTGCAGTTTTTTCTGCCCGATCAATTTCTCTATGGCGTCATGGAGGTGTCTACACTCCTCAGTATTATGCCCATGGGTCTCATGGAAGCGACAGTACTTCCCTGTCCGTTTCTGTTCCTCAGTGGACTCCTTTGGGCACGGCTTTCTGTATTCGAAGGAGTTACAGGTAGATAGATAAATGTTTTCAAGAGAAGTATTTAGGGGGGTGTATTCATTGTAGGCCGGAATCCTTGGCTTCCATTTCCCTGCTTCTCTTTTCTTTCCGGATTCCCACCTCCGGATCCTTTGGACTGCCCAGGCTTGTTCTGGACAGTGACATGAACTTTTCCCGAACTATTGCCGGACTGCTTCACGGCGATGTTACTTTTCACATTCTCCTGAATAGGCCCTGGTGCCTTATCTCGTCTCGTCCATCGAGCCTCCTCCCTCCGTATGAACTGATGGGATTTGGAATAGAATCGTTCCAATGTAGCTTGGGGATTTCCTGCCAACCAATCTCCAAACTCCGAGTCTGGATCTACACCTCGCATTACCGCCATCAAAATTGTGTGGTCGTTAGGATTGCTAAGCTCAGTGGCGGCAACATGAAACCTCCGTAAGTATGCTTTCAAAGACTCTCCCGGAGCTTGGATTACGCTTGATAATGACATTACGTCCTTTGGACGGGTAGCATGTATCCTGAATTGTTCAACAAATTTCATCGCTAACTCGTCGAAGCTAGATATAGATCGCGGAGGAAGCCGAGTAAACCACATAGTGGCGATTCTGGACAGAGTGATTGGTAAACACCTACACTTAGTTGCGTTATTTGCCCTTGCCGAATCCATCATCCATTCGTACATCATCACGTGTTGTCTAGGGTCAGTCTTCCCTTCGTAGGCTAGAATAGTCGGCATATTGAATTTCTTGGGGGACTTAGCCTGTAGGATAACATCTGTGAAGGGAGTATGATTCCTGGACACTCCCCAATCTTCGTTGGTCAGGCCTTGGTTCTCTCTCGTCAACTGCATGACCATGGCTGATAAATCCGGAGTTTGTATGGAGGGTGGGAGGTTGGGCTCCGTTCCACGGGACCGTGTGGGTTGATGTCCCGCTTGATTTGGGTCTTGGTGAACCGGGCGTCCGGTATCATCACGTGCCTGATCCCTGGCGGATCGATCGGTAGCACCTGCTTGTCCAGCTTCAACCCTACGGCGTCTACGCCTAGGAGGTTCATCAGCTGAGGTCGAGCTATCAGATTCAGAATAAGGAGCAGGACTATTTCCAGCATTCTGATGATGCTGCTGGGCAAGCTGAGTCATGAGATTAGTGTTGGCTTGAATCTGCTCAGCAAGTTGCCTTCTACTTTCCCTGAGTTCTCCTATCAAGTCGTTGAACTCTGTTCGGGAAACGACCTCCGCTTGGTTCTTAGTAGAGGGCCCTGCACCTTGAATTGCTTGCTGGTTGCTAGGCCCAGCTTGTTGCACACTAGCAGTCTCATGGACATCTGCGTTGTGAGAGGCCAATCTAGTTCGTGGTCTTCCCATGGTAGAGTTGTTGGTCGTCACTCTAAGTAGATGTCTTTTGAATCATTTGGAACTCCTTCGAGGGATTTTTCAATCCAGTAGCTACAAAGTACATCCTATCGTCCTGAGAATTCAATTCTCAATGAAAGCACCAAAATGTTAGCACCAAAATTGGTCACTAACACCCTTAAGATAGATTGTGTAGAGAGATTAATGAAGAAAGTAAAGTTAAACAGAGGACAATACGTAAATTTAAATGCAGAAAAAACGAAAACAAGATTTATAGTGGTTCGGCGTAATTGCCTACGTCCACTTTGAGGTAGATCTTTATTGATTTTCTCGATAATCGATTACAGATACAATCTGTATGTCAATCACTCAAATACAATTGCTAAGCAAAAAAGATTAAGTCTTGAATGAGTCTTGAATACGGCAGAGTCTCCTCGGTGCTCTCAAAAAAAGGTCTCTTTCACTCTGCCCCCGCCTCTCTATTTATAGGCGAAAATGGGTTGAACTTCCCTGGTGGGCCAGGTAGCTAGGTAGCTTGGCCCAAAAAGAGTGACCTCTGTGTGCCGATCCAGAGATGCCGAACGAAGTGATGCCGAACACCCTGAATGCCAAACGAAGTATCTGTGCCGAATAAGGTTTGGATGCCGAGCAGTATGGAATGCTGAATGAATCTGCCATGCCGAACGTCCACAGATGTCGAATGATATACAATACCGAACGTCTCTCAATGTCGAACGCTCTCGCATGCCGAACACCCTGAATGCCGAACGAAGTATTTGTGTCGAACATGGTTTGGATGCCAAGCAGTATGGAATGCCGAATGACTCTGCCATGCCGAACGTCCATAGATGTCGAACGATATACAATACCGAACGTCTCTCAATGTCGACCGCCTTCGCATACCGAACGTCCCATAGATGCCGACCGAACTTGAGTGCCGAACGAATAATATGTGCCGGACTACTCTCGAAGCCGAGCGATTTCTAATGCCGAATGCTCCTAAATGCCGAGCGTTCCTGAATGCCGAGCGTTCTCTAATGCCGAACGATCTGGATGCCGAACGACTCATAAATGAACAGTATGCTAATGCCGAGTGCTTAGTTTCCTGGTCAAATCTCTAGGTAACACTTCATATATATTTCTTCCTCTAGTTCACTATTTAAAAATGCAGTTTTTACATCCATTTGATGTATTTCTGAATTAAGTATGGATGCGATTGCAATAAGCATCCTAATTGATGTTATCCTCGTCACTGGTGAATATGTATCAAAATAGTTCAGTTCTTCCTTTTGTCTGAATCCTTGGACTACAAGATGAGCTTTGTACTTGTCTATTGAACCATCAGGTTTCAATTTCTTTTTAAATATCCATTTGTTGCCTAAGGTCTTGCATCCTTGAGGTAAATCAACTAACTCCCACGTATGGTTAGCCATAATGGATTCTATCTCATTGTTAATAGCCTATTTCTAGTAAGGGGAATCGCTGGAGG
This sequence comes from Allium cepa, assembly GCA_030765085.1. Lineage (NCBI taxonomy): Eukaryota > Viridiplantae > Streptophyta > Magnoliopsida > Asparagales > Amaryllidaceae > Allium > Allium cepa. The sequence continues at coordinate 298,520,348 of CM060946.1, forward strand.
ACATAACTTGTTTGTATGTCAATGGATCATCTTCTAACATAAAGGTATAGAAGTCTGGTCCAACGGTTTTTGAGGTTCTAGACCTTTTACTTCTTCTTGGTTCCTCCACTTGTTAATCAACACTAATTTGCTGAAGGTTATCTTTAGTATCCTCAAGAGAATTGGAGATTTCATCTTCCCTTGGTCTAATATGAGTATCACTGTCAGTGCCCTGCTTTAAAGGGAATATATGTTCGAAAAATCTTGCATTTCTCGACTCAATGATGGTATTTTCATGAATGTCATCAATTTCATATCTGTGTACTAACAATCGATAAGAAGCACTGTTTTGTGCATATCCAATAAATACACAATCAATTGTTTTAGGTCCTATCTTGACCTTCTTTGGTTTAGGTATCTCTACTTTAGCAAGACACCCCCACACTTTTAAGTATTTGTAGGATGTCGGTCTATTTTTTCAAAGGTCATGAGGAGACTTGAATGTTTTCTTTCGTGGTATTTTATTTAAAATATGGTTCGCCGAAAGAATAACTTCTTCCCAAAAGTTATCTGGCAAGCCAAAACTGATTAATAAAGCATTCATCATTTCTCTAAGAGTTCTAATTTTTCCGTTCGGCTATACCGTTGGATTGAGGTGAATATGGTACTGTAGTTTGGTGTATAATGCCGTGCTCAGCGCAGAATTCCTCAAAAGGAAATTCATATTCTCCTCCTCTATCACTTCTTAAAGCTTTAATTTTCCGATTGAGTTGATTCTCAACTTCTGCTTTATACTGTTTAAACATATCGAATGCTTCATCATTGCTTCTAAGGAGATACACATAGCAGTACCTAGTACAATCATCAATAAACGTAGTGAAATATCTTTTTCCTCCTCTAGTTTGACACATATTCAAATCACATACATCAGTTTGTATAAGGTCTAGAGGTTCAGTTTCTCGTTCAGCATGATGAAACGAGGTTCTTGTCAATTTTGCTTCTGCACAAATTTGACATTTATAGTTGAAGTCTATGTTACATTTTGGTATACATTCTAGATTAATCATTTTTCGCAGTGTATCAAAATTTACATGCCCTAATCTAGAATGCCATATGTTAGAAGAGTCAACAATATAAGCAGAAGATTCACTTTTATTCATATCAGTATTTGGTACAATAGTTGTTACATTTGCCTTGAATAAAACATCACATACATATCCTCTTTCTACATACACTCCATTCTTTGATAATACAAACTTATCAGATATAAAGGTTAATTTGAAACCACGTTTGCTATGCAAGGACCCTGATATCAAATTCTTGCGGATTTCTGGAACGTGAAGAACATCACTCAAAGTAAGCTCTTTTCCAGAAGTCAGTTTCAACACAACTTTTCCCTTGCCTTCGACCTTTGATGCAGATGAATTGCCCATGAAAAGTTTTTCATCATCAGTTGCAGTTTTATAACTTGTAAACATCCACTTATTAGCACATATGTGTCGAATGGCACTTGTGTCTACAAACTATTCCTTTGAATTACCAACAAGGTTGCATTCTGATATTACTACATATAAATCCATATCAGAAATGCCATTTGTAACTTCAGCCATATTTGCTTCTGATTTCTTCTTTTTGGGAGCGCGACATTCGGCTGCTTTATGCCCCTTCTTTCCACAGTTATGGCAAGAACCATGAAATTTCTTCTTCGACTTCTGAGGCGCATTCTCATATTTTCTCTTGTTAGGTTTATCCGACTCAACAACATTTGTTTTGGCAGCCATATTCTGAGAGAACTTTTTCTCAGAATTTCTATAATCTTCCTTAATTCGCAGATGAACTTTGAGTTCTTCCATTGTCATTTCCTTACGCTTATGCTTAAGGTAATTTTTGAAGTCCTTCCATGATGGAGGAAGTTTTTCAATGGTTGCGGCAACCTGGTAAGATTCGCTAAGTATCATCCCTTCATCTTGCAGTTGACGGATGAGCATTTGTAGTTCTTGAGTCTGGTTGATCACAGTCTTTGAATCTACCATTTTGAAGTCAAGAAATTTACCAGTGATGAATTTCTTCATGTCTGCATCTTTAGTTTTGTACTTTCTGTCCAAGGCCGTCCAGAGTTCCTTTGATGTTGCAACAGTTCAATAGACATTGTAGAGGATATTATACAGACCATTCAGAATATAGTTTTTGCGCATAAAGTCCGAATTTTTCCAAAAATTTGCGGCCTCCACTTTGATTGCATCGGTTCGAGTTCGCCAACTTCAGGAGCTTTTTCGATTAAAAACTTGGCGAGACCTAATGTTGTTAGACAAAACAACATCTTCTGTTGCCAACAGTTGAAGTCCATCCCGTTGAACATTTCTGGCCTTTCTCCATGAGACGGTGCTATTGTTGGAACCAAAGGCGCTGGCTGAGTGTTTGTCACCGTCTGCTTTGGTACAGCGTTATTATTGTTGCTATTTTGAGACATCGTCGTCCACAACAAAATATTGTTTCAAGAATGTTATTCGCAACTACCGAAAAGTGTTACGAATCCAACTGTAACGATTAAAGTGTCCGAGTCTAGCAGAAACTGTTTCCTTGAAACAATATTGCAGCCATACGTAGTTTTACGGGTGTTAGCAATTTGTTTTCAGGATGAAACGGATCAGCCGCAGCGTGGTGGTTGCGGACGGAGCGCGGACGAACTGAAGAGATTATAGCACTAGAACAGAGATATTGTAGGAAGAAGGAACAGAATTCGAGGGTAAAGTGAATGAATAATTCTCAGATTCTGGCTGCATATTTATAGACTGGAGGAGGTGCCTATTCAGAGCGGTCGTGACTGTTGGAAAGGTTGTGACCCTTAAACCAACAGCAGTGACCGTTGTGTGTGCGCATCTGGAAGGAACTGGCCGCATCTGGTTACCGTTCAAACGAACAGACACATCCGATCGAAAAATAGCCGTTTTGGCGCATGCAGGCCCAAACGAAAGTCGATGGCCCATTTAAGAGCCCCAAGGTCCTATCTTTGACATATTTAATACTAATATGAAGGCCTACATACCACATTGCCTTATCCCTTCCACATTTTGTTCTCATTCACCTTTTGTTTAATATACTATGTTGGATTGTAGTATATATAGAGGAATTGGTGCAAATATTCCTCGGCGTGGGACTTTATATAATGCTTTCTTCTTCCAAATCTCTCCACTAACTCATTCATTTCTAACGGTTATTAACATGATATGAAGATAGTTTACTTTGTAGTAAAACAAATTTGTAAGTTCGGCATGTATACACAATAATATCATATCTCTCCTTATACTCTTTGTCTTTATGTTTGTGTTGATGCCACAAAGGTAACAAAAATTAATGAAAAGAGCATGATTCAATCTATGGGCATTTAGTATAAAATTTGATTCTAATTCAAATGGTCGACAAAAATCATTTGGATTCTAACCATAGTCTTATTATAACACAATCATATCAGCATAAAAATCAAAACCTTAGTACACTCTCAATAAGATTCAGATCAAACTCAGTATACGATATTATAACACATTAAGGAGGAAATAAAACCCAAGTCTATCAAACTTAGATAGTTCTGTGGTGCTTTCTAAAACAATTTTTTTTGCAATGGATATTCGTTAACAACCTAAATGTAGAAAATGATTAAATTATAAGTGAGCTGATCATCATTTTCACACTAACTTTGGCATATAAGTTTTGGTAAATGTTTCACTATTAAATTAACACAATAAAATCGCACCATAACTGAAATGCTGAGCGGGACATACCAAGCGACCAAATTTTGCCAATTTAGTACGTTTAGTGCTTTGCTTGCTGGTATAGCCTTTAAATTAACAGGATTATAAAATTTCATGCCAATGAACTATACCATACAGGTATATTTGTGATTTAATGCATGTTCATGTTTTGAACCAGCTTAATAAATCTCGGAACTTGAAAGGTCTAGCGTGAAAATATGTGACTGGTATATCTTATATTATAGACTCAAATTATCATACATACCAGAAAATATAACAAGACCATAGACCATCCGTGATACTTCTGACACGTTTGTAAGAGTCATGTAAAGAACAAAGATGCTTGGGGGACAAATAATTTAATGCATTTGGAATTATGCAAGATTCAACGAATTAGTCTTAACAGTAGAGGAAACTCAATTTCGGTTAGTCCAACAATGCCACGAGTACAAGGCTTTTGTAGCCACTGTCGGCTTTTTCCAGATCATAGAGCTCTATTCCACAAGATTCACTGTCTCCATCAATCAACAACTCAGAAACTATGTTGCAAGTGTCTAAGCTAACATGCAAAACTTCCATAGTGTAGGAAACATGTGTGAGGGAAATTATTCTAATATTATGAATATTTATGAATATCACTATTGTCAAACTCCGTTGATGAAACTCATTTTGGTGAAAGTAAATGTTTATACAAATATCAATCATTAAAAATAAAGATTTTTAAAAAACCTAAGAGTCACAATTTTAAGCACAATAACTGAAGGAAGCGCTAATATGAAAATTTAATATAGCAGGTTATATCCCAAACATGAAATGCAAATATTTGTTGCATGGTCAACGGGTGCAGTGCAGTGTAAAGGAGGTTTGAGTTCTGATAAAAAGATCCAAGTTCAATTCTTACCATGCGTTTTTCCATCCTATAAAAATTTATCTGGATCAGCGGACGGTTTTACGCGGACGGTTTTACTGTACCCATCTCAGGAGTTTACCGGTCTGTCGGGTTCTCCTGGGTTTTTAACAAAAAAAAAAGCGTTGCATGTATATACACATAGTGCATAACAAATTAATGACAAGTCAAACTATAACACTGATAATAAATGAACTTACAAGGAACTGATGGAAAAAGTGTTTTGATTTTTGATCAAAGATGCAGCTTGACCTAGACATCCTAAGGTAAGGCAATGGAGGCAAGAAAGACTAACCTAAGCTTTAGTTTATAACTTAGAATAACATGGACTGAAAAAGTCACATGGAATAGACATTTACCTTAATTAAATTTCTATAGAAAACCAAAGATCTGGAAACATAGCCTAAGCTTCACATATATTTGCCTAGGCTCTATAAATTAATAACCAAGTACAATTCTAAGTTTCTGTCTATAATTTTAAATAATGCAGTTCAAATTAGTTGGCTCTTTTTTATGGATTCAAGGACATGGTTAGTGATAACTAGTACAACAAAACACATTTCATTAAGTAAAGAGTATCATATAATCATTTCCTTTAAAGAACAAAGAAAATAGTTTTCTCTTCCATTTTAATAACCAAGTACAATTTTTTTTCAACCAGTTAATTTATAAGCTACTGGTAGGACAAAATCAAGAATAAAAATTCAAACGCTTAGAAAGAGATCTAATGCCACCCTTCCATTTTCCAAATTAACCAAATGTTTATAACCCATAACATCATAATACTAAACAATACCATACCTTAAAAAATTCTCTAAAACCATAATGCCATATTGCCGATGACAATCACATTTTCTCAAGTTTGAAGCTGATGTTTGTATTTGTAACCATAACACCTTTATTATGCTATATTTTCATATTTTTCTTCTTTTATTTGAAAAAAAAAAGACAAATGTAGTGAATGAATTCTCAAGGATCCAATACTACATGTAATCAAACTCATAACCCGTACATTAAGTAACAAATGGCAAGCCATCAGAGTTTAACCAACTTGTCCTTACGGGGAAAACACTTGATACAAAGAAGATTAATATGGAAATTCAATAACTCACCATTGAACAAATTCCTGCTTCAGACTCAACTTTGGATGATGTCATGTGTACAATCGTGGATAGAAATTCAGAACGGAAAGACTTTGCAGCTTCACTTGCCTGTAAACTTTCTTCCTTAACTGCTAGGGAGTTTTGTTAATACTTTATTCCTTTAATAAATTTATGCATTTTAGATTTTCCATTGGCAATTCTGACAGGAGCATTTCCTGTTCCACAAATGGATACAAAGATCATTATGATACTTAGGGACAGTACAATGCATACAACACATACAAGACACCTATGTTCTTAACGTCGGATTCATCTTTGTTAAAGCCAATACAAAATTTAGTTTTATCAGCTCTGGAAAAAATTTCATGCATATTCATACAGCTAACAAAAGAGTATTATTATATGTAATGTTTTTCCCCAGCTTTACCTATTTTATGTTACCCGTGTGATGTTTTTCATATATTAATTTTTTTTTTCTTTTTTCTTTGGTTACTAGTGTATTACAATCCAAATGTTCGGTCACTAACACAAAAAATAATTGGGTAAAATCCAAATAATAGGATATATTTGATATGATGGGTTATATTACGATATATTTGATATGACAGGTTGTATTATGATATATTTGATATGCTGGGTTATATTAGGATATATTTCCTGAAATGACTGGTTGTATATTTGGTTATATAGTTTAGGAGATTGATAAGGATATATTTCCTGTAGTAACTGATTGTATATTATGTTATATATTCTAGGAGTTTGAATGAAAATACTATGTTATCTTTCTTCAAAATTTTCTGAACTTATCATGGTATCAGAGCTTCCTAGGTTAAGGCACAAAAAATTAGTTTTTCTCTCTTTCTTTTTCTGGTTTATGTTCCGTATTCCAGAAAATTAGTTTTGTGTGCTGTGGATTTGTGGTGTGTGCTTGTGTTTCAAGCGGATGTTTGTTTTCTTTTCCACGGTATAGACAAGATTTGATTTTGCGATGAGTGAGCTGGATCGTGCTTCGTTATCCACTCTCACTGGTGCGCAAGTGCAGCAGCTCATTGCAGCTCTCAAGACTTCCTCAGCCGTGTCTTCTACTCCAAAGTTGCATGGTAATAAATTTTCATACAAAGGAGTATTGATACAGGAGCTTCAAACCATATGTCGGGTAATCTTGACTTATTTGTTGATATCAAAGAAATTGCTTCAGAACCCGTTGGTTCTTCAAATGGAAAACATGACACTGCCACTAAAGAAGACCGTATTAAATTAAGCCGTGACTTAATTCTTGATAATGTTTTATATGTACCTATCCTTAGTTGCAATTTGTTGTATGTGTCTCGATAACTTGAGAAACAAAAATTTATTGTATTTTTCACTAACAAGCTATGTACTATTCAGGACCGGAGTTTGAGGAACCTGATTGGCACAGGGGAGCAGTGTAATGGGGTCTACTCTTCCGACCAGTTCGAAGTATTCAAGCAAATAACTTCACAGTTGCAGACTCCGCTCAGTTATGACATAGACGGTTGGGTCATCCTTCCATGAAAGTGGTTCGTTCTTTATTACATGTTGAAAGTAGTAGTAGTAGTAGTAGCACGAATAAATTTTGTGATGACAATTGTGATGTTTGTTTTATGGCTAAGCAGCCTCATGACTCTTTTCCATTAAGCACAAGTAAAGCAACTGATTAGTTTAATTTAATACATTATGATATTTGGGGTCCTTATCGTGTTGCTTCCAGTTGTGGAGCTCATTGTTTTTTGAGCATAGTTGACGATTTTTCTCGTGCTACATGGATATATTTGATGGTCGATAAATATGATGTTGGCGAATTGATTCAAAATTTCTTTGCTATGATCAAAACGCAGTTTAATAGGCCAATGAAGATTTTGCGTAGTGATAATGGACAAGAATTTAAGTGTTTAAAAGATTTTTTGCTCAGCAAGGCACCTTGCATCAAACCTCTTGTGTAAATACTCCCCAACAAAATGGTAGAGTAGAACGTTAACATAAACATGTTCTAAATGTTGCTCGTGCCCAACGCTTTCAAGCTTACTTACCTATTGATTTTTTGGGGGAGTGTGTCTTAACTGTCTGTCACCTTATGATGCAGCGCATACCACAATTCGCAGCAAAGCCATAGACCGCTTCTACCTAGGTCGCGAGCGACCTTCCATGGGTCGTGCAGAAGATGCAGCAAGTGCCTCCAACCTAAATCGCGAACAAGCCCTAGGTCGCGAACGCCTTTTCTTGAGTCGCGACGAAGCCCTAGGTCGCGAACGACCTCCCCTAGATCGCGGCAAGCTTAGCGCGCTTCTCTTCCCTTAGGTCGCAAATTCCCCCCCAGTAGGTCGCGAACGACGAAAGTATGTCGCTGAAGATCCTAGGTCGCGAAATTCTTATGTCGCGAGCTTCCAGTAGGTCGTTTCTTTTTTTTTAGGTCGCGGGTCTTCTTGTGTTACTGAGATTTTAAGTCACGTGTGTTGTTCTTTAGGTCGACTGTGTGTTTGGTAAGTCGTTTGTACTGTTTGTGATGTATTTTTTCAAGTCGTATGAAGTGTTGTAAAGTGCGTTGAGTTGTAATCTCCTATAAATAGCGGGTGAGTTGTATCATTTGGGGTTGTTGAATTTTGAATAAAATTTTGAGTGCTTTGTGCCTCTTTGAAATTGAAAGTTGAGTGTTATCTCCTTTCTCCATCTTCGGTGATTCGAGTGCGCTCGAATTAACAATTTTGAAGCCGATTCACCGAATCTTGTGCACAAGATCAACGTCGAAGAATCATAGATCTTTTAACACGGCATCGTGCGCAATCAATGTGTTGAAGATAGCTAGAATTCGGTATCTCTTGAGATCAACGGATTTGGGCATTTAGTATCACTAATTCATCGATTCATATTGCTTCATCTAATTGTTCATCGATTAGTTTGACAAGAAATCCACATTTCGTCATCATCCGTTATATCCGCTGCGTCAGTTTGGTATTAGAGCTTGAACTTAGCCAATCATAGCTAAGCCGAGCCTGTTCGGAGCAAAGAAGAAGTATTTGAGTTGTGCATCACTTTTTGTTTGAGCTAAGTAGAGAAGGAACCGAGCTTGTTAAGGAAATATGCCTCCGAGACGTGCTAACCGATTTCAAAATATTGGAGATGTGTATCGAAGAGAAGAAGCCGAGGCAATGGAGCAACGCATCAATGAGAAGTTCAATGAAGGTGTTGAGAAGTTGGAGAAATTGATGATCGATATGAATCAAAGGAGAAGGTCACCAGTTTCGAACCATGGAGGAAACATAGTTCGCCATCGGTTACGGAAGCGAGGAGGGTGTCGCCACAATCTGTTCGAGATAGGAGAGAGTCATCAGTTTCAACAAGGCGAGAACATCATGAGTATAGAGATGAAGAGAGAAGAACTCCGCGGGAGTATGAACGTGAGCCATACCATGATGCTGAAAGGCATAGTCGAAGAGATTTGCGTGATCATAGAGATGTTGATGGTCGAGATCGATATCGAAGTACATTTGATTATGATGAAGAGAGTGACAGAGGAAGTATTCATTATCAAGATCGAGACCAGGTACGATGTCAAAACCGGGATGTAGAAGATGATCGTCGATGGGAGTCGGGGATGAAAACTGAAATTCCAGAATTCAAGGGTGGTATGCAAGCTGAGGAATTCCTTGATTGGTTATCTAATGTTGAAGAGACTTTTGACTTCAAATAAGTTCCCGAGTCTCGCAGAGTTAAGTTGGTTGCTACTCGGTTGAGAGGAAGAGCTATGGCATGGTGGCAGCAAACAAAACTTACACGGGAGAGAATGGGCAAATCGAAGATTGTCTCATGGGAGAAGATGAAGAAGTTAACGATGGCTACTTTCTTGCCTTATAACTATCAATCCCTTATGTATCAACGATTGCAGAACTTGAGACAGGGAACAAAGTCGGTGAATGATTATACAGATGAATTTTATCAATTGATTGCAAGGAATGATATCATGGAGACAGATGAACAATTGACCACTAGATTTGTTGGAGGGTTGAGAATGCAGATTCAAGATATTGTAAATATGTTTGATCCGAGATCTGTCGCTGAAGCACATCAACAGGCTCTAGCTTGGGAGAAGCAAGGCAGAAGAGGTGGTGGTGTGTTTAAAAATTCCAACAATCAAGTGAAAGGTGCTAGTAGCAGTGCTAATATTTCCAAAGCAGTCAGTAAACCGGTTGTTAATGAAGTTGCTAAGACCAAGGTCAAAAACAATTTCAAGTGCTATAATTGTCAGGAGTTTGGTCACAAGAGCAATGAATGTCCGAAGCCTAAGAAACGAGCAATGATTGCTGAGGTGGAAGATGAGGATGCTGAAGTAGAATATTCCAATTCACCACATGTTGAGGAGGAAGAAGAATTGTCGGGAGATGAGGGTTGTAATTTAATGATGAGGAGGTCGTCTTTGACTCCAAGGAAAGAGGATGATTCAAGTTGGTTGAGGAGTAATATTTTTTAGTCAACGTGCACTATTCTGGGAAAGGTTTGCAAGTTTGTTATCGATGCTGGAAGCTGCGATAACATTATCTCTTCAGAAGCTGTAAAGAAGCTGGCATTAAAGACTGAGAAGCATCCAAAACCTTACAAGTTAGCTTGGTTGAGGAAAGGTTGGGAGGTGAAGGTTAATCGAAGAGCTTGTGTAAATTTTTCGATTGGAAAGAAATACAAAGATGAAATTTGGTGTTTTGTGGTTGATATGGATGTATGTCATCTGTTGTTGAGGAGACTTTGGCAGTATGATAGAGCTGTACAACATGATGGACGTACCAACAGCTACAGTTTCATGTTTGAAGGTACTAAAATCACTTTAATTCCTAAAAAGCAACAACAGAAGGAAAGCAAGTTGGATGAGATTGAAGAGCTGAAAACTTTGCTATCTTTGAAAGAGTTTGTTAAAGAAGTCGAAGATGAAGCTGAAATATTTTTGTTGATCGGACGTGAGAGTAATGAAGTGGTTGAAATTCCTGAAGAAGAAAAGCCAGTGTTGGAGGAATTTGAGGATGTGTTTCCTGAAGAGATGCCCAAAGAATTACCACCATTGAGGGACATACAGCATCAGATTGATCTTGTTCCAGGAGCTGTGTTACAACATAAACCGCATTACAGGATGAGTCCAAAGGAACATGAGGAGTTGAGAAGGCAGGTGGAAGAATTGCTTGAACAAGGGCGCATACAAGAGAGCTTAAGTCCTTGTGTTGTACCAGCATTGTTAGTGCCGAAGAAGGATGGAACTTGGAGAATGTGTACCGATAGTCGAGCATTGAACAAGATTACTGTGAGGTACAGATTTCCAATGCCTAGATTGGATGATTTGTTAGACCAGTTGAATGGAGCTGCAATATTTTCAAAGATTGATCTGAAGAGTGGGTACCATCAAATTCGAATTCGACCAAGGGATGAATGGAAAACAACATTCAAGACACGGGAGGGGTTGTATGAATGGCTGGTTATGCCGTTTGGTCTTTTGAATGCACCTAGTACGTTTATGCGGGTGATGAATCGGATCTTTAGACCATTTATTGGGAAGTTCGTGGTGGTGTATTTTGATGATATACTGATATACAGTGGAAGCCCAGAAGAACACTTGCATCATCTGAGAGAAGTATTGATGATACTACGACAGGAACGATTTTATGCTGCAACGAAGAAATGCGTGTTCATGACGCATAGTGTTTTATTTTTGGGATATGTTGTATCAAAAGGAGGTATACAGGTGGATCAGAATAAAGTTGAAGCAATCAAAAATTGGCCACAACCCAGGACAATAACCGAAGTTAGAAGTTTTCATGGATTAGCATCATTCTACCAAAGATTTATTCCACATTTCAGTAGTGTGATGGCACCAGTTACTGATTGTATGAAGGGGAAGCAATTTTCATGGTCAGAGAAAGCAGGAGTTGCTTTTGAGCGGATCAAGAAACTTTTAACGTCAGCGCCCATTCTAGTATTACCAGACTTTTAGTTGTTGTTTGAGCTACATACAGAGGCATCTAAGGTTGGAATTGGAGGGGCGTTAAGTCAGAGGGGCCGTCCTCTTGCTTATTTTAATGAGAAGCTTTCGGAAGCAAAGATGAGATATAATACTTATGATGTGGAATTTTATGCTGTTGTGCAAGCCATGAAGCATTGGAGACACTATTTGTTCCATAAAGAATTTGTTCTATATACTGATCATGAAGCATTGAAACATTTGCAGGGACATGACAAGATTGCAGCTAGGCATGCCTCGTGGAATGCATACTTACAACAGTTTACATTTGTTGTGAAACACAAATCGGGATTTATAAATCGAGTGGAAGATGCATTAAGTAGGAGAAAACATTTATTGACTACGATGAAGGTTGAAGTGACGGGGTTTGATATACTTCCAGAATTGTTTGTTGAAGAAACTTACTTTGCGAAGTTTGTAGACGAAGTCAATAAAGGGAAGACGGATGAATTTGTGTTAGTGGGTGGTTTTCTTTTCAAAGGAAATCGATTATGTATTCCAGATTGTAGTTTGCGAATGAAGATTGTGAAGGAGTTACATGAAGAAGGTCATGTGGGTAAAGATCACACATTGAAGTTGATTTCTCAATCTTATTTTTGCCTTCCATGAGGAAAGAAGTTGAAAGATTTGTGGAGAGATGCCACATATGTCAAGTTTCCAAAGGGATAGCTACGAATGCAGGATTGTATATGTTGTTGCCTGTGCCCACAAGACCATGGGTTGATATCAGCATGGATTTCGTTTTGGGTTTGCCAAGAACTCAGCGAGGGAATGATTCTATATATGTGGTGGTGTACAGATTTTCGAAAATGGCACATTTCATAGCTTGTAAGAAGACCGCTGATGCAGTCTGTGTTGCTCAGTTATTCTTTAAAGAGGTCTATCGATTACATGGGTTACCTAAGACCATTGTCTCTGACAGGGATACGCGATTTCTAAGACATTTTTGGATGGTTTGTGGAAGATGGTTGGAACGAAATTGAATTTTAGTAGTGCTTATCATCCGTAAACAGATGGGCAGACGGAGGTGGTGAATAGATCATTGGGAAACTTGCTGAGATGTCTTGTGAAAGATAATTTGAAGAGCTGGGATATGATGTTATGTCAAGCGGAATTTGCACATAATCATGCTGTTAATCGAAGTCCTGGTTACAGTCCGTTTCAAGTTGTCTATTCAGCGAATCCTAAGGGACCGTTAGAATTGTCAACAGTGCCAATTCAGAAAGGAGTTGTTAAACGAGCTTGTGATTTTGTTAATGAGTTGCAGGAGTGTCACAAAACTGTTCATGAACGATTACTTGCATCGAATGAGAAGTAAAAACAACTGGCAGATAAGAAGCGAAAGAGTATGGACTTCAAAGAGGGTGATTTTGTTTACGCAGTATTGACGAAAGATCGTTTTTCGGTTGGAACTTACAACAAGTTGAAAGCACGAAAGATTGGTCCAGTAGAAATCTTGAAGAAAATCAGTGATAATGCATACCGGCTAAGGTTGCCGGAAGAAGTTCATACTTCTGATGTTTTCAATGTCAAACACTTAATTCTGTATTATGGGAAGAAACTTGTCAAAGAAGAGGAGAGTGTGAATTCGAGGCCGAATTCTTTCCAACAAGAGGAGGATGATGCAGCACATACCTCAATTCGCAGCAAAGCCATAGACCGCTTCTACCTAGGTCGCGAGCGACCTTCCATGGGTCGCACAGAAGATGCAGCAAGTGCCTCCAACCTAAATCGCGAACAAGCCCTAGGTCGCGAACGACCTTTCCTTGAGTCACGACGAAGCCCTAGGTCGCGAACGACCTCCCTTAGATCGCGGCAAGCTTAGCGCACTTCTCTTCCCTTAGGTCGCAAATTCCCCCCAGTAGGTCGCGAACGACGAAAGTATGTCGCTGAAGATCCTAGGTCGCGAAATTCTTATGTCGCGAGCTTCCAGTAGGTCGTTTCTTTTTTTTAGGTCGCGGGTCTTCTTGTGTTACTGAGATTTTAAGTCGCATGTGTTGTTCTTTAGGTCGACTGTGTGTTTGGTAAGTCGTTTGTACTGTTTGTGATGTATTTTTTTAAGTCGTATGAAGTGTTGTAAAATGCGTTGAGTTGTAATCTCCTATAAATAGCAGGTGAGTTGTATCATTTGGAGTTGTTGAATTTTGAATAAAATTTTGAGTGCTTTGTGCCTCTTTGAAATTGGAAGTTGAGTGTTATCTTCTTTCTCCATCTTCGGTTATTCGAGTACGATCGAATCAACGATTTTGAAGCCGATTCACGGAATCTTGTGCGCAAGATCAACGTCGAAGAATCGTAGATCTTTTAACACGGCATCGTGCGCAATCAACGTGTTGGAGATAGCTAGAATCCGGTATCTCTTGAGATCAACGGATTTGGGCGTTTGGTATCACTAATTCATCGATTCATATTGCTTCATCTAATCGTTCATCAATTAGTTTGACACGAAATCCACATTTCGTCGTCATCTGTTATATCCGCTACGTCACCTTACTAATCGGATTCCCACTTCTGTTTTGGATGGTAAAACTCCCTATGAAATGTTTTTGGGAGTCCACCTAGTACATCTGCTTTAAAGGTATTTGGGTACCTTTGCTATGCTGCGAATCAGCCTTGTGTTAAGGATAAATTTGGCCCTCATTCTAGAAGACGTATCTTTGTTGGTTATCCTTTGGGTCAAAAGGGGTGGCGTTTGTATGATTTAGATGCACATGTGTATTTTATTAGTCATGGTGTAAAATTTGTTGAGCATATCTTTCCTTTTTCTACTCATGATTCGTTTTCCACCTCCCCCAATGAGCATTTGAATCAGTTTCTATCCCAGAATTCCATGAATAGTGTATTTGATGATTATGATGAGTTGGGTGTTATGTCTGATTTGGTAATGCACGAGATGTCAAGATCATAGAGGATGTGACAGTTGAAGATAAAGGTGGCGTGAGTGAGCAGCAGGCAGCAACCCAGTCCGCTAGGATAGCCGTGGAGCATGCTGCCCAGCAGCCTTGTATGTACGAGTGTGATGGTGTGGATTCGAGTGGGAGTATGGGAGTTAATTTAGATGGTGTGGAGTCCAGGGAGAATTCGAGCATTGATTCAAATGGTGATAATCTTGGTCGTGGGCACCGCATCAAGCTTACCTCATCTCGTCTTCGAGGATATGTTACTAACACAGTTATGTGCAAGATAGACCCCGTACTACTTCTCCTAATCCATCTTGTTCCTCAGGTAAACCTTTTAGCATAGCTTGTTATGTGAATTATGATAAATTTTCTATGAGACATAAGCATTTTTAGCAGCAATTATATCTCAAAAACAGCCTACTTCCTTTAAAGAGGTCGATCAAGATGCAGTTGGCGTCAGGCAATGAAAGAGGAGATTGATGCACTTGAACGGAATGACATGTGGACATTAGAGGATTTGCCACTTGATAAGAAGGCTATTGGTAGTGGTTGGGTTTATAAAATAAAGCGACGTACTAATGGTGATGTTGTGCGTCTTAAGGGACGTTTGGTTGTGTATGGTAACAGGTAGGTTGCTGGTATTGATTATAATGAAACTTTCGCTCCAGTTGCTAAGATGGGCACTGTTCGTATTTTTCTTGATGTTGTTATTGCTCGTAATTGGGCATTGCATCAGATGGATGTATGTAATGCTTTTCTTCATGGTGATTAGGAGGAAGATGTCTATATGCAGTGTGACGAGCTGCCTTTCATTCCATAAAAAGACATATCGTAGATTAGAAAGAAATAGATAAAAAAAATAGATAGAAAGAAAGAAATAAACAATCTCATAATCTAACAGCGGAACGAAATAAACATATTAAATCACATAGATATTACACAGTAGTCACTAATACCATACATCAGAGTCCTTTAGTTTTATAAACATCATATTAGACCGTCGTGATGACCTGCCTATCCATTACATCCCAAAATGCAAACAGAGATACTAATATAGCGGAATATATATATATATATATATATATACACACACACACACACGCCAAAGTCTGCTGCTCCAAGCCTTCTTTCAAAATACGTCAAGCCAACCTGAATCACTTGGCTACTCATAAAAATTTGAGTACTCAAGAGTTTAAGAAAATAGAAAATAAGCTCCGGGTCAGACATGGGGCTGGTGTGAGTAAATAGTTTAAGTTGTTTAACTTAAAAATTATTTGAAAACAAGGGTATCTCGTAAGACTCTCCACAAATAAACACGGACGAGTTTTTCCCTTACAAAACATTTGATAAGAAATCCAATTATATTATAATAGTATCTAGTGTTTCAATATAAAATAGAAAATAGCTGGAATGCTTACATCTCACATTCCAACATAGTTGGACACAATCAAAACCGTATGGGTACTTATTGGAGATTGGATCCCATACAATGGCGGGAATACTGGGGTACCGTTCGTCATGGTACCTGGTCTAGATCAGCGTGCCGACGATCCCCCTCGATCCTCTGCAACACAAGACCCGAGCTACCCCTTACTGGATAGTCCGAATAAGACAACCTCACGGTTGTGGCTAACAACCGCCCACACAGCCGAAAAAGGGACATCTAGACAGGAGAAAATCTTATCCTACTTGGGTGCTACCCACTTAGCTTTGCTGCACCTCTCCTGTTTTAGCCATTTTCGGTTGATGAGGCTTGAGGCTACATTACCTTTATAGCACACATTTCTTAGAATGCTCATCGTCCTCCACTGACGATGGTCTAATATCATTCTTCCATACAAGTCCGTTCCGGGTTTGAACGGAACCGAAGGCACTATCTCTGTTACACTCGTTTTGGAATCACCCTCAGAGTTAGCGACAAATAGCCCTTGCATTCTGAATCTTCATTCGCGATCCTCACTTGAGATTTCACGACCTTACGCTTAATTTAGATCGATATGGTTTTTGGATAACAATTTGATATCTGATCCCGGCCTCGTCAAAATCCAAACGTCGTCTTTTAAGGCCAAATTGTTTAAGTAAAACAATTTAATTAAACTTCAGAATGTCATATGCACAAATAAATTCATCACAAATAAATAGTTTACATTTATCACAGTTCAATTCAGTCATTTCATATCATAGAATATCACAAATTACATACTAGAGACATTAAACAATCCAAAGCATTCAATATAATTTAATCGTTTATAAGCTAGATAAACTGGTCACACCGTTTCTAATTAATTTGAAATAAATTAATTTAAACACTTATAAATTAATTACTTATAAATCCTGCTCAAATGTCATTAATTAATCACAAGCTATTTTATATTTTATTTAAATATACTATTTGGGATTAATTAACATATAAAATAACTTAAGACCTTTGATTAATTAAAAGTTTAAAACATTTATTCTTCCTTAACCTACTTCTTAAACACTATTTAATAAATGTAGGAATTTGTTAAATAATGGACATATAATATAATATAATTATTTTAATGTTAATTAATTTAAGTTAAAATAAACTATTTATATAATAAAATTATTCTAAACTTAATTAATTTAAGTTAAAAAGATATTATTATATCACCTTTAACAAACTGAATATTTAAGTAAAACATTTACCATTTAAAGAAATTGATAAGGAAATTGTTTAAAAACTTGTTTTTGTTTTTACTTTTAATACCCTGTTAATACACTAGTGAACAAGCCAAGCCCAACCCGATCATTTGCCCTACGTAAACCCGAGTCCAACCCTTTTTTCCCTGTCTCTTTCTTATGCCAGATCCTTACCTTCACTGCAAACCACAAAACCCAGACGACTGTGCACCGTGTACGTGGACAAACGATCGAAGCCCCTCCGATCAACGTCGCTACCACCAGCAAGTCACCGACGACCCCACCGACCCCCTCGGCTACCCAATTCCCCTCGATTTTGCTCGGATACAAAATCGAACACCTATGCCATTTCCAGAAAAGGCCTTCGACCTACACCCACCTCGATCCACCGCCACAGACCACTAGAGACCTCGTCGTTGTGCCTAAACCTTTGCTACACATCCACACTTCTTTTCCCCTACCTCCGATCCAACCCGATGCCATCGCAACGGCGCTCTGCCCTTGCAAACATCGATGACCTGGGCAAAGTTTAAACCCTAAATCGCCGCCGCTACGATGGTCTACAAATCATGCCACCATTTTTCCTATGATACCCGACCAACCAGCTACCTCGATAAAAGCTCTGATCCCCAAACATGATCAGATCACCGAGAATTACCCAAAACTCGGTTTCCGTTCATCTCGCAGTCCCTCACAAATTACTAACCTAAAAATTAAGAATTTGCCGCCAAAAATCCTAACTTTTAAAAACAAAACTGATTATATCAAGAAACAAGAAATTTTGACAATCAATTTTTATGATATGATTTAAATCTCACTGTAAATTTTATTTTTCCAGATAGGTACTTTATAATTTCACTTGAAATTATTCTTAAAAATAGAATTGCATCATTACAAACAACTTACTTTTAGACATCATATCCTATAATTTCTTGGATGAAGAGAAATGAATTTATTTTGAGAGATTTGAGCCTGTTAAACCAAACAGAGGCATGCATGTATACACATAGGCATGCACACAGTAATTCATCTTATATTCCAATAAAAATACATTTATACATCCATGCAAACAATAGTCAAGTCATTTCTATCATCAGTCATTACATGCACAGAGATATAAATATGATTTAGCTTTATAAGTTAAGGTTTACTCACCTAAAATTTTGAATAGAGGAAAGATTTGGAAATCTGGAAATTGATTTTGAAAACTGCTACAGATCTTGATCTTACTTTGAGTTGAGATAAACTTGAATTTGAATTTGAATTGCTTTGAAACCTTGCTTTGTTGCAGATGAAAAACTCATAGAGTTTTGTTTAATTTCTGATTTGTTTGTTTTATTTTATTTTTTCTGGTTCTAGTTTTAGTTTGCAAGATGAAAGAAAGAAAGGAGATATATATAAGTGGATATAACATGTATAGCACCTTGTTCCTCTTTAAATCATTTTATATTATTTTTTTAAATGAAGAAAAGATTTCAAAGAGTAACTTGACACTTGTATTTGCATGACATTTCCTAGCTTACACATGTCTTTATGCATATTTATATTTTCTTTTTTTATGTTTTATGTTTTATATTTTTTATTTTTACATTTTCTTTTTACTTACCATGTTTACTTAATATGATAAAACCCTTTATTTATTCTTATTTTAAGCTTAACCTATTTATACTTTAATTAATAACTATTTATATATATACTAGTTTTACAAATGTAGAGTTTTAAATCTAATTTATTTTTGAGAGATTACTTCGAATTTCAAATAATAGTTTCATTTACAATCTACATATATATATATATATATATATAAACAATAGTAATTAAATAACACATTTTATTTGTTTGAAAGATAATTTTTGCAAATTTAAATGATTATATAAGAAGATCATCAAATTAATATCTACCAAAAATCTCGGGTTGTCACATTCCTCCACCCTTAAAAGAATTTCGTCCTCGAAATTTTAAAACCAAAAGGTAAACAAAAGCTTTTATACTCAAGCAGCAAAGCATACACATAAGCCATATACTAAAGCAAACCATCATTAAAACAAACACTCCTAACTACCCTGACACAATTCTGGATAGGCTTTTCTAATACTATCTAGAGTTTCCTAAGTATAATCTTTGGGATCCTCGCTCCATTGAATGTTAACCAGCTTCACCACTTTGTTCCTGAGCTCCTTCTCATCTCGATCTACAATCCGGACCGGATGCCTGACCATAATTAAGTCTTGTTCGACCTCTAAACCCTCCTGAACTGTTGGTTCTACAAACAGTGTGGGTCGTACACGTACTTCTTTAAATCAGATACATGAAATACATTGTGAATCCCAGCCAATGGTCTGGTAATTCAATCCTATAGGCCAAAGCACCTATCCTTTCGAGAACACGAAAAGGTCTAATATATCTCGGAGCTAGCTTTCCCGTCTTACCAAATCTGATTGCTCTTTTGATCAGGGAAACTTTGACAAATATCAAATCTCCAACTTCGAATTCCGAATTCCTTCGTCTTTAATCCACTTAACTTTTCTGATGATCCTGAGCTGCCTTCATTCTTTTCTTTATCAGCTCAACCTTCGCAAATGCCTCCCGAATCAAGTCCGGACCAAGAATAAGAAAATCTCCCGATTCTATCCAATAAGAGCCATCTTAATACTTGCCTGATAACTATTGTTGTACGAGAATTCTATTAAGTGAAGATGGTCCTCCCAAGATCAGCCAAAATCAAGGATACAAGCTCTCAACATATCTTCTAGAATGCGGTTCAGCCTCTCTGTTTGACCATCGGTTTGAGGATGATAAGTTGTACTTAAATTCAACCTTGTTCCAAGAGCTGTTTGTAAAGCTTCGCAAAATTTGCTGGTAAAAATTGGGTCATGATCACTTACAATGCTGATGGGAACTCCGTGCAACCTGACAATCTCTTTCAAGAAAATCTCTGCTAATGACATTGCAGTCTTGGTTGCCTTAACTGGGATAAAGTGGACGCTCTTGGTCAACCTATCTACGATTACCCACACTCCTTCATTTCCTTTTCTAGTTCTTGGCAACCCATCGATGAAGTCCACCGATATCATTTTCCATTTCCATTTTGGAATCTCTAAAGGCTGTAACAACCCCGCAGACTTCTGCTGATCACCCTTCAGTTGTTGATAGTTTGCACATCCATTTACGAAGGTAGCAATGTCCTTCTTCATTCTCACCCACCAGAAAACAGTTTTCATATCTTTATACATCTTATTTATTCCTGGGTGGATACTCAATCTCGATTTGTGGCCTTCCAAAAAAACTTCCTGCCTCAATCTGTCCACATCCGACACAAACAATCGTCCATTAATTCTTAAAGCTCCTTGACCGTCTATCTTGAAATCTGAATATCGACCTTCCTTAGATCCAAGAATTGATTTCGATAGGGTTCCGTCCATCGTTTGATTGCTTACGATCCTTTCCTGTAGAGACAGGATAATTTCCAAAACAACCAAAATTGCATTTCTACTCAAAGCGTCTGCCAATACATTTGCTTTCCCTGAGGTATAGAGAATGTCCAAATCATAAGATGCCAGAAATTCCACCCATCTCTGCTGCCTCAAGTTCAGGTCTTTCTGGGATAAAAGATGCTTTAAAGGTTTATGATCGGTGAAAAGCTCAAACTTCTCACCCAACAGATAATGCCTCCATAGCTTCAGCGCAAAGACGATAACTAGCAATTCCAAATCATGCGTAGCATAGTTTTTCTGATGCAGCTTCAATTGCCTACTCGCGTACACAATCACCCTTTCATTCTGCATCAAAACAGCACAAAGCCCTACTACACAAGCATCAGTGTAAACTTCAAACTTACTCCTTCCATTTGGAATAGCCAGAACAGGTGCACTAGTCAATCTCACCTT
Source organism: Allium cepa (assembly GCA_030765085.1). Lineage (NCBI taxonomy): Eukaryota > Viridiplantae > Streptophyta > Magnoliopsida > Asparagales > Amaryllidaceae > Allium > Allium cepa. The sequence continues at coordinate 298,541,553 of CM060946.1, forward strand.
TTCATCCAGAAACTCTTCTTCACATTCTGGAGTCCATTTAAATTTAGTTCCCTTCCTAGTCAGTTTGGTCAAGTGGGAGGAAATCTTAGAGTAATCCCGGATGAATTTCCTGTAGTAACCCGCCAATTCAAGAAAATTGCGAACTTCCATAGAAGTCTACGGTTGCTTCCACTCTTGAATAGCTGTCACCTTGACCGGATCCACAGAAATGCCTTCTCTAGATACGATGTGTCCCAAAAATCTTACTTCTGACTTTCAAAAATGGCACTTCGAAAACTTTTCTTTCAAGACATGTCTCCTCAATGTTTCTAATACTATCTCCAAATAACGCTTGTGCTCTTCCTTAGATTTGGAGTAGATTCGAATGTCGTCGATGAACATAAACACAAACTTGTTCAGCACATCACGGAAGACACGGTTCATCAGATCCACAAAATAAGCTGGAGCGTTGGTTAGCCCAAAGGCATAAGCAACCACTCATAAAAACAGTTGGGTCCTTTGGATGCAGTCAAGGGTATACTATCTTCAGATACCCTTAGCTGGTGAAAACCCGAAGCTCGATCCAATTGGGAGAACACGGTTGCCCCATGAAGTTGGTCTAAAATATCATCGATACGAGGCAAGGGTTATTTATTCCTAATATTCACCTTATCCAATTCGCGATAGTCTACACAAAATATTAAAGACCCGTCTGATTTGTTTGCAAGTGCTACAGCCGAATCCCATCTAGAACGACTAGGTCTGATCAATCCTCTCTCCAAGAAATCCTGAGTCTGCTTCACTACTTCCTCTCCCTCTAGGAGCCATCCTTTTACTTGGTTGAACCACCGGTATCGCTCCTGGAACTAAGTCGATACGGAACTCAATCTCTCGATGTGGGGGAAAACCTTTGACTTCTTCAAGGACATCTGGAAAGTCTATGACAACTTCGATGGTTCCTACTTCTTCTTGAGATGCCTCGAATCCGTACAAAAGACTACCCAAGTGGATTCCTGAACTATCGCAAGTCACTTTTTCAATCCTTCCCAGTTCGGTTTCTAATGACACGGTTCTCTCTTTACAAACCAGAACAGCTTTATGTTTGTCTAACCAATCCATTCCCAAAATAAGGTCAAATCCTTTAAAATCCAATACAAATGGGTTGCACGAGAAACTATGGGATAGATAAGAAATTCTTAGACTTTACAGATCATGTCTAGCTTGGTCACTCCCCCTATGGGATTAGATACAAAAATAGAGCGGTCCATGACATTAGGGATAAGGTGAAATTTCTCTACCATTTCCAAAGAAATAAAACTAAGGGAAGCACCAGAATCAAACAAAACTCTAACATAAATTCCATCTAAAAGCAAAGTACCTTCAAGAATGCCTTTGCCATTCCCATCAGTAGAAGTTGACGGTCCACCCTGAATAGAAAACACTTTGTTCGGTTCAGCTTTCTGAAGAAGTGGGCAAGCTTTCACCATATGCCCTGGTTGTTGACAATTGAAGCATAAGGACTTCTGAACCATCGTGGAAATGGGTCCACTCTGCTGCTGCTTCGAAGCTCCACCTCTAAGACAATGTTTAGTCAGATGACCTTCCTGTTGGCACACATAACATTTTCGAGCTGCATTGTTGCCTCCAGGTTTTCCTTTACCCTGCTTCTTCCAACTCGGGTTGAATTTCCTTTTTGTTCTGATTGGTAGAATTTCCACTTGATGTTGCCACTGTTGCCAAGGGTTTCTTTTCCATAAGCTCTTCATATCTCAAAGCCACATCTACCAGTTCCACAAACGATTCTTTGTGATGTGCAGTCATCTTCTCATGAAACTCGGGTCTCATGCCAAGCACAAACATTTCGTTCTTCTTAAGGGGTGTGTCAATAAGGCCAGGTCCATAGCGGGATAAATCGTTGAACTTGGTTTCATACTCTGATACTGACAAATTTCCTTGCTTAAGATCTAGAAATTCCTATACGGTCGAGTCTTTCCTGTGGTAGGCATAAACTGCTCTTCAAACACTTCCTTGAACTTTCTCCAAGAGAAATCGTCCTCAGGAACATTCATGGTGACTGTGTCCCACCATGCAATTGCTTCCTCCTGAAGTTGCCATGATGCCATAAATCGCTTCTGCTCATCTGACAGATCCAAACTCTTAAAAATCCGCTCACATGAGTGCAGGCAGGCTTGCACTTCAATGATAGACTCTGTACCCTTAAAAGGCTTTCCTTCGAGATTGGTAAAGTCTTAGCACAACGTTGCAAAGTACACTCGAGGTGGTATTGGGGTTACATCCTTACCCTTTACTCTTCCACCTTCGGCATTCGGACCTCTTCCATTTGTGGCCGTCATGCTACTCACACCTCTACCTCTTCTTCCCCTAGAACTCATATTGGCAACCTAGACACGATAACCCAAAAATCAAGTAGATGTGTGTGTGTGCGCGTGTGTGTATAAATTCACAAGTACGCTCTCTCACGATGGGTATTAACCAAAAACCCCAAGGTATTATCTCAACCTAGCGCTCTGATACCACCTGTGATGACCCGCTTTTCATTCCATAGAAAGGCGTATCGTAGATTAGAAAGAAATAGGTAGAAAAGAAAATATATAGAAAGAAAGAAATAAACAATCTCAGAATCTCACAGCGGAATGAAATAAATATATCACATCACATAGATATTACACAATTGTCATTAATACCATACATCAGAGTCATTCAGTTTTACAAACATCATATTAGACAGTCGTGATTACCTGCCTATCTATTACAACCCAAAATGCAAACATAGATACTAATACAGCGGAATAGATATATATACGCCAAAGTCTTCTGCTCCAAGCCTTCCTTCAAAATACGTCAAGCCAACCTGAATCACTTGGCTACTCGTGAAAATTTGAGTACCCAAGGGTTTAAGAAAATAGAAAATAAACTCCGGATCAGACATGGGTCTAGCGTGAGTAAACGGTTTAAGTTGTTTAACTTGAAAATCATTTGAAAACAAGGGTATCTTGTAAGACTCTCCGCAAATAAATACGGACGAGTTTTCCCCTTATGATGACAAAAACATTTGATAGGAAATCCAGTTATATTGTAATAGTGTCTAGGGTTTTCAATATAAAATATGAAATATCTGGAATGCTTACATCTCACGTTCCAACATAGTTGGACACAATCAAAACCGTACGGGCAATATTGGAGATTGGATTCCTACAATGGCAGGGCTACTACGGTACCGTCCGTCATAGTACCTGGTCTAGATCAGCCGAGGATCTCCCATGATCCCCTACAACACAAGACCGGAGCTACCCCTTATTGGATAATCCAAATAAGACAACCCCACGGTTGTGGCCAACAACCGCCCACACTGCCGAAAAAGGGACATCTAGACAGGGGAAAACCTTATCCTACTTGGATGCTACCCACTTAGCCTTGCTGCACCTCCCCTATTTTAGCCATTCCAAGTTGATGAGGCTTGAGGCTACGATTACCTTTATAGCACACATTTCTTGGAATGCTCATCATCCTTCATTGACGATGGTCTGATAGCATTCGTCCATATAAGTTCGTTCCAGGTCCGAACGGAACCGTAGGCACTATCTCCATTACACTCGTTTTGGAATCACCCTCAGAGTTAACTAAAAATAGCCCTTGCATTCTGAATCTTCATTCCCGATCTTCACTTGAGATTTCACGACCTATCGCTTAATTTGGATCGATGTGGTTTTCGGATGACAATTTGATATCCGGTCCCGGTCTCATCGAAATCCAAGCGCCTTCTTTTAACGCCAAATTGTTTAAGTAAAACAATTTAATTAAACTTTAGAATGTCATATACACACAGAAATTCATCACGGATAAATAACTCACATTTATCACAGTTCAATTCAGTCATTTCATATCGCAGAATATCACAAATTACATACTAGAGACATTTAACAATCCAAAGCATTCAATATAATTTTATCATTTATAAGCTAGATAAACTGCTCATACCATTTCTAGTTAATTTGAAATAAATTAATTTGAATACTTATAAATTAATTACTTATAAATCCTGCTTAAATGTCATTAATTAATCACAAGCTATTTTATATTTTATTTAAATAAACTATTTGGAATTAATTAACATATAAAATAACTTAAGGCCTTTGATTATTTAAAAGTTTAAAACATTTATTCTTGCTTAACCTACTACTTAATTACACTACTTAATAAACATAGGGATTTATTAAATAATAGACATATAATATAATATAATTATTTTAATCTTAATTAATTAAAGTTAAAATAAATTATTTATATAATAAAATTATTCTAAACTTAATTAATTTAAGTTAAAAATATATTATTATATCACCTTTAACTAAACTAATATTTAAGTAAAACATTTATCATTTAAAGAAATTGGTTAGGAAATTTTTTAAAAACTTATTTTTGTTTTTACTTTTTAAAACCCTGCTAATAAACTAGTGAACTACCCAAGCCCAACCCGATCCTTTCCCTACGCAAACCTGAGTCCAACCCTTTCTTCCCCGTCTCTTTCTTATGCCAGATCCTTACCTTAACTACAAACCACAAAACCCAAACGACTGTACACCGTGCACGTGCACGAACGATCGAAGCCCCTACGATCAGTGTCACTACCACCAGTAAGTCGCCGACGACTCTACCGACCCCCTCGGCTACCCAATTCCCATCGATTTTGTTCGGATACAAAATCGAACACCTCTGCCATTTCTAGAAAAGGCCTCTGACCTACATCCACCTTGATCCACCGGCACAGACCACCAGAGACCTCGTCGTTGAGCCCAGACCTTCGCCACACATCCACGCTTCTTTTCCCCTACCTCCTATCTAACTCGATGCCATCGCGACGTCTCTCTGCCCTTGCAAACGTCGACGACATGGAAAAGGTTTAAACCCTAAATCGCCGTCGCTACGCCGCTACGATGGCCTACAAATCATGCCACCATTTTTCCTATGATACCCAACCAACCGCTACATCCGATAAAAGCTCTGATCCCCAAACATGACTAGATCACAAAGAATTACCCAAAACTTGGTTTTCCTTCATCTCGCAATCCCTCACAATTTAGTAGCCTAAACATCAAGAATTTACCACCAAAAATCCAAACTTTTAAAAACGAAACTGATTATATCAGAGAAACAAGAAATTTTGACAATCAATTTTTAGGATATGATTTAAATCTCACTGTAAATTTTATTTTTCCAGATAATTACTTTATAATTTCACTTGAAATTATTTTTAAAATAGAATTACATCATTACAAACAATTTACTTTTAGACATCATATCCTATAATTTCTTAGGTGAAGAGAAATGAATTTATTTTGAGTGAGTTGAGCCTGTTAAACCAAACAGAGGCATGCATGTATACACACAGGCATGCACATAGTAATTCATCTTATATTCCAACAAAAGTGCATTTTTACATCCATGCAGACAATAGTCAAGTCATTTCTATCATCAGTCATTACATGCACAGAGATATAAATATGATTTAGCTTTATAAATTAAGGTCTACTCACCTAAAATTTTGAATAGAGGAAAAGATTTGGAATTCTGGAAATTGATTTTGAAAACTGCTACAGATCTTGATCTTACTTTGAGTTAAGATGAACTTGAATTTGAATTGCTTTGAATATTTTCTTTGTTACAGATGAAAAACTGATAGAGTTTTGTTTAATTTCTTGTTTGTTAGTTTTCTTTTATTTTTTTCTAGTTGTAGTTTTAGTTTGCAAGATGAAGACAAAAAGGAGATATATATATATATATATATATATATGAGTGGATATAAATTATACAGCACCTTGTTCCTCCTTAAATCATTTTATCTATTTATTTTTTAAATGAAAAACAATTTCAAAGAGTAACTTGACACTTGTATTTGCATGACATTTCCTAGCTTACACATGTCTTTATGCATATTTATATTTTCTTTTTTTATGTTTTATATTTTTATTTTTACATTTTACTTTTACTTACCATGTTTACTTAATATAATAAAACCCTTTATTTATTCTTATTTTAAGCTTAAGCTATTTATACTTTAATTAATAACTATATATATGTGTACTAATGTTTAAAAATGTAGAGTTTTAAATCTAATTTATTTTTAAGATATTACTTCGAATTTCAAATCATAGTTTCATTTACAACCTACACATATATATATAAACAATAGTAATTAGATAACACATTTTATTTGTTTAAAAGATAAGTTTTGCAAATTTAAATGATTATATAATAAGATCATCAAATTAATATCTGCCAAAAATCATGGGTTGTAACATGCAGCTTCCCCCAGGTTATAGTAGTCCTACTCATGGGAAAATGTGTCGGTTACGCAAGTCATTGTATGGTTTACGTCAAGCTCCTCGGCAGTGGTTTGTTAAGTTATCTAGTGCTTTGTAGAAATTTGGTTTTACATAATCCTATGTTGATCATTCATTATTTAGTTATCAGCAGGATGAGGTTTCTCTACATGTACTAGTTTATGTGGATGATTAGATTATTGCAGATTCCTCATATGATGTGATCTTGAGGTTAAAGAAATACATGAGTGAGTGTTTTCATATGAAGGATCTTAGTGTGTTGAATATTTTCTTGGCATTAAAGTAGCCCGTGGTAAGGAGGGTTTGTTTCTTTCTCAACGGAAGTATGCTTTGGATAAATTGACAGAGACAGGTATGTTGGGTTGTAAACCTATTGATACACCAATGGAACAGAATTATCGGTTGGCTTATGCGGCGAATAATCCTTATGAGCATCCGGGGCAATTTAGGTGTTTGGTGGGGAGCTTGATGTATGTTTATGTTACTCAACCTGAGTTGAGTTATTCCATTCATACTCTTGCTCAGTTTTTGAGTAATCCTCGGGTCGCACATTGGGATGCTGCCATCCATGTCTTACGATATATTAAAAGTCAACCTTGTCAAGATATTTTGCTTCGTCCCAGTGATATGCAGTTGACAGCTAATTGTGATAGTGATTGGGCAGCTTGTCCTTTAACACGTTGTTCGGTGTCCGATTGTTTTGTGCTTCTTGGTCACTCTCCTGTTTTCTGGAAAACTAAGAAGCGATCGACTGTTTCTCGTTCATCTATGGAGGCGGAATATCATTCTATGGCTGTTGCGACTTGTGAACTTAATTGGATAAAACCATTGTTGCGTTCTCTTGGTGTGATTCATTCCAAGCCCATGCGGCTGTTTTGTGATAGTCAATTTGCTTTGGATATTGTGAAGAACCCAGTGTTTCATGAGCACGCCAATCACATTGAAGTTGATCGCCACTTTGTTCGTGATTAGTTGTAGGGCGGAAATATTAATGCTTCGTACGTACCTACTAGTCATCAGTTAGCTGATATTTTGACTAAGGCCTTTGGTCGTCAATAGTTTGGTTATTTATTACGCAATTTGAGCATTTTTGATTTACATGCTCCAACATGAGGGGGGTAATAGGATATATTTGATATGATGGGTTATATTGGGATATATTTGATATGATAGGTTGTATTAGGATATATTTGATATGGTGGGTTATAATAGGATATATTTCCTGAAATGACTGGTTGTATATTTTGGTTACATATTTTAGGAGATTGATAAGGATATATTTTCTAGAATGACTGATTGTATATTGGGTTACATATTCTAGGAGTTTGAATGGAAATGCTATGTTATCTTTCTCTAAAAATTTCCTGAACTTATCACCAAAACATAGTATTAGGAACTACCTTCATATATTGAGAATTGGAACCGACAAGGAAATCATCAACCTAAGTGCTCACCTATTTCCCTTCTTTGGAGGCGACATGCTAATAACCGTGGCATGAAGTCCAAATGCTTTATCAAACTTAACTACCATTAACGATTGAAGAGCTTTCAGAGCGTGAAATCGACTTCTTTGTGGAATCGTGTGAAATCAAGCGGGTTGCAAAATCGAGATTTCAGAGTGAGAAGGGTTTCGTGATTGAAGAGGCATTTATGAGTGAAGAGAAGATTCATAAGCGAAGAAGTCTCATGATTTTAGATTTTGAATTGAAGGTGAAAAGAGGGAGTGTCCGACGGCAAAGGAAAAAGGAGGTGGCAATGTAATATTGGACTACCAAATTTTCTTTTGGTTTAACGATGGCATGAACACAAGCTATCGTTTTAACCTAAATCATCATTAACTATTTAATCATAGCAAGTTGAGTTTCCATGCAATGCTTGCTTGCTATTAATAGAACATTTTCTTGTACTGATATGACATTATATAAAATATTGATACTATGTTTTTATTAAGTTATATATAGTATATAGTATATGATATTAGACAAGTGTTGACTTAGAAGATTGTACAGTATCAAGAACAGATTCTAGTGGCTGATATACATATTCAAGAATTAGAGATTGAGGACTCTTGATTGTTGAAGATTCAAGATATCTAGATTTTATAGAGTCATACACTATTTTATTAAATCCTCAGGAACACTTCTCTGATCTCTCTTTATTTTTAAAGAAGGTTTTAAAATCTATTTTATGATTTTAAAGGATTTTCAATTTCGAAAATGATTTCGAAGAATCTCTTTTTCAAAATGAGTTTCCAAACTGGCTTTCAAATGATTCCTAACTTTTTTTAATTATTTATTTACAAGATTATTTTAAGTAATTACGTTTTTTAATATTTTATATCTTAATATACTTTCAATCCATTATATTTTGACATAGTTTTAGTTTTATGCTTATAAATGTTTATAGTATTTATAATATATTCTGACATTTATTAATACTTTGATTTTAAATATTCACTTGTGCTTCATATATATTATTACCAAAAGAAATTCATATTTAAATACTTTATACAATAAAAAATTTCAAAATAATTTTATAAAGTTTTCTTAAACTTTATTATGATTAAAATGTGTATAAACTATGCTTAAACAATTTTTCAAAGTATCAACATATTTTACAAAACCTAACATTTTCAAAACAATTTATATGTAGTGGTTTTTCAAAATTACAAATGATATGTTGACATATCCCCATTATGTATGTCTATATATAGGCCGAGAATTTCAAAATTCAAATTTAAATAGAAGTGTCTTTCTGCCGTATCTCTTCAAGAATGGATATGACTATCATTTCTCAACAAATTGGTGTTTTGCGAACGAATTTTTGTTAACTACTTTCTTTATTTTCTCTCCTCTTTCACTCTCTTGATTTTTAAAAGAAATGCTACTCAAAATCTTTTCAAATTCAACCAAAATCAAATTCAAACTCTACTGGTTTGATTCTCTGCTATGTACTCTCTGATCTCTCTCCTCTCTCTCACTCAAACCAAAATCAAAGTGCTATTCAAGATGTTATAGGATCATTTGTAATGAAGATCAAGAAATTGATTTTGTAAACCCTATCAAATCATACTCTTATACTCTTGTGTGTGCTTGGTGTCCTCGATATCCAAGTAGGTGTGCTTATTTTCGGACTAAATCAAGTGGAAATACTTGGTGTCCCATTTGAATCCAAGTGGGTGTGCTAGTGTCCTATCCGAATCCAGTAAGTGTATGCTGTTACCCGCCTTTTCGAAAGGCAACATACATGCGGATTTAACCCAATCGACTGCACAGGACATATCATAGTCGATGAACAAATAATGCGACATACTTACAATATAGATTTTGGAGAAAATGGTATATTTGGAGTGCTTCGATTCACTTTCATGTTTACTTCGGGTTTCCTAAAGGGTTGCTTTAGGTTAAAGAAGTGTTCACTTCAGGTTTTTGAGAAACAAGCTACTTCGAGTCATCAAACACCATACTTCGAGTCGGTGATAGGTTTGCTTCGAGTTTGAGCAAGGGATCGGTTGATGCCCTTATGATTTACACAATTTTGTACCCATTCGCCCGCACACATCAATTTGTATCCATCCATCATCACTCCTCTGTTCGTATCCATCAAGTAGCAGTGACATGTTCTCGTATCGATCATTCACTTGATCGATACTAAGAGCATAACCAAGCATCGATACGAATAGAAGGTTTTGGCATAAATACCAAATGAGGCAACGATCGATACGAAGGGCTTAAAAACCGATGGATACAAAGAAGGAAAAGTCAAGACAAAAGAAGCGGCCAACGAGCATGAAAAATGGATCTACACGTGATTGTCACTCCACATCATCGATCCAAGAACGATCGATGCGAAGATGATCGATGTAAAACGTTCGACATAAAACCACCAGCATACTTGAAAACCAATCTTTGATCGATCATACTCAATAACCTTAAGTCCAAATGCTACCAAATTTTCATAGGAGCTTTCTTATCGTCTAAAGAACCACCACAATCGATCGCACCTTCATGTGACCATTCCTTGATGTATACGAAGTATACGTGGATCGATCAGGGATTGATCCTAAACAATCTCTGATCGATCTGGTGGGCCCACCAATGTGTGAGGAGTATTCTGAGTTCAAAGGCAGATATTTTAGATCTACACCTGTAAATAGCCCTCCTTTGACAATAGAAAAGGGACTTCTTGGCTCTTCAACGCTGTTACTCTCCTGGAACTCCATTGTAACTTAAATACTATCAATTTTATTGCTGAAAACCAGTTAAGAATCATCAATAAACAGCAAACTCTTCAAAGTGGACATAGGATACAATGCCGAACCACTATAAATCTCGTCATTTTTACTGCTTTCTTCTTAATTTTTGAGTGTTCTTCACATTTATACCCCCTACATATTGTCTATTTATGATCTGTGAATGTGAGTTGATGCTTTCATTTGCAATTGGCTGTTTGTGACCCATTTCATCTTGCTGCTTTCACTGAGAAAGCTTGCACTCAGGAATTCTATACCTAGGATTTTGGATCTGAAGGCTTAGGATCTTGGATCCGGACAACAATGGTTAGAAGTCAAAAAGGAGACAAAGGACGAAGAGGAGCCATCATGAAGGAAGTCAAGAGGCTTCCTGTGGAGCTAGTCAGACCTCGGTCTTCATCACTAGAGATGAGATGATATGATGATGGAGGCTATGCAGGAAGGGATGCTAAAAAGGCAGGAGGAAATGATGCAGAACTTACTCCTACATGTTGGACAAGCTGGAGTGAAAAATCATGGGAATGGAGCAGTAAGAGCATAGGGAATCCAGAGTCGGAGTCAACGGGACGGAGCGATCAGGATTCAAGATAGAGCGGGACCATCAGGAGCGGCCCCTGAGCTAAGGGGGTAACCCCCAGGTCATGTTGGCACAATTCCAGGCAGGATACCAGGCAATACTATGCAATTTGGCATCGATGGAAGAAAGAATGCTCATCTAGGAAAGCAGATTTTGAGATTCCCTCGAGAACTTGGAGGGCAGATTAGAGGCAATAGACAAGACCCACTTGATGACAGTGACATATTAGTAGAAATGGTCAGGCAAGCCATGAGAGGAGGATTAGTTAATAGAGATCTGGAAGATGCGAACGGGAGCCCCATCGCTCTCACATTTAGGCAGGCTAGGAACCCACCTGAATTCAGGATACCAACGCTAAAGATGTATGATGGGAGGACAGATCCTGTTGTTCATCTGAAAAGATATATCAAGACACAAGGGTGTAGGTTCCCTACCGGAGGCCAATCAGGAGGGATCCAACCAATAATGAAAGTAAATCAGACAAGTATTACATATTCCCTGAGCAAAGCGGACATAGTACGAACGATTGTAGGCACTTGAGGGACGAGGTCGAAGGACATATCCAGAATGACTTGCTGTTATAGTATATGAAAAGGCGAGCAGCGACGGTGGACAGGAGCGACCACCAACCGCATCAAATGAGAACGGCTCAGGATCAAGGCACCAACTTATCATCAAGTGATCAAAATAACGAGGAATAAGAAGTAAACTCCATACTTAAACAGTCAAGTCACTTACACATGTGCGGGATCATAAACGGTTCTCGGGCATGCTCTGAGATGACTACAAACCGCTACGGTGTGGATTCTTGCTCGTTGATGTTTTTATTTTGTTTTTGTTTTCTCTTTTTTGCATTTGGATTTGGTTTAGTTGAACGTTTTTATTGTAAGGCTCATTTGAATGCAATTCTGATGTTTATAATTCCAAAATACGACCACAAAAGGTCAAAATTCGCCACGAATTACACCTGATCGTGAATGGACATAATTCGCCCTTAACGGTACCTGACCTCAAACAGTTACAACTCACCTCAAACGGAATCCGTCCATAAAAGGTCATAATTCGCCATGAATGTCACCTGACTACGAACGATCATAATTCACCACGAACGGTATTCTAACTCGAACGGTCACAATTCGTCTTGAACGGCATCTGACCATGAACGGTCATGATTCGCCATGAATGGCACCCGACCGTGAATGGTCATAATTCGTCACGAACGGCACCCGACCACGAATAGTCAAAATTTGCCTCGAACGACATCCAACCTCAAACGGTCACATATCGCCTTAAACGGCATACGAACTCGAATGGTCATTATTCACAGCCAGGTAAGATTATAGATCTCTTCATAGGTCATCGACAGGATACAAACATCAAGCTTATGGCATTATGAAACAAACCTTCCTATCGCAAGGCATGTTTTAGGGGGCAAAGTGTTAACCCGCCTTTTGGCAAGGCAACATACAGGAGGAGTTAACCCAATCGACTGCATAGGACATAGCATAGTCGATGAACAAACAACATGAGATACTTAGAGTATAGATTTTGGAGAAAATGGGATGCATGGAGTCTGCTTTGAGTCGCCTTCATGTTTACTTCAGTTTTCTTGAAGGTTGCTTTGGGTTAAAGAAGTGTTTGCTTCGGGTCTTTGAGGAACAAGCTATTTCGAGTCATCAAACACCATACTTCGAGTCGGTGATGAGTTTGCTTCGAGTCTGAGCAAGGATCAATTGATGCCTTTATGATTTACACAGTTTCATATCCATCGGTCTGCACACATCAATTCATATCCATTCATTATCACCCCTCTACTCGTATCCATCAAGTAGCAGTGACATGTTCTTGTATCGATCGTTTACTTGATCGATACGAAAAGCATAGCCTAGCATCGATACGAATAGAAGTTTTTCGCATCAATACCAAATAAGGCAATGACTGACAAGAAGGGCTTAGAAACCGATGGATACAAAGAAGGAAAAGTTAAGACAAAAGAAGCGGTCAACGAGCATGAAAAATGGATCTACACGTGATTGTCACTCTATGATCACTATCGAAGAACGATCGATGTGAAGATGATCGGTGTAAAATGATCGATATGAAACCACCAGCATACTTGAAAACCAATCTTTGATAGATCACAACTCAAGAACCTTATGTCTAAATGCTACCAAATTTTCACAGGAGCATTTTTATCGTCTAGAGATCCACCACAATCGATCGCACCTTCATGTGACCATTCCTTGATCGATATGAAGTATACATGGATCGATCAGCGATCGATCCTAAACAACCCCTGATAGATCTGGTGGGCCCACCCATGTGCGAGAAGGAGTATTCCGAGTTCAAAGGCAGATATTTCAGATCTACACCAATAAATATCCCTCTAGTGCCAACGAAAAGGGACTTCATGGCTCTTCTACGTTGTTACTCTTTCGAAACTCCATTGCAACTTAAATACTATCAATTGTACTATTGAAAACCAGTTAAGAATCATCAATAAATAGCAAGCTCTTCAAAGTGGACATAGGCTACAATGCCAAACCACTATAAATCTCATCTTTTTTTACTGCTTTCTTCTTAATTTTTGAGTGTTCATCATATTTATACCCCTACATATTGTATATCTGTGACGTACCACATTTTGGAAGGTTTAAATCGACAATAATCACACATGTCCGACTTAAACAATCTGAAACATAGATAATCAATGGACTTTATAAAGAAAAATAAGAAAAGGAAATGAATTAAAAACAAAATTTCACAGCGGAACGATAAAATATAATAATAAAATAAACAGTTCATGAAGATGTTTATACAATACATTTGATTATAATCTATGTAGCATTTATCAGAGTTATAAATACATCAGAAATAATAAAAATTCATGCAGTAGACAACATGATGCAGGACTAATAGTAATAATACACCAAGTCTTCATCTTCGTCCTCTAGAATAGATACCCAATAAGCTGAAAAACTCAAGGTTGACCCGAGCGTAATGAAAGACAAAACACTCGAGTCAGGACTAAAATATCCTTATGTAAGTCAAATCGATATCGCATATAACATGAGTGTAATGGCGTCGGAGATGTTTACGGGATTTCACATCTCCTATCTAGTGTATAACATGCATGCAATAACTCAAGAGATGGTATGGGATTTTCCATCTCTTAAGGATCCGTCGAAATATTTATATGTAGTAGAATACGTTATATATATAATGTCTAGTCAGTAAAATAAATGTTTTTCTTAGCATTAAGGTTATACATTAAGCCCCCTTAACGCATTTTTTAAGCATTTTCGTACATTCGCATATAAAAAACCAATTAAAAGGTCAGTGGATAGGGATGCGCCGTGATACGACAACACTAAACCAAAATCGTGTGGGTCTCATTTAGGGATAAAGGTATGACAAGGCACGTGAGGAAATGCCCAAGGTAGGATACTACCAGTTTACCCTTCTCGGCTGGTGTTAACGCATCATAGCCATGATCGCCCACCGCGTCCAACACTCCCACAATCCGATGGGGGCACACCAATCAATCACAATGTAAATGATGGTAATTCGAAGAAGTGCGTCCACTTGGGATAGCTAACCCACTTGGCCGATACGTCTCCTGTTTTAGTCATTTCAAATTGGCATAAGTGCCAAGCTAATCCATCATCGTTCTCTTTCTTCAAATCCAGCAAACGATGCCAAATTCAACCACTTCATTCTGGATCATCACTCCATGTACACAGTTGTCAAAGTGGTTCCGGAATCAATGGAGAGTAGCCCATATCTGGCTCAGATCTTTTTGACAACCAAACGTCGTTTTACACACCGGTTGGTACTTTTACATTTCAAAATATTTCAAACTTGATATCAAATTATCATATTCGCTTCAAAATCAAATCCATTTTGAAATCATCGTACTTACTCAATATATACCATTTCACTTCAAGAATCATGTTCGTTTTAATATCTCGATTTTAGTTCAAAGATTGTTTCGAATTTCAGTTTAGGTTATAACTTCATTTTAACCCAATTGGTATTTAAATCTGTGATTTAAAATAAATATTCCACCCTTTTGACCAGTTTGAATTTTTTTAAAATAGTTTGAATATTTTTTAAATAATTAAAATAGTTTAAATAGTTACAACGGTTAAATGGTTTAAATAGTTAAAATACTTTAATATAAAATAGTTTAAGTAATGAAATGGTTTATATAACAAAATAATTTGTATATTTAAGAAGATAGCTTTTAAATAGTTTTATATTAAATAATTTATTTGAAAATAGTTTCAAAGTCAAACCGGTCCAATTCCAACCTTCCAATTCAAATCAATCAAAAATTCCCATTCAATTGATTTAATTTCGATTCAAATCAATTTCGACTTCGATTTCATATTAATTCAATTCCACTTTCAAATTTAATTAATTCAATTCCATTCCTAACTAATCAATTTCGAGCTCGATTTTCAAATATTTAGTCAAAACATTTAAATCCAATTATCCTTCAATATTCAGTTTAAAATCCAAATTTCAAATATAATACAGTTCCGAGCTCAATTTCGAAATACCATTTTTATATCACTTTTACTTAGTAATATTCAAGTTCGGATAAAAGTTCAGTCTTTTAAAAACAAATTGATTTCCATAAATTCAAATTATATTTAGATTATAACTTCAATATCTCAACTTCTATTATTTAAACAATTTTAATTACCAAATTTAAATTTCAACATTCAGAGCTCAAGTTCAAAATAATTTAATTTCTATAAATTAGATTTTTATTTCTTTTAAATCAAAACCATTTAAATAATTTCAAATCAAAAGTTTTAAAATCATTCAATTTAACCAATCCGGTGTCCGTATATAATATCTATCCTATAACCAAGTGATCAGTTATTTCAATTTAATTTCAAGGATGGATATATATCATTTCAATTCAAATCACTATGTCATAGGTATATATCATTTCAACCTATTTCTTAATTTATTCAAAATAATTCAATTTATAGTTTATACACTGTAAATAATATACATGGTGATAATAGGATATATCAGAATAAACAAACATCCAAATCATTTAAAATATCAATCAATAGCATCCATCGTAATCAATCATCCAAACAAACAATATAATTCACAACAGTTTCCTAGTTATTAATATTGGGTAATTTAGTGACAATTCAATTTCAATCTCAAATTTAACTGTCAATTTTAATACATTTTTTTGGCAGTCAATTCAATTGACAATTTAGACAACAATTAAATTATCAAACAATCAATAAATTTACATCACTTTATAATTTCAAATTTAACTAGCATAACAATGTTCTAGTACGTATGAGCGTTATAAAACACTCACCATAATTTTTCAATTTTAAATCAAATCGAACAACGTTCGATTTAGCCTAAAATTTTAGCTAGCTCCAATCATCTCCAAATCATTTCTAAAATGTAGTGCTCGTCGCCACGAGCCCATCGCCGCTTGTTTCGTCCCAATGGGACCTCATATGAGTGGGATATACATTTTATAAAATATTGAATTTAAAAAAACAAATAATATTACTAAAATTTTAAATTAGATTTAATTACCAAGCCCACAACCACAACCCAGCCCAAAACACAATCCATCCCCTTTTATCTTTTTCCCCAAATGCTATACCCCCTGTACACGAGAATACCCAAAACACGCATGCAAACCTAGCAGTGATACAGCCTTCCACAATCCGAAAGGAAAATTCGACAACGCCGACAGCCTCCACCCGTCGTTCTCCATTCGCCTACACCCTAAAACCAAAGCCCAGATCCACAAATAAGAACACGACCTGGTACTTCTGCCTACTACAGTACATGGTCACGATCACTTCCAAATAACCGAGCCTCACAAAAACTAGGGCCTAGGTGCGGTTTTACTTGACAATTTCGAACATGAAGCCAAAATCATCAATCGAGCCCTCAAATTAGCCAAAACACGAACCTTAGTTCGAGCACTCGCTCGAGACCACTGTCGAATCGAACTGCACACCCCCAAAAAAAATCAGATTGAAGCTCTTGGCAAATCACGATTTTACAAACTAGTTTTAGATTTTTTATGAAGTAGATTTAGAGAATTTATTATTTTAAAGTTTTCATCTTCATTTTTTTTCTTGCTTCTAACTGTTATGTTCTATGCAGTGTTTTCATGACCCAACCCTGCCGCGGTCCAACCCCGAATAACCCTGAACCATGGACCACCACGGACCAGAACTCAATCGGATCTCATTTATCGGTGAACCTTGGTTGGTCCTTTAAACCAACGGTTCAACCGTCAATTTTACCTGGTTGAACCACGGTTCTTTTGTTTTTTCTTACATTCTCATCGTGTAATTCTCTTTTATTTTCATTGCTTTGAAAAAAATAAGTAAATATATAAAAATCATTATCGTTCCAAATTTTAAACCACTAACTTCATCATTTTGTTCTTCACTGCTGCAAACTAATCTAATACCACTGTAAGACTCATCAAGTTTATATATCTTAAAGGCTGGCCGTCTACAGCTTGTGTACATAACATTATTATTTTAATATTTTTGTGTATAGTTTGCAGATAAATGTGCAAATTTTTCAAAAAAAAATCACGGTTCCGACGGTTCGACCGATTGGACCATCAAAACCTTAAACCTTCAATCATCACAGTTCAAGGCACGACACGGTCATGAAAACTATGGTGCTATGTTTAAAAGAGGTTGGGATGTGATTTAAAAAAGGGACGGGTAGGTCACTAGGGTAGCTGACGTGAAAAGAAAGTGACAGATTTGAAGGGTTGACCAAAAAAATATTAATTTTCAAAATGTCTCAATTTACGTAACTCTAAATCTAGAATCCCTATCGAGGCATGCCGCTAGGCGTTCATAATGTTATATCCCTATTCTGAATGCAGTGGAAAATGTTTCAAGTCCTAATTCGACCGTATGGAGAAGATTGCTTTTTGGATCCAATTTTAATATTAAATTTTTGATATTAAATTCAACGAGTTTCTGTACTGTACGACCAAATGATAACTCCAAACACTATGAAATTTTAAATCTGATAATTGTACACTATTACGAATTCAATGGAACCGGTTTCGTCGAAATCCGAGATTGTGTCCCGGATTGCTCTTTTAAAGTCTCGATTATAATATAAAATTTCCAATTTCAAATTCTTCAATTTTAATTCCAATTTTAAATATTAATAATCTTCACTATTGTTTAAATAAAATTTACATCAGCTTTTGATATTATTTTTAGTCATATTTAATTCATAATTCAATTATTCAAATAGTTTTCAATAATAATTTAAACAATATAATTATTCAATATTCAAAAAAATTCAATATTAGATATTAAATGAGTTTTAGTTATCAACAATTACTTTATTTACATGTAATAAATTCAATAATTATTGTTTAATCCATCTATTGATTGTAAACACATTTAATACATAGCATTACCTTTCATTACTTATTATTACTTAAATCTTCGAAATTAGTTTATTTCAAAATTTTATTCAAGTCCATATCCAATAAATTACATTCAAAATCATTATATCCTTTTATTTTTAAACATATTTATTTAATAATTACATTAAATTTAATAATTTAAAAATGGCTAAAAATACGGATCGTTACACTATCTGTGATCTATGATTGTGATTTGGTGCTTTCATCTGCAGTTGGTTGTTTGTGACCCATTTTGGCACAAGCATTTTGATGCTTTCACTGAGAAAACTAGCATTCAGGAATTCTATAGCTAGGATTTTGGATCTAAAGGCTTAGAAGCTTGGATCTGGACAATAATGGCTAAGCAGTCAATAAGGAGACAAAGGACGGAGAAAGCCATCATGAAGGATGTCAGGAGGCTTCCTCTAGAGTTAATCAGACCTCGGTCTTCATCACCAAAGACGAGATGGATATGATGATGGAGGCTATGCAGGAAGGGATGCTGAAAAGACAGGAGGAAATGATACAGAACTTACTCCGACAAGTTAGACAAGCTAGAGTACAAAATCAAGGGAATGAAGCATCAAGAGCACAGGGAGTCCAGAGTCGGAATCAAGGGAACGGAGCTGCCAGGATTCAGGATAGAGCAGGACCATCAGGAGCAGCCCCTGAGCTAGGGAGCACCCACGGGTCATGTTGGCACAATTCCAGGAAGGATACCAGGCAATACTATGCAATTTGGCATCGATGGAGGAGAGAATGCTCGTTCAGAAGAGCAGATTTCACGATTCCCTCGAGAACTCAGGGGCAGATCAAAGGCAACAGAAAAGGACACCCCCTTGATGATAGTGACATATTAGCAGAATTGGTCAGGCAAACCATGAGGTGAGGATTAGTGAACAAAGATCTAGAAGATGTGAATAGGATCCCTTACGCTCTCATAATTAAGCAAGCTAGGAATCCACCTGAATTCAAGCAACCAACACTGGGGATGTATGATGGAAGGACAGATCCTGCTGTTCATTTGACAAGATATATCAAGACCAAGGAGGCAGGTTCCCCACCGGAGGCCAATCAAGAGGATTCCAACCAATAATGAAAGGAAATAAGACAAGTAGTGCCTGTTCCACGAGCTAAGAGGATGTAGTACGAAAGATTGTAGGCAGTTGAGGGACAAGGTCGAAGGACATAATCGGAACGGCATGCTGTCACAGTATGTGAAAAGGCGAGCAATGACGGTGGCACAGGAGCGACCACCAACCGCATCAAATGAGAATGGCTTCGGACAACAACTCATCATCAACTGATCGGAATAATGAGGAATAAGAAGTAAACTCCACACTTAAATAGTTAAGTCACTTACACATGTACGAGATGAAGAACGATCCTCAAGCATGCTCTGAGATGACTATAAACCGCAACGGTGTGGATGCTTGCTCTATGATGTTTCCGTTTTGTTTTTTTTTTCTTTTTTTTGCATTTGGATTGGTTTGGTTGAACATTTTTATTTTAAAACCCACTTGAATGTAATTTAGATGTCTATAATTCCAAAATACGACCATGAACTGTCACAATTCGCCACAAACAGCACCTGATCGCCAATGGTCATAATTTTCCACGAACGGTACCCAACCTCGAACGGTCACAATTTGCCTCAAACGGCATCCGACCATGAGCGGTCGTAATTCGCCACGAATGGCACCCAAGAAGGAATGGTCATAATTCGCCATAAAGGGCACCCGACCACGAACGATCATAATTCGCTACAAACGGCACCCGACCGTGAACGGTCATAATTCGTCTCAAACGGAATCTGACCTCGAACAGTCACATATCGCCTTGAACGGCATACGATCTCGAACGATCGTTATTCACAATCAGGTAAGATTATCGATCTCTTCACAGGTCATCGACATGATACGAGCATCAAGCTTATGGCACTACAAAAACACACCTTCCTATCGCAAGGCATTTTCTAGGGGGGCATAGTGTTAACCCTCCTTTTAGCAAGGCAACATACATGCAATTTAACCCAATTGACTGCACAAGAGATAACATAGTTGACGAACAAACAACGCAACATACTTAGATTATAGATTTAGGAGAACATGGGATGCTTCGAGCCTGCTTCGAGTCGCCTTCATGTTTACTTCGGGTTTCCTGAAGGGTTGCTTCGGGCTAAAGAAGTGTTCAATTTGGGTCTTTTAGCAATAAGCTACTTCGAGTCATCAAACACCATACTTCGAGTCGCTGATAGGTTTGCTTTGGGTCCGAGAAAGAGATCGATCGATGCCCTCATGATTTACACCAATTCGTATCCATCGGCCCGCACGCATCAATTCGTATCCATCCATCATCACCCCTCTTTTTATATCCATAAAGCGGCAGGGACATGTTCTTGTATCGATCATTCACTTGATCGATACGAAGAGCATAGCCAAGCATCGATAGGAATAGAAAGTTTTGGCATCGATACGAAATGAGGCAACGATCGATACGAAGGGCTTGGAAACCGATGGATAAAAAGAAGGCAAAGTCAAGACAAAAGAAGTGGTCAACGAGCAAGAAAAATGGATCTAAATGTGATTGTCACTTCACGTAGTCGATCCAAGAACGATCGATACGAAGATGATCGATATAAAACGATCGATATGAAACTGCTATCATACTTGAAAACCAATTTTTAATTGATCATAACTCAAGAACCTTAAGTCCAAATGCTACCAAATTTTCACAAGAGCTTTCTTATAGTCTAGAGAACCACCACAATCGAGCGCACCTTCATGTGGCCATTCCTTGATCGATACGGAGTATACATGGATCGATCAGGGATTGATCCCAAACAACCCCTAATCAATCTGGTTGGCCCACCCACATGTGAGAAGAAGTATTCCGAGTTCAAAGGCAGATATTTTAGATCTACACCTATAAATAGCCTTTCTCTGCCAATAGAAAAGTGACTTCTTGGCTCTCTACGCAGTTACTCTGTCGGAACTCCATTGTAACTTAAATACTATCAATTGTGCTGTAGAAAACCAGTTGAGAATCATCAATAAATGGCAAGCTCTTCAAAGTGGATGTAGATTACAATGCCAAACCACTATAAATCTCGTCTTTTTTACTGATTTTGTATTAATTTTTGAGTATTCTTCGTATTTATACCCCCTAAATATTGTCTATCTGTGATCTGTGATCTGTGATTGTGAGTTGGTGCTTTCATCTTCAATTCGGTGTTTGTGATCCATTTTGGCGCAAACTTACCCAGAGCTCAAAAAACCTGAAAGGTGTGTCTCATAGCCTTGAAATCGAGATTGTATTGACTTTGATATTTGAAAATAAATATATATAAGAATTGTATAGGATTGGATGTTGGGTAACTCCACACCGGTATAATCTGGCGTGATCTCTCCAACTCTTTATTTTTTTTACTTTTACTATATTTTTATTTGTCTGCATTTGCATTTGCGATTGCTAATTCTATGTTGTTTAATTATAATCTTAAGAGAATTTAAAAAATTCACAAAAATCATTAAACACTATTCACCTACCTCCAGTGTTAAATTAGCCTTAAGAACCTTCTTCTGCAAACTAACATTTAGAATAATAGCATTGGTTTTCAAAGTATTCATAATTTTGATTTTTGAAAAGTTTAAATGGATAACAACACTACTAGTTCACTTGTTAATAGCACCTTTGTCAAAGGACAATATACTGCCAGACCCACTTTTCAATAGTAGTTGTTACACCTATTGGTCATGTAGAATGAAAATTTACTCACAGTCACTAGTCTAGATATTTGGAATGTCACATAGAATGAGTACGCTGAGCCGCAGACTAACTTTTCATAGTGTACTGCTGACCAAAAGGCACTTGTACAATGTAATTCTAAATCTTTGAATACCTTGTTTTATTTGTTAGCTAAGAACGAATTCAGTAGAGTGTCTATTTGTAAGTCTGCATATAAAATATGGAGAACACTGCAAGTTACACATGAGGGCAGTAGTAAAGTCAAACTGACAAAAATTTCTACGTTAACAAATCAGGTTCAATTATTTAAACTGAATCTAAACAAGTATATTTTCTGTATGGATAGCAGATTTTATGATATAGTACATTCACTAGTTACATTGGGTGAGTTAGAGAAATCCCCAATTCAATTACTCTCAAATGGGACCAAAAGACTATTGCAATTGAAGAGGCTATTGACATTTGCACTCTAAAATTCAAGATTTAAATTGCAATTTAACGTCATTTAAAGCGAAAATGCAGGGCATGAGAGAATGCAAGGAAATAGAGAAGAAATCCATTGCTTTCAGTACCACAATAGGTGATCTGGATTCAAACAACAATGATGATGAAGAAATTGCCTTTATGATCCAAAAATTTCTAAAAGATTGTATGATGAATAATCTAAGGAGAAATGGTAACAAAAATCTGGGAAGTGGAAGTGGAATTAGAAATGT
Source organism: Allium cepa (assembly GCA_030765085.1). NCBI lineage: Eukaryota > Viridiplantae > Streptophyta > Magnoliopsida > Asparagales > Amaryllidaceae > Allium > Allium cepa. Next base: position 298,564,639 of record CM060946.1, read on the forward strand.
TAGATGTTTTAACTGCAAAGAATTTGGCAATATGCAGAGAGATTGTCCAGAAATGGAAAAACTGAAAAGTCAGCAAAAACTAATTCATCCAAAAAAGGAGAAGGGCTTATACTACAACACTAGACAATTCAGATACTTCCTTAAGTGAAAATGAACCGGACATGGAAAATGCTAATATGTATTTCATTGCAACAATCAATTCTCAAAAAGTTTGAAGAAATGAAGCCAAAATATATGTACGTTTAAAATTTAAATTTTTGAATGGAATTTTTGATTGCTTTTGATTGTTAGGAATAATCTATAGTTAATAGTATTGGATGAATCTTGTGTGTGTATAGATTTTAAATATTTTATAAAATTTATTTTTATAATATAATATATTAAATAAAAACAATATAAAATATATGTATATTTTAAAGTAAAATTATTTACTAAATACATAGGTAAGTAATAATTAAAGGATCGTTATATATGCATATACAAACGAATAGGAATAATTTATTCAGCCCATAATTTTGAAAATCATGGGCTATCATAATTTGAAATTTCATTTCAAATTCAAAATTTGAAATTCCCTCCATCTTTTCACCAACTCCAATATCCTAAAAAAGTGCTTCTTGACCAGAGAACATGTCTATTGTTTTTTTATTTAATTATTCTATCTCCATCCGTTATTTCACTTTCATTTTCAAAATTCAAAAGTTCATTATCTCTCTTATCTCTTCACACAATTCATCAATGACATCCTCAAGCAATACTCCTAAATCGGTAAGGCTTTCAAAGATAACTAAGAGCTATCTTTCCTATGATAAGGATGGAATGGAAACCTATATGGAATATGTTTCTTCCAAAAAAGTCTCTTCTAGAAGATTCGCCAAATTTGATGATTTTTTACTTATGATCTTTGTGGTCTCCGTGTTCCAAATAGAATCTTTGGTTTGATTGATGCCTTCCAAAATTATTTTGTATGTTTTCCAAATTTAGTAAAAATGTTTTATGCATATTTAAAAGGAAATTTTACAAAGGGAATGAAGGTGAAGTTTGGAGTAGAGTCAAAGGCACTAAAATTATTTTAAATTGTGAAATTTTAGGTAACATTCTCAGATGCAGATCTAGTGGAATGGACCATTTGATTTTTATAATTGATATTAAAAATCGTGAAGTTGTTCATGATATTTTTGAAAGTGATGATGATTTTGAGCTCAAAAACAAAAAAATTCATCCAAGGCAAGAGTTTTGAGTCTTCTTTTGCAACAAAGCATAACTCCGAGGAAGAGAAACTATAATAAACCGACTCAAAATGTTTCCAAATCATTTTTGAAATTTATAGTCATTACAACATTAATTGGTCACAAGTTATTTTGGATGAATTTGTCCCTAAGAATACCTCTGCGTATGAGAAAACACTCTTTCTTGGTATGTTTCTTACTAGAATATTTGCATATTTCGGTGTCAACCTAAGAGGAGAGGAAACCATTCCTCAAAAACTTTTCAACAGGGCCAACATCTCTCTTATGCAAATTTCACCAATATTTAAGCCTTATGAAACACTTGCTGAAAAGGAAGAAAGATTGGCTTGGGAAGAGAAGCGTGAAATAAGAGAAGAAGAGGACGAGGAAGGAGAAAAAATTGAAGTAGTGGTGGAGGAAGAACAAAAAGAAGAGGAAGATACTTCTTTGGAAAGTATCGAAATGCCAACTCATCCATCCAACAAAGAACTTCCCAAAAATCAAGAGAAAATTATTAATAACCAGAAGAAGCTTGATAGATCATTTTCTAAGAAATTCACTTCTCTTTCCAACAAAGTAATAGTACTTTGGAAAGATCATTCGCAAGATTAGTGGAAAAACTTCATCTTCATCTACCTTTTCCTAGTTGTGTTTCCTTTGATCTTCTAACTTTTAGTTTGGATTATCTTACTTTAATCCATATATCTTTATGTTTGTCTTTGAAATTCCATATATCTATCCATGATCATCAATGAAATCATCTTCCTTGCTGTTATATGTTGTTAGTAGTCTCTGAAAATCCATATATGTACAATAATTTAGGCTAATTGCAAAAATACAGCAAGATTGTTATTTTTGCAATAAAAGGGTACACATCTCGACATATGTATAACCTATATGTCAACATCTAACGGGCGAAAACCAAAAAAAATTAATTTCAATATAAAACAAACTACTGACCACCTATTCATTTCAAACGATTTCTCACCCCTGTATAAACCCATTCACCCTAGAAAAACACCGTTTACAATCTCTTACTTCTCCCTTCTCATTTATAAACTTAACTTTTCAAAGATAGCTTCTTCACACTAAAAATTGTGTGAAAGTCTTGAACATACCCTTCACTTGTTCAAGAATATTCTTACTTTATCCTTAAAAATCAAAGACACTTAGAATTGAGTCAAATGCAGATAATAAAAGAATAAGAAAAGCATTTTGACATGATTCGATGGGATTGTGCCATCAATAAAGACAATGAAGATTGGGATGCCATCAAAGTAGATCCAATTTTCGGTTCCGACGGTTAGGTAGACAAATATATAAAATATCCAAACATAGATTAAGGAAGAGTTTATAACTCAGGAAAGTTATAACATATTTTATAAACATGTTGTCATCATCAATAAAGGGGAGATTGTTAGTATCTTAGGCATTGGTTTTGATGACAACAACCATACGACATTATACACAATATACATACTAATGTTTTTATCTAATTATATATATTACATAGTGCGAGATATTAGACAGGTGTTGATTTAGAAGACTATACAGTATCAAGAGCAGATTCAAGAGGCTGATATAGAGATTCAAGAATTAGAGATTAAAGGCTCGTAAATTTTGAAGATTCAAGATATCCAAATAAGTTATAGGGTCATAGATTATTTTGTCAAAATCCTTGTAGCACTTCTTTGATCACTCTTAATTTTTCAAAGGTTTTTAAATCAATTTTCTGATTCTAAATGATTTTCAATTTCAAAAATGTTTTAAAAAATCTATATTTTCAAAATAATTTTTCAAAATTGCCTTCAAACGATTCCTAACCTTTTTATTATTTATTTACAAGATTATTATATTTTGAGTTTCTAAAGTATTTTATATTTCAATGTACTTTTAATCTATTATATTTCGGTATAATTTTAGTTTTATGCATTATAAATGTTTATAGTATTTAAAAGTATATTTGGACATTTATTAATACTTTGATTTTGAATATATATTCACTTATACTTTATGTATATTGTCTTCAAAAGAAATTCATATTCAAATACTTTATATATTAAATATATCAAAACAATTTTTATTTAGTTTTTTTTCTAAACTACAAAGGAATGTCGACATATCCCCATCATGTATGTCGACATACAAGCTAGAAATTTCAAAATTCAAATTTGAATGGAAGTGCCTTTTCGTCATATTTCTTCACGAATGGACATGACTGTTGTTTCTCTATAAAAAGGGTTTTTCCAAACGAATTTTTTAATTACTTTCTTATATTTTCTCTCCTCTTTCACTCTTTTGATTTCTAAAATAAATTCTACTCAAATTCCTTCCAAATTCAACCATAATCAAATTTAAACTCAATGGTTTGATTCTCTAGTATCAACTCTCTGATTTCTCCCATCTCTCTCGCTCAAACCAAGACTAAAGTGTTATTCAAGAGGTTATAGGATCATTTGTATGCAATATTAAGAAACTGATTTGGTAAACTCTATAAAATCATACTCTTGTACTCTTGGATGTGCTTTATGTCCTTGAAATCCATATTGGTGCTATGTGTCCCATCTAAATCAAGTGGGTGTCCTGGTGTCCCGTCCAAATCCGATGAGTATAACTAGAGCTCGGAAAATCTGGAGGGTGTGTCTAATAGCCTTGAAATCGAGATTGTATTGACTTTGATAGTTGAAAAGAAATCCATATAAGAAATTATAAGGACTGGATGTAGGACAACCTAGAACCGATAAGAAAATTCCTTGTATGATCTCTCCAACTCTTGATTTTTTTACTTTCACTGCGTTTATATTTGTCTATGTTTGCATCTGTAATTGTTAATTCTATGTTGTATAATTGTGATCTTAAAAGAATTTTAAAATATTCAAAAAAAATTAGTAAACACTATTCTACCCCCTCTAGTGCTAAATTATCCTTAAGATCCATCTTCCCCAAACTAACGCTTGAGACTGTGTATAGACTATCATAAGCTAAATAAGAGGACGTGTAACAACCAGTAGCTTAATGGGCCGGATTTTTGACAAAATTGGAACTCTAGTCCATTGGGGTACAGAAAGTTGGTTTTGGTAACCTGTAATAAGTATAAGTGTATTAGAGACTGATTGACCAAATTTAGTGCGGAAAATAAAATATAATAGGAAAAATTACCGACTGAGGCCACTGTCTTGGAATCAATGGTATTCCTTGGATATTTAGTTGCCTTGAAAGTACTAAGCATAACTAAGAAGACTTCTCCATCAATCGTTTTGTCTTGCTCTATAACCTGTTCCTAGAAACCTATCATGTAGGTCGTAATGAGGAGGGGGTCAAAACAACGTTATGATGATCGGAAATTTTCATACTTTATCCGTAACATAATTTACACCATTTGGTTTCCATTTAAATGTTATGTTTGTAATTTATGGCTAACCTGTTTATTTTAATGTGTGTGCATATGATATATCTACCCTAACCTTTCCTAAGGTATGCTACAGATATATATATGCCTATGTACATATATACATTCTAATCATTCTCTATCCAAAATGTAACGATCGAAATTTGACCACTTTAAAATATAATATTTAAAGTGATTTTAAATGTAAAATAAGTAAGGTTATATGATTCAAACAAAATTAGATAGGATGTGGAAAGAGAAGTATACACAAAAATAGTAACATTTGCTAATATCAACAAAAGTGACAAAATGTTGATTTTAGAAAAGTAAGTTTCAATGATTAAATAAATTATTTTAATTAATTTATGAGTGTTAATATTTTTAAATAGAATTATACAAATTTATTTTTAAATTTGGTTTACATAAATAAATAGTTTAACTAAAACGTCAAAATGTGACTGTAAAACATTTTGTCGAAAAACGACGTTTTGTCGATTAAAAGTTCTCGCAACGTCGTCACACCTTCATTTTTATATAGAAACATATATTCAAATAGTGTAAGTATTAATTAATTCACTAAACATGTTTACTTTTACTAAATAAGTTTAGAAAACTTTTAGAAGTCATTAAGAAAAGTAAGTAAGAATTAACAAAAATAAGTAAGAAAAGTCAAAAGTAAACATCAAATCAATGTCAAATCAAAGCCAACATAATTATGATATTCTTTACTTAATCTTTAAGTGACTAAGACATAAAATAAGGATGTGAAAGATAATGTTAAGTATTGAAAAAGTGGAGATTACTTTAGGTTGAAGTAAGATTATTTTGGTAATTTGGTAAGAGGTTATATTGGTAAATTTACCACTTCTTTCTTTTTCTATAAATATCCACCACCTTCTCTCATTTCATTCGCATTTTATTCTTCTTCTTTTCTCAAGCTTCTTCATATTCTTCCTCTTCTCTATAATGGCTTTAAAGCCATAGAAAAAAATTAAAAAGAAATAATGTCAAAATATTTATAAAATATTCAAAAGAATTCAATGTTTATTCTCTTCAAATCAAACTTATATTTTCTCCATATTTTACCACTTTTATCTCGGCCATAAACTATTCAAAACTGGACCAAATTGCAAAATTCTTTTTTTAAAATTTAGTATTTTTCCAGTGGCTATAACTTTCAAGTTGATCACTTTGTCTAGTTCTTAGCATAAATAGGTCAAAATTCCACTTCTTTCAAGTGCATTTTCTGGCCCAATTTTTAAGTTAGAGAATATACCATTTTGTTTTAATCATAACTTGATCATAACCGATCCAAATTTAGAAATTCATTTTTTTTTCAAATCGTATGAAATTTAAGTGGCTACAACTTTTATGTTGATCACTTTTTACAGTTTTGAGGTTTGCTATATCTGAATCTCAATTCTTTGAAGTGCATTTTCGGGCTTCATTTTTGTCAATCCGACACCTATTCTTCATTCTATCATATCTCTCTCAAAACAACTTGGATTCAAATGATTCTTTTATTCAAATTCAATAGAAAATAATTTGCAACAACTTTTCAGTTAATAAGTTTTTCAAATTTTGTGAGTAAGAGAGTCAAAAATAAGAGAGAATATGACCTATTTTTCGGATCTAAATCTTGGGAATTCAATTTCAAAGCTCTACCGCTTCTTCTCTATATTTTCGGCCAACCTCCATCTCAAGCCTTGGCCAAGCTATTGGATGGGAGAGGGTGTTGTTTGCTAGTGTTTAATGGAGTAGGAATTAATTAGTGAAGTGTTGGTTGATTAGAATGTTGGTAGGAAGTTAATCGCTTTGGTTTATGGTGAGAAATTCTCATTGCTTTTGAATTTATATTTTGATTATGTTATAAATCATATTTACACCCTTATGACATATGAATGTTTATACCAAATTGATTGTTAATATGGATGATTTGATAGTTAGTAAATTAAGTGAATTGTGATAATATATCTCGTTATGATATTAATAGTGAATGTTAGATTTGAAATCAAATGTATGTGATTGGTTGAATGGATGTTATTTTAGTGATAAATATGAATATTGGATATGTTCATTTTGATTAAGTAATCCCTTTATCTAAAAAGACCATATTTTAGTAATATGAGATACTGTGGAAAAATAAGTCTCTTTTCATTTAGAAGTGAAATTAAAGTTAAAATGAAAGAGAATCTGAAATTTAAAGTGAAACGGATTTGAAAAGGATAGTTAATTAGAAATTGAAATTGAGATGAATAGTGAAATTGAAATTGAAATCGATTTTAAAAAAGTGAAGCTTAGTTTGAGATTGAATTGATGTTTAAATTGAAATTACATTTGAAATCTAAGTTTTAAATGTGTTTATTTTGAGATTAGAATTGAAATCAAATTGAAATTGAATTTTAAAATTTAATATTAAAATAACAGGAATAAAATAATGTTATAATGTGGTAATAGCGAAATATATTTTAAATATTTTAAAAATTGAAAATATTGATTTAAAATGATTTGTAATGATTTTATAAGTGTTGAAATCCAATTTGAATAGATTATTTCAAATATTGAAAAATAAGTTAAAACTAGACGCGTCGTGCAACGGTAGTTCGCGACTTCGCGCCGAAAAGTTCAAATGAGTGTATAGAGTGGAATACAGCTTGGGGTTCTTCAATAAGAAAATTCCGAACTATTATATCCATATCTTTTAAATGAAGAAGGAAAATCAATGTTTCGTTGAGTTGATTTTGAAATAAGTCCAAATCAATTTTCTAGAAAAATCGCGCTAGTGCAGTTTAGTGACCATAACAGGAAATTTGTTGAAACGAATGTTCTTAATTATGGAAAAATATGGAATAAATTTGATAAATCTATTTAAATGATTTAAAAGACATTTGGATCGAAAAATATGAATTTTCAAATATTTAAAACTTTTTTTAATTCAAATAAGCTTATTTAGCACTTTCCGCAGCACTCTTCTGCTGCAAATTCTATAACTTTTGGAAGTGAGTTTATATGTAATAATGATTTTTTCAGAATCAATTGTGAATGTTTTAAAAGGGATAATTAAGCATTTTTGAAGATAATTTGAAATATTTGGAAGCAATTCCAAAATAAAGTTGAAAAATCTGAGTATGCGGAAACGACTAGTACATTTGTCTTGCCTGTGAGATCTGGGAAGATAAAACAAGGTGTTTAACTAAGGTTAGGGGTGGAGCAACCAGTGCCCTGAACTTACCTGGCCTATGTTTTTTTTTGTGGGCGAGGGGTGGAACAGATCGAAAGGAATGCCCGGATACTCCTAAATAAAAAGATTCTGTTAAGTTTTCCAAAATAAAAGAAGATTGGTATTATCCAAAAGTTAAGCAATCTCCAAAATTGAATGATTTTTACGATCCTATTTACTTCAAAATGTTTGTTAAGATTGATTTAGGGTTTATCGTCAACGATGTCTTAAATAATCTTGACCCGTCTAAAAGTTAAAGAATTTGATCAAGAATTAAGTAAGGAAATTTGAGATATTTTCCAAAGAAAAAGAATGAATTTCATAGAAATTATCCTAAGTCAAAAGAAAGAGATTTCGAAATCATCCGAAAAGAATTAAAGTGAAAAGAAATTTAATAAATCCTTTATACTCATATTCACTTTCTATTGACATTGGATTTCGAAGGAACCGGGGTCGGATTTGGGTAAATCCCATCCAAAAACCACTTCGAACCAATGTATACGTTCGAACGTGAAGACATGTTGAAGACGATGATTATTGAAGACCGTGGATCTTCATAGCGTGAGGACTGCTTGTTGATTTGCTCGGGGTCACACCGATTATAGAGTTATATATAGCAGTGGTCTCCTTGTGATGGAGATTTTTCGGATTGCAAGGGCTTCTCGCCTAATAATGGCCGAGGAAAGTGCCTTCGGTTTGTCCTGTTCGTGGATAACTTGTATGGACGTTTGTCTGACATTGCATTTCTAACGATTACAAACGTACATCAGTGATGGCGGAGAAGACAACTTCTCTTAGCTTAACACCCTCCTTGAGACATACGAGCTCAAGGGTTGTATTTTTATGGAATGGAATTAGTAGTTAAACGGAAATGGAAAATTGGCATTTAGAGATGTGATATGTGCTTCGTGAAAAGGTAATCGTAGCCTCAAGCCTCATCAAACCGGAAATGACTGAAACAGGATTAGATGCAGCAAGGCTAAGTGGGTCATTCCCAAGTAGGGTATGATCATCCCCTTCTAGATATATTTCTTCCCGCTATGACGTTCGGGATGTATGTTAATGTGGTGTATGGAAAACGAGCGCTCGGTTAAAGGTCGGTAACGACCGGGGGATGACATATTCGGTAGTATCTAGTTGCAGAGGTAGGCCGGTCATGTGTTGGTAGAGGGGCTTTGTAATGGTTCCTCGGGACATCCATCTAGTGGTGTACCCATTCGTAAGGTAGATCCTGCGTCTGGTCATTTGTATGGAACTCCATTCTCCAATAAGAACCTACGGTTTTGTTTGTATTGGCGTAATGAATAGCCTCGAAATGTTATATGGGTAACCATTTCGGATAAGATTAATAAGTTTATTTGCAAATGTTTTCAAAGAGATGTCATTAAGAATAATATCAAACATTTTGATATAAAAATGATTTAGTTATCATAAGGTAAAAACCTGTCCGTGTTTATTTGTAGGCGTGGTCTTATGAAATACTCTTTATTTTCAAAGGATTTATAGGCTGATATATGACACTGTCATCTATTATTGAGTTTTTCTCACGCTGGTTTATCAAGCCTGATCCGGGTATTTTCTGCACTCGAGTCAGATCCGAGTAGTTTTAGGACAGCCGAAGACGGCTGGAGTTTCCAAAGGAGAGTTGGAGATGTTCATCGACGTATGGACATATTCTATTATCCGTTGTACATAGTGAATTTTGTTTGACGTTTGCCAGCATTTGTAAGGGCAAGTTTTATAACTGTCCAAGTTGAATTTAGGTTAGACTCTGATATATGTATTTAAAAAGTTTTCTGCTGTAAAAGTATATCTATTCAATATTATATGTTATTCCATTCGAGTAAGATTATGTTTTGTCTACTTTTCTTTATCTCCCTTAAAGATCCGTCTTTTCGAGCAATTTGAGTTGGACATGTATGGTTTATTGTTGATTCAAAGGGTATGGGAAAATGGGCCTTTACATTTTGGTATCAGAGCTTTTGGTTGAGCGAACACCGAAACCTGATAGGGGTAAGTCTCATCAGAGATACGATAAGTAATATCCTAGAGTGAGTAAGTCATTAGAGATAGGGATAGTAACACCCTAGAATGAGTTATGAGAGTATTATATATATAAGAGCGTATTTGTTAAGTTTATAAAAATGATTTTGTTTTAAAGAAATTGGTAAATGAAATAATTTTACCTTGGGTTTATATTATAAATATTAAAGGGGATTATTATCTTTTGGGTTAGAAATTAAGGATTAATTGTAATTTAGCTTAGCTAAAATATGAATATCTTGTGATTAGAATTGCACAATTTGACTATAAGATATTCCATATAGAATCAATTAGTTGAAACCTAGAATTTAGAACTTTAATCATATACCCTTAAATATGTAGTATTAAGAAATAATAATGATTAAGTGATTATCATAATGGATGGATTTAAAAGCTAAGTACAAATATCTTGTGAAGTAAAATTCAAGATTTGATTATAAGATTTTTGATGATAATATTGAAGTTAGAAGTGTAATTAAAGAAAGTAAAAAGGAAATGTATACTTAGAAAAAAATTCTTATCCATAAGATAGGAAAAAGGGTAAACCTAAATTGGGACTTCTTTTTTAAATATAATATAAAAGTATAACTTATAAAGGAAATAAGGTAATTTGAAATTTAGACACTTTGATTAGGTTAAAAATTAAAGTGAAATTTAGGAATAAGAGATATAAGAAATATCATTCTAATATAAAAATTTGAATTAGTGATACATTTAGGGCAACAATTGTAATTCAGAATGAAGTAAGAATTGAAGTGGATATTTTTGAATAAAATGGTTAATAGGTTGATTGTTGGATGAAAAATTTAAATAACAAATACCAGATGAATTAAGTTTCATAATTTGACTATAAGGTATTTGATGGATTTAAGATTTAGAAATTTGATTTAGAGAATGGATAGGTAAATAAGTTAAGTAGTTAATCATAGAATCAGTGAGAAAAAGGTGTACACTTAGTAAAGTTGCCTTATTAATATATGGATTGGATAAATAATATTAGGTAAATGAAAACCTTGGATAAAGAAAACTAAGGGTTAAGTTTTATAACTTATTAATTTGAGATAATAGTAGAGTTCCATATTAGTTAAACACCTTAGTTGAAGTAATAACAATTTGAAGTTTGGGGATATGTATATATACTCTTAAGAAGTAAAGGTATATTATACAATTTTAAGTTATATCTGTATGCTTAAGTAATAATGTATTTAGAAGAAAGTAAATGGTTGTGAAATAAACTTGGATTAATAGAAATTTTAAAAAAATGTATTAGGTAAAGATGAATGGGGATAAGTTCATAAGTTAGACGTTCATCATTTTAGCACATAAAATTTGATCTAAGATTTGAGTACAGAACTTTAAGTTGTTTACACCAATCCGAAAAATGATTTATCACTCGATTATTGACGGCGACCATTGATGGGAGTTTATGATTATGTACACAAGTTTTCTATCATAGTTGAGAGCTATGCAAGGAAAGAAAAGATTTATGATCAAGAGGTCTGATCAAAGTCCGCACTAGAAAATCGAGGGATCGGTACTAGTTCAAAAGAAAAGTTGTGCATTCGAATAATAGATCGAATCAAATATCACATATAGTATGATGTGTTGGGTCTGTCTACTTAGTGGTTGGATAGTTATCTCAATAGTAGGCACTAAGATATAGTGGTTGGACCGATGTTTTGGTATGTATATATATAGACCATAGATATAGCACATGCTTAGGATAGGGAATGAGTTATGTGGTGGTGTTCGTTTATCTTGATACAGTATCAGTGTGGTTGTTTTGGATGTATAGTCTTGTTTGGTTGTTGTATATTCTATCTTAAGTGTGTAGTGTGTACTAGGATGGGTACGATAGAAGTTCGACTTGATGTATGTGTATATAATCATAAGTACGTGATAGGTGCTCAGGTTAGTATGGGGAATCTCTATATGTATGTTTGATATCATTTGTTTTTAATGTTTTTATGATATCGACCTTCTTCTTTTCTATCATTAGTAGAAATAAGTCAAATTATTTGAGGATATGAGTATGAGATAGATTCTTTTATCGAACTTTCATTTCGAGGACGAAATGCTTTTAAGTAGAAGAGAATGTAACGACCCAGAATTTTCCCACTTTAAAATATAATATTTAAAGTGATTTTAAATGTAAAATAAGTAAAGTTATATGGTTCAAACAAAATTATATAGGATTTGGAAAGAGAAGTATATACAAAAATAGTAACATTTGCCTATATCAACAAAAGTGACAAAATGCTGATTTTAAACAAGTAAGTTTCAATGATTAAATAAATTATTTTAATTAATTTATGAGTGTTAATATTTTTAAATAGAATTATACAAATTTATTTTTAAATTTGGTTTACATAAATAAATAGTTTAACTAAAACGTCAAAATGTGACCGTAAAACATTTTGTCGAAAAATGACGTTTTGTCGATTAAAAGTTTTCGCAGCGTCGTCGCGCCTTTATTTTTATATAGGAACATATATTAAAATAGTGTAAGTATTAATTAATTCACTAAACGTGTTTACTTTTACTAAATAAGATTAGAAAACTTCTAGAAGTCATTAAGAAAAATAACTAAGAATTAACAAAAATAAGTAAGAAAAGTCAAAAGTAAACATCAAATCAATATCAAATCAAAGACAACATAATTATGATATTCTTTACTTAATCTTTAAGTGACTAAGACATAAAGTAAGGATGTTAAAAATGATGTTAAGTATTGAAAAAGTGGAGATACTTTAGGTTGAAGTAAGAATATTTTGGTAATTTGGTAAGAGGTTATTTTGGTAAATTTACCACTTCTTTCTTTTTCTATAATATCCACCTCCTTCTCTCATTTCATTCACATTTTATTATTCTTCTTTTCTCAAGCTTCTGCATCTTCTTCCTCTTCTCTATAATGGCTTCCAATTCATAGAAAAAATTTAAAAAGAAATAATGTCAAAATATTTATAAATATTCAAAAGAATTCAATGTTTATTCTCTTCAAATCAAACTTATATTTTCTCCATATTTTACCTCTTTTCTTTCGGCCATAAATTATTTAAAACTATAACAAAATGCAAAATTATTATTTTTAAATTATGTATTTTTCCAGTGGCTATTACTTTCATGTTTACCACTTTGTCCATTTCATAGCATAAATAGGTCAAAATTCCACTTCTTTCAGGTGCATTTTCTGGCCCAGTTTTTAAGCCAGAGAATAGACCATTTTGTTTTAATCATAACTTGATCACAACCGATCCAAATTTAGAAATTATTTTTTTAAAACCATATGAAATTTATGTGGATAAAACTTTTGTGTTGATCACTTTTTCCAGTTTTGAGGTTTTCTACACCTGAAACTCAATTCTTTGAAGTGTATTTTCGGGCTTTATTTTTGTCAATCCGACACCTATTCTTCATTCTGTCATATCTCCCTCAAAACTACTTGGATTCAAATGATTCTCTTTTTCAAATTTAATAGAAATTTGCAACAACTTTTCAGTTAATAAGTTTTTCAAATTTTGTGAGTAAGAGAGTCAAAAACAAGAGAGAAGATGGCCTATTTTTCGGATCTAATTCTTGGGAATTCAAGTTCAAAGCTCTACCGCTTCTTCTCTATATTTTCGACCAACCTCCATCTTAAGCCTCGGCCAAGCTATTGGATGGGAGAGGGTGTTGTTTGCTAGTGTTTAATGGAGTAGGAATTAATCAGTGAAGTGTTAGTTGATTAGAATGTTGGTAGGAAGTTAATCGCTTTGGTTTATGGTGAGAAATTCTCATTGCTTTTGAATTTATATTTTGATTATGTTATAAATCATATCCACACCCTTATGACATATGAATGTTTATACCAAATTAACTGTTATTAAGTATGATTCGATAGTTAGTAAATTAAGCGAATTGTGATAATATATCCCGTTGTGATACTAATAGTGAATGTTAGATTTAAAATCATATGCATGTGATTGGTTGAATGGATGTTATGCTAGTGATAAATATGAATATTGGATATGTTCATTTTGATTAAGTAATCCCTTTATCTAAAAAGATCATATTTTAGTAATATGATATATTGTGGAAAAATAAGTCTCTTTTCATTTAGAAGTGAAATTAAAGTTAAAATGAAAGAGAATTTGAAATTTAACGTGAAACGGATTTTAAAAAGATAGTTAATTAGAAATTGAAATTGAGATGAATAGTGAAATTGAAATTGAAATCGATTTTAAAAAAGTGAAGTTTAGTTTGAGATTGAGTTGATGTTTAAATTGAAATTAGATTTGAAATCTAAGTTTTAAATGTGTTTAATTTGAGATTAAAATTGAAATCGAATTGAAATTGGAATTTAAAATTTAATATTAAAATAACAGGAATAAAATAATGTTATAATGTGGTGATAGTGAAAATATATTTTAAATACTTTAAAAAGTGAAAATAGTGATTTAAAATGATTTTTAATGATTTTATAAGTGTTGAAATCCAATTTGAATAGATTATTTCAAATATTGACAAATAAGTTAAAACTAGACGTGTCGCGCAACGGTAGTTCGCGATTTCACACCAAAAAGTTAAAATGAGTATATAGAGTGGAATACAGCTTGGGGTTCTTCAATAAGAAAATTCCGAACTATTATATCCATATCTTTTAAATGAAGAAGGAAAATCAATGTTTCGTTGAGTTGATTTTGAAATAAGTCCAAATCAATTTTCTAGAAAAATCGCTCTAGTGTAGTTTAGTGACCATAATAGGAAATTTGTTTAAACGGATATTCTTAATTATGGAAAAATATGGAATAAATTTGATAAATCTATTTAAATGATTTAAAAGACATTTGGATCGAAAAATATGAATTTTCAAATATTTAAAACTTGTTTAGTTCAAATAAGCTTATTTAGCACTTTTCGCAGCACTTTTCTGCTGCAAATTCTATAACTTTTGGAAGTGAGTTTATATGTAACAATGATTTTTTCAGATTCAATTGTGAATACTTTAAAAGGATAATTAAGCATTTTGAAAGATAATTTGGAATATTTGTAAGCAATTCCAAAATAAAGTTGAAAAATCTGAGTATGCGGAAAGGACTAGTAAATTTGTCCCGCCTGTGAGATCTGGAAAGATAAAACAAGGTGTTTAACTAAGGTTAGGGATGGAGCAACCAGTGCCCTGAACTTACCCGGCCTATGTTTTTTTCGTAGGCGAGGGGTGGAACGGATCGAAAGGAAAGCCTGGATACTCTTAAATAAAAAGATTCTGTTAAGTTTTCCAAAATAAAAGAAGATTGGTATTATCCAAAAGTTAAGCAATCTCCAAAACTGAATGATTTCTACGATCCTATTTACTTTAAAATGTTTGTTAAGATTGATTTAGGGTTTATCGAAAACGATGTCTTAAATAACATTGTTCTTGATCCGCTAAAAGTTAAAGAATTTGATCAAGAATTAAGTAAGGAAATTTGAGATATTTTCCAAAGAAAAAGAATGAATTTCTTAGAAATTATCCTAAGTCAAAAGAAAGAGATTTCGAAATCATCCGAAAAGAATTAAAGTGAAAAGAGACTTAATAAATCCTGTATACTCATATTCACTTTCTATCGACATTGGATTTCGAAGGAACCGGGGACGAATTTGGTAAATTCCATCTGAAAACCACTTCAAACCAATGTATACGTTCGAACGTGAAGATATGTTAAAGATGATGATTATTGAAGACCGTGGATCTTCATAGCATGATGACTGCTTGTTGATTTGCTCGGGATCGCACCCATTATAGAGTTATATATAGCATTGGTCTCCTCGTGATGGAGATTTTTCGGATTGCAAGGGCTTCTCGCCTAATAATGGCCGAGGAAAGTGCCTTCGGTTTGTCCTGTTCCTGGATAACTTGTATGGACGTTTGTCTGACATTGCATTTCTAACGATTACGTATATTGGTTTTTACAAACCTACATTAGTGGTGGCGGAGAAGACAACTTCTCTTAGCTTAACACCCTCCTTGAGACATACGAGCTCAAGGGTTGTATTTTTATGGAAGGGAATTAGTAGTTAAACGGAAATGGAAAATTGGCATTCAAAGATGTGATATGTGCTTTGTGAAAAGGTAATCGTAGCCTCAAGCCTCATCAAACCGAAAATGACCGAAACATGATTAGATGCAGCAAGGCTAAGTGGGTCATTCCCAAGTAGGGTATGATCATCCCCTTCTAGATATATTTCTTCCCGCTATGACGTTCGGGATGTATATTAATATGGTGTATGGAAAACGAGCGCTCGGTTAAAGGTCGGTAACGACCGGGGGATGACATATTCAGTACTATCTAGTTACAGAGATAAGCTGGTCTTGTGTTGGTAGAGGATCTTTGTAATGGTTCCTCGGGACATCCATCTAGAGGTGTACCCATTCGGAAGGTAGATCCTGCGCCTGGTCATTTGTATGGAAATCCATTCTCCAATAATAACTTACGGTTTTGTTTGTATTGGCGTAATGAATTGCCTCGAAATGGTATATGGGTAACCATTTCGAATAAGATTAATAAGTTGATTTGCAAATGTTTTCAAAGAGATGTCATTAAGAATAATATCAAATGTTTTGATATAAAAGTTATTTAGTTATCATAAGATAAAAACCCATCCATGTTTATGTGTGGGTGTGGTCTTATGAAATACTCTTTATTTTCAAAGGATTTATAAAAAGGATGATATATGACACTGTCATCTATTATTGAGTTTTTCTCACGCTGGTTTATCAAGCCGGATCCGGGTATTTTCAATACGCGGGACAGGTCCGAGTAGTTTCAAGATAGTCGAAGACGGATGGAGTTTCTAAAGGAGAGCTGGAGATATTCATCGACGTATGGACATATTCTATTATCCGCTCTACTTAGTGAATTTTATTTGATGTTTGTCAGCATTTGTAAGGGCAAGTTTTATAACTGTCCAAGCTGAATTTAGGTTAGACTCTGATATATGTATTTAAAAAGTTTTCCGCTGTAAAAAAAATATTTGTTCAATATTATATGTTATTCCATTCGAGTGAGATTCTGTTCTGTCTACTTTTCTTTATCTCCCTTAAAGATCCATCTTTTCGTGCAATTTGAGTTGGACATGTATGGTTTATTGCCGATTCAAAGGGTATGGGAAAACGGGCCTTTACATTTGTATCAGAGCTTTTGGTTGAGCGAACACCGAAGCTTGATAAAGTCAAGTTGTAATGATCCTGACTCGACCTTCGAAAATTGGCACCAAATACAACACCCGTATTTAAATGCCGCAGATCCAAACGTCGAATCTGGTTCGCTGGAGCTTATAACACAATTAAGTAAAACAACACAGCGGAAGAAAAAAATGAATATCATATACAACTCCAATGAATACATTATCCAATACACAACAATGATCAATGATACAAGAAATATCAGAGACAAATGCTACAACGGAAAACAAAATGAACTAGCAGCGGAACCAAAACTCCAAACAGCAACTGCAACTCAAATCCAATGCTCCAAAGCCAACTCCAAAATCCCAAGCTCGAACCCCCATCTCATTTCACCCAGATGAGCAAGTCTCGTCCATGAATTCAAAGATTTCAATATCCAGAGTCTCCAAAGAAAACCAAAGAGAAAGCTGAAAGCTATCAAATCGATATCTATTATCTGAAAAACACAACTCTAGACTGCCCGTGTGGAAAATTGTAGGCACCTAGAGTTTAGGAAGGGAACAATAAACTCTAGGTCAGTCATGGGACTGGTATGAGCAAACAAAAACAGTTTTATCTTTAAAACAAACAAAAGAAATTTTAAGTGGAAAACCGCAATGCTTTTAAGAAAATGAAACTACCATAAGGCCTCTCACCACACACACCATGCAAACGCACACTTGGAGGAGATTTCTCCTTATGATAGTCAAAAATGCATGATATGCGAAAACCATTTGATATTATTATTATAAATGCACAGTGTAGAAAAACATTTCGAAAGTATAATATTAATCTTAGCCAGCATAGACATTCCGAACTATGCCTACTATAGCTACCATCCAAACAGTGGGGCGCCCCCATAAATATATTTTAAATACTTTAAAAAGTGAAAATATTGATTTAAAATTATTTTTAATGATTTTATAAGTGTTGAAATCCAATTTGAATAGATTATTTCAAATATTGACAAATAAGTTAAAACTAGACGCGTCGCGCAACGGTAGTTCGCGATTTCACACCGAAAAGTTAAAATGAGTATATAGAGTGGAATACAGCTTGGGGTTCTTCAATAAGAAAATTTCGAACTATTATATCCATATCTTTTAAATTAAGAAGGAAAATCAATGTTTCGTTGAGTTGATTTTGAAATAAGTCCAAATCAATTTTCTATAAAAATCGCGCTAGTGCAGTTTAGTGACCATAATAGGAAATTTGTTTAAACGGATATTCTTAATTATGGAAAAATATGGAATAAATTTGATAAATCTATTTAAATGATTTAAAAGACATTTGGATCGAAAAATATGAATTTTCAAATATTTAAAACTTGTTTAATTCAAATAAGCTTACTTAGCACTTTCCGCAGCACTTTTCTGCTGCAAATTCTATAACTTTTGGAAGTGAGTTTATATGTAATAATGATTTTTCCAGAATCAATTGTGAATGCTTTAAAAAGGATAATTAAGCATTTTGAAAGATAATTTGGATTATTTATAAGCAATTCCAAAAAAAGTTGAAAAATCTGAGTATGCGGAAACGACTAGTACATTTGTCCCGCCTGTGAGATCTAGGAAGATAAAACAAGGTATTTAACTAAAGTTAGGGATGGAGCAACAAGTGCGATGAACTTACCTGGCCTATGTTTTCTTTTCTTAGGCAAGGGGTGGAACAGATCGAAAGGAAAGGCCGGATGCTCCTAAATAAAAAGATTCTGTTAAGTTTTCCAAAATAAAAGAAGATTGGTATTATCCAAAAGTTAAGAAATCTCCAAAATTGAATGATTTTTACGATCCTATTTACTTCAAAATGTTTGTTAAGATTGATTTAGGGTTTATCATCAACGATGTCTTAAATAACATTGTTCTTGACCCGTCTAAAAGTTAAAGAATTTGATCAAGAATTAAGTAAGGAATTTGAGATATTTTCCAAAGAAAAAGAATGAATTTCATAGAAATTAACCTAAGTCAAAAGAAAGAGATTTTGAAATCATTCGAAAAGAATTAAAGTGAAAAGAAACTTAATAAATCCTGTATACTCATATTCACTTTCTATTGACATTGTATTTCGAAGGAACCGGGGTCGGATTTGGGTAAATCCCATCCTAAAACCACTTCGAACCAATGTATACGTTCGAACGTGAAGACATGTTGAAGACGATGATTATTGAAGACCGTGGATCTTCATAGTGTGAGGACTGCTTGTTGATTTGCTCGGGGTCGCACCAATTATAGAGTTATATATAGCAGTGGTCTCCTCGTGATGGAGATTTTTCGGATTGCAAGGGCTTCTCGCCTAATAATGGCCGAGGAAAGTACCTTCGGTTTGTCCTGTTCCTGGACAACTTGTATGGACATTTGTCTGACATTGCGTTTCTAACGATTACGTGCATTGGTTTTTACAAACGTACATCAATGGTGGCGGAGAAGACAACTTCTCTTAGCTTAACAGCCTACTGGAGACATATGAGCTCAAGGGTTGTATTTTGTGGAAGGCAATTAGTAGTTAAACGGAAATGGCAATGTGGCATTCAAAGATGTGATATGTGCTTTGTCAAAAGGCAATCGTAGCCTCAAGCCTCTTCAAACCGGAAATGACCGAAACAGGATTAGATGCAGCAAGGCTAAATGGGTCATTCCCAAGTAGGGTATGATCATCCCCTTTTAGATATATTTCTTCCAGCTATGACGTTCGGGATGTATATTAATGTGGTGTATGGAAAATGAGCACTCGGTTAAAGGTCGGTAACGACCGAGGGATGACATATTCGTCATTATCTAGTTACAGAGGTAGGCCGGTCTTGTGTTGGTAGAGGAGCTTTGTGATGGTTCCTCGGGACATCCATTTAGAGGTGTATCCATTCGGAAGGTAGATCCTACGCCTGGTCATTTATATGGAAATCCATTCTCCAATAAGAACCTACAGTTTTTTTTTGTATTGGCGTAATGAATAGCCTCGAAACGCTATATGGGTACCATTTCGGATAAGATTAATAAGTTTATTTGCAAATGTTTTCAAAGAGATGTCATTAAGAATAATATCAAACGTTTTGATATAAAAGTTATTTAGTTATCATAAGGTAAAAACCCGTCCGTGTTTATGTGTGGGTGTGGTCTTATGAAATACTCTTTACTTACAAAGGATTTAAAAAAGGCTGATATATGACACTGTCATCTACTATTGTGTTTTTCTCACGCTGGTTTATCAAGCCTCCGGGTATTTTCAATACTCGGTCAGATCCGAGTAGTTTCAGGATAGTCAAAGACGGCTGGAGTTTCCAGAGGAGAGCTGGATATATTCATCGACGTATGGACATATTCTATTATCCGCTGTACTTGGTGAATTTTGTTTGATGTTTGTCAGCATTTGTAAGGGCAGGTTTTATAACTGTCCATGCTGAATTTAGGATAGACTCTGATATATGTATTTAAAAAAAATTCCGCTGTGAAAAAAATATTTGTTCAATATTATATGTTATTCCATTCGAGTGAGATTCTGTTCTGTCTACTTTTCTTTATCTCCCTTAAAGATCCATCTTTTCGTGCAATTTGAGTTGGACATGTGTGGTTTATAGTCGATTCAAAGGGTACGGGAAAACGGACCTTTACACAAAACCCCGGCCACTTAATACTTCTTAACTATGAAGCGGACCTTACGCATCGTTATTGCTAGTCTATCGATCCTAGCTACAAAGGTCGACGAATTCTATATATAGCCTTACTATACAATTTAATTTATTTTCGATATTACTATCACCATTCAAGGCTCGTCTAAGGGTTAACTAGCCCACCTCCACTAAAAAAATTTATTAACTATCTCTATCATGAGGTCCATGCATATCTTATAAGAATTATACACTAGTAGGAAGCGAAATTCATCATGGCATAACTTGTCTTTACTACCATCCATTTGGGATCTCTAGGCATCCAAGCCTATATACTAGACCACTACAAATATTGGTACCAACTACTGACATAGCCTACTGACCCTCCACGACACACATCTCGGTTTAGACTTTCCTAAGTAAGTCAAGGAAAATACTCCCATTTGGTTACTTACTGCCTCTTAGTGGATAGGAAGCAGACCCCATTTTCTAAAAGGTATCGAGCCATTTAATACCTCAAATCAGAGGCGAACCCTCTAACATACTTTCGCCTAATCTATCTGTAACGTAAATCCCTTTCCCATGGGTCCTCAAGGTTGGGGATGTCCCAAGTCAGTTGTAAGTATACACAACTACTGGTAGCCTCTGAGTGAAGGGCAGACTTCTGCTATATAGCTTTATTAACCTCGCATCCCAACCCATTAAATCAAATTAATTACAATAAACTTCTATATTGGAAAAAGCCTTCTAATCTCTATTTGCATATTTAAGGCTATATAATTTACCCTAATGACAATCATGCTGCCTTAAAATATTCAGTTACTACATAGCATTTTTATTTACTATTTTTATAAATGTCAACTTGTCTGTAATAGATTATTATTATGTTAACTGGACATTTCCAAAGACATTTATTTATTTACTTAGATTTTTCCTATTATTCCTTCTTCATCCCTCCATGTTTATTATCCTAACAATCTCGTTTATACATGCCTTTAATTCATTTATACCCAGTTTTACTCATGTAACTTCCAAATTTATCCCACATTTGTTACCTATTTATTTGGAGTTACAATATTTCCATCTTCATTTTCTAGCCTTTTTATTCATGGCACGATTTATTCTGACATCTTAATTATACCTCATGTGAATATTTCGCGTAAATCATGGTATTAATTAAGTTTTCATTTTAATTTATTAGCATGGTTAAATGCATATGTATATTTTTATTAACTATATTTCTAGTTA
The DNA here is from genome assembly GCA_030765085.1 of Allium cepa. Classification (NCBI taxonomy): domain Eukaryota; kingdom Viridiplantae; phylum Streptophyta; class Magnoliopsida; order Asparagales; family Amaryllidaceae; genus Allium; species Allium cepa. The sequence goes on from CM060946.1 coordinate 298,586,554, forward strand.
TCAATCCCTAACTATTCTTTTCCATGTTTTTAATTTGTTGGAACTATATTTCTAAAAAGGTTTTCCCTTATAGTTCTCATAAATTAGCCTAAATAAGTGGTTTGGTTCGTTTGAAATTACAAGAAATCGTTTATTTCCTTTTTATTGAAATAGACAAGTAAACTATAGAAAATAAATCCATAATTTACACATCTCTTTCTTTTATTTATGTATATTGCTTGTCAAATCAAACGCTATACTTTTCTATATAACTAAGAATATTATGCAAATTTATAAAAATTAAATGGATAATATCCCAATAATTAAAGTACCGAAATTCCACACTCCAACGGAACTAGGGAATAAATCTAGATTATACTAACATTCTTTGCAACTCAATTGTAGATCTTGGAATAAATTCTACATCTTATCAACATTCAACTCTTTATATCTTGGGGACTGATTTCTAGATCCGGATATAAACAATATTTCTAATCAAGTTTCCAAAATTGTATAATATTTAGCCAAAAGTTTTATACATTTAATTCAAGCCTACAACTTTTAGATCTTTATTTAGGCATAATAATAAAATAAAAATCCAAGAAAATAAATTTCAGTGTGATAAATAAATTACATGTTCCACTCACCTTCTAGAGTGTTCTAAGTCTCCATATTTGAATCTGATTCCTTGATTCAACTCCATCTCCTTTCTAATCCAAGAAATATGTATAAAAGGCTATATATATATACTGTTAGAACTACAGATCTGAGATGAGATTTGGGGTTAAGGGGAATATAGATTTGTAATGTTAAATTTACCTTGTTATTTGCATAGCATAGATCCACTCCTTCTCTTCTTCTATTTATTTTTTACTCTTCTACAATTTGTATAAATACAAACTATTTTAGAGTTAGGAAGAACAGTGGAGAAGAGGAAACGACAATGCTTCATTGCCTTAGATTAAAAATATGAAAAGAGAGAGGAGGGGTTAGGCATGTGTTTATAGGCTCTCAAATCAGTCGTAATCGTTAGAATAAAAATATAAAATCCGGACCTCTTAAACCCTAGCTTCCATGGTTCGACTGGTCGAACGCACCCCTATAAGCAGTTGACCACAGTTGCTCGACAGCCCATGGAGAGGGGTCAACCGTTTAGTCCCGGATAATTTATAATATATGTTAATGTTTTATTGTTTAATTATTTCTATTTCAATTTCTTTAGACACCCATAACTTCTTCATTTGAACTCTGATCGCGAAACTCCAAATATGAAAGTTACTCAAAAATGCCACGAATGTATTAGTTTCATGGCCAAATTCCATCATTTGCTCAATTTCCTTTTGTGGAGCCTAATTAGTGATTAAATTAATAAACTAAATTTTATGGGGTGTTACACTCTTTACCCCTTAAAAGAATTTTGTCCTCGAAATTACTTCAAGGATTGAATTATCAAGTGAGGTAGTAACCAACATAAACTACCCAAACAATTAGAGTACAACCAATTTTTCAGCCAGATGTGCACAAGTGCATATTCTATCACGACATAGAAAACATATATGCAAAATGATTCTAAATTATGCCCTCCAATATGAATGTATTCTTTTAAAAACATTATTGAAAATATGTTGCAAATAACCTATATTGTTATCTGACATTTTAAATCGGCTATATTGAACTAATTGCACATGTTAGATTCGACTACCATCAAGGCCGATGACTCCAGAGTGATGATTGTGGGGTCTAGAAGTTCAAGTACAGATGGCAACATGAAGTCAAGGTTGAATGGACTTGATAGATATATAAGATAAAATGATCGAGGCATGAAATATGGCTTGACACATAGGAAGGATCGGTATAAATTAACTCCAATAATATGGATCGGCAAGTTTCAAGGTTTGAGAGCATTCTTATAGAAAACAGTCAGTGTCTCAAGATCTACAAGTCAAATGCATATGAAATTTAGAAAGCAAGATATGGGGACCCTAGGAGCCTATCCTAGGGATCGCGCCTCAAAATGACAAATTTGGAGGGATCGAAACTCTTTTCTCAGTAGGGATCGGTAGGAATCAGTAAGCAATCCATGTTGAAGTAAACATTAAGCTACAACTCAAGTTCTACCGATCCAATTGGTATGAGATTTGGAGGCTAACCATGTTTTCGAATGAGGAAGCTACCTTAAGGATTGCACCCTAAAACTCGACCTAAGTACGGATCGGTACCAATCCCTCCTCTTTGGGAATTTGGCCGTGCGATCCCTCTAGTGGGCCCATATAGTTTCAAAGATCCTTTTACCTAGTTTTTAGAAAGATATTTGGTCATCTTCATCTATAAATACAAGTCAGTTATTTATTTTAGGGACCTTTACGCTGCTAGTTGTTTTACACTCTTTTTAACTAAGGATTTTCATTCGATCCCTGTTATACTGAGATTATAAAGTGAATAATAAAGCAGTTTATTCAAAGTGGACAAAGGTAAACAACACCGAACTACCATAAATCATTATGTGCGCGTTATTCTTTCAATTTACTATTGTTTATTAGTTATTACCCTCTGATTTCATTTTATATTCTTCAGTTATTTTTCTTCAAACTTATATTGGGTATTTATGCCAATTATTGGTGCAAACATTTGGATGCTTTCACTAAGAAGATTCTCAACTTATTACAATCCTTTTGTTGATGTTGGGTTGCATAAATCCCCCAAAGGAGATCCATAATTATCCTCAAGAAGTTTACTCATTTTACTTAGATTTGCAAAAATCTAAGCAAAGCTATCAACAATGGTGAGGAACATCAGATCTACTCTCAGAAACTTGGAAGGACAAGAGAACACTAGCATCCAGCAAGTAGGCCCGAGCAGTTAGCCAATGATATGAATTCTAAACCAGTTGAAGTCTAAAATCCAACTAATTTTATTACAAGAACTTAATTCTAGAATCTAATGAGAGAGCTAATGGATAGTCGTCAATGATTAAATTAGCAGATTCGGTCCAAATCAACCTAATGAACCAACTCAATTAGCAACAATGAGGAAAAGCTAGAAGGGAACCTAACCTTTACTCGGCATCAAAGAGTTCTTGTTCATCGAACGAGTATCACAGGCATAGGCATCACAGAATAGGCAGGTATGACGCAGAAACTGTTAGTCCTTGAGAAGGATGGTTTTGATGACAACAACCTTAGAATAAGATTATAAAATATAAATACTAACATTATAGTTTAGATATATATGTATATGCAGGATTTAACCATGCAGGTACCAAGAATGAAGATTGTCCAGTATAGAGATTCAAGATATCAAGATTGAAGACACATGAGTATCAATATCATCAAGAGTTCAAGATTCAAGATTGTAATTTAGTTAGGAATTTTGTTAAAACTCCTAGAAAAGTATTGGCACCTTAAAATCCAATTTATTCGTGAAATGGAATCCACTTCGAGCATGTTAATGGGATAGAACCCTAAGTAGGATGGAACTTATGAAAAATCTAGTGGAACATTGTTTTGTATCCACTAACTTTTATTCAAAATGTTTTTACAAAATTATATCTTGTTTTCAAAATGATTTCAAAACCTTCCTTTTAAAAGAATCAAAAACATCTATCCTGGTTTGAAAATGCTTTTAGCCTCAAAATAATCTTTATCTTCAAATTCAAATTATCCTTGGTTTTAAACTATCTTTTGAAAATAATATATTTAACTTCTAATATTTATACTTAGATTTAAATATAAAATTATTGTAAAATTTTATATGTATCAAAATATTATTCTCTATATTCATTTATGTATTTTAACTATAGTTAAATATTTATAAAGTTTAAAACTAGTTTTAATACAAGATAGAAGTTATTTTCAAAGAAAAACAAATTATCAAAATTTCCTTTAACATGTCGACAACCTCAAGTACCCTTTGTCGACAAGGTGGCGGTTGAATTCAAAATTTTGAATTTCAAAAGAAGTGTCTATTTGTCATATCCTTTCACGAATGGAAATGGTTGTTACTCTACTATAAATAGGGGCAGTTTTAAACGAATTTTCATTCATATTTTCTCTGATTTCACTCCTCTTCTTCTTCCACATTTCTTTATGTATAAATTTACCATTACTCTGCCGAAATCAACATTGAATCTAACTGTATCATCTCTGGTTTGGTTCCCTATCACTATCTCAACAAGATCTCAGTGTTATTCAGAGTTATAGGCTTCTTTGTAATAAACTAAGCGAGAAAAGGTGTGATTGTAGCCTGTGCAATCAATCAAGTGAGAAAAGGTGTGATTTTAGCCTACGAAATCAATTGGGTGAACTTGTTGCCCGTAAAATCAAGTATCTCTACCCAGAGGATTGTGAATCTGGAGTGGTGTACCTCATGGCCTTGAAATCGAGGATGTAATTGTACAATTGCTTTTAAAAGGAAATCTTTACTTGTGTGCGGGACTGCATGTGGGGTAACTCTGAACTAGTATAAAATCCAGTGTGTTCTTTCCTTTATTGCTTTTACTTTATTTCTGTATCTGTGTTTGATTCTGTGATCATATCTGTGTCTGAATATTGCATACAATTGTGTTCAAATTAACATAAACTCAAAAAGATTTAGTAACTCCTTAAAACACTATTCACACCCCCCTTCCTTTAGTGTTTATTCTTGCCTTAAGATATGTAATCCGCATTTCTCACATTTGTTATTAGAGCAAGGTTTTCAAAGTTTCATAATATGATTTTTGAAAAATAAAATAAAATGGTTATGTTTAAAAAACTTGTTAATACTATTTTAGAAATATTTAGATCATCATTGTCTCTTGAGTCTACATACAATCAATATTCAAATTCAAGTTGTCTACCAAAATTGTATGATGTGCAGGAAACATGCTTTATGGGTGTTGAGGAATCAATCCACAATGGACAAATTGTGCAGATCAAAAAGAATAAATTGATACTCGATAATGAATGCTCTAGACAATTGACTGGCAATCCATATATGCTGAATGATATAATATACAAAGACGGATAACTGGTTAACTTTAGAGACAACTCAAAAGAATATGTGATTGGCATCGGCAAAGTCGGTAACTCTAAAACTCCTATTATTACTAATGTTTTGCTAGTTAAGAATCTGAAACATAATCTGCTAAGTATTAGTCAACATTATGATAAAGGATATATTTGAAAAAGATAAGTATCACATTGAAGATAATAATTCAACCATAATATTTGAGGGAATTAGGAAAAGAATATTTATATTCTTAGTATGAAAGTACCAAATGATAACTTGTGTCTTTTGGCAAATACAAGTGACCCTTGGACTTGGCATACGAGATTTGGACATTTGAATTTCAAACTCTTATCTAGACTGTCAAAACATGATTTGGTAAGAGGTCTCCCTAAAATGAATTTTAAAGTAGATAGTTTATGTGATACATGTCAATTAGGAAAACTTAGGAAAAGTTCTTTTAAATTAAAAGATATGATTTCAACTTCAAAACCTCTTGAATTACTTCACCTTGATTTATTTGGTCCATCTCAAATTCTGTCAATAAATCATAGTAAATATGTTTTTGTAATTGTAGATGATTATTCTAGATTTACGTGGACAATATTTTTGAAACATAAAAGTGATACTTTTGAATGTTTTAATAACTTTACAAAAAGGATTCAAAATCAACGTTCTCTAAAAATTATAACCATCCGTAGTGATCACGGTGGTGAATTTGAAAATGAAAAGTTTGAGGAATTCTGCAATAAAAAGGGAATAACTCACAATTATTCATTTCCAAGAACTCCACAACAAAACGGAGTAGTAGAAAGTAAAAATAGGACGATTCAAGAGTGTGCGAGAACTATGCTTTCAGATAGTCAATTACCAAAGTATTTTTGGACAGAAGCAGTTGATATCACCTGTTATATTTTAAATAGAATTTTAATTAGATATTTAGGTGATGAGACATCTTATGAACTTCTTCACTCAAAGAAACCTAAGGTATCTTATTTCAGAATTTTGGGAAGTAAATGTTCTATTTTAAGTAAAAAAGATAACTTAGATAAATTTGATCCTAAATCCGACAAAGGAATCTTTATCGGATATTCTAGTAGAAGTAAAGTGTACAGAGTGTTTAATTTAAGAACTAACACCATCGAAGAAACAATGCATGTTTCATTCGATGAAAGTCTTAAAAAATGAAGAGGATTTAATCACTCAAAATCAAGAGTCAACTGAAACTAACAATGAAATTAATCATCCTAATAAAAAGATTAAACTTTTAAAAGATCATCCTATAGAAAATGTAGTTGAAGATATGAAATATTTTCTTAAAACTAGAAATCAACTAAGTAAATTGAGCAATGTAGCTTTATATCAACTATTGAACCCAAAAATCCAAAAGAAGCATCAACTGATGACTCATGGATTTTGGCTATGCAAGAAGAGCTAAATCAATTCACTAGAAATAATGTTTGTAAACTTGTTCCTAGACCTAAAAATTAAACTATAATTGGAACTAAATGGGTTTATAAAAATAAAATGAATGAAAAAGGAGAGGTTATAGAAATAAAGCCCGGTTAGTCGCTCAAGTTTTTGTCAAGAAGAAGGAATAGATTTTGATGAAAGCTTTGCTCCCGTAGCAAGATTGGAAGCTATTAGGATTCTGCTTGCTTTCGCAAATCATAATAATTTCAAATTATATCAAATGGATGTTAAAAGTGCCTTTTTAAATGGATTTGTAAAAGAGAAAGTATATGTTGAACAACCACCACTTTTTGAAAATGAAAAATTACCAAATCATGTTTACAAACTTAAGAAAGCTCTAAATGGTCTAAAACAAGCTCCTAGAGCCTGGTATGATAGACTAAGATCTTACTTATTATAATCAAACTTTGAAATTGTTAAAGTAGATAATACTCTTTTTATTAAAAGAAATAAAAATGATATTCAACTAGTGCAAGTTTACGTAGATGATATCATTTTTGGATCAACTAATTTTGAAATGAATAATGAGTTTTCTGAAATAATGACAAAAGAGTTTGAGATGAGTCATATGGATGAATTAAACTTCTTTCTAGGATTAAAAATAAAACAATTAGATAATGGTATCTTTAGTAGTCAAGAAAAATATGCTAAAGACCTAGTAGTAAATACGATTTGACTACTGCAAGTGGAAAACCCACTCCCATGGCAATCAACGAGTACCTAAGTAAATAAGATCTCTCGAAAGATGTAGATCAAAAATTATATAGAGGAATGATTGGATCACTACTCTATATCACTGCTAGTAGACCTGATATCATGCATAGTGTTTGTCTCTATGCAAGATATCAATCCCAACCTAAAGAGACCCACTTAGAAGCTGTAAAACGTGTCATAAGATATGTTAAACCCACCTTTGATTATGGCTTATTTTATCCTAAAAATGATTCTTTTGACTTAATATCTTACTGTGATGCTGATTGCGCTGGTTGTAAATCAGACCGAAAAAGTACAAGTGGAACTTGTCACTTTTTGGGTCACTCTCTGATTTCCTGGTTTAGTAAAAAGTAAAACACAGTTTCTTTATCAACAACCGTAGCAGAGTATATTTCTGCTGCTTTGGCTTGTTCTCAAGTAATATATATGCAACAAACTTTAAAAGATTTTGGTTTAAATATCTCAAAATCACCAATTTATTGTGATAATACTAGTGCAATAAATTTATCCAAAAATACAACTCATCATGCTCGAACTAAACATATTGATATCAGACATTATTTTCTCAGAGATAATATAAGTAAGGAAGTAATTACTCTCGATTATATCAATCCTGAGAATCAAATTGCTGATATCTTAACAAAACCCTTAAATGAATCTATATTTACTAAATTAAGAAGAGAATCAGGTATTTGTTCAATAACTGAAATATAAAATATAAATAACAAAGTATTAAAAAAATCAAAAATAAATCAAATAGCAAAATATCAAGCACCATGTCGACAACCCCATCCTACCCCTGTCGATATATAACGGTTTTTTTTTTGAAATTTTCTCTCAAAAAATCAAATAAGTGGTTAAGTATTCTTCTTATTTCGAAATTTTGATCATTCTCTCAAGTCTCTCTCTATTCTAACTTTTGAAAAAATTTAAACAATGGACTTCTATTCCAAATCAAACAAAAGTTCAACTTTTTCGTTCCCTTCTCCTTCTACTGGACCATTTCAACGAACCACGCTCGCACGAGTGATGAAAATGGAGGATTCTTTTAAGGATGCACTGTAACTAATGACTTAAATTCGAGTGATGCAACTTAGAATGGACAAAGAAAAAGAACAGCAAGGCAAAATCCTTAGAAATTTGCAAAGATTCTAATGGACAATCACGCTAATCCGATCTTGATTGATGAAGAATCTTCAGGAGATCAAGTGCAAGAGAACAGCGAGGAAGAAGAAGAAGAAGCTTTCATGGAAGAAGAGCACACTGAAGATGACGACAAATTCATTTGCGTTGGCGAAATGTGCTTTGACAAGGATGGAAATCTAGTCGAACAACGTGGAAATTTCTGTTTCCACTACCCAAATTGTTCGGTTCATAGATCCCCCATCTTCAAGGACACACATTAGTTTCTTTCTCTCTTTCCTGTTGTTTTCTTTCATGTTTTACGCAAATGTAAATATAATAATAAATAATAAATAAATGATTTGTGTTCTTCTCTTTGAATTATCACTATTATAAGTATTATCATATATGGATTCATAGTTACGATAGTTGGTTATTAAGGACTAAGTTTTAGTTTTCGAATTAGGTGATGATTATTTATGATAACACTATCATTATAATCACAAGTCATATAGTATTAGATTAAGGGGGAGTTATATAGTTTGGAGTTACTTTTTGTTGATGACAAAGGGGGAGAAGTATAAAATAGGATAGTTAGGCATAGATTAAGGCGGAGTTATTTGGATAGAAGTAATATTTTATAAACAAAGGTTGTCATCATCAAAAAGGGGGAAATTGTTAGTCCTTCGGAAGGATGGTTTTGATGAAAACAACCTTAGAATAAGATTATAAAATATAAATACTAACATTATAGTTTAGATACATACGTATATGCAGGATTTAACCATGCAGGTACCAAGAATAAAGACTGTACAGTATAGAGATTCAAGATATCAAGATTGCAGACTCATGAGTATCAAGATGATCAAGAGTTCAAGATTTCAAGATTGTAATTTAGTTAGGAATTTTGTTAAAACTCCTAGAAGAGCACTGGCATCTTAAAATCCAATTTATTCGTGGAATGGAATCCTCTTCGAGCCTGTTAAAGGGATGGAACCCTAAGTAGGATGGAACATACGAAAAATCTAGTGGAACGTTGTTTTGTATCCACAAACTTTTATTCAAAATGTTTTTACAAAATTATATCTTGTTTTCAAAATGATTTCAAAACTTTCCTTTTAAAAGAATCAAAAACAACTATCCTGGTTTTAAAATGCTTTTAGCCTTAAAATAATCTTTATCTTCAAATTCAAATTATCCTTGGTTATAAACATTCTTTTAAAAATAATATATTTAACTTTTAATATTTATATTTAGATTTAAATATAAAATTATAGTAAGATTTTATATATATCAAAATATTATTCTCTATATTAATTCATGTATTTTAACTATAGTTAAGTATATTTATAAAGTTTAAAAATGGTTTTAATACAAGATAGAAGTTATTTTCAAAGAAAATCAAATTATCAAAATTTCCTTTGCCATGTCGACAACCTCAAGTACCCCATGTCAATAAGGTGGTAGTTGAATTCAAAAATTTGAATTTCAAAAGAAGCGTCTATTCGTCATATCCTTTCACGAATGGACATGACTGTTACTCTACTATAAATAGGGGCACTTTTAAACGAATTTTCATTCATATTTTCTCTGATTTCACTCCTCTTCTTCTTCTTCCACATTTCCTTATATTACCATTATTCTGTCGAAATCAATATTGATTCTAACTGGATCATCTCTGGTTTGATTCTCTATCACTACCTCAACAAGATCTCAGTGCTATTTAGAGTTATAGGCTTCTTTGTAATAAACTAAGCGAGAAAAGGTGTGATTGTAGCCTATGAAATCAACCAAGTGAGAAAAGGTGTGATTGTAGCCTAGGAAATCAATTGGGTGAACTTATTGCCCGTAAAATCAAGTATCTCTACCCAAAGGATTGTGAATCTGGAGTGGTGTACCTCGTGGCCTTGAAATCGAGGGTGTAATTGTACAATTGCTTTTGAAAGGAAATCTGTACTTGTGTGCGGGACTGGATGTAGGGTAACTCCGAACCAGTATAAAATCCAGTGTGTTCTTCCCTCGATTGCTTTTATTTCTGCATCCGTGTTTGATTCTGTGATCATATCTATGTCTGAATATTGCATACATTTGTGTTCAAATTAACATAAACTCAAAAAGATTTAGTAATTCCTTAAAACACTATTCACCCCTCTCTCTAGTGTTTATTCTTGCCTTAAGATCCGTATACCGCATTTCTCACAGAAACTTCATGGCGTCAATAGGCAGACCATTGTGATCTACTAGGACCAATCCCTCTATAGGGATCGGTAATGATCCCTCCTCCAGAGGAGAGAACTTACCTATGCACGCTAGGATTCAAGCTGGGGCTGAATTGGATCATGGAGTTCAGTTAAATATTGATCAAATGCTTCCTCGGAATGATGATGAAGTGAATTTACGATACATAAATTAGGAAGATGTTGAGCCATGAAGGACGGAACAACTCACAGACATTGATCGAACCATTCACGTGAGGTGGAACATGACCATCGCTTGGCACCACCAATCCATATGCCAGACTTGTTGGCTATAGTCAAACAGTTAATGAGTGAAAGCCAAGGCTTGATCAATGATGACTGGGGAATCTCGAGAAGCCATACCCAGTTCACTGATAATGTCCTACATTCAAAGTATCCAAGGAGGTTCAACATGCCGTCGATGCCTGCCTACGAGGGAAAAACCGACCCCGGGCAGAACATCATGAGATATGAATGGCTGACGGGTTCCCATGAGAAAATGATGCAACTAAGTATAGATCTTCTCCCATAACTCTCTATGGAATAGCAACATGGTTTACAAGGTTACTCTCGCGGTCGGTCTCTAGATTTGATGATTTGGCACAAGGTTTGTGGAGCGGTTTCGAATGCATGCAACTCGCCCCAAAGATGTAATCCCCCTGTCAAGCATGATCTAGGCTTCGGGGGAATCATTGAAAGATTATTTGGAGTTTCCATACAGATGTTACAGAAATCAATAATCCGAATGACTATGCAATATTAATGGTCATAACAAGTGGAATTGATCCAAAGTCGGATTTTGGTGATTGGTTAACTGACAAGCCACCCGCAACGTTGGAATGCTTTTACCCAAAGGCGGCTCGGTATTTGAGGAAGGAGTAAGCCAGATGCTTCAGGGAGAAGAATGTTGAGGGACCGAGTGGAGAGGGAGTACAGAGTAATATTACAGTAAAGTAGCCTAATGATAGCTCTGTAAAAGTTTAAGTGAATGTCCAGAACTAACCAAATCAACCAAACAAAGGAGGAGATAGGAGCCGAGAACGAAAGAGGGATTCTGGAAGAGGGAAGCCCAAGATTCTAATGTATGATACTTACACCCTACTGAATACATCCCTGAAGAATATCTATTTGTCTACCTATAATACCATGCAGTACATGAAGCCGCCTCCAAAAGAAACAACAGAGAAGCAGAAAAAATCGAAAATTTTTATCGATTTCACGAATGCTATGGGCATAACAAAAATGAATGTAGGCATCTTTAGGACATTATTGAAAAGCTGATTCGAGAAAGAAAGTTACAGCAGTTTGTAAAAACCTCGTAGGATGGTGGGCAGGGGACATCCGACCCCAAGCAAGGACAAGCACCACACAGGGCAGAGGAGCATGCGTAGACTGGTGGAAGATTGATAATCAATACAATAGTCGAAGGACCATATTCGATTGATAAAAGTTGGCATGAGATGGAGCGCTACGCTAGCGCGGCTCAGCATGTGGATTGTTAAAGTTGTTCAAATATGGAAGATAGAGCTCCGGTAAAATAGAAATGTACAATGGCAGATGATATCGTGTTTAGAAATAGAGATGCAGACAAGGTGGAGGCACCAATGATCAACCCAATGGTCATTTCGACCATGATTCGTCCTGCTTTAGTGAGAAGGATATTAGTTGACTGTGGAAGTTCTGTAAATATAAGGTTCAAAAAGGCTTCCAATCAAATGAGGATGTAAGCCAAGGACTTTAAACCATCTAAAGCTTGCATTCATGGTTTTAATGTTGCTACAACTGAAGCTGTTGGTTTTGTTGAATTACTTGTAGAGTTAGGAAAAGGGGACCGTAGGAGAGTGCGGATTCTGCCTTTTGTTGTTTTGGATCAAATATGAATAAAAAGCAATCATGACACGACCGATCGCTCACTTATCTAACCGCCATACTTGAGGGCAAATTAATCGATAATGGAAAGTATGATTCCGAATTAACTCCAAGTCCCAGATTGTGGACTGGAGTATAAACATAAGTTAGGTGCGATTTGACCACCCGCTAACTAACACTTATCCTTAGAGTGCGGACTAGGGTATAAACACAAGCCGGGTGGGGTTCGACCACCTGCTAACTAAGTCTTATCCCTAGAGTACTGATATGAATATAAATAGACAGATGAGTGTGGTTCGACCACTCACTATACCGTGAATCCGGCCTAAAAATGATGGGAGGAATATAAACTCACAAAGGATGGAGTTTGACTATCCATCGTTTAACTCAGCTAACCCAAGACTGGATGCAGGAGTATAATAATTCAAACCGCTGAATCTGACGGTGCAACATCAAGGCACAAGTCCCATTATTGGTTTGATTCAAGCCACGACCATGTGGAGGCCTTAGGATAGAATTATCAGATTGTTATCTGAATCAAGGGGCAACAAATTACAAGCACATTGTATGGAAAGAAACTCAATTACTTAAGCAAAAATTCACACAAGAGTTCAACAGGAAAAAAAATTATTTGTAAATAAGCTTCAAAATTTTGATATGAGTTTATTCAAAAAATGGAGGTCGATCCCATATAATCACGACCAGCAAAAGGAAAAATAGCAATGTAGGTTATGCACAAACAGAGTCGAAGAGACGGCTATTTCTTTTGTCGTCTCTCCGTTTAGGGTTTTAGGAGTAGCGCCACAACTTCCGCTTCTTCATTTCCTCGATCCTTTGTAGTCTTTGTTAGAGAGATTTCAAAAGTAGGAGGGAGTTTTTCAAAAATTGACCCGCCATGTGGTATACTTTAATGGGTTGAGATTAGGATTGTCGATATCCACCTCAACAAGTTCAGTCTTGGCTTGTTTCTTCAGCAACTTCTTCCTCTCGATGCGCTCGTTTAAGTTGAACTCATTGGTATGTTAAATGGTGTCGATGATCACAACATCATCATATTCATCTAGCATTAGTAGGTCTTCAGCTTTATCGTCATCAAGTGCTCCGGTAACTTTAGTATCGGGCCCTGGAGCATCAGTTGCTGCCGGAATCTCAGTTAATGTAGATTGTTGCTCTACAGTTGCCTCTTTTTTTAGAGTTTGGGTGAGACCTAGAAAACCTGTGGATTTGTGAAAATAAGAAGATAAGTCCATGATTATTGGACATGGAGAACCAAAACCTCTCGAAAAGTGGAGAGTAAAGTAGAATACCTGCGTCTGGATGACTCTTAGTTATTGTCGGAGCACTCCCTTCCAGAATAGGGTCAGCACTTTAGATTGATAACTGGGTTTGTTTGCATCGTAGCTTAGATCCTGTCCCAGGCTGAAAGAAACTGATGCTCCAACAGCTTAAAAAGAATAGGGACCCTCGGGATCAAACTCCAAAGACTCGGTGATATTTTTCCCTTTGACTGAGGGCGCTAGAATATTGAAATATCAGAGTCACGTAGCGGCAATATCTAGGGGTTCATTTCCATGAAGGATCTCCCATACTAGTTTCTCTTTATCTAAATCTGCTTTGCCGATGGTTTTCTTTTTCATTTCAACAATATATTCGTAGGCCTCGGTAAGAAACTATAGATAACCCACCAAAAAAGCTCAGATAGTGGTGGAGAAGGACTTCAGCATTGTACTCAATGATCAAGGAATCAAAAATATCCTTGATTTCATTCCGAATGGCTTCTTTGGAATCCTTTACCTGGGCCTCGAGCTGTTTCCTTATCTCATTGCAGCCCTCTTCCTTCGCCTTTTCTTTGAGGACTTCAATCTGAGAAATTTTCCCATCAAGTTTAATTTTCAAAGTCCGAGACTTAACAGCATCTTCGCAATATCTTTGCGATTCTCCTTGAGCTGCGACTTTCTCTTCTTCATTCTTAAGAAGTTCTTCGAGCTCCTTAACCCGTTGAGCCAAAATATTTTTCTTCTTTTACAAAGTACCTTTTTTCAAGGCAAGTGTACCACTGCGGTTGAGAGCAGCATCAAGTTCCTTTTTGTGGGCAACCTTTAGATGATTCAGCACTTCAGATGTTTCCTTAGCACTTTTTTCTGCCACGGTTAGTTTTACCTCCAAGTCCAAGATCTAAGTGTCTTGGTGTTTGATTATATCTTTGTCATGGATTGCCTTTGTTTCATGCTATCGCTCAATATACACTTCGTAGATCTTCTCTACTGAGTGCTGGAACGATTCGTGTTGAACATAAATGTCGTTGGCACATGCCAGAGAACTTGCCTTAACGTTTCCTAGCATTGTGTGAATTGAGGGAAGGAACTTAATCCCATCAAAACAAATCTTTGGGAAAATGACCTTAAGTTCAAGAAATTTCTCTACTGTAGAAGCTTCAAGAGCTGCAATCGGTAAAGATGGATCAGAAGCAACGATTGGACATTTTCTTGACCTTTGGTCATAGGACTGCTTAGAGCTGGAGGAACCGAAGTACTGCTCGGGCGGATTGGCAACCTGGGGACCAGGGAAAGAGGACTGATCGCCACTATACACAGGAAGATTAGGTTGAGCTTCCAAATGGGATGATCGAGACTGAGACTTATGTTTTGAAGATGGAGATTCCCTTGAGCGATGACTTTTTCCTCGGTCATCATCCATTTCTTTATGCCTACCTGATTCTGAATCACATTTGGATCCATGTTGCAATGATGAGCCCCTCAAGCGATCAAAAGCTCGGGATTAAGGCATCGAACCTAAAGAAACCAAATACATGAATATAAATAACCATTGCACAAAAGATGGATGGAAATCGTGTGGTAAAGTGAACATGATTGTGAGTGCCCTAGTGTATCCCCCAACTGATCGGTTGTTGTAGCCTTGCTCATGGATGTTTTCTCTCCTTTACCCGTAGGAAGAATGCCATCACCACTTATGGTGGGAGAATTGAGCCCATCAATATTGATGCTAGGGGATTCATAAGTCATGATGTCATCAGAGATTTGGAGATTTGAAAACCCTTTCATCAAACTTTCTAAATTTTGGGAAGATGACTCTTCGTCGACAAAAGTGATAACAAACTTTAAATCCTTAGCAGTTTTCTCCAACAAAGCTTATATGCGAGCTTAATTCTTCTCTTAACTGGCATGTGAGGTTGCGTGCCTTGTGATGGTCCGACCACAGGCACCTTGCCTGGGCCTGCATCAGCGTCACCGAGCTAATTGGTCTAGGCACCCCTAATTTCGCCTTCTTCGGCGTCATCCTGAGTCCTCTCAAATGGGGGCACGATAGGGTTACTGATATCCCCTTCTTGTTCTATAACTTTTCTCAGTAATGCATCACTTCCAGGAAGCCCGATGCTATGGCCTTCTTCTAGTAGCCCAAATAGAAATAACCACTCGTCGGTTATGAGGAGTTTAATGTCCCTGTTTTCGACCAGGGTGGCATGCATTGTAGAAATTGCTCTTGAAAAACTATTGCCCTCTAAACGTGGGCGGGCACCTATAGATATTCAAAATGTTAGTTGATTCGGAATATGACTTGGAATACGGAATTTGAGAATAAAGCGAAGATGACACTTACGTCCTTCCAACCATCACCATGCAAAGCCAGGAAGACATCGAACGTAGAACCACTCGCGTTTAAAAAAGGTGAGTTTGTTCCAAGCACCCATTAAGACTTGGAAGTTAGATAAAAGCTTGAGGAAAGCATAAGAAGAACTTCTTGACTATCATTTAAAGTTTTAAATAAACTTATGTCCTTACGGAGGTTGGCGGGCGGAACAGAACGCTCATGAATAATGAGGAAGTACATGAAGAAAGGCATAGATGTTCGGGTAAAGCTGAGTGGGGGTTATTCCATGATATTTAAGCATCTCCTAGATAAAAGAATTAAAGGGCGGCAGGCATCTGGCCCAGCACATGAATTTGTTGCATGCTATGTACCCCTTTGGGGCAAGTGGGTCCTATCATTTATCAAAGAAGCCAGGACATCTTCGAATGGAATACCGTGTCTGAAGCATATTCTACAAAGGGCGGCCTCACAAATTCTGGAGGCTTGAGAGTCTGTTGGGTTATTTAAGAGTATGGCACCTCCCACAGCGTCAGGGGCAGAACTTATATCTTCCGGCCGGAGGACGGGAAAATCATAAAAAAGGTTGGCTAATGGGTCGGAGACTTCAGTTTGTTCAGTTTGATGACTAAGGGAAAGCTTAATAGATATGGTTACAGGACTCGACTCGGTTTCGGGACTACAATGTTGCAAGGCTGGTCCAAAAGGCATTGCAGTTGGACGCTTTGAATGTCTGAAGTCCATATCAACTATACTCAGTAGATATTCGAGATTAGAAAAGTTCACATGTTCCTCCATGCTGAGTGTAAGCTAGTGTGGTGCAGTTTTGTGTAGTGCAAGAATAAGCAACTTAAGATAAGAAAACAAAGTTAAATGACGAGACTTTGGATTCCGACCAGAGTGATCATCATTGCTGACCGTCTCAACCGACGAGGAGATTGATCAGTCGTGTAAGATGTGGGATCGACTATCGGCATATCCAAGGGTGAAAACTGTAATTTGAGCTCATATGTTAAGTTTTAGTTCATATTCTAAGTCCCAAAGATTTGATTGTTCCATCTCGAGTTCAATAGTGAATATGCAAGGTCTGTTGTTCATGGTTTTCATATGTTCAAGGTTATTGAGATGGAAGTGTTTTTGGTTTCTCAAAGTTTTCGAGTTCAATTCAAAATCTAAGAATTAGCTGAGCACTTGTCGATCATATACACCGACCCTTCTATGCCGATCTCTATATGTCGATCCCTACCCTAGAGCATTACGACCAATCCCTCTCTTCAAACAAAAGATGTCGATACTCCCCTTCAACAAATATGCCAATCTAACCACGCTAACCCATTCCACTGATCCCTCTACTTCACTATTTTCAACCTTCCACCAAGCTTCCACAACCAATTCCATTCCTTTGCCATTCCAACCGATCCCTCCTTCATCCAACAATTCTACTAATCCCTTTCCTTCTACATTCTTGTGCTATCGTTCAAAAAATTTAGACGGAACCATATGTCATCTACTGTCACATCCCTTATCTCGAGGCCCAAAGCAAAGTGTTGCAGATGCTACAGTCATCTATAGTATTTAACTTTCGGTGACGAAATACGAAAATGTTAATGGTATCCATAACATCAGAAACATAAAAACATTAACTAAAATTTACTCAGATCTCAAAACAACTTTTCTCATTACATTTCAAATCAATATTTCATATTCAGCTACGTAATCCTAAGGTTTTTTATTGAATATGGTTATTACAAATTACGCCAAGAATGACATACGAAAATGCCCCTTCGGATGATCAGAGCACTAGATAGATAGATATATCTGTCATAATTACATCATAACGAAAATAATACAAAATAAATCATATATAGCTAGATTTGCCTCCTGCACGTCTTCGGAAGCTTATTCGTCCAATCTACTAAACCTGAAAAGTCCATAACTTTCAATCTACTCAAATTTAATTTTGAACACTCGAGAGTTGAAGAGGAAAACAAACTTCGAGTCGGAAATAGATCCTAATGACATGTCGATTTACCAATATGAAGTGGTACTATGCCGCTTAGCGGAACGGGAACCCCTCACTAATATCCTTTTAAAAACATATATTTTGGAAATCGAAATCCTATAATCAAACTGATTATAACAACAATAGCAATAACATATATGCATATAAATCAGGTAATTAATGAACTATATGTCCAAACATTATAGTTTATCGGGAGGACTATTAGCCACTAGCTGACTTGGACCTTCCAAACATAATAAATATTCTAA
Source organism: Allium cepa (assembly GCA_030765085.1). Taxonomy (NCBI): domain Eukaryota; kingdom Viridiplantae; phylum Streptophyta; class Magnoliopsida; order Asparagales; family Amaryllidaceae; genus Allium; species Allium cepa. The sequence goes on from CM060946.1 coordinate 298,604,811, forward strand.
CTTAAATTAGACATAACACTGGACGGTGTGCCCTTAACTTACTTCTCCTAAGGTTAACTGATCCTAATGGCTTTGCGGGATCACCAATAACGTACATTTACTATGTTTATTCCTTTCTATATGCAACATCATTTTAGTCTTACCCGTTACAAAGCTCTACACACTGGAATTTTGGATTTATATTAGCTAGGGGCTACTAGCTAACGTATAGGGTGCGACCCCACACCGGTCCTATCTAGTTTTCTAATATCTAAGTCAAAAACATAGGGCTAACCACCCTATTAAATTTTCCTTGGAAACATTTCTTTGCAAACTAATTCAACTCTTTTTAAATCATACTTAAATAAGGAAAATATATCTTTTGCTTTACTCAAAATACTCATGCCATGATATATGCATTACAAAACAATGTAGTTAAAAACCTAATATCAATAGGGTCATCAATCCCTTCAAAATAAGTTAAAGGCCTCTTTAACTTAGAAAACAGTAGGCTGTAAAGCCAAAAATAGTACCTTTGAAACCATTGTTTAAAACCTTAAACAATCCCTTTCGCAGTCATTGTAAGCATCATTTTCGAAACAAGTGAAATCTTTAACCTTGAAAGCATAAGGCCAAAAGGCCAAATCTACCTTTCGAAATCATGACTTAAAACCATAGACATCCTCTTTCGAAACCATTAAAATATTCCTTTTGAAAGCATTAGGTTCAAGTAAGGAAATATGGAAGCATAGCTTCAAAACCAATCAAAGGTATTCCCTTCGAAACCATAGTTTGAAAACAAACAAAAATACATAGCCCTTAAGGGGATTTATGTGAAAGTTATTCTTTCGAAATACTTTGGGTGACGATGACATACTTCCGCATGTATACTTGTGTTTAAACAAGAGGCTTCAACCATCTCAAAAAGTATAGGAGCGGCACCCACCCTTTCGTAAGTATAAGTTAAAATACAAGCAACTTCAATGGTTGCAAAAAGGTATCGATTTGAAACCCTACCCTCTGAACTCATTGATTCAAAGATTTACAAAAGGAGCCACTTACTAAGGCGAAAGGTTTTAAAGTGGCAGCTAAGGTATCAAAGGGGTTCAAAAGCGGCAACCCTTTCCTAAGCATACTTTAAACAAAGTTGGTCTATGGGTTCAAAAGCTTTGAAAGGCAACTTCACCCTTTTCAAACGCATGCCTTTTCCAACCAATTTCCTTCCATCCAAACTCAATACACTACATATCAAGACTCATGTCATCGTGTGTATAGGTTTTGACAATGTCGAAAGGGTTGTATGGTGACGGAAGCAAGCAGGGTAAGTGGAGAAGCTATAATTAAATTAAAAATCATATTTTTGTCGTTAAAGTAATTACTTTTTCCCTAACCATCAATATTTGTCTAAATTTCGCTGGCCACGAAATCTTTATCATAAACTCTTCTGAAAAAACTACTGCATACATTAATTTAAAAAATTTGAAACATTTTATACTTAACAAAATAACCCAAAATCTTAAATAACAATTAAGCCTCTCTAGCTTAATTAATTTACTAGCCTTAGAAAAACACTTAAGAAAATTCCCAAAAATCACAACAACTCACATTAAATATGTTTTCTAACATATAATTTTCAGATCTGAAAACATTATTTAATTGTCTTAAATAATTTAAACCCGAAGTTAGCTATTTTCTCTCATAGAAAATTTATATTAAATCCATAATTACTTAGAAAATTATGAAACTTGAAACCACTTTTAAAATAATATTTTTGACCATATATCAAAAAAGAAACTCATTTGGATGTCATATGTTAGGTTTTCTAATCTAAACACTTCATAGAATACATACTAAATCATATAAATCATCAACAAGCATATATATCCATTTAATCTATCAAAACATGGCATGATACTTGGGAAAATAATTCGAAATTGAAACCGAAATCATTATCAAAAATGAGATGTAAAGTAATTATTCACTTTTAGATTAATTCGAAATGTTGAGATTTGTGTTGTAGTTGATTTCACCTAGCTTTCTTCTAGCTTTTCTTCCTTTATCTTCCTTTCTTAATGGCTGGACGAATCCTCCGAGGTTTTAGTTTTTGTTTTGTGAATGAATGAATGAGAGTGAAAGATTATAAGGATTTGTATTAGGAATATTAGACTAGTTTTTATTTTACCCTTGCCCTAATACTCTTTCTTATTCATGCTGTCTCATCCTTATTATCCCATTCATTAATATGTTACTTAAGGCATGGGCCACACTTCTATTTAACAAATCCTAATATTCTTAATCATCTACATTATTTTAATTTAATTTACCCAATTAAATGTCTAAATAATGTAAACCGAAATTAGGGTCATGACAGACTCACTTCCTTAAAGAATTTCGTCCTTGAAATTACGATAAGGTAACCACAACAATCAAACATGAAGGTAAAACATACCATCAAACAAGTCAGGATAAGTGTCTCAAATCCAGCTCTTGGTTTCCCAAGTACAGTCTGTCTCGTCATCACTCAACTGAACATCGAGTAATCTGACTGTCTTGTTCCTTAATCTCTTCTCATCTCTTGCAACTATATGAATTGGTTTTCTAAATATCGTCATATCTGATTCCACTACTAGTTCTTCTAACACAGTCGGTGTAACTGTAGTCTCTGGATCTCAAATACACTTCCTTAGATAACAAATATTGAAAAAATTGTGGATTCCTGCCAAACTATTTGGTAACTCTACCCTATATGTGAGTTTCTCGATCCTTTCTATAATAGGAAATAGTCTAACGAATCTTGATGCCAATTTTCCTGACTTTCCAAATTTGATCACACCTTTCATTGGTGACACTTTTATGAAAACATGATCTCCAACTGAGAACTCTAAGTTTTTCGTCTTTTATCAACATAACTCTTCTACCTAGACTGAGCCTCCTTCATTCTAGCCTGAATTAACTAAATCTTTTCTGTGGCTTTTTTAACCAAATCCGGACCAAGAACTAATATATCCCCTATCTCTAACCAACAAACTAGATATTTTCATGGACTTCCATACAAAGCTTCACATGGTGCCATCCCTATACTAGTCTGATAACTGCTATTATATGAAAACTCAATTAAGTGCAGATGGTCTTCCCATGATCCTTCGAAATTTAGCACACAATCTAAAACTTTGTAAACTCTCTCTATTTTCCCATCTGTTTACGAATGGTATGTGATACTCATACTGAGCTTGGTACCTAAAGTAACCTACAGACACTTTAAGAACTCACTAGTGAATAAGGAATCTTTGTCGCTTACTGTAATACTAGGAATTCCATGTAGTCTAACAATGTTCCTCATGAATAACTTACCTAAATCTGGTGCTATTCTGGTCGAATTAATAGGTATAAAGCGTGCACTACTAGTCATTATGTTCACTATAACCCAGATACTCTCATTTCCTCTACTCGACCTTGGCAACCCATCTATGAAATCCATTGAGATGGAATCTCATTTTCATATTGGAACTTCAAAGGCTAAAGTAACCCACTTGGTTTCTAATGTTCAGCTTTTACCTGTAGACGGTTCAAACATTGCCTTGCCCATAAGCCAACATCTCTCTCCATATCTTCCTAGAATAAACTCCTTTTCATATCCTGATACATCTTAGTTCCTCCGGATGAATAGTGAACTTCAAACAATGGCATTCTCTAAGAACTTCCTAATGGTGTCCACACCTGGAACATATAGTCATCCTTTCTTCCTAACCACCCATTCTGGTCAAGACTGAAATCTTTTAAGTCATCCTCTCTATTCCATTCCTTAACCTTCTGATCTGTTCTGCTAATAATGGAACCTCTCCTTTCTTTGAAGTAATCCTTTTGATCATCATCGGTCGAACTACCAAACAAGATAACATAGCGGTTTCTTGAATAGAACTAGCCTCAAAATCTCCATTGTACTCCGCATGTAGTCAATGCTTCTAAGTCTTTCCACTCAGCTATCATTGCCAATATTACATTCTGATGTTTTTTGCTAAGTGCAATTGCAACTTTATTTCCTTTTTCTGGTGTGTACTCAATACCAAAGTTGTATGCTGCTATGAACTCTAACCTTCTCTGTTGTCTCATATCCAACACCTTCTGAGTGAATAAATGTCTTAGTGACTTATGATCCGTAAACAATTCAAATATTTCTTCCAAAAGGTAATGTCTCCACACCTTCAATGCAAAATAGCTAATTCCAAATCAAGAGTTGGATATCTAACTTCATTCAGTCTGAGCTGTCGAAAAGCATAAGTAATCACTTCACCTTGTCGCATCAACACCGCTCCTAATCATGTTCCACATGCATCCGTATACACAACCATGATTCCCTTTCGGCATAACTAATATAGGTGCATAGTAAATAAATGTTTCAACTTTCGGAATACTTCCTCACATTTATCGGTCCAAATGTACTTAACCTCATTCCTAGTTAGCTTAGTCATCGGCGCTGCTATTCCCGAGAAATCTTTAATGAATCTCATGTAGTAGCCATCTAGTCCAAGAAAACTCTTTATCTTAGTCACTGTCTCGGGTCTCTTCTAACTATTTACTGCCTCAATCTTAGCGGATCTACTTACAACCCTTTCTTTGAGAGTACATGATCAAGAAACTTCACTTCCTTCTTCCAAAAGCGAAACTTCAAAAACTTTGTCTTTAACTAATGCTGCCTTAGTGTCTCAAGCACTATCCTACGATGAACTTCATGATCTCTTTCATCCTTGGAATACATCAATATGTCATATATGAATACTAATACAAATCTCTCTAGATGCCCTTGGAAGATTTTGTTCATCAAGTCCACGAAGAAGGCTGGCATATTAATTAGTCGGAACGGCATCACTAACCATTTGCTTGATCCGTACCTTATCCTAAACGTCGTCAAAGGAATACTATCCTCTGCTACTATAAGTTGATGAAACCCTATAGAGAAATATAACTGAGAAAATACATTGGTTCCACTCAGTTGATCGAACAAATCATCAATCCTAGGTAACGGATATCGGTTATTTATCGTCTTCTCATTTAGCTAGTGATAATCGATACACTATCTCAACGGTCCATCTGATTTCCTTGCAAACAGTGCGGCTGCTTCCCAAAGTGAACTTCTTGATCTAATAAATTCTTACCTTCTAAAACTACCAACCACACCTTTAGTTCCTTCATCTCGATAGGTGTCATTCTACTTGGCAGTCTACTCACAGGTTCAACCCTTGGCACTAAATCTATTTGAAACTTAATGGCTCTCTTCAATGGTAGTCCTATCACGGGCTCAAAGACGTACGTGAATTCTCTAACAACGTTGACTCAATTCAACTCGTCTTCTTCATAAATAACACCCAACAAAGCATTAAACTCAAAACTAGGGTTTTCTACAGAGTATATAATCCGATAATTACAACTAGGATGCCTAAATGATATTTTTCTACCATGGTAAAATATCCTAGCATCGTACTTACATATCCAATCCATACCATAAATAATTCTAAAACCTACGAAATCAAACACACGCAAACTGTAATAAAATATATGACTAACAACTCAAACTCTATGTGGTCACATCTCATCCCAAGAGTCGCATACCCTCCTATCAGATTCGTAACCCTTAAGGATGTAACTAGGTGTGATGGTTCTAGGTTAAGCTTATCTACCAAATAGTGAGATATAAAATAATGTGATACACTATATCGAATAGAACTCTAACATGCCATGAGTCAAAATCGCACCTTCCAACAGAGCTTTTCCTTTCTCTTCCGTTGTTGGTCTTAAGGTAGCTAGTTCCAACGCAAACACTTTACCTTTTCCATCCTTGGCTCGTTCCTTGCACCAGTTCTTATAATGTCCAATTTGATCGCATTCGAAACATTTGATATTCTTCTTCCTAATCACTTTCTTTCCATCTCCTGAGCGACATTCATTAGTGAAATGTCCTTCCTTATCACTCTTGTAGCAGATAAATTCTCTCTTTCCTTTCTTGGCAGCTCCACTCTTCTGAGCTCCCTTCTTATGGAAAAACTTTCTCCTTTTGTTCTGCCCACCTTGAGTTTCCGCTACTTTGTTAGCATTAAAGAAAGCGCGCATCTCATCATTCCTCAAATCCATCTTAACAACTACATGCACGGATCCCTAATATGTGGTAAAGTTGCTTTAGCAAGCTTGGGTGTCAATCCATGGACGAACCTCTCATTCCTTTTAATAACTGTATCAACCGTAGCATATCTGTATCTCGATAATTCCTCAAATCTGGTAGCATACTAAAACACTATTGTGTCCCCCCCGCACCAACTCAACAAACTTCCTAAGCAGAGTTGATTTGGAAATCTCCTACATGAATCTTTCCTCAAACCTCCTTCTAAATTGTGCACAAGTCACAGCCTCTTCAACTACTCCAATGGTAATACTATTCCACTAGTACAGTGCGGCTCCGTACAACTTTCTGGATGCCAATCTCCTTTTCTACTCATAGTTAAGTCATAAATCAGCAAAAATCCTTTGCAATCAATTTTCCACTTTAATTGCATCCTCAATCATGATAAACGGCTTCCTCCAAGCCTAACATAATCTCTGCTCAATACTGCATAGTTATTGACCACCGAAGCTTCCTGATTTCCTTTTTCGACATTTCCTCCAACTAATCCTGTAGTAGCTCCAACTTGCATCATGTTGATGAAGAATTTATACATAGCTCCTATATAACCTTGCGGTGCTCCAGCACCCACATTAGCAGCTTGTGCCAGACTTCGATTCCTTCTAATGTTTGGTCTAGCATTTCTATTAGTTATGGTGCTTCCTCCACCATTCATATCATCCATATCTTACTTCCTTAAAATTTTCACTTGAGTCTTTGTAAGATACAAAAGAATAGCCTAAGATAGATGGAAGAATAAAGATAAAGCATATACTTATATATTGCAAATACAAATACGTTACTATAACGTTATCTCATACCCCAATCTTTTTCCTAATTTTTTAGGATTATGTTTTCAAAAATAATTTTAAGTTTAAATTTATTTTAATTTTTCATAAACCTATGCTCTGATACCAAGTTGCCACAGCCCTTATCTCGAGGACAAAATTTAAGTGTTATAGATGCTGCAGTCATCTATAGTATTTAATTTTTGTGACAAAATACGGAAATGTCAATGGTATCTAGAATATCAGAAGCATAAGATCATGAAATAAAATTTATTCAGATCTCAAAATAGCATTTCTCATTACATTTCAAATTAATATTTCACATTCAGTTACCTAATCCCAAAACGATTCCCTGGTTTTTGATTAAATAGAGTTATTACAAATTATGCCAAGAGCGACATACGAAGACACACCCTTGGATGATCAAAGTAATAGATAGATAGACATATCTATCATAATTACATCACGGCAGAAATGATACTAAATAACTCTTACATCGCTAGCTTTGCCTCTGCATGTCTTCGGAAGCTTATTCGTTCAACCTACTAAACTTAAAAGGTCTTTAACGCTCAATCTACTCAAATTTAATTTTGAGCACCCAAGAGTATAAGGAGAAAATATCAACTTCGAGTCAGACATAAAGCTTGGTGTGAATAATTCAATTACATCTCAGTTTACTGATATTAAGTGGGACCGGTAAGTGGGACCACGCCGCTAAGCGTAACGGGTTTCCCTTCACTAATATTCTTTAAAAACTATATCCTTTACAAATCAAAATCCTGCAATCAAACTGATTATAGAAACAATAGCAATAACATATACGCATATAAATCAGGTAATCAATGGATTATCAGTCCGAAGAATATAGTTTAATCAGGCTGACTATTAACACTGGTTGACTTGGGCCTTTCAGACATAATAAATATTCTAACTTCCGTTAGACTCAATACTGGACAGTCTGACCTTAAATTAATTCTCCTAAGGTCAACTGATCATAATGGTTTTGCGGGCTCACCAAAAACCTAACTCAACTCTGTGTATTCCTTTCTATATGTAACATCATTTTAGTCTTACCAATGGCAAAACCCTACACATTATAATTTTGGACTTATATTAGTTAGGGGCTACTAGCTAAAGTATAGGGCGTGACCCCACACTCGTCCCATCTAATTTTCTAATATCAAAGTCATAAACTTAGGTGTAAACACCTTATTAAACTTTATTCGAAAATATTCTTTGCAAACTGATTTAGCTATTTTTAAATCATACTTAAACAAAGAAAATATTCTTTTTCTTTACTCAAAATACTAATGCCCTGATATATTGTTTACAAAACAATGTTGATGAAAACCTAAAATAAATAGGGTTACCTATTGCTTTAAAATAATTTAAATCCCCTTTTAACTTAGAAAATATTATGCTATAAAGCCAAAAATAATACCTTTGAAACCATGGTTTAAAACCTTAAACAATCCATTTCGCAATCATTGTAAGCATCCCTTTCGAAACAAGTTATATACTTTACCCTTGAAAGCATTAGGCCGAAAGGACAAAATCTACCTTTCAAATCATAACTTAAAAACGTAAACGTCCTCTTTCGAACCCATTAAAATATTCCTTTTGAAAACATTGGGTTCAAGTAAGGAAATATGAAAGCATCGCTTCGAAACCAATCAAAGGTATTCCCTTCGAAACCATAGTTTAAAAACAAAACAAAATACATAGCCCTTATGGGGATTTATGCGAAAGCTATTCTTTCGAAACACTAAGGGTGACGATGATGTACTTCCATATGTATACTTGGTTTAAGCAAGCAGCTTCAACCATATCGATGTGTAAGGGAGCGACGCCCACTGTTTCGCAAATATAAATTAAAAGAAAAGCAACTTTAATGGTTGCGGAAGGGTATCAATTCAAAACCCTACCCTCCAAACTCATTTATTTACAGATTCATAAAAGCAGCCTCTTACTAAGGCAAAAGGTTTTAATGTGCCAGCTAGGGTATCGAAGGGGTTCAAAAGCGGCAACCTTTCGTAAGCATAATTCAAACAAAGGCGGTCTAAAGGTTGGAATGCTTTGAAACACAACTTCGCCCCTTTCGATCGCTCGCCTTCACCACCCAATTTCCTTCCATCCAAAATCAGTACATTACACACCATGACTCTTGTTATCATGTGTATAGGTTTTGACTGTGTAGAAAGGGTTATATGGTAATAGAAGCAAGCAGGGTAAGTGGCGAAGAAGTAATTAAATTAAAAACTATATTTTTGCCTTTAGAGCAATTTCTTTTTACCTAACCATCAATATTTGTCGAAATTTCATTGGCTATGAAATGTTTATCACATACTTTTTTGAAAAACTACTACAGACATTAATTTAAACTGTTTTAAACACTTTATGCTTAATAAAATAGCCTAAAATCATAAATAACAATTAAGCCCCTCTAGCTTAATTAATTTATTTGCCTTAGTAAAACGCTTAGGAAAATTCATAAAAATCACAATAATTCACATTATGTTTTCTAATATGTATAAATTTTAGACCAAAAACATTATTTAATTTCCATAAATAATTTAAACCTACAATTAGCTATTTTATCTCATAGAAAATTTATAATAAATCCTTAATTACTTAAAAAATTATGAAACTTGAAACTCGCTTCTAAGATAATATTTTTGACCATATATCAAAAACGCAACTCATGTGGATGTCATATGATAAGTTTTCTAATATAAACATTTCATAAATACATATTAAATCATATAAATCATCAACAAGCATATATAAATATCCATTTAATCTATCCAAACATGGCATGATACTTGCAAAAATAATTCGAACCTAACTTTAAACCGAAATCATTATCAAAAATAAGATGTAAACTAATTATTTTCCTTAGATTGATTTCGAATGTTAACATTTGTGTTGTAGTTGATTTCCCATATCTTTCTTCTACCTTTTCTTCCTTTATCTACCTTTCTTAATGGCCGGCCGAACCCTTCTAGGTTTTAGTTTTAGTTTTGTGAATGAATAAATAATAGTGGAAGACTAGAAGAGTTTGTATTAGGAAAATTAGCCCCGTTTCTATTTAACCCTTGGCCTTGTATTCTTTCTTATTCATGTTGCATTATCCTTATTATCCCATTCATTAATATATTACTTAAGGCGTAGCACATAATTTAATTTAACAAATCCAACTATAATTAATCATCGAGATTATTTTAATTTAATTTAACCAATTAAGTATCTAAGTAATGTTAACCAAAATTAGGGTCATTACAAAGCCCTCTCTTTAAAGAATTTTGTCCTTGAAATTACGATAAGGTACCCATAGTAATCAAAAATAAAGGTAAAACATACCATCAAACAATCCAAGATAAGTCTCTCTAATCCTGCTCTCGGTTTCCCAAGTACAATCTCTCCCATCGTTACTACACTGGACTTTAACTAATCCGAAAGTCTTGTTCCTTAGTCTCTTCTTATCTCTCGTAACTATACGAACTGGATATCTAACTATAGTCATATCTGTTCCACTACAAAATCTTCTAACACAGTCGGTGTAATAGTAGTCTCTGGATCTCGAATTCACTTCCTTAGATGAGAAATATGGAAAACATTAGGGACTCTTGCCGAACTATTTGGTAACTCTGCCCTATATGTAAATTTCTCAATCCTTTCAATAATAGGAAATGGTCCTATGAATCTTGTGCCAATTTTTCCGACTTTCCAAATTTGATCACACCTTTCATTGGTGACAGTTTTACGAAAACGTGATCTCCAACAGAGAACTATAAGATTTTTGTCTCTTGTCGACGTAACTCTAGTGCCTAGACTGAGCCTCCTTCATTCTAGCCTGAATTAACTCAATCTTTTCTGCAGCTTCTTTAACCAAATCTGGACTAAAAACAAATCTATCCCTGGTTTCTAACCAACAAACTGGAGATTTACATGGCCTTCCATGTAAAACTTCAAGCGATGCCATCCCTATACTAGTCTGATAATTGTTATCATGCGAAAACTCGATTAAGTCTAGATGGTCTTTCCATGATCCTTCAAAATCTAGCACACAAGCTCTTAACGGATCCTCTAAGACTTTGTTAACTCTCTTCATTTGCCTATCTATCTGTGGATGCTAAGCGGTTCTCGTACTGAACTTGGTACCCAAATTATTCTTTAGACTCTTTCAGAACTCATTAGTGAGTAAGGAATCTCTGTCACTTACTACACTACTAGGAGTTCCATGTAGCCTAACCATATTCCTCATGAATATGTTACCTAAATCTGGTGCTATTTTGGTCGACTTAACAGGTATAAAGAGTGAAACTCTTAGTTAGTCTGCCCACTATAAGTCAGATATTTTCATTTCCTTTATTCGACCTTGGCAGCCCATCTACGAAATCTATTGAGATAGAATCTCATTTCCAGACTAGAACTTCCAAAGGCTGAAGTAATCCACTTGGTTTTTGATGTTCAGCTTTTACCCATTGACATTTCAAACACTGCCTCACCCATAATCCCACATCTCTCTTCATACCTTCCTAGAAGAAACTACTTTTCATATCCTGGTACATTTTAGTTCCTCTGGATGAATAGTGAACTTCGGAAGATGGCATTCTCTAAGGACTTTCTTTCTAATGTTTCCCATACTTGAAACACATAGTCGTCCTTTCTTGCTAAACCATTTGTTCTGGTAAAGAGTAAAATTATTCAAGTCATCGCTTTCTATTTCATTCTTTAACCTTCTGATACGTTTTTCTAATAATGGATCTTCTCCTTGCTTTAAAGCAGTCCTTTCGGTCTCATCGGTCAAATTTCTAAACATGATAACATAGCGGTTTCTTGACTAGAACTAGCCTCGGATCTCCATTGTACTTTGCATGTAGTCAATGCTTCTAAATCTTTCCACTCAGCTATCATTGCCAATATAGCATTCTGATGTTTTCTGCTAAGTGCACATGCAACCTTATTTCCTCTTCCCAGTGTGTACTCAATACCAATGTCATATGCAGCTATGACCTCTAACCATCTCTGTTGTCTCATATTCAACACTTTCTAAGAGAATAAACATATTAGTGAATTAAGATCCATAAACAACTCGAATATTTCTCCCAAAAGATAGTCTCCACACATTCAACACGAAAATTACCATTTCCAATTCCAAAATCATGAGTTGGATACCTAACTTCATGTAATCTGAGCTGTCTAAAAGCATATGTAATCGCTTTACACTTTTGCATCAACACGGCTCGCAATCCTGTTCCATATGCATTTGTGTACACAACCATGTCCCGATTCCCTTTTGGAACAAGTTATACATGTGCATTAGTCAATAAATGTTTCAACTTTTGGAATGCTTCCTCAAATTTATCGATCTAAACATATTTTACCTCTTTCCCAGTTAGTTTAATCATCGGCATTGCTATCCATGAGAAATCCTTAATGAATCTCTTGTTGTAGCCAGCTATCCAAGAAAACTCTTTATCTCAGTCACTGTCTTGGGTATCTTCCAACTATTCATTGCCTCAATCTTAGCGGGATCTATTGACTTTCTTTGAGACTACATGACCAAGAAACTTCACTTCCTTCTTCCAAAAGTGACACTTCGAAAACTTTGCCTTCAACTGATGCTGCCACAGTTTCTCAAGCACTATCCAAAGATGAACTTAATGATGTCATTCATCCTTGGAATATATCAATATGTCATACGAATACTAATAGAAATATTTCCAGATGCTCTCGAAATATTCTATTCATCAAGTTTAAGAAAAAGGCTGGTGCATTAGATAGTCTGAATGGCATCACTAACCATTCGTATGATCCATATCTTGCCCTAAACGCCGTCATAGGAATACTATCCTCTGCTACTCTATGATGATGAAACCCTGTAGCTAAATCCAACTGATAAAATACCTTGGCTCCACTCAGCTGATCAAACAAATCATCAATCCTTGGTAATGGATATCGGTTCTTTATCGTCTTCTCATTCAGCTTACAATCATCGATACACAACCTCGACGCTCCATCCAGTTTCCTTGCGAACACTACGCTGCTCCCAAGGCGAACTGCTTGGACTAATAAAATACTTACCTTCTAAATTCATCAATTGCACCAATCATTACATAACATTAACCTCAAAATTAGGGTTTTCTATGGGGTATATAACCCGATCATTATAACTAAGGTGTCTAGGTGATATTTTCCTATCATGGCAAAATATCTTAACATCGTACTTACTTGACCAATCCACACCAAAAAGAGTTCCAAAACCTATGAAATCAAACACATGTAAAATGCAAGAAAATATATGACCTAACAACTCAAACTCTAAGTTGCCATATCTCATCCGAAGTGTCACATTCCCTCCCATCCGATTTGTAACCCTTAAGGGTGTAATTAGGTATGAGGGTTCTAGGTTAAGCTTATCTATCAAACAATGAAATATAAAAGAATGCGATGCATCAGTATCAAATAGAACTCTAATTAACATTCCATGAATCTAAAGCATAACTTCCAACACATCTTTTCCTTCCTCACCTACTGTTGGTCTTGAGGTAGCTGGTTCCAATGCAAACACTTTGCCCTTTCAATTCTTGGTCGGTTCCATGCATTGGCTCTTATAATGTCCAATCTGAGCATTGCTGAAGCATTTGATATTTTTCTTCCCAGTCACTTTATTTCCATTCCTGTGCAATATTCATTAGCAATATGTCCTTTTTTATCACCCTTGTACCAAATAACTTATGTTTTTCCTTTCTTAGCAGCTCCATTCTTCTGAGCTCCCTTCTTGTGGAAAAACTTTCTTTTCTGATTCTACACACCTTAAGTTTCAACTACTTTGTTACCATTAAAGAATGTGAGGATCTCCTCATTCCTCAAAGCCATCTTAACAACAACATCGCATAGATCCGTACTATGTGGTAAAGTTGCTTTAGTAAGCTCGGGTCTCAATCCACGGATGAACTTCTCATTCCTTTTGATCACTAAATCAATAGTAGCATGTTTGTATCTCGATAATTCCTCAAATCTGGTAGCATACTCAAGCACTGTCAACTCTTCTTAAACCAACTCAGCAAACTTCCTAAGTTGTGTTGACTTGGTGATCTTTGGCATGAATCTTTCCTGAAACCTACTTCTGAATTCCATCCAATTCATAGCCTCTTCAGCTAGTCATATGGTAATATTGTTCCACCAATACAGTGCTGCCCCTTGCCACTTTTTGGACGCCAATCTCCTTTTTTGCTCATAGTTAAGTCCTAAATCAGCAAAAATCCTTTCACAATGAAACAACCAATTTTCCACTTCAATTGCGTCCTCAATCCCGATAAACGATTTCCATCCCAGGCTAGCATAATCTCTGCTCAATACTGCATAGTTATTGGCTACCGGAGCTTCTTGATTTCCTTTTTCGACATTTCCTCCAACTAATCCTGCAGCAGCTACAACTTGCATCATGTTAACGAAGAACTGATACGTAGCTCCTATATCAACTTGCGTTGCTCCAACGCCCACATTAGCAGCTATGCCAGACTCGGATTTCTTCTAGTGTATTGTCTAGCATTTCTATTAGTTGTGGTGCTTCCTCCACCAAGGTAAACTCTTCTATTCCAATCATCCATATCATATTTCCTTAAAATCTACATTCGAGTCTTTGTAAGATACAGAAGGATAGCCTAAAAGAGATGGAAGAATAGAGATAAAGCGTATACTCATATATAGTAAACACAAGTACGTTACTATAATGTTATTCCATACCCCAATCTTTTCCTTAATTCTTTAAGATTATGTTTTCAAAAATCATTTTAAATTTAAAATTTCTTTTGATTTTTCATAAACCTATGCTATGATACCAAGTTGTCACATTCCCTATCTTGAGGCCCAAAGCTAAGTGATATGTATGTTGATGTCATTTATAGTATTTAACTTTTGATGACTAAATACAGTAGTGTTAATGGTATCTACAATATCAAAAGCGCACGAACATGAAATAAAATTTACTTAGATCTCAAAGCAGCTTTTCTCATTATATTTCAAATCAATATTTCATATTTAGTTAAATAATCCCAAAATAATTTCTAGGTTTTTGGTTAAATATAATCATTAGAGATTACGCTAGGAGCAACATATGAAGATGTCCCCTGGATGATCAGAGCACTAAATAGATATACATATCTGTCATAATTACATCACAGTGGAAATAATACTAAATAACTCCTACATAGCTAGCTCTGGCTCCTGCACATCTTCGAAAGCTTATTCGTCCAATGTACTAAATCTAAAAAGACTTTAACTCTTAATAAGCTCAAATTTAATTTTAAGCACCGGAGAGTTTAAGGGAAAAACATAAACTTTGGGTTGGACAAAAAGCCTGGTGTGAATAATTCTATTACACCTCAGTTTACTGATATTAAGTACTATCATGTTACTTAGCGGAATGAGTTTCCCCTCACTAATATCCTTTTAAAAACATATATTTTGAAAATCAAAATCCTGTAATCAAACTGATTATAAATACAATAGCAATAGCATATATGCATATAAATTGGGTAATCAATGGATTTTCGTACTAAACAATATAGTTTTATCCGGCTGACTGTTAACCATTGTCTGACTCAGTCCTTTTAGACACATGAATATTCTAGTTTCGTTAGACACAATACTGGACGGTCTATCCTTAAATTACTTCTTCTAGGGCCGACTGATCCTAACGGTTTTGTGGGCTGAATAATATACTTCCTCTACTCTGTGTATTCCTTTCTATTTGTAATATCATTTTAGTCTTACTTATGACAAAGCACTACACACTGGAATTTTAGACTTATATTAGCTAGGGGCTACTAGCTAACATATAAGGCGCGACCCCACACTAGTCCCATTTGTTTTTCTAATATCCGAGTCATAAACTTAGGGCTAACCAGCCTATTAAATCTTCCTTGAAAACATTTTGCAAACAGATTTAACTCGTTTTAAATCATATTTAAACAAGAAAAATATATCTTTGCTTTACTCAAAATATTCATGCCATGATATATGCTTTATAAAACTATGTTGATGAAAATCTAAAATCAATAGGGTTATCTATCCCTTTAAAATAAGTCAAAGCCCTTTTTAACTTTGAAAACATTAGGCTATAAAGCCAAAAAAAATTACCTTCGAAACTAGTATTTAAAACCTTAAACAATCCCTTTCACAATCATTGCAAACATCCCTTTCGAAACAAGTTAAACACTTTAACCAAGAAAGCACTAGGCCAAAAGGCCAAAATCTACCTTTCGAAATCATAAACTAAAATCATAGACATCCTCTTTCGAAACCATTAAAATATTCCTTTAGAAAGAATTGGGTTCAAGTAAGGAAATATGGAAGCATAGCTTCGAAATTAATTAATGGTATTCCCTTCGAAACCATAGTTTGAAAACAAAACAAAATACACAACCCTTAAGGGGATTTATGCAAAAGCTATCCTTTTGAAACACTTATAATGACGATGATATACTTTCACATGTATATTAGGGTATAAACAAGCAACTTCAACCATGTCAAAAGGTATGGGAGCAGCACCCACCATTTCTAAGTATAAGTTAAAAGAAAAACAGTTTCAATGGTTGCGTAAGGGTATCGATTCGAAACCCTACCCTCCAAACTCATTGATTTAAAGAGTTATAAAAGAGACCTCTTACTATGGAAAATGGTTTTAATACGACAGCTAGGGTATCGAAGGGGTTCAAAAGAAGCAACCCTTTCCTAAGCATACTTCAAACAAAGTCGGTCTATAGGTTCGAAAGCTTTGAAAGACAACTTCAACAGTTTCGAATGCATGCCTCCGCCACCCAATTTCCTTCCATCCAAACTAAATACACTACATACCAAGATTCTCGTTATCGTGTGTATAGGTTTCAACAGTGCCAAAAGGGTTGTATGATGACGGAAGCAAGCAGGGTAAGTGGCGAAGCTGTAACTAAATTAAAAACCAATATTTTTGCCTTTAAAGTAATTCCTTTTTGCCTAACCATCAATATTTGTCAAAATTTCATTTGTTATGAAATCTTCATCATATACTCTTATGAAAAACTGCTACACACATTAATTTAAAATATTTAAAATGTTTTATACTTAACAAAATAGCCTAAAATCTTAAATAACAATTAATCCCATCTAGCTTAATTAATTTATTTTCCCTAGTAAATCACTTAGTAAAATTCCCAAAAATCATAATAATTCACATTAAATATATTTTCTAACATATATAAATTTCAGACCTGAAAACATTATTTAATTGCCATAAATAATTTAAACCTACAATTACCTATTTTCTCTCATAGAAAATTTATAATAAATCCTTAATTACTTAGAAAATTATGAAACTTGAAACTCGCTTCTAAAATAACATTTTTGACCATACATCAAAAACGCAACTCATTTGGATGTCATATGATAGGTTTTCTAATATAAACATATCATAAAATACATATTAAATCATATAAATCATCAACAAGCATATATATCCATTTAATCTATCAAAACATGGCATGATACTTGCAAAAATAATTTAGATCTAACTTGAAACCGAAATCATTATCAAAAATGAGATGTAAACTAATTATTCGCCTTACATTGATTTGGAATGTTAAGATTTGTGTTGTAGTTGATTTCCCCTAGCTTTCTTCTAGATTTTCTTCCTTTATCTACCTTTCTTAATGGCCGGCCGAATCCTTCTCGGTTTTAGTTTTAGTTTTATGAATGAATGAATGATAGTGGAAGAGTAGAAGGGTTTGTATTAGGAATATTAGCCTCGTTTTATTTCACCCTTGGCCTTGTATTCTTTCTTATTCATGTTGTATTATCCTTATTATCCCATTTATTAATATATTACTTAAGGTATGGCACATACTTTAATTTAACAAATCCTAATATCATTAATCATCTACATTATTTTAATTTAATTTAACCAACTAAATATCTTAATAATGTTAATCAAAATTAGGGTCATTACAAAGTTCCCTCTTTAAAGAATTTTGTCCTTGAAATTATGATAATATATCCATAGCAATCAAAAATAAAGGTAAAACATACCATCAAACAAGCCAGGATAAGTCTCCCTAATCCAACTCTCGGTTTCCCAAGTACAGTCTCTCTCGTCGTCACTACAATGGAGTTTGACTAATCCAAAAGTCTTATTCCTTAGTCTCTTGTCATCTCTCGCAACTATATGAACTGACTTTCTAACTATAGTATTATCTGTTCCACTACTAGATCTTCTAACACGATCGGTGAAATAGTAGTCTCTAGATCTCGAATTCACTTCTTTAGAAGAGAAATACGGAAAACATTAGGGACTCTTTCCAAACTTTTCAGTAACTGTGACGACCCAACTTCCAAACTCCAGGAAGTTGCATCGCTAATAAGAAAGAAAGGGATAGAGAAGAGAAAGAAAGAGAAGAAGAAGAAACAACACATCAGAATCTAAACAGCGGAACGAATAAATTATATTAATAACATAAGTATTACATAGTATACAACAACTATCAGAGTTACACAGATAATACAACACATACTAGACAGTTATAAACACTTGTCTAGTTATACAACTCAATACAACATCACAAATAACTCTGAGATACCAAACACAGCGGACTACTATATAACTACAACGCAGAAGCCTCCTGCTCCATTTGCTCCTCCATAATTCGTCAAAGCTAACCCAAATCCTAACCTGAATCCCTTGGCTACTCGTAAAAATTTGAGTACCCAAGAGTTTATGGAAAACAAAAATAAACTCCGGGTCAGACATGGGTCTGGTGTGAGTAACAGGTTAAAGTTGCTTAACTTTAAAAATCCTTTAAAAGGAAAGGTATCACGTAAGACTTCCCACACATAAACATGGAAAAGTTTTTACCTTACGCTAACCAAAACATTTGATAGGAAATCCGATGATATTATAATAGTGTCTAGGGTTTTCAAATAAATAAGAAATAGCCAAAATTGTTACATTCATTAAATTCCAGCTACTAGCCACAAAAGTGGGTAATACAATCAAAACCGTTGGCACTTATTGGATTTTGGATTCCATACAATGGCAGGGCTACTGGGGTACCGCCCGTCACAGTACGTGGCCTAGATCACCGTACCGAGGAGTACTCCCACTCCCCTGCAACACAAAGCCGGACTCGTTCCTTACTGAACAGTTCCGAACAAGACAACCCCGGCAGTTGTCGCAAATCAACCGCCCACACAGCCGAATAAAAAGGGACCTCTAGACAGGGATCAATCTTGCTCTCCAGTTGGAGCTACCCACGAAGCCTTGCTGCACCTCCCCTGTTTTAGTCATTTCCGGTTGATGAGGCTTGAGGCTACGATTACCTTTATAGGACATCAAATATTAGAATGCTCATCGTCCACCTGACAATGTTCTGAAAGCGTTCAATCCATACAAGTTCGTTCCGGGTTCGAACAAAACCGAAGGCACTATCTCATTGCACTCGTTATTGGAATCACCCTCAGAGTCAACGACGATAACCCTTGCACTCTAAATCACCATCTCGAATCTATAAGCACTATTCCGTCAAATTCATTACGGAATCACCCATAGAGTTATACTGACGTATAGCCCTTACACCTTGAGTCTTCACTTGCTCCACTTGGATTAACGACCTAACGTTTAATTGGAATTGATGTGGTTTTCGGATTCCAAATATGGAAACCCGATCCCGGTCTCATCGAAATCCAAAGCATGTCTTTTAGGTCCAAGTTGTTTTAAGTTTTAAAACAATTCAATCTAATTATCCATATACACACAGATAGATAATTCATATCATCATAATAGATAATCAATATTTTCATAAACAGGTAATCATCACAAATTGATAATCTATATTATCATCATCCATAGATAACTCATATCATCATCACAATGCAACCAATGCATCCATAACACACAACACTATTTATCTCATGTCTGAGATTCAAACCATTCAGGGTAAACCATATCATCCATTCATAAGCAGAGATCTAAAATCACACCATCTATAATTAATTTAAAAATGAATTAAATTAATTACTTCTATTTCTAATTAATTTAAAGTGAATTAAATTAATTACTTACCTTTAATTAATTTAAAGTGAATTAAATTAATTACTTCCTCATTTTAAATCTTGCTTACTTAACCATTAATTGATTACCAATCAATTAAATAATTATCCTCAAATTAATCACCTTAATTAATCACCCTAGATTAATTATTACTTAATTACTTTCAAGTAATTATCTTTAATTAATTTTACAAATTAATTATCCTTAACCAAAATCAGTAATTAAGCTTTAATTACTTCATTAATTAATTAATTATAATTAATTAATTATAATTAATTACATTAGTCCTTAATTAATTACATTAATTAATTACTTTCTTAATCACTTATCATTGATTAATTAATCCTAATTAATTAATCCTTAATTACATCATTAATCATATTAATTAATGATCCTAAATTAAATTTAAAATAATTACTTATTTAAAATAATTACTTATTTAAATTAATTACATTAAATAATTAACCTTAATTAAACCAAAATTATTAATCACTTTTGATTAATAATATTCAGTAATTAACTAACCTTAATTTCTTTCTCAATCACTCCTAAATTAATTATATTTAATAATAAATTATATTTATTAATCATCCTTGATTAATCTCATTTGTAGTTAATTATCTTTAATTAATTACATCACTTAATTATTTCAAAAGACTTAATCAATTAATGCTTAAATTAATTACACTAAGTAATTAATTATTAATTACTTTCACAAAGTAATTATTCTCATTATTAATTACACAAAATAATTAATCCCAAAATATCATATTTAAATTAATTACCTTCGGTAATTTACTTAACTTAATTACTTCTCTAAGTAATTATTTCTCAATGATTACTTACCAATCCATTTAATGACTATTCTAAATTAATTAAACTTAATTAATTAATTTAAACTAAACCAATTAATAAATTAATTAAAATGAGTAATTAATATTTTATCATACTTAATTAAGTTTATAATTGATTATCTAAATTAATTAATTCAATTAATTATAAAAATTAATTACATTAATTAATTAATAAATAATCACAAGTTAATAACCTTTATTAACTCATCATCAATTCTTTAATTACCTTTTCTAAGTAATTAACTTAAATTAATTAATATTAATTACAAATTTAATTAACCTTAATTAATTTATTTCAAATCTTTAATCAATTAAATAAATTACTTAATTATCTTATTTAAATTACCTTATAAATTTAATGTTTTCAAAATTCATTAAATTCTTTGATTTACTTGAAAACAAAACATCTCTTGTTAATGTTTACATTACCATTAACAAAGTAATTTTAAAACAATTTAACATAAAATTGTTTCAAATTATATTTAAAATTTAAAATTTAAAATGAAATTAAACTTAACTTTAACAAAGTTTTAAAACATTCAAAACCTTTAAAATCTTATGCTAAAGATTTCTTATTTTATAGAAGAAGTTAAAATAAATTTAAAACCCAAATTCATTTCAGAATACAAATCATATATATATGTTTTAAAGTTGATTAAAACATTTAAAATATTTAAAACTTCTTTTCTTTTCAAAACCTGATTCAAAATTTGATTCATGTTTCCAGATTTACAACTTGTGTTTAAATCATCTACCTTAATTTAAATCTTTATCTTAAATTTCAGATTTAATTAAACTCCCCTTTAAAATTGTTAAAACATTTTAATTTCAAAAGTTTGAATTAAATTTTTAAAAACTGGAATTCAAACTCAGATTGGAAAAATCATACCTTTTAAATTTAAGTTTTAAATTCTGTTTAAAACCTTGCATTTAAATTTTAAAACAAACATTTAAATTTAAAAACTACAGGTTTCAAAAACCTGAGATTATAGAAGGTAAACCCGAGTTTCCCCTTTATTTTCTTCGAGTATAACCCACTAAAACTTCGAGCAAAACTCGAATTGACTCGAGTATAACCCAAGTAAAACAAAACACGGCGATCCCAAACAAAATTTAAACAAGAGCAAGAGGATTTATTTTTAATTTTAAAAAAAATCTGGTTCTGGAACCAGAGTCAGAAGAAGTACAGTCATATATATGCATGTATTAAACATCCAAATTGCACAGAAATCCATCAATGTCCATTCACACAAACATATTTAACTCAGAAGGAAAAACATGCAACAATTTCACACTTAATCTTTTAAGTTAGTAATGTTACACACCTGTAAATAGAGATGGAACAGAGCTTTTGGAAAATTGTTTTGAAAGATTTTGAACTTTAAAACTGAAAGGCCTTTTGCTTCATGAAAACTCTAAACTTGTATTGCTGAATGGCTTATGATTTTAAAACCAGAGTTGCTTGTTGTGCTCTATACTTGCATGCAGGTTAAAGAAATTTGAATGTTGCTGTTAAAACTTGCATGCAGAGTTTACTTGCTTAGGAATTTCGACACTTGAATTTCTGATAAAAAGATTAAGATTTTTAAGTTAGTAGTTTTTGGGAAATCTCAAGTTGAATTGGAAAGAGATATTTCTCGTTTTCTGGTGATCCACGGCGTACTGTAGGTCGTGGTTCTCGGTGAAGCAAGCTGGAGTATTGGTGAACTTAGGAAAAATAGTCTAGAATTTTCTGGAGTGCCGTGTTGGCCGAACTGTGATATAGGGTTTAAGTGTCAGTTTTGATAGCAGTTTTTCTCGGGGTGATGGCGACGCCAAGGGGAGATCGGACGAGGCCGAATTCGGTGGGATCAATGCTTTGCTTCATGGCAAAGTTTGAGATAAATAGTTGAACCTTCTGGTGGTCGAGATCAGTGGTGCGAGGCAAATTCGTATGATGGGTTTTGAGTTATAAGTTGATCAAGAACTTAAATTTCGATACCGGACGAAATTGTTGGAACTGGTTTGGGGAGTTCGAAATCGGGGTCAAAGGTGACCCGGGGTTGGTCGCGACGTTGGTCAAGGAGGGTCGGAGTACCTGGACACGTGCACGGTGTCGCATTCGTGTCAGCATGTTGGGTTTTGAGGGGAAGACATTGACTCGAAGCTTAACTCGAGAAAGAGACGATGGAACTCGGATTCGAGTACGAGGAATTTAGGCAATTAACTCGAGTTTTACCGTGTTGTTCAAATTTTAAAACGTAAAAGGAAGAGGAGAAGGAGAACGCGAGTTTCCCGGAGTCGAGCCCGAGTGATTCGATTATGGCTTGGGATTTTTTTTGTGTTTTACTCGGATAGATGAACGTGTGGCTGGGGAAGTGAGTATACAGCAAGTTTTGTTTTAATATTATTTTAGTTGATTATTTAACAAAGTTTAAGCTATTTAAATGTTAAAACAAGTTTTGACAAACATAGGAGGAGGAACTAATGTTGAATTAAATAAAGTTTTCAAAGTTATTAATCATATTTTGGAAGTCAAAATGAAAATTTAATGAGTTTTTAACAAAGCCTCAAAAAATTTTTTTTTTTTTAAGTTAAACATTAAAAATTGATTTATTTTTTTTAAAATAATATATATGTTATGTACTTTATTTTTCATGCTTTCAAATAGAATCTAATAATTAATTATGGGGATAGGTGATTAATTATCAATATAATTAAATTAAAGGTTATTTGTTTAATCAAAGTGATTTGTTAAATTTTATTAATCCATTAAGAATTAAGGTAAAATTATTACATGATTTGGGTTAATTAAATAACGACTTAAAGATCAATTAATGAAAGTATTTAAGGAATGACTTATTATTAAAGATAATTAATAAATTAATTAAGTAATGAAGGATAATTAATCAATGTAATTAAGGTAATTTAAATTAAGAAATAATTAATCTATAAAAGTAATTAAGAGTTGATTAATCAACAGTTAAGGATAAATTAATTTAGGTAATTAATGGATTACCAAGGGATAATTACTTAATTTAAAGTAATTAATTATTGATCAAAGTTAATAAACCAAGTGATAATTAAATTATGTGATTAGGGATAATCAATAATTATTATTAAAGGATAATTAATTAAATGATAATTAATCAAATGGTGATTAATTCAGGTAATTAAATTAAGGATAATTAATTTATTTAAAGTTAAATTAATTAATGAAGAATGATAATTAATTGATTAATCAAGGGTTAAATTAATTAATTAAAGATAATTAATTAAATGGTTAATTAAATGGTTAATTAAATAATTAAAGGTAAATTCTTTAATAATTAAAAGTTAATGAACTATAATTAAAGGTTAATTAATTCATTACTAAAGGTTAATTAGATAACTGATTAAAGAGCATTTAATCAAAATGATTTGTAAATTATTATTATTAATTAACCAAGATTAGTAATTCATATGTAATTAAATCTGATTTGAATTAATCAGACAATTAACTAATTTTACTTATGGATGTTTGGATTCTATTGAATGATTGAATTGTTTGATATCCCTAATTGTGATGCTCTGTTTTGATTTGAGCTATGTTTGCCGTGATTTATTATCTGTGATATATACCTGTAATCTCTGAATGAAAGATAAGCGTTACAATTGGTTAGTACCGCTTATCAAATATTAGCGTTATAGTTTATACCGCTTATTAAATATATTGTTGTTTTTGTATCTGTGTTGATTGATGATGTGGCACTTTTATTGTGTAAAACCCCTGGACCACACTTATACACACACAAATATGGATTTCACGTGGAAATGGGTTAAGTCACAGATTTTGAAATAGTTTTAAGGATTGAATTTTTGAATCCAAATTAGTTTTGGAATTATAATTGAAGCTTTTGAAAATGAATTTTTAAAATAAAAGTTATT
This sequence comes from Allium cepa, assembly GCA_030765085.1. Classification (NCBI taxonomy): domain Eukaryota; kingdom Viridiplantae; phylum Streptophyta; class Magnoliopsida; order Asparagales; family Amaryllidaceae; genus Allium; species Allium cepa. The sequence continues at coordinate 298,629,576 of CM060946.1, forward strand.
TTAAATAAATTAATTGAGTTTTGAAATGTAAATAATTTGATTTAAATTTGAATTCAATATTTGAAATCAAATTCTATGATTTGGAACTATGGTTCAAAAAGGTTATTCAACTTATAAATATGTTTATATGGGTTTTTAAACCATTTTAAAAGTGTTGTTTTGGGACTTTAAATTTAACCCAAAGATTTAACTTGTATAAATGAAATTGGATTTTTTCCAAAACGAAAACTATATTGTTTTCAAATAATAAAAGCTTTCACATAAGAAATGAACTTCCAATTTGTGTTAAAAGGAATTCAAGTTTGAAATGAAAATAATTTTCCAAGTTATGAATAAATCTTTGGAAACGAGATTGAAATCTATAAATTAAATCCTTGATTTAAATATTTAATGAGTTAATCCAATTGAAATGGAAATTGTTTTGGAAATCTATAAATAGATCTCTGTGAAACTGAGTGAACTTTGTGGAATAAATCTTTTTGTTTAAAGATTTAGAATGGTAATTTGTTTAACCATTTAAAAGAAGGTTTTGGGTTTTATAAGTTGTGACTTAACTGAAATCCCATATCCATATGTTTTTAAATATCGCGCTTGCTATTCGGTTTAGCCGGGAGAGGACCTTGTGTCATATAACCCATTCCGAATAGTGATACGACGTTATGGATTGCAATTGAAGACCGGTGTTGAAGACCGGGTGTCTTCGAGAACGGTAGGATAACCTGCCGATTTGACTCTGCACTGAGTTGCTCCGGTATAGAGTTCTCCCTATGTGATGGGAAGTCCGATCGGGATTGTGGACACCCGGATTGGCAAGGGCTTCTTCGGAAGTGCCTTCGGTTTTGTTCGAACCCGGAACAGACTTGTATGGTTGTATGTCTGACACTACACTTTGAGATATTAAACTGATTCCTATCAAATACATTTCTGCTTGGTGGCGGAGAATTTATTCTCTTAGCTTAACACCCTTCTTTGAGACGTACGAGCTCAGAGGTTATGTAGCTGATATTTATCAGTGATATATTCCTAATTTGGTAGTGTGGCATGCTGAGTGCTGCTGTGTGTTGATGATCATTCGTTGATCATTTGTGATCAAAGCATGGCTTTTGTATAAAGCGTAACTTTGTGGACGGGACTGCATCAGGACCTCACACCCCGGAAATGGTCGAAACAGAAAAGATGCGGCAAGGTTATGAGGGTCGCGCCCTTTAGGGTTTGTCATTCCCTTCTGGAAAAGGGTGATATCATGGTATGGAGCCCAGATACTTACTCATGTGGATAATGCAGATCTATTACTTTGTGATTGCTTTGTGGTTGTTGGATTAGAGGTACCTCGGATAAAGGTCCCAAAGGACCGGGGGATGGCACGCTCGTGTAGTAGTTACCTAGTTACAGAGGTAACCCAGCCTTGTGTTGGCAGAGATCTAACCGTAACGTTAGGTTCTCGGGACGTCCCGCCAGAGGCGATCCCATGTGGCAGTAGGAAGTTCCTTAGCCTGGCCATTTGTTGGAAATCCATTCTTCAATACGCGCCTTGTACGGTTTTAGTTGTATTACCTGCCATCTACTTATGGTGGCGCCCCACTGTTTGGATGGTAGCTATAGTAGGCATACGATACTGGTCGTATGTTGGCTAGGATTTATATTTTACTTTCGAAAGACTTTCCTACACTTTGCACTTATAGTAATAATATCAAAGAAATTTCTCCTATCAAGCATATTTGACTATCATAAGGATAAATCTCCTCCAAATCTGCGTTTGCATTGTGTGTGTGGCGGGAAGCCTTATGGTAGTTTCCTTTTCCAAAAAGCATTGCGGATTTATTATAAATTCCCTTGTTGTCTGCTTTAAAAGACCAAATATTTTTGTTTGCTCATACTAGTCCCATGACTGACCTGGAGTTTATTGTTCCTTTCCTAAACTCTGGGTGCCCACTATTTTTCCACACGGGCAGTCTAGAGTTGGGTTTTTCAGATAGTCAGGTTTAGTAGGTTATGTGGAGCTAGTTTAGTCTTTGGATCTGATTATCTTTGTGCATCATTATTGGGAGTTTGAGTTATTTCTGGATTGGTGCTTTGAAGATGGAGTTCTTTCTTGAAGACCATATTGGAGATTTTTGTTCCGCTGCTAGTGTTATCTTTTCTTATCGCTGTTATTTCTTGTATCTCTGATGTATATTCATTGTATCATCTGCTGTATCATATTGTATCTGATATTGTATCAATGTTGTATATTGGTATATGCTATTCATTTCTTCCGCTGTGTTGTACTTAATGGTGTTATAAGCTCCGGCACGTCTCGAATTTCGACGTTTGAATCTGCGGCATTTATGTACAAGTGGAGTACGGATGTCGATTTTCGAACGCTGGAATTTGGATCGTGACATTTTGGTAATCCTAATCTTGTTATCAAAATTCATCAATTCACAGCACGAATCACGCCCTATAACTGAAACAAGGAATTTCGACACTTGAATTTCTGATAAAATAGGTGTTTATTACTGTAATGCTCAAATTTTAAAATACTTATTCCATGAATATGTTTGCAATACTTTTTAAAATTAGCATTACACTGTTATGATCAACTTTCATTTGGAAATCATCATCTAAATTTATTTATAATCTGAGATATAAATTTTTTCCTCTGGAGTTTGGTTATCCTGTTACTAACAGACCCCTATCAAAAGCATGCACGTCCATTTTATACATATACACCCCTATTCACATGCATACCAAAGATTTTCACAGTATATATGTCAAGCATTCATCACAACCTATAAATAAAAGGATAGTTTGCTGACAGTTTATCTTTATTTATTTTTTTAACTGTAGAATGTGACAGAGGTGGATATCTACATATACTCAGGCATGAATACATTAACCTACCACACAAATTCATTAATGAAAGCTTGGATGATTTTGTCAAAAACAACATCAAAGAACAGGGTGGAGAAATTTTGCTCAACTGGAATTTAATGTTTGAAGGCAGAGAAGAACAGAGGCATCCATTCTTGTGAGAAACTGGAAACTGTTTGTTTTTCTTTTTTTCTTTTTTTCTTTGTCTTTAAACTTTGATTTTTTTTTTTGTTCCCTACAACTGTTTAGTATAATTGTTTAAATCTTTGTTTTACTTATTGATTACTAACATCAAATTCAATTTTTTTTTTAAAAGGAAATTTACTTACCTTTGCTTTTAGATTGAAAACCTTTGCATTCTATTCTTTTGAACATATCTTATTTTAAATCTGGAATTTTGCTTGCTGTCTTCATTGCTAACTTGAAATTGATGAAGAAAGATAGAAACTGGAATTGAAACAGAGAAGCAATACTTTGCTTTGATTGCCTCAGGAATTTCAGAGTGCATGCAGACAGATTGAAGAATTGTAGGCTAAAGATTTGAAAGATGAGCTTGCATGCTGATTTTCCAGAATTCAGTTTTGTTTTGATCCTTCTGTTCGATTTTGATGCTACTCCAAAAACAGATTGAAGCTTTAAATTTTGCTTTAGGTTGTTGTTTGAACTTTGTTGAAGCTTTTGCATTCTTGAATTTTTTAACTGCAATTTTATTTTTGGGTTTGAGAAATGTAAACATGAGTATAGCTTAGTTTTGAAACTTGTGAAGCCAAATCTTTTTGTTTACTGTTTGTTTAGATTTTGTTGAAATGTTATATGATGGCATATGGGAAGATGTAAAGACTTCTTGTAATTTTGAATCTCATTATTTTTAAAAAAAATAATAATGATGAAATTTGTATATGTATACATGTAAGATCTTAAAGTATGTTTTCATTTGTTTACTCCATCCCTTAGGAATATATTTATCATTTGCAATTTTACAAGACCAAGAATTCTTTTTATTTTATAAATTTTTATATCATATTTATTTTATAAATAAACATAACTTTTATTCATTGGTATATACATGTACACATATGCCTTTATTTCAAAATTGTTTACATTTTCCTTCATGTTTACATTTATATTTACACAAGAAAATTTTATTCCAATTATATTCTTACATTTAAGTTTTGTTCAACATATTTATATACTTATATATTTTTACAATTTCCATTCATACTTTTTTTTATTCTTGTACAACTTTAAAAAGAAAAGAAGGGTTTAAAAATTTAAATTTCATACTCACAATAATCATATTTATTTATATAAGAGAATTAAATCTTTAAAAATAATCTTTTGAAATTTTATTACATCTCCAACATATATTTAACATTTTAGAAACAAACTATCATTAGCGTTTTTATAAATCTCAAGCTTTTAATTTCTATTTTATTTTTAATACATTTTATTATGAAATTCAATATTTATTTGTTTTATAAAATATTTATTCTTACATTTTAAATCAAATTTCTATTTATCCCTCATACACTTATTTTTTTATAAACCCAATATTTATTCGCAAGATACTTACACTTAAATTTCTAATTAAATTTCTATTTATTATCAAAAATTATTCATTTATTCTAGAAATCTCTAACTAATGCACAATTTATTCTCAAAAATAAATTTAGTTGCCAAATTGAACTTGATAAATTCTCAGGAATGTTACAGATTCCCCCCTTAAAAAAAAATTCGTCCTCGAAATTTGCTAGGAAGACGAGAAAGAATAGATGATAGATAAAGAAACGATTGATCAAATCAGATTGAAATATTTATTCTGCGTTCGGTTTACCAAATCAGAATATCAACAATATGAGAACAAACTCATATAATAATCGCACAAGATATTCGGGTCCACCGTTCTACGAATATGCAAGGGCATTGAATAGTTCGAAGGGATAACTAATCATTCATAGAATATATCGGATCCCAGAGAATAAATAGATGGATTTAATCTTCCATAATCCTCAAATACTAGATATGGATTCCAAATTCAAGTTGGAATACTCCAAAGTATATACCAATTTGTCCCTCTTTGGACTTTGATATAGACAAGAAATTACAATAGAATTTCCAATTGGGTTTTAAACGAAATCGTTTTATTGATTCAATTCAAATTTTTCCCTATATTTTATTAACCAATTTAACTCAATTTAAAATTTCCAATTTATTCAATATTTTTAATTTTCAAACTCAAATTCATTAAAGTTTAGGTCGAAAAGATGATAAGAAACCGATGAAGATACGAAGTAAGGATCGTCTACAACGATTCGTAGGGCCACCATCACATCGAAGCTTCTTCTTGTTGCTGCTACGAAGCAATCAAAAGAATTCCGAAATCGAATCAAAGGAGATCGATAGAAAAAGGTTATTCCGCCGTTGCAGGGTGTTGACCATTTGTACTGGTATTTCCCCGTCCCCTATCTCGTCCTCTTCTCGCACTCATACTTACTATCAGGGGATAGTAAGAGAATTTACTGAGGCATTCGAAAGGATATCTTAGGGATTACTCATTCTAGGGTATACTTCACCCTATCTCTAATGAGTCACTTAATGTGTTATGTATCAGAGCTGAGGGTTAAAACTTTAGCTCAGGAGTATAACACATTAAGTAACTCATTAGAGATAGGGTGAACTATACCCTAGAATGAGTAATCCCTAAGATATCTGTTCGAATACCTCAGTAATTTCTCTCACTATCCACTGATAGTATGTATGAGTGCGAGAAGAGGACGAGATATGGGACAGGGAAATACCACTACAAATGGTCAATGCCCTGCAATAGCGGAAACAACTTTTCTCTATCAATCCCCTTTGATTCGATCCCAAATTCTTTTGATTGCTTCGTGACAGCTCCAGAAGAAGTTTCGTTGCGATGGTGTCCCTACGAATCGTTGCAGAAAATTCTTACTTCGTATCTTCATCCGTTTCTTATCAGCTTTTCAATCTAAACTCTAATGAATTTGGAAATTGAAGATTTTAAATAAATTGGAAATTTAAATTGAGTTAAACTGGTTAATAAAATATAGGGCAAAATTTGAATTGAATCAATAAAACGATTTCGTTTAAAACCAAATTGGAAATTCTATTGTAATTTCTTGTGTATATCAAAGTCCAAAGAGGGACAAATTGGTATATACTTTGGAGTATTCCAACTTGAATTTGGAATCCATATCTAGTATTTGAGGATTATGGAAGATTAAATCCATCTATCTATTCTCTGGGATCCGATATATTCTATGAATGATTAGTTATCCCTTCGAACTAATCAATGCCCTTGCATATTCGTAGACCGGTGGACCCGAATATCTTGTGAAATACTGTATGAGTTTGTTCTCATATTGTTGATATTCTGATTTGGTAAACCGAACGCAGAATAAATATTTCGATCTGATTTGATCATTCGTTTCTTTATCTATCATCTATTCTTTCTCGTCTTCCTAGCAAATTTCGAGGACGAAATTTTTTTTAAGGGGGGAATCTGTAACATTCCTGAGAATTTATCAAGTTCAATTTGGCAACTAAATTTATTTTTGAGAATAAATTGTGCATTAGTTAGAGATTTCTAGAATAAATGAATTATTTTTTATTATAAATAGAAATTTAATTAGAAATTTAAGTGTAAGTATCTTACGAATAAATATTACCAAATTTGACGATCCTGACTCGGCCTTCGAAAATCGGTACCGAATACGACACTCGTATTCAAATGCCGCAGATCCAAACGTCGAATCTGGTTCGCCAGAGCTTATAACACCATTAAGTATAACATCACAGCGGAAGAAAAAGAATATATCAATATACAACATTGATATAATATCAGATACAATATGATACAACAGATGATACAATGAATATCAATATACATCAAAGATATGATACAAAATAATAGCAGCGGAAAGAAAAGATAGCACTAGCAGCGGGACAAAAACTCCAAAAATGGTCTTCAAGAAAGAACTCCATCTTCAAAGCACCAATCCAGAAATAACTCGAACTCCCAATAATGATGCATAAAGATAAGTAAGTCTCGTCTGCAACCGATTGCCAAATCCTAGGCTAAAAGCTATCGAATCTACACCTACTATTGATTATCTGAAAAACCCAACTCTAGACTGCCCGTGTGGAAAAATAGTGGGCACCTAGAATTTAGGAAATGAACAATAAACTCCAGGTCAGTCATGGGACTGGTATGAGCAAACAAAAACATTTGGTCTTTTAAAACAAACAAAGGAATTTAAATTTGATCCGCAATGCTTTTTAGAAAATGAAACTACCATAAGGCCTCCCGCCACACACACAATGCAAATGCAGAATTGGAGGAGGTTTCTCCTTATGATAGTCAAATATGCTTAATACAATAAAATTTCTTTGATATTATTATTATAAGTGCAAAGTGTGGAAAACCATTTCGAAAGTATAATATAAATCCTAGCCAACATACGACCAGTATCGTATGCCTACTATAGCCACCATCTAAACAGTGGAGCGCCACCATAAGTAAATGGCAGGGAATAAAACTAAAACCGTATAAGGCGCGTATTGGATGAGTGGATTTCCAACAAATGGTCAGGCTAAGGAACTTCCTACTGCCACATGGGATCGCCTCTAGCGGGACGTCCCGAGAACCTAACCGGATCTCTGCCAACACAAGGCCGGGTTGCCTCTGTAACTAGGTAACTACTACTCGAGCATGCCATCCCCCGGTCCTTTGGGACCTTTATCTGAGGCGCCTCAAAACCACAAAGCAATCACAAAGTAATCGATCTGCAGTATCCACATGTTTAAGTATCTGGGCTCCATACCATGATACCACCCTTTACCAGAAGGGAATGACGCACCCTAAAGGGCGCGACCCTCGTAACCTTGCCGCATCTTTCCTGTTTCGACCATTTCCAGGGTGTGAGGTCCTGATGCAGTCTCGTCCACAGAGCTACGCTTTATACAAAAGCCATGCTTTGATCACAAATGATCAACAAGTGATCATCAACACACAGCAGCACTTAGCATGCCACACTACCAAATTGGGAATATATCACTGATAAATATCAACTACATAACCTCTGAGCTCGTACGTCTCAGAGTAGGGTGTTAAGCTAAGAGAATAAATTCTCCGCCACCAAGCAAAAATGTATTTGATAGAGATCAGATTAATATCTCAAAGTGTAATGTCGGACATACAACCATACAAGTCTGTTCTGGGTTCGAACAGAACCGAAGGCACTTCCGAGGAAGCCCTTGCAAATCCGGGTATCCACAATCCCGATCGAACTTCCCATCACTAAGAGAAAACTCTATACCGGAGAAACTCAGTGCAGAGTCAATCGATAGGTTATCCTATCGTTCTCGAAGACACCCGGTCTTCAACACCGGTCTTCAAATGCAATCCATAACGTCGTATCACTATTCGGAATGGGCTATATGACACAAGGTCCTCTCCCGGCTAAATCGAATGATGAGCGCAATAGTTAAAAACATATGGATATGGGATTTCAGTTAAGTCACAACTTAAAAATCCAAAGCTTTTCTTTTAAATGGTTAAACAAATTACCATTTAATTCTTTTCTTTAAAAAGATTCGTTTCACAAAGTTCACCTAGTTTCACAAAGATTATTCATAGATTTCAAACAATTCCATTTCAATTGGATTAACACATTAAATCTTTAAATTAAAGTTGTTAATTTATAGCTTTCAAAACACGTTTCCAAAGACTTATTTGTAACTTGGAAGACCGTCTTTATTTTAGACTTGAAATCCTTCTTACACAAAGTAGAAATTCATTTCTTATGCGAAAGCTTCTATTATTTGAAAACGAATAGTTTTCATTTCGGGAGAATCCAATTATATCAATACAAGTTAAAATCTTGGGTTAAATTTAAATTTCACAACATCACCTTTAAAATGGTTTTAAAAATGCATATAAGCCCATTTATAGGTTGAATAACCTTTTCAAACCCTAGTTCCCAAATCGTAGAATTCAATTTCAAATATTAAATTCAAATTTAAACAAATTATTTAAATTTCAAACTCAATCTAGTTATTCAAAATAACTTTTATTTTTGAAATTCATTTTCAAAGTTTCAATTCTAATTCCAAAACTATTTTGGATTAAATCTTTAAAACAATTTCAAAGATCTGTGACTTAACCCATTTCCACGTGCAATCCATATTTGTGTGTGTATAGTGTGGTCCAGGGTTCAACACAATAGTGCACAACATCATCATCACAGATTCAATCATATCGATAAGTGGTATATCCCATAACGCTTATCTTTATTCACAGATTCATAGATAAGATGAATTTATCAATCAAAAAGATTCACCATTACAATTCGATGTGGGTTTCAGATAACCAACTGGAATCTGACTCCTTGTCGCATCGAAATTCAAATGTCGTTTTACGGGTCAAGGGGTTTTTTATATTCATATAACAGTATATACATCACAAATATAACAGCTTAGCACAAAGCATCACATCGCATCACGTCATATATCAAATATATCAATCCATCACAAAGCATTCAATAGCAATCAAACATCTACAATTAAGATGAATAATTGGGTGGTTTTAAATTCATTACCTACATAATTACTTTCATTAGTAATCTTTAATCAGTGATAATTATCATAAACTTTAATTGATTAAGTTTTAATCACCTTCATTAATTAATCATTTCTTTAATTAATCCTCTTAATTAATTAACCCTTAATTGTAATTAATTGAATCTTAATTACTTTTATTAATGGACCTTTAATTAATTACTTAAATTAATAAATCCTAAATTATTAATTAAATCTTAACTATGATTAATTATCCTTAATTGATAAATTTATACAATTCATCATTCCTTAATTAATTACAATAAGTGATTATCCCTAATCACTTAATCAACTTTAAATTAATTAATTATTATTTTTTATCACTATTTAGTTGACCTTAATTAAGTAATTAGTTAACCTTAATCATGAAATTGATTATCCTTAATTATCGACCCATAAGTAATTATCTTTTCATTAATCACTAACTTTTAATTAACTATCTTTGTATTAATTAACATTAACACAAAATTTAACTTAAGAAATTTAAGTCAATTAATGATTCAAAAATATTTCTTTTGATTAACACTTAACTTCATTATTGGTTAAAAATAATTTTAAGAATTTATTTTATAAATGCTGATCATTAAATAAACATCGGATTAATCCTTTAATTACTTACATTAGATAATTATCTTTTAAAATTTTATTGATAAACCCTGGAATTAACTTATTAACTTAATTTCATCATTAATTAAGTTTTAATTAAACTTAAGAATTATCTTAATTGATTTAAAGTTCAAATAAATTACATAACCTTTAATTACCAAACATTAAATAAACAATCATTATTTAAAAGAAATGGTTAAAGGAATTAGTTTTAAACTTGGTTTTTGTTTTAACTTTAAACTTGCTAATTTCCATCATCCTACCCAAGTCTGCCTGGATCCACTCGCGAACAACATCATCAAGCAAACCTTCCCCCAGTTTTTTTTTCCCAGCTCCTCCTTTCTCTCCCCATTTTTTTCGTTGGTTCAGTTTTAAAACCAAAAAAAAGTCATGTTATATAGTTAATCATCTGAACAACATGGTAAAACTCGGGTAAATGCTAAAATCCCTCGTACTCGAACCCGAGAAAATTCTTGAGTCCTCCTTCTCCTTCTTTTTAATAGCTACCCAAACATACCCACGTTACACCGTGCAACGTGCACACCACCACGACCAACTACGGTCGACTTCCCCGGTGTCAATAAGTCGCTGGCGACTCCGACCACTGACTCGAGCACCCACGAACGTGAGATCGTCAGAGAATCGCAAACGAGCCATCGGTCCCCCCTTCCTGGAACCACACAGTAAACCCAATCTACTTGCATCGCCCATTCCGACCACCTGGGATCTCGTCCACCCAACTCGAGATGTATCACGACACGATGCATCGATCCCACTGCTTCCAAGCTATTCCGGTTCGCCACGATGACGCCACTTCCTCAATTCCACAGTGACCCAAAATAGGATCGCAAACCCTAAATTAACGTCACCAACCTCCACCAGTAATCTAAAAACTCATCTACTAATTTTCTAAGGATCACAAACTCTCAAGCAATCTTCAACATCAAGCTTGATCCACGAATTGACGTTGATCCCCAAAAATTGATGATAATCCATTTTATGTATAACTTAAAAATCCAAACGATTTTCAAATCTAAAAATCTTGATTTTTTAATCAAAATTCATATTTCTTCATTTCAAATCAAGTTGTAATTTCAAAATTCCAGATTATGATCACTGATTTTTATGTTTTGAAAAGTTCTAACTGACATTTTACAATTCTTAAATGTTTACCAAATATTTTCTACTTGAATTTATTTTTAATATTAATTTTAGACCTAAACAAGCATCTAATGTTTAAAAACCAAACTCTGTATGAAATCAGAGGAAGAGGAAGTTGAATTTTTTTGTTTACATTAGAAAATCCTGTAACAGGAACAGGATGAACAAATGCCTCTGAACACCACATAAACATAGATGCTACTCTTATATACATATTCATGTAAAGCAACTTCATCAAAGAACAAGCACAATCCAGATTCAAATTTATGGATAGATTTGCTCACCTGGATCTTGGATAAGGCAGAGACAAAGAAGAAACAGGAAACAGGGAATGAATTTTTTTGAGCATGTATACTTTTCTTTTCTTTTCTTTAGATTCTGAAGTTAAATATGCAAGTTGTAAGAAGAGACTTGCTTACTTTTCTGTTGTATTTATTTTTTTTATTTCACTAATAACAAACAAATTTTAAATTACTTACAGGTTTGAACGTATATACAGAGAACCCCTTTTATTTTTTATTTCTGCAGTTGAAACCCAAATTGAAGTTTAAGTCTTTGATCTTATTTTTTTTTTGCTGCTCCTGCAGTTAATAAAGCTGTTTAAATCTTTGCTTTACTAACTGATTACTAACATACATTAAGTTCAAATCTTAAAAGAAAAATTACTTGCCTTTAGATTGTTTTCCAGAGAGCTTTGTATTTGATTTCCAGATTTAAGTTTGATTGCCTTCTTCAATTTCCAAATTTTGGTTTGATCTATTTCTTTGATTTGTTTGCTTTGCTTCTGATTTCCCCTTTTTTTCTACTTCTATTTGTTTTGAACTGTTTCTGGTTTCAGGTTTTGACATTTTTTTTTCTTTGCTTGAGTGATGATGTTTTAAAGCTTGTGAAATCTTCTTGGGTAGTGAAGATTCTAGTTTTTGAAAAAAAAATGCAGAGGCTTCCATTGTGCTTGCAGGTTGGCTTGAAATTTTGCTACAGGCCTTAAGAACAGATTTGAAGAAAAAAGAAATGCAGGCCTTTAATTTTGCTTTTAAATGGAATTGCAGGCTTTTAGAAATGGATTTTGCATTTGAAAAAGAATTTTACAGAGGATTGCAGGCTTGATCAAGAAAGGTTTCAGATTTGATAAATGAATTCAGGTTCTTGTGAGGAATTTGATATTGAAAAGAATTCAAATCTTGAACATGATTTAAATTTTTGTTTTTGAGAGTTTGAAAACAAGTTTGTTTTCAGCTGAAAACTTTTCTTCTAAACTTTGAAAAAAAATGAAGATTAGAAGAGAAGAATGAGGGAAAAAAGAAAACATGTTTTATAAGTGTATAAATGATTTATTTAAAAATTAAAAGAAAATCAAAATAAAAGACACTTGTCTCAAACTTCTATTAATATGATAACACATGTCTCATTAGTTACTTAGGATATCAACATTTGTTTTATACATATTTTTTTTTATACTTTATTAGATGAAATTCTCTTTACTTTATTAAATACATATATAATAGTTTCATAAATAAATGTATACGTATTTCTTTTTAATGAAAATGAATTAAAACAATTTACATAAAAGTGAAAACTTATTTACAAGATCTACATATATTTATTAATTTGAATTTCAAAATTAAATCAAATTCAAATGTTATTGATACATTAAAATTCCACTTAAATCTAATTTATCAACATATTTTAATTTTAAAATAATAACATTGTCTTATAAAAATCCTATCTATATTTATATTTATACATTCATTATTTGAAAATTGCTCATTTATCAATTTTAAATCATTTATAAAAGAAATCATAAATTACATATCTTATTTATCTTAATTAAAAGAATTAATGTTTAATATATAAAGAGTATCTTAAATTTTCATATAATTCCAGATTATAATTATTAAGCTATATTTCAAAAAGAAATAAAATAAACTTTTGTTTATCTTATTAAAATTTAAACTATGTTTAGAATGCAATTATACAATTTAAAACAATTTCTTTAAGTATTTTAAACAATTAGTTATTTATTAAATCAAATAAAAATCTTCAAATTATCAAAATGAATATTAGAATTTAAAAACAAGATTTTATTTGTTTATTTATCTAAAATTAAAACTTATCTATCTGTACAATATATATAAATAAATGTACATACATTATAAATAGGAATACAATTATTAGCTTTTAAAAGAAAAAATTCATCAATTACACATTTATTTAATTAGATTATTAAATCAAGTAAATTTTTATTAAAATTTTATCAAATCAATTTAATTTTAGATACAGATTATTAAAATGATATTGCTAAAATTTCCGGGATATCACAGTAACTCTACCCTATATGTGAGTTTCTCGATCCCTTTAATAATATAAAATGGTCCAACGAAGCTTGTGCCAGTTTTCCTGACTTTCCAAATCTGATCACACCTTTCATCGGTGACAGTTTTGCGAAAACATGATCTCCAACCGAGAACTATAAGTTTTTTCGTCTCTTGTCATCATAACTCTTCTGCCTAGACTGGGCCTCCTTCATTCTAGCCTGAATTAACTCAATCCTTTTTTAAGCTTCATTAACCAAATCCAGACTAAGAAAAAATCTATCCATGGTCTCTAACTAACAAACTGGAGATTTGCATGGCCTTTCATGTAAAACTTCAAACGATGTCATCCCTATACTAGTCTGTTAACTGTTGTTATACGAAAACTCGATTAAGTGTAGATGGTCTTCTCATGATCCTTCGAAATCTGGCACACAAACTCTTAACAGATCCTCTAAGACTTTGTTAACTCTCTCCATTTTCCCACTTGTCTACGAATGCTAAGCGGTACTCATACTGAACTTGGTACTTAAAGTATTCTGTAGACCCTTTCAAAACTCACTAGTGAATAAGGAATCTTTGTCGCTTACTGTATTACTAGGAGTTCCATGTAGCCTAACCATATTCCTCATGAATAAGTTACCTATACCTGGTGCTATTTTGGTCGACTTATTGGGTATAAAGAGTGAACTCTTAGTTAGTTTTCCCATTATAACTCAGATACTATCATTTCCTCTATTTGACTTTGGTAGACCATCTATGAAACCCATTGAGATAGAATTTCATTTTCAGACTGGAACTTTCAAAGGCTGAAGTAATCCACTTGGTTTTTGATGTTTAGCTTTTACCCATTGACAATTCATACACTGCCTCACCCATAAGCCCACATCTCTCTTCATACCTTCTCATAAGAAACTACTTTTCATATCCTGATACATTTTAGTTCCTTCGGATGAATAGTGAACTTCGAACGATGGCATTCTCTAAGAACTTTCTTTCTAATGTTTCCTATACTCGAAACATAAAGTCGCCCTTTCTTCCTAAACCACCCGTTCTGGTCAAGACTAAAATCATTCATGTCATTGCTTTCTTTTTCATTCTTTAACCTTCAGATTCATTTTGCTAATAATGGATCTTCTCCTTGCTTTAAAGCAGTCCTTTCGATCATCATCGGTCGAACTACTAAACATGGTAACAAAGCGGTTTCTTGACTAGAACTAGCCTCAGATCTCCATTGTACTATGCATGTTGTCAATGCTTCTAAATCTTTCCACTCAGCTATCATTGCCAATATAGCATTCTGATGTTTTCTACTAAGAGCACATGCAACCTTATTTCCTCTTCCTAGTGTGTACTCAATACCAATGTCATATGCAGCTATGAACTCTAACTATCTCTGTTGTCTCATATTCAACACCTTCTGAGAGAATAAACGTCTTAGTGACTTATGATCCATAAAAACTCGAATATTTCTCCCAAAAGGTAGAGCCTCCGCACCATCAATGCGAAAATTACCGTAGCCAATTCCAAATCATGAGTTGCATATCTAACTTCATGCAGTCTGAGCTATCGAAAAGCATATGCAATTGCTTTACACTTTTGCTTCAACACGGCTCGCAATCCTGTTCCACATGCATTTGTATACACAACCAGTCCTGATTCCCTTTCGGAACAACTAACACATGTTCATTAGTCAATAAATGTTTCAACTTTTGGAATGCTTTCTCACATTTATCGGTCTACACTTACTTTACCTCTTTCCCAGTTAGCTTAATCATCGGTATTGCTATCCATGAGAAATCCTTAATGAATCTCTTGTAGTAGCCAGCTAATTTAAGAAAACTCTTTATCTCAGTCACTGTCTTGGGCCTCTTCCAACTATTCATTGCCTCGATCTTAGCCGGATCTATTGACTTTCTCTGAGACTACATGACCAAGAAACTTCACTTCATTCTTCCAAAAGTGACACTTCGAAAACTTTGCCTTCAACTGATGCTACCTCATTTTCTCAAGCACTATCCTAAGATGAACTTAATGATCTCTTTCATCCTTGGAATATATCAATATGTCATATATAATTACTAATAGAAATCTGTCCGAATGCTCTTGGAAGATTCTATTCATCAAGTCCACGAAAAAGGATGATGCATTAATTAGAATGAACGGCACCGCTAACAATTCGTATGATCCATATCTTACCCTAAATGTCGTCAAAGAAATACTATCCTCTGCTACTCTATATTGACGAAACCCTGCAGCCAAATCCAATTGAGAAAATACCTTGGCTCCACTCAACTGATCGAATAAATCATCAATCCTAGGTAATGGATATCGGTTCTTTATCTTCTTCTCATTCAGCTTACAATAATCGATACACAACCTCAACGATCCATCCAGTTTCCTTACGAGCACTGCGGCTGGTCCCAAGGCGAACTGCTTAGACTAATAAAATACTTACCTTCTAAATCCATCAATTGCACCAATCATTACATAACATTAACCTCAAAACTAGGGTTTTTTATGCTGTATATAACCTGATCATTGCAACTAAGGTGTCTAAGTGATATTTTCCCATTATGGCAAAATATCCTAGCATCGTACTTACTTAACCAATCCATACCAAAAATAGTTCCGAAACCTATGAAATCAAACACATGCAAAATGCAAGAAAATATATGACCTAACAACTCATACTCTAAGTTGTCATATCGCATCCCAAGTGTCGCATACCCTCATATTGGATTCGTTGCCCTTAAGGATGTAACTAAGTAAGCTTATCTGTCAACTAATGAAATATAAAAGAATGTGATGCATCGGTATCAAATAGAACTCTAATTAACATGCCATGAATCAAAAGCGTAACTCCCAACATAGCTTTTCCTTTCTCACCTACTATTGGTGTTGAGGTAGATGGAATGTTACGATTTGTGTTGTGGTTGATTTCCTCTAGCTTTCTTCTAGCTTTTCTTCCTTTATCTTCCTTTCATAATGGCCGGCCCAATCCTCGTAGGTTTTAGTTTTTGATTTGTGAATGAATAAATGAGAATGGAAGTGTAGAAGAATTTGTATTAGGAATATTAGCCTGGTTCCTATTTTACCATTGGCTTAATACTCTTTCTTATCATGTTGTATTATCCTTATTATCCCATTCATTAATATATTACTTAAGGCATGGCCCACACTTTAATTTAACAATTCCCAATATTCTTAATCACCTACATTATTTTAATTTAGTATATCCAATTAAATGTCTAAATAATGTTAACCAAAATTAGGTTCATTACATCTGCTCCTTTCTTCTTCCTTCTTCATCGTTCTGCCAAATCCTACTCCTTTACATATCCCGTCTTCCCCAAATAGCCTATGCCATCAATTATCTCCCACATCACACACCAAAATGTCGCCAATGGAGTAGAATCCATCGCCTCGTCATAAAATTAAAAGCAACAAATGATTAGCTTACCTAAATATGTCAAAGACGAGCTGTGAGAGGAGAAAGATTGGATTATGGTTTGAATGGAAGGTGAAATAGTGATCTAAACCAAAATGGGAAGGTAAGAGTATAGATGAAGGCGATGTTTAATTCAAGAGGAAGGAGTCGAGTTTTTCTTTCAAGATAGAGGAGGGTTCGGCACTAAACTTAAAGGAAATACGTTGATGAAGGATGGTGGGAAAGAGGTGAATAAGTAAAGGTTGAGGGGTTGGCTTATATATGGGAACAAAGGATTGGCATGTATCTTTGAGGTCCTAAAAAATTAGAAGGAACCGGTTAGGAAATTACTGATCCCTATAAGCATGCGCATTGTAAAAAATAATAATAGAGGGATCAGCTAGAAATATGCCCACCCCTGTAAACATTAAAAAAATGGAGGATCGGCTAAACATATGTCGATCCCTGCAAATGCTTTAAAACGGGGAAGAAAAGAAAAAAGGAAGGACGGGCTATGAGTACGTATGAAAACAAACATAAGCATGGAAATTATTCAAAGCGCTTACGTTCAAAATGCAATGAAATTGCATCATACTAATGAAAATTGGTGACGACCCATGAGCATACAAATGTGTCCGGAAGCCAACGACAAGGACATGTATCTGAACTTACACGTGTATGGTTTAAAAGTTCAATTTTTAAATCGGTAAAAGTTGAAATCAAACCTGAAACCTTAAGTTCGAGGCTGGACCAGATAACCAAAGCTTATTAGTCTCGTGGAACCGGACTTATATATCAACTAATGGAATACAACCCTAGATTTTTACTATCGTAGGTCGACCAAGCATCACAACAAACAAAGAGGGATACAACACTTTCGGAAATTAATTCGATGGCGGCTATCCAAAAAACTGGACGAATTTTCTTTTTGACAATTTTAACTTGCTTCAATTCAAAGCACGTCATGTTCATCACAAGAAATACTTTGAGGGGCAAGTATTATCCGACATTTTAGCCTGGCTATATTGAACTAATTGCATAAGTTAATTCGACTGCTTTCAAGGCTGATGACTCCAGAAGGATGATTGTGAGGTTTAGAAGTCCAAGTACAGATGGTAACGTAAAGTCAAGGTTGAAAGAACTCGGTAGATATATGAGGCAGAATATTTGAGGCATGGAATATATTTGACACATAGAAGGGATCGGTATAAGTTAGCTCCAACAATAGGGATCCGCATATGTTTCAAGGCGTGAGAGCTTTGCTATAGAAAACAATCAATATCTCAAGATCTACAAGTCCAATGTGATAACCCGGATTTTTAATATCTGTTGATTAATAAATAATTGGGATAATTAATATGAAATACCGATTATAACTATTAAAATACTGATTTTTAAAATTGAAACACATAAATCTGATAATTAATATTCATATCTGGAAAAATATTTATTTGATAATCTCCTTTATAAATTATTTAAAATTGACAAAATTTTTATTTTCAAACAATAATAATAGTGTGATGTTTTAAATGTAGGTATAAATAGAATTATTATTTACTTAAACTTGTGAGTTGAATTTAAATTGAATTTTAAATTGAATTTGAATTTGGATTAGAATATTGAAATTCAAAGAATAAATATATATATATATATATATATATATCTTAGATTATACTTCGGTTTTTAAAATGTATTTTCATAATTTCATTTGGAACATAAATTGTTTTATTATTATTTTTTTAAAAGGAATATATTTATATATGTATTTATAAATTAGGAAATTAATTTTCAAGGCTTTATGAAACATTTAAAAATTTATTTATGCAATGTTACATGTGTTAAGTTATAAACCTTTTAAATAACCCGTGTTAGCAAATTTAATAAGGTAAAGGACAAGTGTCACATATTACAATTTATTTTCTTTAATTCTTTGTAAATTAAAAAAAAATTAACCCTATATAAACATACCTTTTCTCTCTTATAATTCTTTTTCTATTCTCTGTTAAAAACAACAAAGACTCAAAACCAAACTGTAAACTATCACCGGATTAAACTCAAAAATTTCCTCTAAGTTTATACTTTTTCATACCTGGAATCAAAACTCAAGCATGTAGCAAAGATTAAAGCAAGCTTTAACTCAAAATTTATAAGCCAAGCCTGTAACAAATTTTCCAAAGCAACCTGAGGTGAATCAAAGTCTTTAAGCATTCCAGTTTCAAACTTCTCAAGAAACACCAAGTAATTCCAGTGTGTTAATCAAAAGTAGTAATCAAGTTTTTCAGTTTCAAATGAAATCAAGTCTATGCCTTTTAAAAAATATATGAGTAAACTGCTACTTTTCTTTTATGTTTGAATCTGTTTTAAGTTGATGATTGTGATAAAACATTGAAATAACTTTGTAAAATTTGAGTGCATGCTGAAAATATGTTAGTATATAGATAAATATACAGTTATTTTGAAAATGCATGTCTATTTTTATGGATACAAACTTCTGTTTAGTTACAGATTTACAAAACCCTCCTCTGTTCAAGCATTAAGTGAGTAAACTTTATCCTCAAACAAATTTAAGACCTGATGTATGTGTAATGGATGATTTAAACTTGTGATGCATGTTTAAAATATGTATGCATGTTCATTTTAGATCTGGATATATGTAAGTATGAATGAAATCCTGTGTGCATGTACCTATATCACCTCTGTTCTTAATTACAGAGTTAAATTTAGAACAAAATTCCAAATCTCCTCATCCAAGCTCTTATAGGATTTACCATGCAAACAAATTATGGTTGTTTAAATGTAAGTTTAGATTCAAAATTATTTTTAAATTAAATAAGTTGGTATTTTTTTGGAAATTTGTAAATTACAGTAAAAAAACTTGATTTTATAAAAAATTCGATATGAATAATTTACAGATTCAAGTTTATATTCTGATACGCTTACGAAAAATAGGATTATTAAAATGAAAATCTAGGTTTTTAGTTTAGTATTGGTGAAGCAGTTCGAAATGGAACAGGAAATGGATTTTGATCATTTTCTGGCAATCGTTAAACTTTTGGTTGATCGGGTGTTTGTCAGAACTTGCTGGGTGTTTGGGAATGTCTGGAAAAATGGCGAAGGTGGTGATCGATCGACGTGGTGTTAGCAGTGGGTGAAACTAGGGTTTAAGGTTTTTTTTTGTCGAGGTCGAAATGTTTAATCGCTGCATCGCCACGGGTGATTCGAGTTGCTCAAGACTTTGGGAAATGGCGGCGTGGAAGGTCGGCGAGGTGTGGACGGAGTTTGGGGAACTCTGGTGGTCGGCGTGGGAGGTGCAAGGGGTTTTTATGGTGCTGTCTGGATTTCCAGTTTCGACTGGATTGTGCATTTTTGATTTCGGACTTGTGATATGATATCGATGGTGGGAATCGTACGGGTAGGTTGTAGTTGACTCGTCGGCGATGGTTTGGATGACCGTAGCGCTGGCGAACGTTGGTGCACGTGCACCTGGTTTCTGTGTGCATTGAGGTTTGGGAGCGAAGGAGTTACTCGGGTTGAAGCTCGGGTTCGAGGGTAGTTTTGCTTGAGTTCATTCTCGAGATTGTTGCGAGTGAGATGCTCAGCCCAGTTTTTTAAAATTTAAAATCAAATGAGTTTTAAAATTTTAGCAAAGCTTTTGCAAATGGAAGAAAACTCGAGTCTGGACTCGAACTAATCTCGGGTAGAACCCCAAGAAGTTTAAATGCAGATTTTTAAAGTCTTTATAAAACAAGTTTTTAAATTTAAACTGAATCTAATTTTAAAACTATTTTGTAAAATAAATGTTTTCTTAAAACATTTGATTTGGAAGATTTGAGAATTTGTTTTACTTAAAATGTGTTAGGTTAAGTTAAAAGTTATTTTAATCTTAATTTTAAATTTAAAAGTCTAATTTAAAAAGTGGAATGATTTAAAATGTATTTAAATTATGATAAGTGAGTCATAAATAAAGATAAAGATTTATCTTTAAAGTTAATCAAGACTTGAAAATTAATGACTAATTGATTAAATGAAGTAATTAACAGTAATTAAGAGTAAGTAATTAATTTAATTAAATAATGATTAATGGTTAATATTTTTATAATTAAAGATTATAATTAATTAATTAGGGATTAATTAATAGATAAGCTAGAATTAATTAATTAAGTAATTAGAGGTTAATGAGTTAAGTAATTAGAGGTTAATTAGTTTGAAATTAAGGATTATTAATTAGATAATTAAAGATAATTAATTAATAATTAGTGATTAATTAATGAAGAAATTGAGTTGCAATTAGTGACTAATTAATTACTTAATGAAAGTAATTAAGGATTAATTACCTAGTGTGATTAATTAAGGATTGACTGATTAAGGAAACTAATTAAGGTTTAGTTAAATAATGCCTATAATTAATTAAGGGATAATTGATCAATGAAGTGGTTATAAGATAATTAATTTGAGTAATTAATTAAGGATCGATGTAATTAATATGGATGGGTAAAGGATAATTAATCAAAAATGATTAATTAAGTTGGATAATTAAAAGATGATTGATTAATTGTTTTGTAATTAATTAATTTTGGAAGTGATCAATCTTGCTTATGAATGATTGAATGATGTTAGATGCCTTGAATTGGTTGATATCTTTGATATGAAATGTCTTATGTTATTGTATGTTTGGGTAGACATTCAAAATGTGGTTATTTATTGATGGTGAATTGCTGTGTAAAAGTGACATCCAGTATTTAAATTTAAATTGTATTCACTTGAATAACTTGGGTTAAGATGACATTGAATTCGAACAGACCGGAATCGGGTATCAGTAAATACCCAAAACCACCTTGATTTTTAATCTACTATGATTCTTTATAAGATTTGGTATGTGAAATCAATAGACTGGAATGGAATAATTTAAGTAAAACTGGACCATTTGAATTATGTAATGATACTTAAAGGATTATGTGTGAAATAAGTTTTGACAATGGTAAGTTGAGAACTCAAGATAAGATACAAGTTACCGGGTTTTAAAAGGTTGTATACATTGGTATATCTTGTTAGATGGGATTGCTCACGCTGGTTTCCAGCCTGACCCGGGTATTCATAATTGAAATCAAAATATCATATTCGCTTCAAAAATCAAATCCATTTCAAATATCATCGTATCTATTCAAATGTAAGATTCCGTTTCAAAATCAATTTTCGCATCAATATCTCATTTCGATTTCAAAATCATTTCGAATTTCAATTTAGGTTGCAACTTCATTTAATCCAATTCGTATTCAAATTCAAGATTTAAACATAAACATTTCACCTTATTAACCAGCTTGAAACTTTTAGAAAATAGTTTAAGTAGTTTAAAAGTAGTTTAAATAATT
Organism: Allium cepa; assembly: GCA_030765085.1. Classification (NCBI taxonomy): domain Eukaryota; kingdom Viridiplantae; phylum Streptophyta; class Magnoliopsida; order Asparagales; family Amaryllidaceae; genus Allium; species Allium cepa. Next base: position 298,651,946 of record CM060946.1, read on the forward strand.
AAAATAGTAAAAGATACTTAAAATCAAAAATGGATTTAAAATAGATAAATTAGTTTAAAATAATTTAAATTAGGTTAGATAGATTTAAAATAGATTAAAATAGTTTAAGTATTCAAAAATGGTTTATATAACTGAGTAATTTGGAAAACAAAATAAAACAGCTTCAAAACCAACCATTTTAATTATAACTTCCCAATTCAAAACAATTTCAATTTTCATTCTACCGATTAAATTTCGATTTCAATTCAAATCAATGTCAACTTTGACTTCAAATTAATTCAATTTTACATTCACCTTCAATTTATTCAATTTCAATTTATATCGGTTTTTAGCTTGATTTTTTCGAAATATCAATTTTTAACACTTAACAAAATTATCCTTCAATATTCAAATTTAAATCTAAATTTCAAATATGATTCAATTCCAAGCTCAACTTCAAAATATCATTTTTATATCACTTCTACTTAGTAATATTTAAATCTCGAATTAAGGTTAAATCTTTAAACAAATCAATTTTCGAAATTCAATTGTATCCCGATTTTTAAATTCCAAAGTCTCCACTTTAATTATTAACAATTTCTTTTAACCAAAATTTATTTCAACATTCCAAACTCAATTTTTCGATAAATTCGATTTCTATAAATGATTTCTATTTATAACTTTTAAATCAAAACATTTAAATAAATTTCAAATTGACGATTTTAAAAATAATTAATTTAGCCAATTCGGTGTCCGTATATAATTTTCTATCCTATGGCCAAGTAATTATTTATTTCAATTACAAGTCAGGGATGAATATATATTACTTAAATCAAATCACAGTTTCATATGTATGCATAACAGGATATATATAAGCAAATAAACATCCAAACATTTAAATATCAACCAATAGCATCCATCGAAATACATCATCTAATAGACAATACAATTCATGGCAATTTCATAGTTATCCATGTCAGGTAATATAATCGCAATTCAATTTCAATTTCAATTTTAACTATCAATTTAATTTTCAACGGTTAGTTCAAATGACAACCTATATGACAATTAAATTCTATCAAACAACGACTAATAAAATTCCTATCACTTCATAATATCAAATTTAACTAGCATAAAGATATTTAGTACGTTGTGAGCGTTTAAAACACTCACCTTGATTTTTATGATTTTAAATCAAATCGAATGACGTTCGATTTAATCTAAAATTTTCTCTAGCTCCAAACGATTCTGATCCAGTTGCATAGCATAGTGCTTGATAAAACGATTGCAACGCAATTCGTTTCGTCCAAAGCGGACCTCGTATGAAAGAGTTATCACAAGTTAAACTTTAAACGAATTTTTATAAAATTTAAATCACAAATTTTCTTTTTTTATAACCAACTTTACATCTGAGTCGTGCCTTTCCTTATGCCAGATCAGGCCGCACGCAATTTCTTCCATCTCCAGTGAAAAATGCGACATCAAATCCAATTATCTCGAACTAGGGTTAAAATTTGCGGCCACCACGACGAACTAAGCAACGATTATGATATGTCGTTCAACTCGCCAACCCACTCTCTACCTTCGGCTTGAGCCTTGTGAAGCTCACTATCATTTGAGCCTCAAAAACACGCCGAACTCCCTGATGAACGCGGCCACCCATCGTCCTCTATGGTCGACTAAAACCCATCTCCACCGTATAGATTCGAAGTACTCGATGTTAGCTACAACTTTTCAGTTGAAGACTTTTGCTAATTGTTTATAGATTGGGAGAGATTAAGGAGAAAAGAGAATGAATTTCTGGCCATTTAAACAATGGTGGCGGCTATAGATAGAGGGCTAGGGTTTTGCAGTTGTGAAGAGAAGGGGGGTTCTTTATAGAAGTTTCAACGAACACTATTCACTCCAAAATCCGAACTCCGATTTACGTGCGGTGACCGGCGTTTCTAGGGTTTATCCCGCGTTTTGGACACAATGGAACATGTTTTGGAAGCTAATTCGATCATCTGTGAGAGTTACAGCGATAAACGATCAATTTAAATTAAATCGATTTAAACTAATTTCTGTGCGTTTTTGCTTGCCTCGGACAAACGGTAAATCCGATTGACACGAAATTTGAAATCTTACAATAATATCACATTATGGATCCGATGAAACTGGTTTCGTCGAAATCCTAGAATATTTGAAAAATGAGTATTTTAACTAGTCAATTAAATATTAAAACAATTTCGATGCGTTTCGAGCTGCCACGGTCAAACGAAAACTCCGATTGCTACGAAAATTGAAATCCGATAATAACAAACTACTATGGATCCAATGGAACTATTTTCGTCCAATTCTGAGACTGTTCGAAAATTGGCTATTTTTCAATCGATAATTAAATATTAAAATATTCAATTTTCACGAATTTACTTTTAATTCGATTTTAAAAGTTCTACAATATCATTCTAACTTTAATATGATAAAATAAAATTTTACAAATCATTTTTAATCATATTAAACCCATTATTCAATTATCCGATAAATTCCAATTTTAAAATCTTATTAACTCTATTATAATCCCGATATAACTTACATTCACTTTGGAAACCAATCTAAATCATATTAAATCAAATTTCAATTATTCACTCTATTTTCATATATTAAATTTCAATATCAAATTGATCATATCAAATTCGGAATTTTATTATTCAAACATCTGTAATATTAAATTTAAACAATTTGATTATTCTTAAATCACTATCTTTTGAGATATTCAAAACGAACTTAAAATTTAACTTTTGAAACGAATTAAAATTATAGAACAACTATTTCCATTATACGGTTATTCAATTCCCATTATTAAATTATTCAATAATTTCCAAATATTTAATTTAAACAATTTCGATTATCCAATAATTCATTATCTTTTGAAATACTGAAATTGTACTTATAAGAATCAACTTTTAAAACCAATTCACAATTTAGAACACTATTTTTATTTTACAGTTATTCAATTATTCAATAAGTTTTAAATATTTAATTTAAACAATTTCCTGTTCAATATTCAATATTTGATTTTAAATAAATTTTACTTGTCAATCAATTACTTTATTATACCCAATGAATTCAACATTTATTATTATTCCAAACGACTTACAATTTTTTTTCTAACACTAAATCACGAAATCTTATTAAATTAGCTATTTTAATTATCGAAAATTTACGGGTCATTACACTCTCCCCCACTCAAAACTTTTCGTCCCCGAAAAGGAAAAAGAAGGGAAAAGGAACTAAGTATAGAATTCAACATTAGATATATTTTATTCTAAATTACCAACTTATAAAACAATGAAATTCCATTCATAAAGTCATTACTACACTTCCACTAAGTTACTCCGAACTGCTTTCTAACTTTAAAAGTTAGTTATCAAACAAGTTATAAAATTTTAAAACTTGAAAAATTTTCTAACACCCGGATTTACGAAAAATTTCGGCAGAGTCTCCATTGCGCGGCTCGATCGGAAAAAAAATGACAGTATATATATCACAAATATACATCTCATCAAGTGATGAGGCATCCCGTAGGTAAAAAGTGTAAAAGTACGGTATGTAATCCGAGATATGTACCTTATATATTATTAGCGAGCATATACGGATAATATAGCGCGAAAGCGAGCTCCAAATGCGAAGCAAGCGCAAATCGCACCTACTAAACACTCAACAAACCATGAGAAACATGCATATATGAAAATAATATCAATATACATCATATAGAAACATAACAACTACATATGCCAACATAGCAAATGCAACAAAACAACAAATGCAACCATCAATCAACTATCATCCAACGAATCCATAACCAATCAATATAAATTCACTTCTCATTAATATTTATTGACTTGGGTTTTAATTTTTAATCACAGTTGATTCATTAACGTTGGATTTTACTAACATTCATTCTCAATTCAATTAGTTAACATTCACTAATTTATATTTACATTAGTTCACTTCCAATTTGAATCAAATTAAATTCTATTTAAATTTATTTAACTTCCAATTTGATTTCAATGATTTATAGCTTTCAATTTACACTTAATGAATTATATACAATCAACTAACAATCATATAACAACCAAATCATACCCAACATAACCAAATTATTAATTTTACATTCAATTTGGTTTATCTCTTTTATATACATATCCTGTTATATAATTTTAAAAGAATCATTTTATTTTTGGCATCTTAAATTTTCAATATTAACTTTATTTAAGTCCGTAAGCCGTACATATATCATCCATGAGCAATATCAATCTAATCGTTTATCCGATCACACAATTTCACTTCCAAACTAGTATCGTTCACACGACTCTCTAGTGCGGACTTAGATTTGGTTCCTTGATTGGAAACTGTTACTCTCCTTGCATAGCCATATGCTATGATAGAGAATTTCAGAATCAAATTAAAAATCCATATCTAGGGTTCGCCGTCGAAAATCGAGTGAAAAATCCTAACTTGGATCGATATAAATCATCTCGAAATTTTGTGCTCGAATTTGGATCAAATCGTTATGCGAATAAAATAATATACGTACAATCTCACGTATTACCTTCCAATGGATTTCTATCCAATTTATCTATACTAAATTATTTTATTGGCTTTTATTTCTTTATTTACAATTAATTATTTACAATCCATTATTCAGTTAGTATATTCATTTCTTTACATAGCATGTTCTTTAACATTATCTTTTCTTAAACCTCATATCATAGAATTTTGCTTACTCAAGTTCATTTTAAACATTCTATATAATTTAATTAAATTCAAATTTCATTTTCCAATTGATTCTTAGCTATAAGAAATTTCTTTGTTTACATTTATTGCATTTTCATAATTTCAGTTAATAACGAATTCATTTATGGAACAATTTATTAACCGGCACTTTAGTTTATTAATCATCCTATAAAAGTCTAACCTCTCATAAATGACTTTTCTTAGTTTACAGTTATCTTAAAGGTTAAAAATTCAATTATTTTTTCTATGCAATTTTATATTTATTTTCTATAACCAATTTAAAAAAGATATTATACAATTCATTTGTCTTCTTTCTTAAGTTCGCTTACTTGTTCCATTTATCCATTCATCATTTCATGTTATATTTAAGTATATAACATTTTATCACAACCAAATTTTCATTTATATACATTTTAATTCCTTTTGAGTTCCTTACTTGTATACTTCAATTATTTTCAGGTTCTGTTTATTTGTACAACATCTCATTACATATCCAAAACATCATTTTAACTTCTTAATATTTGGTAAGTCATATTATACGTTATTAGAATGCAAATTTGGTACTATACAAATTTATAGAATTTCATTTTACTAATTTAGAATGTTCACAATTTAATTTGTTTAAATCCTCTTTACCTTTCAACTTTAAAGTTTTCCCAAACAATAGCTTAGATATCCTAATCCTCTTATTTTATAAATTCAGGTTATTCACATTTCATTCAAATAATTTGAAAAATACTAATTAACATAACTTAGAAATTTAAATGCTCGGTTCTTTTCAAATCGTTTGAAATAAATATATATTCACTTATATCTTTAATATATCGAATCATACCTTTGGAGTTTAAACCAAAACCCATTTACCCAAAATAATTTCGAAGAAAAGCAAAGCTTCTTAGAAGTCTCCCCCACTTTGAGACTCGAAAATGAACGTCGATGATGCTGCGCAGTCATCACCGAAATTATTTTCCAGCGACAGAAGAGAGGAGTACTGAATTCATTCCTTCCTTTAAAATCCTTTCAAAATATTTCCATAAACAATTTCCAACTAATATTACTATATATTTCTTCAAAGCTTTGAAAACCATTTTTCAAGATCTCCGGGTCTTAAATTCAATATTTTCCAATTTAAATCTATTTTAATTTATAAGTCACCTTTATAAAATATTCCTATAGGATTTTACTTTCTTGAAATATTCCACAAGTTGTTTTATCGCTGTTCATTTTTGTAATTCACCTTATTTATTAAATTACAATATCCAATTAATGATAATAACCAATATATCATTTCTAACAACCAGGTAAGCTAGGTAGATCATAATAAATTTTGAAATAAATTCTTTATATACAAAATATAATTAGGGAATAATTTATTTCATTTACCCAATTTCAAAACAATACTATGTCGAATTGTTCTGTTCGAGTGTTTAGAGATCCCTGTCAATAACGTTAATTACTCGTATTGACCAGAATCCATAAGCCACTCAACAAATCAACCGACACAATATAAAACATTTTATATCACTAACAAATACGCTCTCTCATATATATACACTCAGCGACTCATCATAGGGTATAACTACCCTATTTATAAAGAGTCATACCCCCACAAAGCTAAGGTTATCGCTAAACCAAAGCTCTGATACCAACTGTAACGACCGGCCTTTTTGGACAGTTTAAACCGACGATCAAATACACATGTCGATTCCAAACCATTCAAAAGGGCAGATGGTTATTGGGGTAAATAAGAAAAGAAAAGAAAGAGAAATAAAGGAAATGAAACAACACAGAATCTCGCAGCGGAACGATAAAATATAATAGTCAAATAAACAGTTCATGAAGCTGTTTACTATACTTTGACAATTATTTATACAACATTTATCAGAGTTATACATATACAACAGAACAGTAAAATAATGCAGCAGACAACATGATGCAAAGATAATAATAGTAATAGTATACCAAATCTTCGTCTTCGTCCTCCAGAATAGATCTTCAAAATCTGAAAAACTCAGGACTGATCCGAGCGTAATGAAAAGACAAAACACTCGAGTCAGGACTAAAATATCCTTATGAAAGTTAAATCAATCGTAAATAAATATGAGGGTAACGGCGTTAGAGATGTTTACGGGGTTTGACATCTCATATCCAGTGTCAACGTGCGTGCAATAACTCAAGAGATGTTACGGGATTTTCCATCTCTTAAGGATCCGTTAAACTATCTACTATGTAGTAATGTACGCTAAGTAGATAATGCCTATCAGTAATATAAAGTATCAAAATAGCGTTAAGGCGTTACCATAATCCCCCTTAACACATTTTTATAATGTCATAGTCTTTACAGCACAGTAAGCCCCACCGTAAACTGGTGGTTATCAGAGGGTACCCCATAGGTATAACACAAAACAAAACGTAGTGGTCGCGAATAGGATAATCAGTATGACAAGGTACATGAGGCGATACCAACTAGGATACTAGTAGTTGCATGATCCGGACTGATGTTGAGCATAGCCAGCAGCTACCCCAACACCGTGAAACAACGCTCCCAAATCAAGGGGTGCACCCAAATCGTGTAATAGTTATGGTATCGAAGAAGTGTGTCCGCTAGAGGTGGCGAACCTCAATGGCCCGGCGCGGGTCCTGTTTTAGTCATGTCAGGGGTCATCCAATATCGTTCTCTTTCTTCAGTCAACGCGTTCACCAAACCATCCACTTCATTCTGGATCAACACTGCGCGTATAATAGTTATTAAAGTGGTTTTCGGTATCGACAGAGAGTATGTCCATATTTGATCCCGGTCTCTTTAATAACTACGTATTATTACACCGTTGGCTCTTTTACATTTCAAATCGATTCATAATTGATATCAAATATCATATTCGCTTCAAAAATCAAATCCATTTCAAATATCATCGTATCTATTAAAATGTCAGATTCCGTTTCAAAAATCATTTTTCGTCTCAATATCTTATTTCGATTTCAAAATCAATTCGAATTTCAATTTAGGTTGCAACTTCATTTAACCCAATTCGTATTTAAATTCAAGATTTAAATATAAACATTTCACCTTATTGACCAGCTTAGAATTTTAGAAAATTGTTTTAAGGAGTTTAAAAGTAGTTTTAAATAATTAAAATAGTTAAAAATACTTAAAATCTTAAAATGGATTTGAAATAGATAAATTAGTTTAAAATAATTTAAATCGGGTTAAGTAGATTTAAAATAGATTAAAATAGTTTAAGTATTCAAAAATGGTTTATGTAACCGAGTAATTTGGAAAACAAAATAAAACAGCTTCAAAACCAGTCCATTTCAATTATAACTTCCCAATTCAAATCAATTTCAATTTCCATTCTGCCGATTCAATTTCGATTTCAATTCAAATCAACGTCAACTTTGACTTCAAATTAATTCAATTTTACATTCACCTTTAATTTATTCAATTTCAATTTATATCGATTTGGAGCTTGATTTTTCAAAATATCAATTTATAATACTTAACAAAATTATCTTCCAATATTCAAATTTAAAACCCAATTACAAATATGATTCAATTTCAAGCTCAATTTCAAAATATCATCTTTATATCGCTTTTACTTAGTAATATTCAAAGCTCAAATTTAGGTTCAAGCTTTAAACAAATCAATTTTCGAAATTCAATCATATCCCGCTTTTTAAATTCCAAAGTCTCCACTTTAATTATTAACAATTTCCTTTAACCAAAATTTATTTCAACATTCCAAACTCAATTTCGATAAATTCGATTTCTATAAATTGATTTCTATTTATAACTTTAAAATCAAAACATTTAAATAAATTTCAAATTTTAAAAATTATTAATTTAGCCAATTCGCTGTCCGTATATAATTTTCTATCCTATGGCCAAGTAATTATTTATTTCAATTAAATGTCAGGGATGAATATATATTACTTAAATCAAATCACAGTTTCATATGTATGCATAATAGGATATATATAAGCAAATAAACATCCAAACATTTAAATATCAACCAATAGCATCCATCGAAATACATCATCCAATAGACAATACAATTCATGGCAATTTCATAGTTATCCATGTCAGGTAATTTAATCGCAATTCAATTTCAATTTCAATTTTAACTGTCAATTTAATTTTCAACGGTTAGTTCAAATGACAACCTATATGACAATTAAATTCTATCAAACAATGACTAATAAAATTCCTATCACTTCATAATATCAAATTTAACTAGCATAAAGATATTTAGTACGTTGTGAGCGTTTAAAACACTCACCTTGATTTTTACGATTTTAAATCAAATCGAACGACGTTCGATTTAATCCAAAATTTTCTCTAGCTCCAAACGATTCCAATCCATTTGCATAGCGTAGTGCTCGACAAAATGATTGCAACGCAATTTGTCTCGTCCAAAACGGACCTCGTATGAAAGAGTTATCACAAGTTAAACTTTAAACGAATTTTTATAAAGTTTAAATCACAAATTTTCTTTTTTTATAACCAATTTTACATCTGAGCTGTGCCTTTCCTTATGCTAGATCAGGCCGCACGTGATTTCTTCCATCTCTAGTACAAAAGGCGACATCAAACCTAATTATCTCCAACTAGGGTTAAAATTTGCGGCCACCACGACGAACTAAGCAACGATCAAGAGATGCCGTTCAACTCGCCAACCCACTCTCTGCCTTCGGCTGGAGCCTTATGAAGCTCGGCTATCATTTGAGCCTCGAAAACACGCCGAACTCCCTGATGAACGCGGCCACCCATCGTCCTCTATGGTCGACGAAAACCCATCTCCACCATATAGATTCAAAGTACTCGATGTTAGCTACAACTTTTCAGTTGAAGACTTTTGCTAATTGTTTATAGATTGGGAGAGATTAAGGAGAAAAGAGAACGAATTTCTGGCCATTAAAACAATGGAGGCGGCTATAGATAGATGGCTAGGGTTTTGTAGTTGTGAAGAGAAGGGGGGTTCTTTGTAGAAGTTTCAACGAACACTATTCACTCCAAAATCCGAACTCTGATTTACACGCAGTGACCGCGTTTCTAGGGTTTATCCCGCGTTACGGACACAATGGAACAGGTTTCGGAAGCTAATTCGATCATCTGTGAGAGTTACAGCGATAAACGATCAATTTAAATTAAATCGATTTAAACTAATTTCTGTGTGTTTTTGCTTGCCCCGGACAAACGGTAAATCCGATTGACACGAAATTTGAAAACTTACAATAATATCACATTACAGATCCGATGAAACTAGTTTCGTCGAAATCCGAGACTGTTTGAAAAATGAGCATTTTAACTCGTCAATTAAATATTAAACCAATTTCGATGCGTTTCGAGCTGCCATGGTCAAACAAAAACTCCGATTGCTACGAAAATTGAAATCCGATAATAAAAAACTATTACGGATCCAATGGAACTAGTTTCGTCCAATTCTGAGACTGTTCGAAAATTGGCTATTTTTCAATCGATAATTAAATATTAAAATATTCAATTTTCACGAATTTACTTTTAATTCGATTTTAAAAGTTCTACAATATCATTCTAACTTTAATATGATAAAATAAAATTTTACAAATCATTTTTAATCATATTAAACCCGTTATTCAATTGTCCAATAAATTCCAATTTTAAAATCTTATTAACTCTATGATAATCCCGATATAACTTATATTCACTTTGGAAACTAATCTGAATCATATTAAATCAAATTTCAATTATTCACTCTATTTTCATATATAAAATTTCAATATCAAATTGATCGTATCAAATTCGGAATTTTATTATTCAAACATCTGTAATATTAAATTTAAACAATTTGATTATTCTTAAATCACTATCTTTTGAGATATTCAAAAAGAACTTAAAATTTAACTTTTGAAACGAATTAAAATTATAGAAAAACTATTCATTATACAGTGATTCAATTCCCATTATTAAATTATTCAATAATTTCCAAATATTTAATTTAAACAATTTCGGTTATCCAATAATTCATTATCTTTTGAATATTGAAATTGAACTTATAAGAATCAACTTTTAAAACCAATTCACAATTTAGAACACTATTTTTATTTTACAGTTATTCAATTATTCAACAAGTTTTAAATATTTAATTTAAACAATTTACCTGTTCAATATTCAATATTTGATTTTAAATAAATTTAATTATCAATCAATTACTCTATTATACCCAATGAATTCAACATTTATTATTATTCCAAACGACTTACAATTTTTTTTCTAACACTAAATCACGAAATCTTATTAAATTATCTATTTTAATTATCGAAAATTTACAGGTCGTTACAGATATTTGGCCATCTTCGTTTGTAAATACAAGCTAGGTTATTCATTTTGGGGACCTTTACGCTGCTAGTTGCTTTATACTCTTTTGCAATTAAGGATTTTCATTTGATCCCAATTGTGCTCAGATTATAAAGTGATTAATAAAGTAATCTATTCAAAGTGGAGGTAGGCAAACAACACCGAACAACTATAAATCGTCATGTGTGCGTTATTTTTTCAATTTCTTGCCGTTTATTTGTTATTATCCTCTTTTTTCATTTTATATTTTTCATTTATTTCTATTTAAAACTTCTATTGCGTATTTATGCCAAATTTTGGTGCAAACATATATAAAGTTGCAGTTTCTATATGTATGTAGAATTTAAAGAACCTTTTTCATAAGAATTTCCATACTCCTATGAATAGAAGAATGGTTCAACCAATTTTGCACCCAATTCCGACCATACAGAAATCTAACTGTTATCTACCCTTTTGAACAGGCAGTATTTAGACTGACTTGACGAATAGATCTTGAAAGTACCGAGGTAGTGGCCCAGAGAGATGGCTGTAAAGTCCAAAAACCAAATACAACTAAGATCATAAGACGAAAGCAAGCCTAATCTAACAGTTCAATGACTTGATCCATCAACTTGATGGATCAGTACCAATCCATAAAATCTCCTCCGACTCACCCTAATTTTCTCATGCAACCTAACCTTGATGCCAAAAGCCTATTATTGATCCATAAATCATTCACATGGGCTACTCAATATTTAAAGCATTGGAAGCCCGCAAGTTTGATCCTTCACCGATCCATCCAATTGACCTAGAAACAAGCCTATTGTTCTATAAACAAGTTTGGAAACAAAATGCTAATGATGTATCACTTTGATCAAAAGTGGCTAGAACCATCCATAAGTCAATCTTATGGATCAGTACCAATCCATGCCTATAGATCGGTACCAATCCATGCCTATGGTACCGATCCATAGTTGATTGCTGACCTAGCCACATTTTCTCGAATGCAACTGCTGCTGCATCATGGAGATTGCGGAGGAGGACATAGTGGAGAATTTCCCGTCAACCTATAGCTATAAATAGGTAGAGAGGATCTTTGAGCTCTATAGCAATTTTTTACACATTTCTTGTAATTTGCTATCGAGTGGTACCGAACCATAAGAATAGTACTTGTAAATAGCTGCTAAATCAGCAACAAAGCTAAGTGGACATAGGCAATAATTAGCTGAACCATTATAAAAATTTTGTGACTTGATTTTGCTTGTTTTTATTTAGTTTCTTCAATCCTTTTTTTATTATACTCATTTGGGTGTTTGTTCTAATTTTGGTTCAAATATTTTCGTGCTTTCATTAAGAGATACTTGAACTCACCAATTTAAGTTTTGAACAGGTTCAAAATGACAAGACAATCTACCAAGAAGACTACTGTTGGAGGAAATCGATAAGGGGCAGCCAGAAGGTGTCCATGGGATCCAAATCCCCATCCATCCACATAACTAGGGAAGATGGAGACCATGATGAATAAAATGCAAGAAAGGATGATAGTCCGTAAGAGATGATGGAAAAAAAATTCAGAAGGATGGGGCAAATAGGAATAACCAGATTTGCTGCAAACCAAAATCAAAGATGTGAAGATGGAGCAAATGCACTTGGGATCAAAATGGACAAACATGGAACAACCCCTAACGGAGTTGTACGGATAGTTACTGGTCCCCGAGGACCTATCGATACCAAACCCCAAGAACTCGAGGGCATAACCCATGTTGCCTTGTCTAGAGATGGAGCATGTCCTAGGAATAATGCTAAGCAATTGCATATGAACTAAAATGTGGATGCACGGTTGGAGGAGTACATGCCATAATTCCCTTGTAAAAATGGGGGGCAAGCTGAGAATGCGAACTTGAGAATTCCTTTGAATGATGATGATAGACTTGCCAAGATCGTGAGACGAGCTATAAAGGGAGTATTGCCAAATCGGAGCCTGGAGGATGCAAGGGGGCGATCTAAGTGAAGGGAACAAAGTGACGAAGAATACAATAAGAGTCCATTCACTCCAAACATTCGGTACATTCGAAATTCTCCCGATTTCAAGCTGCCAAGTTGGAGACGTACGATGGAAAACGGATCCAGTATTTCATTTAATAAGGTACATCCGGCATATGGAGGTGCTGGGTACGTCTAAGGAGGTCACGGAATGATGTTTCCTTTTATTGACAAATTTGGCGGCATATGGTTTGGACAGATGGAGAACGGTTCCATTAACACATGGGCCAAGTTAGTGAAAGGATTCATAAAATATCTTCAGGTTCATATTTCATGACCCAAGAATGTTGCATTGTCAAGTGTGAAGCAAAGGGCTAAAGAGATCCTTAACAGTTTCTTGATAAGCTTCATTACGGCGACTACTGTGGTAGATAGGTGGGATCCATCCGTGGTTTTAATTGAAACGGTTTACGGAATAGGAAGAAAAACAAATTTCAAGGTTGCTTTGGAACGAGATATACTGATGGATCTTGTAGAATTTTATCATGAATTCAAAAGGTACTTAGTCAGTAGGACATCGAAGCTGAATCGGAAGAAATTAAAGCCATGGATGATGGAGGATGCCAAAGAAGGATTCAGAAAAAGCAAAGTGATGCATAAGATTGATGATTTGAAGGATCGAAGAGGCAAAGAAGAGGACCAAAATTCTCCTCTTATAAGTTTTGAACGAGACCCTGGAATGGATTTACCTCGATATTATGGGACATATACTCTATTGAAAGTCAACGAGGAGAAACCCCTTGGATCATAAGAGGAGGTCCGGAAAATATTATCTACTTCATGAGCTGGATGGGCATAACATAAATAATTGTAGGCACTTGCATGAATTGATAGCGGAACATGTCAGGAATAATCAATTAAAACAGTATGTGAAAAGCCAGATTTAGCGGTGGAGAAAAAGCAGCCATCATCCGCAATAAATGGAAAGGACCTTGGATCAAGGTCAAAGATAGTCATATCCTTATTGGGATGGCAGGAAATCGGGTTCATTTCCCCTACTTTGCCCTTTTGTATTCTCAATAAACAAAGTGGCATTGCAGTTAAGCTGCTTACTCGTACATGGGATATTGATCAACTCCTAGGCACGCTCTAAGTTGGATGCAAGGTTGTAACGCCTGGATGAATGTTGTGATATGTGTTTTGTGTTTGAATTTGAACCCCATAAATGAATTCTTTATTATATCCACTTAATTGTGATGAAGAATTGATCGTAGTAATCCCATCTAGAGAGATGGGGTGGTTGATTGCAAGATGCAAGTCGCCTTGTCGGACAGCAAGTGTATGGACTTGTACGATATTGACTGCGTTAAGTCCTGACCAAAGAGTCGGGACTGGAGTGCAAGGTACAAGTTCTCTTACCGAAGAGAGAGTTGATTAGACTTGTACAGAAAGTAAGCCACCTTGTTGAGGCGTGAGCGGATGGACTTGCTTTGGCCGTTGAGTCCCCTCGTTGGAGAGTAGGTGGATTGGGCTTAACAAGGACCAAAAAGACCAAGGATTTAATTATCGACCCTGAATGGCCATCGATTTGATTAACGATTCGAATAGATTTTGGATTTAATTATCGACCTTATACAGATATGGATTCACTTATCGGCCTTGAATGGCCATCGATTTGATTAACGATCCAAAGATATCATAGTTTTACTTATCGACCTCGAATGGCCATGGATTCAACTAACAATCAAAAGAGATCATGGACTTAACTATAGGCTTGGAATAGCCATAAATTCCACTAACGATCCAAAGAGATTGATCCCTAGGTTGGATGATAAACGATCCGAAGAGATCGATCCCTAGAGTGGATGATAAGCGGTCTGGAGAGAATAAGCTTTCAACTAATGATTTGGAACAATTAGGACTTGAATCGGCCATCGAATGCATGACTCGGACAAATTGAGATCTAAAACTTAGCTTAAATGCATGTTGACCTTGAAGCAATTCTGTAGCGATTATCAAACTAAGCCATTGATTTCAACATGTGATTTCTGACCCTCAGATGAACATGGGATGATCCTAACTTATGACACGACCCATGACTTACCAATTTCGGGAGAACATGGAATCATTGTCTATGACTGACACTCAAGCAAGGACTTGAATATTTAGCTATCGTGGTTTTGAAAGATTCTTGATTTACTGGTGAATCCAAGGGAATAAGATAATTTGTCGTAGCTTGATCAACTAATAGATAGAAAAATCAGCTACTAATGTTGCATTAACTTTTATACCTGTTCTTGAGCAAAGCATAACTTCCATTCACAAGGCGTGCTTTGGGAGGCAAGTGTTATCCAGGCATTTGAACAAGTAGTATTTAGACTAACTTGATGAATAGAACTTGAAAGTTGCCGAAACAGAAGTCCCGGAGAGATGGCTGTAAATTCTGAACCATATACAACCGAGATCACGAGACGAAAGCAAGGCCAATCCAAGAGTTCAACGACTTGATCCATCAACTTGATGGATCGGTACCGATCCATAGAATATCCTCTGGATCACCTTATTTTTCTCATGCTTCCAATGTCAAAGCTAAAAGATTATTCCTTGATCCATAGATTGTTCGCATGTCAGTCGCTATTGAATAGTCAAAGAATTAGAAGCCAACGAGTTGGATCCTTCATCGCTTCATCCAATTGACTTGGAAACAAACCCATAGTTCTACAAACAAGTTTGGAAACACAAGGCTAACGATATATCACTTTGATCCAAAGTGGTTAGAACCGTCCATAAGTCAATCCTATGGATTGGTACTAATACATGCTTATGGATCTGTATCGATCTATAGCTGGTTGCTAACTTGTTCATGTTTTCTTGAGTGCAACTGCTGTTGCATCATGGAGATCGTGGAGGAGAATGTGATGGAGCATTTTCCAATAACCTATGGTTACAATAGGAAATAAGGAGCATCATTTCAAGGATCTTTGAACTCTCTAGCAATCTTTTACACATTTCTTGTAATTGGTTATCAAGTGGTACTGAACCATAAGAACTGTTCTTGTAAACAGCCACCAAATTAGCAACAAAGCTAAGTGGACGTAGTCGACGATTAACCAAACCACTATAAAATTTTGTGTCTTGCTTTTACTTATTTTTATTAAGTTTCTTTACTCTTTTCTCTATTATACTCATTTGGGTGTTTGTGCCAATTGTGGTTCAAACACTAAAGTGTTAAACTTTTGCTTCCTAAAAGTTCACCCGTGTGTCGGAAAATTGAATTATGTAGAGAATTTCACATTCTTACTACTCTATTGGTCACCAATCCCGCTGTACATTGAAAATCTCCTTATTGCCCCAGATTTCTCCTAATTTTTTCATGTACAATACGCATAAGGAGGCTTATTTTCAATCTCTAAAATGGAATTTAATCCAAAATGGACTCACGTATGTCATTGACAAGGTATGGAAATAGAAATTCCAAGGCTAAAATAGTTTTTCCCTTGTTATCGTCTACGCTTTGTCCTAACTTCGTCCTTAATGCATCGCTAAATTCTTATCCGTTAACTCATTTATCCTCCTTATGCTTAGTATATGGCATTTAAAAGTCAAAAATTTCCATGAAATTCTTTTCCATCTTTAAATCAAATTTGTGCACGATTCATAAAAGTCAACTTTAAAAATATTTGGACGCTAATTACCTCAAAAACAATCTAGGAAAAAAATTCAAAAATTTATTTGAACATAAAAGCTTTTCTCTTTTTTTTCCAAACTTAAAAATTTTCAAACATTTTCCTTTTCTAATTTTAATAAATTAAGCCCAATCTAATTAGAATTCGGTCTTGAGTTAACGCTATGCTCAATTTTAGCATTCCAAAACTAACCTTAGAACTTAAAACTTACTTTCTTATCTTTATCTATTCATTTATTTTAAAACGATGATGAACTAACCTATTTGTAAATTTTATCTTTTTAAGGAACAAGAATAATGATCCGTGATCTCACACAACCTTAGCATGTCCTTTACTTGCTAAACTTATTATTTTATAAACTTCTAGTCTTACATTGCATTAACCGTGGGTTAAGTGTCTTTATGAGATTTCTGTATTTATATTGTTTCTTCTAATACACATATAATAGCGGTCTACATATTCAGAAACATGGCATAGTTGATAAATATGAATATTTTTCATCATATTGTATGCATTTTTTATACAAGAGCTAATGGTTACAACCCAAACAAACTAAAGAAAAGAAAAGAACATATGCTGGAGGGGAAATGAAAATAACAACACTACAAGGCCTAAAATACTAACTATAGACTGGGATGGTCCTGATCCTCTACGAGAGCTCGAGCCATTGTCGTGACCCCTAAATGGGCATAGTATAGAGGCTATGCTTCAATTTTGTGGCTTTAGCGCTGCTATTCAGCTCGAATCTCTTAGATCTTTGCTTGGACCTGATGAATGGCAGCTAACTTAGGACTCTAGTATCCTCCAGTGCCCTGCCCATGCCCTGCCTCTTGTTGCAGTTTCTCTCCTGCTGTTAGTGGCTCAAGGATTCCCATCTTCCTAAGAGAGGTGTTGTCGAATGTAGGAGAAATCTTCTTCTGGATTAGCCCTCTAGAGTGGTTCACTCCGTATTGCCTAAAGATACAAGTGAAGAGATGACAAGATGGAAAGTAGCTCCGAGGAGTTTCTACTCCAGGACTAATGCAGTTGCTCATGATAGCACGAGCATAATTGATGGCCATACCACCTATGATGGCGCAGTGGCCTTCTATACCAACAGATAAATCTGATTCAAGCTCCCTATCTTTGGAATGATATTCTGCTAACTAAGTGAATGACAAGGCAGGTTGTAGGTCGCAAATTGTCTGACCTTTAGACACCCACAACTCAGGAAAAGATCCATTGCAAAATCTTCGGATCAGTCATCTCCACATCGTCCAAATCTACTCCCTTCACGGCTATCCCTAAAATATCGCAAAAATTACCGTCAAATAAATCGACTTCGACTCCCTTCACTTCTAATCAAAGTTTGTTGATGCCTTTTTCAAAGTTGTATACTAGATTTGTATCAAGTAAACGCATGCAGTGCGGGTAGCATTCCTACTCAAAAGTGTCGTGGCGAAGGATCGGTTCTAATCTTGATGCTATAGACAATTCCTCGAGCCTGAAGGCGGTAAAATCTTCAAATTTGACTGGACAACCCTGGAGAAAGGTGAAATTTTCTTAGGCCAAGCAAATGGAGATTTTATGATCACTTCGGTCGAGCGAAGCGATATCATAAGGGGTGAGACCTGGATGGCATGAGGAAGGACCGAAGGTTTAAGGTGGTGCCACCGGATGAGTGCAGGTTGGAGATGGGTGATTTGTTTTAGATCTAGAGCAGTGGAGGGGCTAGATTTGGCATGCAAAAATTAGCGCATGGACAGGGAAAAGAGGATCTATTGCTCCTTGAGGGGAGGTTGAGTGGTGTCAACTGCTGTGGAGGAGGGGAAGAGGATGGCCGCTGATTTGGGAGAGGAGGAAGATGGGTTCGTGTTTGATGTGATTTTTTGTTTGATGATAACAAACATATATATATCAATATATATATGTGTTTGCAGTTTGGACTATATACAGAAAGGAAGAAATATTCATATTGAATAATTATACTATTGCACAGAATCTATATAATTCAACTAGTATTTTTTATTCAATATAATATTTTATTACAACACTTAAACAATACAAAGTTTTCAGCTCTCTCTATATATATACATACATCAGTTCATACATTTTACTTTTCTCACTACAACACTCAACACTCAGTTTTTCACTCTATCTGCACATCTGCATCTATCTGCATTGTCCAGCTCCACTTCTCGTCCTGTCTCCTGTGTACCTGTATAATTAGCAACTACAACAGTAATCTGAAAACAAACAAATTTAAATTTGCAAAAATAAAATTTGTTTGTGTCTCAGATACATGGGTTATTGTCATCATCTTTGATTATGCAATATCTATGCATATCAGTAATTTTTATCAGGGACAGGCAATTATAAGTGGCTGCAGTACACACGTGTACATTCGTATACGTGTGCACTGCCACGCCAACTCGTGTGCACAAACTACAACAAAACACAAATTCATTCAAAGCAACATAACAGAGAAGAACAAAGATCAAGTGCAGCATCAGTCACACTTTATCAAAAATATGCAAGACAGTGGTCATGAATGCATTAACAACATCGAGCCAGAAACAGTCAAATATCCCACAAATGTCCAGACCAACAAAAACATGAATACTGCACCAACCAGAATGAACCAGTGATACAAGGCAACAAGTACAACACTGCACAAATTCAACATGAAGCAGTGCAAACTCCCAAAGATACAACAGTGAAAGAAACTGCATCACAGCAGCATGAAAAAGCGTATACAACATCAAAATACACAAAATACGGAAACTGCACCAATGCAAATCAGAACATAGTATATATAGTGATGCATAGCAACTGCATAGCAGCTACACAACAAAACACAATGCAACAGAACATGAAGCAGTTCAAATCCAAGTACAAACCCAAGAATATATGCATGCATACACACATACATATGTATGTATGCACATATATAGTAACCAAAGTACAGTGCAACTACAAAGAAGTCAGTGGCAAGCTACAAACACCAAGTGCAACAGTGAACACAATGTACATGCCAACAACAAGTCATGAAGCAATCAACATGAATATCACAAGAGTCACAGCAAAAAATGAAGACTGCAAACTCAAGTGATAAAACATGTGTCCGGACAATATTTGAGTACATCGAACCAGCTTTCAAATGAAACAAGGAACATAAATACTGCAACTACAACAATGGAACAACAGCTCATATGAACAAGTGTACAAAGGCAACATGAACAAGTGTAGCATCTGTATCAAAGCAAACTATATCAGTAGTAGCCAAATGTTACACATGTAATGCCGAGAAGAACTATGACCATTATCATTGACTCCATTGAACAAAGACACACATGAATATGAAGACCATCAAGTGTCAACCAGACGTCACAATGGTCAGGCAGTATACATGACATAAATGCAACTACAAGAAAGTGCAGAAATCAAGCCGAAGTTAAATCAGTGCAGAAATCAAGCAGAAATCAAATTCGCATTCTAATTTGGAAAAGAATCTCTGCATCAAATCTCTCGACTATATATGGTCAGTAATTAATTCAAATAGGGACCGAGAAAACAAATAAAGGAAGATATTTTCGAATTAATTAATTCGAAGTCAAATATGGTCAGCAATTATTCGAAATTGAATCAAGAAAGGAATACTCCAAATCCAGAACAAATTCAGGAAAATAATCAACGACATGAAGAAATCAAATCTGACAGTGGTAATTAGGATTTCAACCCTATAAATACACCCCAAGAAATCATCATAGACAACAGAACAATCGAGTTCGAACAAGCTAAAACCAGAAAAGCAAAAAGAGAGAATACATACCAAAACAAATGACGAACTCAATCAAACAGCAATGAGCAACTCAGAGGAATAATCGATCGACAAAGAGAGAAGCCAAATCAATCATACGATCAACTATCGGCTGCTTATTTCAAAGCCCTAATTTTCATAAGAAAACAAATCCCTGATTTGTAAAGAAAAGAAGGAAGCCGCCATTGTCATGAAAGGAACCGGGGCGATTTTTTTTTCAGAGCAAAACAAACAAAAGGAGATAACGGGCTAGAGTAAAAATTGGGCCGGCTAACAACGGGGCTTTATTTTATTTTTTTTTGGTTTAAGGGGTTATTTGTTGTTTATTTTTTTCTTTAAAATTTGTGTTTATTTGTCTGTTTTTTTTAAAACAAAACATGATAAATCATCACCTAGGGTTTAGGTGTTGTCAGATTGTCTAGTTAGAGTTAATCCAGTTAGCAGGATTTGCGAGTTTGCAAAACTCTATAGGAGGTAGCAGGGTTTGCAAGTCTATTAGAGTGTTTGTAAGCGGGAAACTGTTTAAATCTAATAGAAATTTGGGAATGCAGCAGTAGGCAGGGGTTGCCGAAGCTGGGTAAATTTTGTGTGTGATTTATTTTTCAGCATATTTATTTCTGCAGTTTGTTTCTGTGTTTAATTCGGAAAAAATTGCTATAACCCTATTCACCCCCCCCCCCCCTCTAGGGTTAATCTAGATCCTACAAGTGGTATCAGAGCAAGGTATTTTACTTTAACTCTAGAGTCATGAATCCACCAAATAATGCTTTTTCTGATGGGCAATCTATTGCTAGGCCACCCATGTTTAATGGGAATGATTATGCTTATTGGAAAGTTAGAATGAGTATTTATCTTAGTTCTGTCGATTATGATGTTTGGGATATTATTGAAACTGGCTATAAATCTCCCACTATTGTTGTTGGTGATACTGAGATTCCTAAACCTAAGGATAGGTGGGATGCTAACGATAAGAAATTAAAAACTACAAATGCCAAAGCAATGAACGCTTTGATATGTGCTCTTGATAAAAATGAATTTAATAGAATTTCTCATTGTACAACAGCACAGGAAATTTGGCACACTCTGGAGGTGACACACGAAGGAACTTCTCAAGTCAAGGAGTCACGACTAGCTCTATTTAGCAATGAATACGAAAACTTTGTGATGGAAAGGGGTGAGAGCATAAAAGATATGTTTGGACGTTTTTCAACTTTGGTGTACAATGCTAGAGCGCTTGGGAAGGTCTTACTGAAGTAGAGCTTGTACGGAAGATACTGCGAGTCTTACCAATGAACTTTGAGGCAAAAGTCACTGCAATAAAGAATCAAAAGATCTGAGTAAACTAAGCATGGAGGAGTTGATCGGAAACTTGATGACATATGAGCTTGAGCTAAAGGCAAAGGAGGAACGTAACAACTCCGAATCAAAAAAGAAGACGATTGCCTTAAAAAGCAAAGAAGAAAGCGGTGAAGAAGAAGAAGATCCAATTGAAGAGCTTGCGATGGCTGTCAATAATCTTAGAAAATGGTCAAAATTCAGGCCACGCAAGAAGAAAACAAGTGGTAGTAAGTCAAAAGATTCTGATGATTCCGATAATGAATTGACATGCTTTAACTGCAAAAAGCCTGGCCACTTCAAACAAAAATGTCCACTTCTCAAAAACAACAAAGGAAATAAAAAGAAGAAGAAGGCCTTTGCAGCAACTTGGGATGATGAAGAAGGAGAAGAAGTTTCGGATAATAGCTCAGAAGAGGCTAACTTGTGCCTTATGGCAAAATCAGATTCAGAAACAAGTTCAGAGGAATCCAGTGAGGTACGTGACTATTCTTATAAAGAACTTGTTTTGATGTGTTATGATCTTACTAATACAATTGATTCTCTTGAAACTAAAATTGAAAAATTGAAGTCTGACAGGAGAGAACTTGTTAATGAGAATACTAGGTTAGAAACTGAACTTGAGAATATTCAAAACCTAGACTGTAAAAAATGTAAAACTTTAGATTCAGAAATATCAAGACTTAAGAATAGCTTCGATAATCTTGAAAAAGAAAACTCAAGTCTTAAGGAAACCATTGACACTAGGAAAAAGGATTTTATAAATAGATGCACCACACTTGTAACTGAAAACACAACACTAAAAACCAAAGTCCAAAATCTTGAGAAATCTCTGAATAACTTTTCAAGAGGAGAAAAATCGTTTAACATGTTATTGGGAAATCAACTCTTTGCTAACAACAGAAAAGGACTAGGTTTTGGGAAAACACAGGTTGATGATCATGCAAAAGGTAAGAGTGTCTTTGTTAGAAGTGAAATTGGACATCGTGTTGAAAATTGTAGTCATAGGAACAAGAACACAAAATTTATACAAGTTTGGGTTCCTAAGAATTCTACAAACAAATTTCATGTCTATAGGAACAAAAATAAAAGGACAAAACAAGTTTGGGTTCCAAAGGGATTGTTTGTTCACAATGCTTCAGTTACTAATATCATTGGACCTAAGAGTTTCTCTAGGTCATCCTTCTCTCTCTTTATGTAGGTCTGTTGGCGGGCTAAGGAGCAACAAGAATGGTTTCTAGATTCAGGTTGTTCTAGACATATGACAGGTGATAAATCTAAGTTCCTTAGCCTAGAGAAGTTTAGAGGTGGAAATGTGATCATGGGAGATAATAGCAAGTGTAAGATTATTGGGAAAGGTGAAGTAAGTAATGGTACTTTTTCCTTGAATAATGTTTTATACGTTGATAATTTGCATCACAATCTCATTTCTATTAGCCAACTATGTGACAAAGGTATGAATGTGGTTTTTGATAGTGATACTTGCAAAATCATTGATAAAACTTCTAATAACATTGTTTTTATGGGCAAAAGAAAAGGAAATGTTTACTCACTTTCGTTTGACAATCTAAATCTTTCCAGATGTTTGGTAGCCACTGACGAAGAGGCATCTTTATGGCATAGGAGACTTGGACATGCTAGCATGAGTCTCTTAAGAAATCTTGAAACGAAAGAATTAGTCAGAGGGTTACCACATCAGAAATTTAAAGATAACAAAGTGTGTAAAGCATGTTCCTTGGGCAAGCTTAGCCGATCATCATTTCGCCCTAAAAACATTGTTAGCACATCAAGGGTCCTCGAATTAATTCATATGGACTTATTTGGACCAAATGAAATTGCAAGCTTGAATGGAAAACGTTATTGTTATGTATTGGTTGATGATTATTCTAGATTTACATGGGTTTATTTCTTAGCCAAAAAGTCTGAATCTTTTGATTATTTTTCAAAATTTGCTAAACTTGTTCAAAATGAAAAAGGAGTTTCAATTAAAACTTTGAGAAGTGATCATGGAGGCGAATTTGAAAATTCGGAATTTGAAAACTTTTGTGAAGAAAATGGTTTAAAACATGAATTTTCTGCTCCACGAACACCTCAACAAAATGGGGTGGTTGAAAGGAAAAATCGTACATTGCAAGAATTGGCTAGATCCATGTTGAGTGAGTATAAACTACCTCTAACTTTTTGGACAGAGGCGGTGAATACTTCGTGCTACGTAATGAATAGAGTAATGATTAGACCAATACTAGGCAAAACGGCTTATGAAGTGTGGCATGAAAGGAAACCTAACATCTCTTATTTTCGTGTTTTTGGATGCCCTTGTTTCATTCTTAACACAGGTGATCAACTTGGAAAATTTGAATCAAAGGCCGATGAGGGAATTTTCATGGGCTATTCAACAAGGAGCAAGGCTTACAGGATATACAACAAACGAACAAAGACAATTGTTGAATCAGTCAATGTGAAATTTGATGAATCTGATCTGGAAAGGACGACTGAAAAAACGGGTGATGATGGGGTAGATCATGAAGGCATTAAAGAAGGGACATCTACTGAGAAAGATGGAAGTAGGACTGTTGATGCTGATAGATTGAAGTTCAAATCCAATCATCCTCCTGAATTGGTTATAGGAGATCCTACGGAAGGTATACGCACTCGCTCTTCATTTGATAAAAATTTGTGTGCGTATTGTTGTCATAGTGGTTTTATTTCTGAAATAGAACCTGATTCTGTTGAAATGGCTCTTAATGATGAAAGTTGGGTTTTAGCAATGCAAGATGAACTTAATCAATTTGAGAGAAATAAAGTTTGGAAATTAGTTCCTAGGCCTAATGACTATCCAATTGTAGGAACTAAATGGGTGTTCAAAAACAAACTTGATGAATCAGGAAATGTAATTAGAAACAAAGCTAGGTTGGTCGCAAAAGGATATAACCAAATAGAAGGCGTAGATTTTGATGAGACATTTGCACCAGTTGCTAGGTTAGAAGCCATTAGGATTTTGCTCAGCTTTGCTTGTTATAAAGGTTTCAAACTTAAACAAATGGATGTAAAAAGTGCATTTCTAAATGGTGATCTGAAAGAAGAAGTTTTTGTTGAACAACCCCCCGGTTTTGAAAATCATGTTTTTCCAAATCATGTGTATAAACTTGAAAAAGCATTATATGGTCTTAAGCAAGCTCCTAGAGCTTGGTATGACTGCCTTTGTACATATCTTTTGGAAAATGGCTTTGAAAAGGGGAGTGCTGACACGACACTGTTTCTATTACATAAAGGAAGTGATTTTTTGATTGTTCAGATTTATGTGGATGATATCATTTATGGTGCTACTAATGAACTCTTGTGCGAGAAATTTGAACAAGTCATGCAGGCTAAATTCGAGATGAGCTTGGTTGGAGAATTGAAATATTTTCTTGGATTTCAAATCAAGCAAAGCATTGATGGCATTTTCATTTCGCAATCCAAGTATGTGTTGGAACTGTTGAAGAAATTTGGAGTTGAGAACTCCAAACCATTGAGAACTCCTATGAGCCCATCAAAAAAGTTGGACAAAGACGAGAAAGGAAGTGCTGTTGATCAGAAAAAATATCGAGGGATAATTGGTTCACTTCTCTATCTTACTGCTTCTAGACCTGATATTATTTTTTCTGTGTGTTTGTGTGCATGTTTTCAATCTAATCCTAAAGAATCTCATTTGAAAGCCACTAAACGAATTTTGAGATATCTTTCACACACACACAAATTTGGATTATGGTACCCTTCTTGTGAAAACTTTGATTTAGTTGGTTATTCTGATGCTGATTATGCTGGTTCATTGGTTGACAGGAAAAGCACCAGTGGGACATGTTTCATGCTAGGACATTCATTAGTTTCATGGTCAAGTCGAAAACAGAATTGTGTTGCATTATCCACCACTGAAGCAGAATATATTGCTTTAGGAAGTTGCTGTGCTCAAATTTTATGGATGATGCAAACTCTTTCTGATTTTGGCTTAGTTTATAAACAAGTTCCATTAAAATGTGACAGTAAAAGTGCAATAGACTTATCAAATAATCCTGTTCATCATTCACGCACAAAACACATTGATGTGAGACACCACTTTCTTAGAGATCACATTGCTAAGGAAGACATTTGCATTGAATATATTTCAACTGAGGCTCAACTTGCTGATATTTTCACAAAACCCCTCCCCGAAGACAGATTTTCTAGATTACGTTTGGATTTGGGGATTATAGAAATTGACTAACCATTTTTCATTGTTAGGTTGAAATATTCTTGGATATATACTTTCAACTTCAATTTCTAGGATTCAAACAAGTTTTGGATATTTTCCAAAGATTGATTCGAATATGGTATTCAGTACTGGATATTACATAATATAATTAACTTGGTAACTTATTCCACGATCATTTCTATTTCTACCATCTTTCTATCGTTCATAATGGTTTGATAAAATAAGAAGAGTGAATTATTTTTAAATTAAAAAAAATAAAAAAAAATAAATAAAAAAAAATTATAATAATAAATAATAATAACTCTCATGCATCCATTCTCATTTAAAAGTCCTTATGGTTATGCATGGATGGAGCATGTGAGTGAATTATTTTTATCATTACTCCATTCTCATTTAAAAGTCCTTATGGTTATGCATGGATGGAGTATGGTAACTAAGTATTCTGGTCTCACTTAATAGTCTGGATGCTTAGACTAATAAGTAACTGCTAATCCCATTTAAAAGTCCTTATGGTTATGCGTGGTTAGTAAGTGCTTATTTTTTTCGTTTTTGTGCTTAAATGTCAAATTAATGTTAAAATATCTCTCTTCTTATTAAAACTGATCATCGATCCATCCTCTACAATATGGAAGTTTTTATCTCGTTATGATATATTATTTTTTGTTCCTACTGTTCCATTGTTTTTTTTGTCAGTCTTTTGATAATGACAAAAGGGGGAGAAGAACAAGATTTTGATGAGAAAGTAAATATTTTTTGACCTATTTCAAAAAATTTGGTTAAATGTTGTTATTTAATTTTTCTTTAGTTCTTTTATTCTTTTGTAATTTTTGTTATCTTCTAAATAGGGAGTGGTCTTGGTTGTAGGGGGAGCATTCAAATAGGGGGAGCTAAAAATTTCATGTTCAAACACATGTATTAGCATTTCAAAATCTTTAATATATATGTTTGTCATCATCAAAAGGGGGAGATTGTTTGATGTGATTTTTTGTTTGATGATAACAAACATATATATATATATCAATATATATATGTGTTTGCAGTTTGGACTATATACAGAAAGGAAGAAATATTCATATTGAATAATTATACTATTGCACAGAATCTATATAATTCAACTAGTATTTTTTATTCAATATAATATTTTATTACAACACTTAAACAATACAAAGTTTTCATCTCTCTCTATATATATACATACATCAGTTCATACATTTTACTTTTCTCACTACAACACTCAACACTCAGTTTTTCACTCTGTCTGCACATCTGCATCTATCTGCATTGTCCAGCTCCACTTCTCGTCCTGTTTCCTGTGTACCTGTATAATTAGCAACTACAACAGTAATCTGAAAACAAACAAATTTAAATTTGCAAAAATAAAATTTGTTTGTGTCTCAGATACATGGGTTATTGTCATCATCTTTGATTATGCAATATCTATGCATATCAGTAATTTTTATCAGGGACGGGCAATTATAAGTGGCTGCAGTACACACGTGTACATTAGTATACGTGTGCACTGCCACGCCAACTCGTGTGCACAAACTACAACAAAACACAAATTCATTCAAAGCAACATAACAGAGAAGAACAAAGATCAAGTGCAGCATCAGTCACACTTTATCAAAAATATGCAAGACAGTGGTCATGAATGCATTAACAACATCGAGCCAGAAACAGTCAAATATCCCACAAATGTCCAGACCAACAAAAACATGAATACTGCACCAACCAGAATGAACCAGTGATACAAGGCAACAAGTACAACACTGCACAAATTCAACATGAAGCAGTGCAAACTCCCAAAGATACAACAGTGAAAGAAACTGCATCACAGCAGCATGAAAAAGCGTATACAACATCAAAATACACAAAATATGGAAACTGCACCAATGCAAATCAGAACATAGTATATATAGTGATGCATAGCAACTGCATAGCAGCTACACAACAAAACACAATGCAACAGAACATGAAGCAGTTCAAATCCAAGTACAAACCCAAGAATATATGCATACACACATACATATGTATGTATGCACATATATAGTAACCAAAGTACAGTGCAACTACAAAGAAGTCAGTGGCAAGCTACAAACACCAAGTGCAACAGTGAACACAATGTACATGCCAACAACAAGTCATGAAGCAATCAACATGAATATCACAAGAGTCACAGCAAAAAATGAAGACTGCAAACTCAAGTGATAAAATATGTGTCCAGACAATATTTGAGTACATCGAACCAGCTTTCAAATGAAACAAGGAACATAAATACTGCAACTACAACAATGGAACAACAGCTCATATGAACAAGTGTACAAAGGCAACATGAACAAGTGTAGCATCTGTATCAAAGCAAACTATATCAGTAGTAGCCAAATGTTACACATGCAATGCCGAGAAGAACTATGACCATTATCATTGACTCCATTGAACAAAGACACACATGGATATGAAGACCATCAAGTGTCAACCAGACGTCACAATGGTCAGGCAGTATACATGACATAAATGCAACTACAAGAAAGTGCAGAAATCAAGCCGAAGTTAAATCAGTGCAGAAATCAAGCAGAAATCAAATTCGCATTCTAATTTGGAAAAGAATCTCTGCATCAAATCTCTCGACTATATATGGTCAGTAATTAATTCAAATAGGGACCGAGAAAACAAATAAAGGAAGATATCTTCGAATTAATTAATTCGAAGTCAAATATGGTCAGCAATTATTCGAAATTGAATCAAGAAAGGAATACTCCAAATCCAGAACAAATTCAGGAAAATAATCAACGACATGAAGAAATCAAATCTGACAGTGGTAATTAGGATTTCAACCCTATAAATACACCCCAAGAAATCATCATAGACAACAGAACAATCGAGTTCGAACAAGCCAAAACCAGAAAAGCAAAAAGAGAGAATACATACCAAAACAAATGACGAACTCAATCAAACAGCAATGAGCAACTCAGAGGAATAATCGATCGACAAAGAGAGAAGCCAAATCAATCATACGATCAACTATCGGCTGCTTATTTCAAAGCCCTAATTTTCATAAGAAAACAAATCCCTGATTTGTAAAGAAAAGAAGGAAGCCGCCATTGTCATGAAAGGAACTGGGGCGATTTTTTTTCAGAGCAAAACAAACAAAAGGAGATAACGGGCTAGAGTAAAAATTGGGCCGGCTAACAAAGGGGCTTTATTTTTTTTATTTGGTTTAAGGGGTTATTTGTTGTTTATTTTTTTCTTTAAAATTTGTGTTTATTTGTCTGTTTTTTTTAAAACAAAACATGATAAATCATCACCTAGGGTTTAGGTGTTGTCAGATTGTCTAGTTAGAGTTAATCCAGTTAGCAGGATTTGCGAGTTTGCAAAACTCTATAGGCGGTAGCAGGGTTTGCAAGTCTGTTAGAGTGTTTGTAAGCGGGAAACTGTTTAAATCTAATAGAAATCTGGGAATGCAGCAGTAGGCAGGGGTTGCCGAAGCTGGGTAAATTTTGTGTGTGATTTATTTTTCAGCATATTTATTTCTGCAGTTTGTTTCTGTGTTTAATTCGGAAAAATTTGCTATAACCCTATTCACCCCCCCCCCTCTAGGGTTAATCTAGATCCTACAGTTCGGTGCTTGAGAGGAGGGGGACGATGGAAAAATGACGCGGTTGGAGTTTGGATGACACTAAATGTCGCATTGTAGGTTCGAGTTGCACCTCAACCTGCTAACCGGTCGACCGATAGGGGTCGAATGGTTGTTGAATTTCGGGTGCAGGTTGAATCTGGACCCTATTCGTGTTGAATTAACTAATAATAATAACAATAATCATCATTTCGTGTCGTTTTCTTTAATCTTACATGAACCAAAAGATTCCTTTCCTCTTCTCGATGATTCCTTAGCTTTTCATCTAGCTCTTCGAACCTATTCCTCAATTATTCAGAGTATTCCTGGCTTATACTGCTTTTGCCATCAAAAACTTCAAAAACCCAAAAATATTTCAGTTGCTATTCTTCGTATTATTTTCATACGGAAATGTTACTCTTACTCTTATTCGCTGGAGGGTATTTAACACACTTCCTAATTAAATACCCTAATAAAATTAAATTTCATTTCTATTATTTCCCCTTTAAAAAGAGAAATTTTTAAATACTTCCAGTTTTTATAAACAGGAAAAATCATCGAGCTATACATTTTCTCATCTCAGTTTGTTTCAAAAATGAGAAATATTTTCCACCCAAATTTTTTTAAAACAAAAAATAAAGGTTTTATTTTACTATATATATAAGAGTTTCAAAACTGGCACTTTTTAAACTAAGAATTTCAGCACAGCCAAATGAAATTCCAAACTTTGTTAACTTTAAAAACAACAGCTCCAAATAGACCCTTTGGAAAAATCCATTGAAAAACCCATTTAAACATCATCGCCAATCTATCGGTCCTAGCTACAGAGACCGATGACTTCTATATACGACCTTACTATATAATTTAATTTATTTACCACTATCACCATTCAAAGACACATCTAAGGGTTAAACAGCCTACCTCCACTAAACAAAATTTCCAACTATCATTATCATAAGGTCCATGTGTATCCTAAACAGATTCAACACTAGTAGGAAGCGAAATCCATCAAGATGTAACTCAAGTCTTTACTACCGCTCGTTTAGAATTTTTGGGCGTCCAATCCTATATGCCAGACCTACTACTAAATATTGGTACCAATTACTGACACAGCCTATATTACCTCCACGTCCGGCATCCCGGTTTAGACTATCTTAAGTATGTCAAGGAAAATGCCTCATTTGGTTATTTACTATCTCTTATTGGTAGGCAGACCCCATTTCCTAAAAGGGACTAGAACATTTAATACCTTAAATCCAATGCAACCCTAGGGCATGCTTTCCCTTAATCTATCGACAACGTAAATCTATATCCCATGGGTCCTAAGGTTGGGATGTCTCACATCAGTAGTAAGTGTACACAATTGTTGGCAGTCTTTGAGTGAAAGGCAGACATTATTGTATAACTCTACTGACTTTGCGTCCCAGTCCACTAAATCAAATTAATTACTACAAACTTCAATATTGGGCAAAGTCCACTAATCTTAATTCACATAGTTAAGGCTATATACTTTACTCTAATAACAATCATACTGCCTTAGAATATTCAATTACTGCTAAACATTTTTATTTATGATTTATAAATGTCATCTTATCCCTAATAGATCATTGATCTTAACCATACATTTCCTAAGACATTTCTTTGTTTGCTCAGATTTTTCCTATTATTCCTTCTTTATCCCTGTATGTTTTTTATCCTAACAATCTCGTTTATCGATACCTTTAATCCATTTATACCCTATTTAACTCTTGTAACTCTGAAATTTATTTCACATTTATTACCTATTTATTTGGAGTTACAATATTTCTATCTTTATCTCCAAACCCTATTATTCATGGTGTGGTTTATTCAAACGCTCTAATTATACCTAATGTGAATATTAAGCATAAATCATTATATAATTTAAGTTTTCATGTTACTTGATTAACGTGGTTAAATGAGAGTGTGTGTGTGTGTGTTAACTATATTTCTAGTAATCAATCCTTAATTAGAATATTCTTTTCCATATTTTTAATTTGTTGAAACTATATTTCTAAAAAGGTTTTTTTATAATTCCCATGAATTAGCCTAAATAAAGAGGTTTGTTTCATTTGAAATTAAAAGGAATGATATATTTTATTTTTATTGAAACAGACAGTGTAAACTACAGAAATAAATTCATACTTTACACATCTCTTTCCTTTATTTATGCATAGTCCATGTCAAATCAAACGCTACACTATTCTATGTAATTAAGAATATTAGGAAAATTTAAAAAACTAATCTAATATCATTCTCAATAATTAAAATACAGAAAGTCCATATTTTAACAGAATTAGAGTATAAATCTATATTATAATAGCATCTTTATAACACAATTGTAGATCTAGAATAATTTTTACATCTAATCAACATTTAACTCTTAATATCTTAGGGATTTATTTTCAGATCTGGATGCAAACAAATTTTTTAATCAAGTTTCCAAAATTACAGAATATATATCCAATGTTTATACATTTAATTCGAACCTACAACTCATAGATCTTTATTTAGGCAGAATAATCAAATAAAAATCTAATGAAATAAATTTGAATGTTATAAATAAATTATATAATTTCCCACTCACCTTTTAGAGCATTCCAAATCTTCAGATCTGAGTCTGTTTCCTCGACTTGACTCCATCTCCTTTTTAATTCAAGAAATATGTGTAAAAGATTATACACATACTGTTAGAATTATAGATCTGAGAAGGGATTTAAAGGTTAAGGGGAACATATATTTGCAATATTGATATTTACCTTGTTATTTCCAAAACGCTGATCCACTCCTTCTCTTCTTCTATTTATTTTCTTCTCTTATTCAATTTGTATAAATATAAACAATTTTAAAATTAGGAGGAAAAGCGGAGAAGAGGAAATGGTAGAGCTTCGATGTCCTAGATCAAAAATATAAGAAGAGAAGGGAGGAATTAGGCATGTATTTATAGGCTCTCAAATCAATCGTAACCATTAGATTGAAAATGTAAAATCCAAGCTGTTAGGCCGAGGATTAAACCCTAGCTGTCATGGTTCGACCGATTGACCGCACCCCTATGAGATGTCGATCGCTGCTGGTCGACCGGCCTATAGAGGGGGTCGACCGATGGGTCCTGGTTAATTTATTATATATGTTAATGTTTTATTGTTTAATTATTTTCATTTCAATTTCTTTAAACGTCCATAATCTATTCGTTTGAACTCCGATATCAAAACCCTAAATGTGAAGGTTGCTTAGAAAATCGCCACGAATGCCATGGTGCAGATTTCGTGGCCAAATTCAATTGTTTTCTCAACTTTAATTTTCAGAGCCTAATTAATCATTAGATTATTAACCTAAATTTTATAGGGTTTCACAGGACAATGAAGAATAAATGATCTTTTTGATTAGTTGAGTAGAGCAAAGGTGTTCTCGTAGTTGGACTTAGCTACAAGGTTCCATCAACTGAGAGTTGCAGATGAAATTATTCCTTTGACTGCATTCAGAAGTTGGTATAGTTCTTATGAGTGGTTGTTATGCTATTTGGGCTAACTGATGGTCCTGCATTCTTTGTAGACTTGATAAATAGGATCTTTCGAGATAAACTGGATAGATATATGTTGTTGTTTATAGATGACATTTTAGAGTACACTAAGGATGAGGAGGAGCACGTAGTTCTCCTAAGGCTTGTGCTGGAGACGTTGAGACAGCATAAGTTGAAGGTGAAATTTCCTAAGTGTCATTTCTAGGGAAGTGAAGTTCTTAGGCCATGTAATTTCTAAAGAAGGATTAGCGGTAGATCCAAAAAAGGTGGACGCAGTAATTGGGTGGAAGAGACTTGAGACGGTGACTAAGGTGCGAAGTTTCCTGGAATTGGCTAGTTATTACAGGAGATTCGTTAAGGATTTCTCTCTCATAGCTACGCCAATGTTTAGGCTGATTTGGAAGGGAGAGCAATGTTAGAAGAATGGACCGCATTACAAACGTCGCCTACGTGTAATGTGTAGTATCGGCCAAGGGCAGGATTAAGAAGTAAAAAGGATATCGGCATGCTTTATAATCAGAACTACGCTGGTAGAAAGGTGAAACGACCCTAACTCGACCTTCGAAAATCGGCACCGAATACGACAATTATATTCCAATGTCGCAGATCCAAATGTCAAATCTGGTTCGCCGGAGATTATAACACATCAAGTATAATAACACGGCGGAAGAAAAATAAATGAATATCATATACAACTCCAATGAATACAATATTCAAATATACAACAACGATCAATATCAAAGATATAAAGAAATGCTACAGTAGAAACCCAAATGAACTAGCAGCGGAAAACAACTAGAACTTGAAACTCCAGAAGAAACTAATATCAGCAATCTCCAATCCAATGCTCAAAACCAAATCCAAACCACTAGCTCGAACCACCATCAAGTTGCACAAAGCTAAGCAAGTCTGGTCCGGCGTCCTAACCGAATACTTCAATATCCAAAGTCTTCAAAGAATACCAAAGAGAAGCCGAAAGCTACCGAATCGATATCTATATCTACTATCTAAAAAACCCAACTCTAGACTGCCCGCGTGGAAAATTGTGGGCACCCAGAGTTTAGAAAGGGAACAATAAACTATGGGTCAGTCATGGGACTGGTATGAGCAAACAAAAACAGTTGGTCTTTAAAACAAACAACAAGAGACTTAAAATAAATCCGCAATGCTTTTTATAAAATGAAACTAACATAAGGCCTCCCGCCACGCACACAATGCAAACGCAGAATTGGAGGAGATTTCTCCTTATGATAGTCAAATATGCTTGATACGAGAAAATTTCTTTTATATTATTATTATAAGTGCACGGTGTGGAAAATCATTTCGAAAGTATAATATAAATCCTAGCCAGCATAGACATTCTGAACTATGCCTACTATAGCTACCATCTAAACAGTGGTGACCACCATAAGTAAATTGCAGGTTCTACAACTAAAACCGTACAAGGCGTGTATTGAAGAATGGATTTCCAACAAATGGTCAGGCTAAGGAACTTCCTGGGCCACATGGATACGCCTCTGGAGGGACGCCCCGAGAACCTAACTGGATCTCTGCCAACACAAGGCCGGGTTACCTCTGTAACTAGGTAACTACGGACACGAGTATGCCATCCTCCGGTCGTAACCGACCTTTATCTCGGGATTCACCAACAACCACAAAGTAATAAATTTGCAGCCACCACATAGGTTAAGTATCTGAGCTCCATACCATGATACCACCTCTATCCAGAAGGAAATGAACATACCCTCAGGGGGCGCTACCCATAAATAACCTTGCTGCATTCTTCCTGTTTCGACCATTCCGGGTTGTGAAGTTCGACGAAGTCTCATCCACAAAGCTATGCTTTTCAGCGAAGCCATGCTTTGATCAACAAATGATCAACAGCACTTCGTATGCCACATTACCAAATTGGGAATGTATCACTAGTAACCATCAACTACAAAACCTCTGAGCTCGTACGCCTCAGAGAAGGGTGTTAAGCTAGGAGAATAAATCTCCGCCACCAATCAGAAATGTATTTGGTAGAAACCGGTTTCACATCTCAAAGTGTAATGTCAGACACATATCCATACAAGTTTGTTTTGGGTTCGAACAGAACCGAAGGCACTTCCGAAGAAGCCCTTGCAATCTAGACATCCACAATCCCGATCGGACTTCCCATCACTTAGGGAATCTCTATACCGTAGCTACTCGGTGTAGAGACAATCGATAGGTCATCCTATCGTCCTCGCAAATACCTGGTCTTCACCACCGGTCTTCAAATGCTATCCATAACGTCGTATCATTATTCGGAATGGGTTATATGACACAAGGTCCTCTCCCAGCTAAACCGAATAATGAGCGCAATATTTAAAAACATATTGATAATGGGATTTCAGTTAAGTCACAACTTAAAGACCAAAAACTTTCATTCAAATGGTTAAAACAAATTACCATTCCCAATCTTTTAAACAAAAAGATTCATTTTAAAAATCTTCAATGGTTTAAACAATTTCCACATTTAAATCTTTTAAACAAAAGATTAATTTTTAAGACCCCTTTCAATTTAAAACAAGGTTCACTAATCTTTTACAAAGATTCATTCTGTGCTTTTCAAAACAGTTCCATTTCAAATTTGATTAACTCATCCGGTCTTTAAATCAAAGACTCATTTCATAGTTTTCAAAACAATTCTCGTTTCAATCTTTTATATATAAATGATACGCCATTTAAAATCCCCTTCAATTTCAAAATAGGGTTCAACTATCTTTCACAAAGATATACCTTTCAAAATAATTCCATTTCAAATTTGAAATCTTTTCATCATAATTTGGAAAATTCTTTCCTTATATAAATGCTATTATTATTTGAAACCACTTGTTTCCGTTTCGAAAAACCCGATTATAATTTGCACGAGTTAAGGCCTTTCAAATATAAAGTTAGGTTAAATTCAAATTCTCAAAATCATATTTTTAAATGGTTAAAAAAAATCCATATAAACCCATTTATAGTTGAATAACCTTTATGAATCCTAGTTCCCAAATCATAGAATTCAATTTCAAATATTAAATTCAAATTTAAATCAAATTATTTAAATTTCACGTAACAACCTGCCTTACATTCCATAGAAAGACGCATCATTAAGAAGAAAGAAAGGGATAGAAAAGAGAAAAGAAAGAAAAGAAATAAACAAACAACATTTGAATCTCACAGCGGAACGAATAAATTATATTATATCACATAAAACATTACATAGTATCATAAACATCAGAATTATACATCTAATACAACACAAACTAGGCAGTACTAAACATATGTCTAGTTATTACAATTCAAGTACATCACAGAAAACAGATATGATACTAGCACAGCGGAAACTCTATATTTATATATATATATATATATATATCTACACGCTGAAGCCTCCTGCTCCATTTCTCCTCCAGAACTCGTCAAAGAAATCCTGAATCCCTTGACTACTCATACATAATATGAGTACCCAAGAGTATAATAAAACAGAAAATAAACAATCAGGTCAGACAGGGGCCGGTGTGAGTAAATGGGTTTAAAGTTGCTTAATTTTGAAAATCCTTTGAAAACAAAAGGTATCACGTAAGACTTCGCATAAATAAACATGGAAAAGTTTTTACCTTACGCTAACCAAAACA
This sequence comes from Allium cepa, assembly GCA_030765085.1. Lineage (NCBI taxonomy): Eukaryota > Viridiplantae > Streptophyta > Magnoliopsida > Asparagales > Amaryllidaceae > Allium > Allium cepa. The sequence goes on from CM060946.1 coordinate 298,688,849, forward strand.
TTTGATAGAAAATCCAGTGATATTATAATAGTGTCTAGGGTTTTCAAGTAAATAAGAAATAGCCGAAATTGTTACATGATTAAATTCCAGCTACTAGCCACAAAAGTGGGTAATACAAACAAAAACATAGGGGCACGTAGGAAGAATGGGTTTCCAACAATGGAAGGGCTACTGGGGTACCGTCCGTCACAGTACGTGGCCTAGATTACCGTACTGAGGAGCCACCCTAGCCCCCCTGCAACACAAGGCCGGAACCATCCCTTATTGAACAGTCCCAAACAAGACAACCCCGTAGATGGCCGTCGCCAACTGCCCACACGGCCGAAATAAAAAGGGACCTCTAGACATAGGTAAATCTCCTCCTACTTGGGCATGACCCACTTAGCCTTGCTGCACCTCCCCTGTTTTAGCCATTCCCGGTTGATGAGGCTTGAGGCTACGATTACCTTTATAGGACACATTAATCTTAGAATGCTCATCGTCCACCTAACGATGTTCTGAAAGCATTCAATCCGTACAAGTTTGTTCCGGGTTTGAACGAAACCGAAGGCACTATTTCGCTACACTCGTTTTGGAATCACCCTCAGAGTTAACGACAATAGCCCTTGCACTCTGAATCTTTATCTCGAACCTGAAAGTACTACCCCCGCTAAACTCGTATTGGAATCACCCTCAGAGTATTAACACGAATAGTCCTTACACCTCGAGTCTTCACTCTTCATTTGAGATTCACGACCTAATGTTTAATTTGGATCGATGTGGTTTTCGAAATTCCAAATTTGGAAACCCGATTCCGGTCTCATCGAAATCCAAACGCCATCTTAATTTCCAAGTGATTTTAGTTTGAACAATTAATTCAATTCATCATTATCTATATACACACAAATAGATAATTCACATATCACAATAGATAATCACATTTTCATCATAAACAGATAATCCGTATTATCATCACAAACAGATAATCATCACAAACAAATAATCCATATTATCATACTTTAACTAAGCATCCATATCATATAGATATTACTCATCTCATTACTGAGATCACAAACATTCAATGAAATATCAATATCATCCATAAGCAATGATTTATTAACCACCATCTATAATTAATTTAAAATGAATTAAATTAATTACTTCTATCTCTAATTAATTTAAAGTAAATTAAATTAATTACCACATCTATAAATCCTGCTTATATATCCATTAATTAATTAACCTTGTTAATTAAATGTTCTCTAAGTATTCATCTTGATTAAACACCTTTGATTAATCATTCTCTAATTACAATAAGTAATTAGTCTTAAATAAATTTCACAAATTAATTAACCTTAATTATTAGTAATTGACATTTAATTACTTCATTTATTAATTAACTATAATTAATTACATTTATCCTTAATTAATTACATTAATTAATCACTTTATTATTAATTATTCCTTAATTAAACAATTCTTAATTACATCATTAATTATATTAATTAATGATCTTTAATTTATATTTAATTGATTATTTTATTTAAATTAATTACATTTAGTAATTAATCTAAAATTTAAAATACAATTATTAATCACTCTTGATTAATATCAATCCAGTTATTAACTACCCTTAATTACTCATTAACAAATTAATTATTCCATAATTAATTATCTCCATTAATTAATCCCTTGATTAATTACAAAAGTAATTACCCAAATTACTTCATTATAAATCATCTTTCACTAATTAAATTCCAGTAATTATCATTTATTTCCTCCCTCGGTAATTATGCTCCATTAATTACATTAAGTAATTACTCTTATTAAATCATCAAATGATTTTCTTAAATTTATTAAAATAAATTAATTAACTTAAACTCATCACATTATCATAATTAATTTCAATAAGTAATTAATCCCTTAATTACTTTGATGAAGTAATTATGCTTAACAATTTACAATTGATTATTTCAATTAATTAATCTAATTAATTATCAAAATTAATCACATTAATTAATTACTTAATAATCCTTAGATAATTATCTTTATTAACTAATAGCATTTTCTTTAATTACTTCTTAATAAATTTATCTTAGATTAATCATTATTAATCATCTCTAATTATAAATTAATCTAAATCATTAATTTAAAATCAAATAAATAAGTCGTTCCTTAAGTAAATTCTTTTATTATCTTAATTATTTCTAAGATAATTCATTTACTTTATTAATGAATTCATTAACATTCATTATATTTAAAACATTACACTCTAAATTTAAATTCAAATTCCATTTTGAATTTAAGATTCAAAATGTTTTACCATTTAAACATTTATCCAAATTTAAATAAGTTTATAAACCTTAAAATAAATGAAAAGAACATTCATTACTTATATAAGATACTTATATAAGAATAAGTTTAAACTAAATTACTTATTTTTATAAAAAGAAATCAAGCTTTATAATAAATTGATTATTTAACTTCCAAATTTAAGATTAAACGCATCATAACTTTTCATTTCAAATATTAAAGGAAAAGAATTTTTTCAAGTTTAAACATTTATTTGAAACAAATTCACTTTTAAAATCTGCTTTGAAACATTTAAACTTGTTCAACATTTTCAAATTTACAAAACTGATTTAAATTCAAGGTTTGGATCCATAGTAAACTTTAACTCAAATTTAAACTTGATTTTTAAAACTTGATTTAAATTTAAAATTTCATTTTAAAACTTAGGATTCAAAAGTTCATTTGAATCCAAACTTAACTTTGAATTTAAAAAACCCTGTTTAAAAATCCTGCTTTAAAATTTAAATTTCATTTAAATTTCAAAAACCCAACACTTTCAGGTTATAAAACCTGAAACTAAACATACCCGAGACCACCTACTGATGCTTCACGTTCAAACCCAAAATGCTTCGAGACAAGTACTCGATCTACCAGAGTAAATCTCGAGTCACATCTCTCTGCACATACCCAAAGTTCATCGGAACTTAAAAATGCACGGTGCACCTGCACCGTGGCTCTGGCAACCTCCAGCCATAATTACCACCTTCATCACGTCACAGACCATCTCCATACCTGATCACGACCACCAGAATCCCCACAGTAGCTCGAAATCAAAATCGAGATAGCCAAACCAACCTGGAACTCGACACAGCCACAAAATCCCAAACCTGTCAACACCTCGTCTACTCATCTCCGACCATCAGAGCACCTGCGACTCTGGCAATCTCTTCGCCTACATCCCCTCTTCCAATCCCCAAAACCCTACAACACTCGATGCACAATAGAAATCGAGGAGCATCAAATTTTCTACCACCAGAAAACTAGGTTTAGAAACGGGAAAGAGCAACCATTGTCGCCACCAACCTCTGAACATCCACCTGACATTTTTCCTCCACCCACCAATCACTCCTCCACCTCCAGGAAGAACTACAACATCCCAAATCCACTAGATCATCGGATAAACCCCAAAACCCAATATCTGTTCAACCCAGAAACACTCATTCCATACTTAACTTAATAATGTGATTTTAGTTTGAAAAATCATGATTTCATATATGCATTCAAGTTATAAACCTGATTTAATATTTTAAGAAGTTTGAAATTTTGCTTATTTGAAACAATAACTGTTCTTACAGTTTACAGAGACAACAGATTTTTAACTTATCTTAATTATAATTATAAACTTAATTTCATACTAAACAAACAACTTTTGTTTACGTATCAAATCCTAACTGAAATCAAATCAAGTGGTAATGGTTTTCTATTTAAGATCTTAGCTTAAAAACAAAAAAAGGTATACAGATACCTGGCAACAACACACACATACACACACACACACACATATGTATGTATGTATGTATATGTATACACACAGAATATTCATCACCATACAATCATACAAAGCAAACTTATTCTATTAATCCACATGCAACAGATAAAGTAAAGCTTTTTAAATTATGAAGTTATTCACCTAAAATGAAGACAGAGCAGTTTTATTTACAGAGTTTGATTTTTGGAAAAAAAGCAGTTTGAATTAGAAACTTGAGTTCTGGAAATTTGTTTAGCTTTGATTTTAAAAAGAAAGAACTGTAGAAATTTACTCACCAATCTATAGAAGAAGCAGAGGACAAACTCTGATGCAATTCATTCTCCTGGAACTGTATATTTGAATTTCCTGTAGAATTGAATTTCCCTATGAACTTGCTGATTTGTTAGTTTAATCAGGTGAATTTGTTTGTTATTGAATCTGGTGAGTTTCACTTCCAATTTCTTATTGAATTGCTTGTTGTTGAATTGTGTTTTAGCAGTTGACCTCTATTCTTCTTTTGCTTAGAGTTGTAGTTGATCTTCATATAGATTACAGAGTTGAAAATTTGAGCAGATTTATTTGCAGATTTTTGAACATGAGTTATATTTGGTTTTGAATTTCTCTTCAAATCTGATTTCAGTTTTTCTTTAGAAGAGAATGTTTAAATCTAAAATGAATTTCCAAGTTTTCTACTTAATATATTTTTATAAAATGTTTTCAAAAATAAATAAAACATTGCCACTTGTTACTTTATGTTGTAGAGTGATTTACAAGTGTCTTCCTCATGTATAATTATCTTACACATGTTATATTTTGATATTAAAATAAATTTCTTAATTTTATAAATGTTTTTAAATTCATTTCTTATTTATGTTATCATATTTTCAAATGTTTATTTCCACTTAGCCTTTAAATGTTTACATATAAATTTCCTTTATAAAATTACATATTTTAATGTTTATTTGTATATTTTAAATATATACTTTTAAGCTAAATTTTCAAGAAAGAAAATTTTAAAAAGAAAAGAATATTGAACTATGCCTTGTTTTCAAAGTTCTAAACTAAAGTATTGTACTTTATGTATAAGAACTAAGTCTATTTCAAAACAACAAATTTTTAAAAGAAAACAAAATAAATTTTTATTATAATATACAATTTAAACTATTATATATATATATATATTAAACAAAATAAATATTAACTTTAATTTCTTTTGAAAGTATAAGATAGATTTTTAAAACAAACCTTTGAAAAGTTTCTGTACTAATTCAATCAAATTTTCCAATTCACAAGTTATACACACACATATATATATATAATAAATTTGAAAATATTTTTATTAAATTTAAATTTTAAATTAAAATCAAACTCCCTATTTACAATGTATACACATATATACATTATGAATAAAATATCCTTTAAATTAGCTTAGAAAGGTAAATTTTATCATTTTAATATTTTTAACTTTGAAAAGAATAAGATCCCAAATTAAATTATTATTATCAAATTTTGAAAAGATAACATTTGTCAAACTGAATAATTATTAGTTTTCAAAAGATAATTTTTATTTGAATTAGATTATTAAATCAACATTTCACATTTTAAAATAATTATTAAATAATATTGCCCAAATTTTTCGGGACATCACATTCCTCCCCCTTAAAAGAATTTCGTCCCCGAAATTATTATTATTATTATTTTGGCAAGGCCAGCCGGTTTTATAGTGGACTGTCCACTTTTATTACAAACGTAATAAAAATTGAAGTGCATGAGTAAGGTAAAAGCACCTTAACTACTAAGAAAAGGAAAAAAAAAGCACAGGAGTGTGGTGGACATACCACAACTACTATAAGAATAACAAAAACAAACTACTCCTCCTCGGAGGAAGAATCACCGTCATCTACAAAAACCTGGGAAGTCACCAACGGGACATTCCCTAAAAATCCAGCAAAGGGGCGGAATAGGGTAGCAAGACAAGGATCATAAGCCACAGCATCAGGAGAGTAAATAAAAGAACGATCCCAGGATGAATCGGCAAGCATGATAGAATTCGGACTCGCGAAATGCCTGTCCAAATCAAGAACTAAGGAATCACCAGAAGGTCTGTAATGAAGGCACTTAAGGTCAAGATGATCATCGGAAACGAATCTAAAGTAAGTATCATTCAAGGGGTTGAATCTCATATCTGAAATGTGATCAACCCAACACCTCTCAGCATCATCCCAAACAAAAGAAGGACAAGGCGAACCAGGATCAGGGGCGACAACAGGAATTGCAGAATCATTACCAGCGTCCAACAAAATAGAAGGGGAGGCAGGGCTAGCAGCAGAAGCTGGAGGAGGACCGGAGACAGAAAAAGGAACTGCTAGAGGAGGGTCAATAGGTGAGACAGATACCTTGGGAACCCATTTCCTAAGCGGGGGGCGAGGCAGAGGGATCTCAGGAGCAGCAGCAGAGGCAATAGAATGCGAGCAGGCGATAGGCGGGTGGCCAAAAGAGTGACAGGAGGTACAAATATCTGGAACCCAACCGTAGCGAACACGGACCTCCACAACATGCCCAACAGCTAGCTGAACAGGAATAGATGAAGGGAGAGGATTATCAGGGGAAATCTCAATTAGAGCCTTAGCATACACCAATTTTTCACGTGCAACTGTATTTGAATCAAAACATTTCAGTTTTCCTACGTTGCAAGCTAGCCAGTTCAAACTAAGCAAGGGTTGAAGAGCAGAGGGGATTTGCGTAAAGTACACCCAAACGGGGATAGAAAGAACTTGCTCACGTGCACTAGCCATAGTCGGGGTCCAAGGTGTAATAATAAAGGGCTGCCCTTCAAAAAAAGAAGGCTCGGCCTCAAGCACTAGACGGCGTTCCTCGGAGGATGAAAATTTAAGGAAATATATGGAATCAACCAGCTTGACACGCAAACCACCACGAAGCTTCCAGGCCTTACAACAAACAGTAGTCGCATCAGGCAGGCGGTAATTAGGATCCAAAAAGAAAACAACTAAGTAATCTGACCAAAAATCCAATCCGGCCTGCATCACAATAGGAGGAGGGATCATCACTCCATCTTCCTCAGTAATTTCAAACTCAATCGGAATGTAACTCCCGCATTACGGGGCTGAGAGGAGAAAAGTGAGGATCAAGATTTGGCGCCAGCTTGGGAAGGGGTAGCAGGAATATGACTGATGTACCAAGATGAACGGCTTCATGGGTCAAACAGAAGCAAAACTGCCCGAACAACCAAAACACGTTTTAACACAGGCATTAACACTGGCATTAATGCAAGCATCTACAGTGCATCGTTCAACACATGAAGAAACAGCAGTATCTCTATGCAAATCACGGCCAAGCTGACCATCCAACATACAAATAGCATCGGAGACCACTGGAACATCACCTGAGTCATTCAAATTAGATACAGAATCCGAGTCAATCCCCAAAACTCTACTCGAAGTACCAGTGGACCCAACACAACACGACATGCATCATGAGATTGGGGCACCTCACCATTCGCACGCGAAGGAATTGCACCATCCTCAGTTTGGAAGACTACAGCAGACACAAATTTCGAAACGATGGGACTAATATTAGGGCAAGCGGCAGGAGAATGGGGAGATGGTTGTGGAGCGGGCAAAGGAGGGAAGTCAGCAACACAGTGGAGAAGAGGCGAAGGACGCAGTGACGATGACGACATGACACTAAAATATCTCCCGTATCTGGTGGATGAGCGGGAGGAGGAAGGGGCGAAAGGGAGGGGGAGATGCAAAGGAGAAGCAGGCATACGAGGGGAGAAGGGCGGGGGAAGAAAGAAAGGCGAGCAGGAAATCAATCGGAGGAGAAGCTAAACGAACCCGAGCAGGAAGTGGATGAGCGGCATGACACCGAAATTTAAAAGAAAAGTTAATTTAATAATCCCATACAGATTTTAAATTTTAAAATAGCAAGCATATGTTATCAACCAAATACTAGCAACCATAGCAACCAATTCAAACAAACGATTCTAACTATTCAGACAAAATTCTTGATAGGATTCCCAAGAGTTTCCCAGGTACAAACACCGGAATACTCGCTCTACAGAATCTAAACTGGCTACACCATTCAGATTCAGAGCTCCTATGAATCTAGATCTACAAATCTAAATAGGATAGTGGACTACAGACAAGTCCTGATCGACTTCCAAATCTCCCAGAACTACTGGTTCTAAAACCAGTGATAGACCATACACGTACTCCCTTAGAGATACATGAAAAACATAACGAATTCCAGCCGTTCAAACTGGCAATTCAATTTTGTAGACCAAACACTTAACCTTTAAGAGAATACAGAAAGATACAATACTCTTCTGAGCTAGCTTCCAGCCTTACCCAATCTTATAGCTCTTACGATCGAAGAAAACTAATCCAAAATTAAATTTCCAAATTTTGAAATCCAAATCTCCGACTTCAAATTTTGAATTCCTTTGTCTCTTATCCACAAATCTCTCCTATCGATCCTAGGATGCCTTCAACCTTCTTGATCAATCCAATCTTTGCAGATGCTTCACGGAACAATTCTGGACAAAGAAATAAACGATCTCCAGATCCTACTCAACAAAATGGTTCTTCCAAAATCCACCAAAATCCACCACACAAACTCTACTTCACAAACATCAGAAGACTTCAAACATACTACTCCTATTTGAAAAACGGAACAGATGCACAAGACAACCAAGCCTCCAGATCCAAATTAAATTTTCTGTAGAAATCCTCTGATTCAAGACAAATTTCCAATGAATCCGGCGTTGCTTCTATTCTGGAATAGCCGCCGCCATGCTTCCGCTGCACAACTCTGATTTGAAGAAGATAAGAATGCTATTGATGAACACAAGTATAGACTTGATCAACTCATCCCGGAAAGATTGTCTATCAAATTCCATGAAATCCTTTTGACCTATCTGATTCGGTCACAAACACCATAGCAAAAATTCAATCAGACAACTAGATCCTATCAATCCCGACTGCTTAAACAGACCTCTCTCACTCAAAGAACCTCCTTCCTACTAGGCTGAACTACCGGTAAAGCTCCAAGAACCAAGTCGATATAGAACTCAATCTTCTGATGTGGATGCAAACCTAACTCCTTTGAAGATACCCAGAAAATTCTCAAACCACTTCGATAACTCTAACATCCTCTAGAGATGCTTCAATCCCAATAAAGATTACTCAGAGAACTTTCGAACCATCTCAAGTCACTTTTGCGATTCTTCTTGGTTCAGATTCCAAGAAACTGTTCTCACTTCACCAATCAAAACAACTTAAGCCTTCTAACCAAAAAAGAAACTAGTGGTCCACCTTCAACCACAAACATCACACCCAGCTGAGCTTCCAGAAGAAATGGACAAGCTTTCACCATTTGCCCGGCCTACTGACAGAAGAATCACAAAGATTCTTGAACCATCGAAGGAACAGGCCACTCTTCTGCTTTTGGACTCCACCTGTAGGATACAGCTAAGCCAAAAGACTATCCTGATCCAAAAGCTCATCGAATCACAAAGCTACACCAGCCACTTCCACAATAGAGCCTTCAAAATAGACAGATATCTCTTAGGAAACTCGATCTCAAACCAAGCACAAACACTCCGCCAAACCGAGTCTCAAACTCCAATACAGGCAGAACTCCTTCCTAAGGTTGCTAAGGTACCATCACTGCTTCAACACTTCCGACTGATCCAAACTCAAGAAAATACACTTACACGAGTGCAACCAATCTTACATTCCAAAGATAAACTCCGAATCTTGAAAAGATTTCCTTTAGAGATCGGTGAAATCCTTCACACCAAACTACAAAACTACTCAAGATGCCCAATACTGCCCTAGCAGATTCACTTCCAACCTCAAACACTCGGACTCCAACCATTGGTAGTTGTGCTACACACACCACTACCCTATCTACCTCTAGAACTTATATTGGAAAACCCAAACAGGTAATCCAATAAAATAGGTAGAAATAAATATATATATATATATATATATATATTACAAATACGCTCTCTCAAGACAGACACCACTCCAGAGCCCAAGTATTCGCTCAACCTAGCGCTCTGATACCACAATGTAACGACCCGCCTTACATTCCATAGAAAGACGCATCATTAAGAAGAAAGAAAGGGATAGAAAAGAGAAAAGATAGAAAAGAAACAAACAAACAACATCAGAATCTCACAGCGAAACGAATAAATTATATTATATCACATAAAACATTACAAGTATCATAAACATCAGAGTTATACACCTAATACAACACAAACTAGGCAGTTATAAACACCTGTATAGTTATTACAATTCAAGTACATCGCAGAAAACAGATATGATACTAGCACAGCGGAAACTCTATATATATCTACACGCTGAAGCCTCCTGCTCCACTTCTCCTCCAGAACTCGTCAAAGAAATCCTGAATCCCTTGACTACTCAAACATAATATGAGTACCCAAGAGTATAATAAAACAGAAAATAAACACTCGGGTCAGACAGGAGTCTGGTGTGAGTAAACGGTTTAAAGTTGCTTAATTTTGAAAATCCTTTGAAAACAAAAGATATCACGTAAGACTTCCCACAAATAAACATGGAAAAGTTCTTACCTTACGCTAACCAAAATATTTGATAGGAAATCCAGTGATATTATAATAGTGTCTAGGGTTTTCAAGTAAATAAGAAATAGCCGAAATTGTTACATGATTAAATTCCAGCTACTAGCCACAAAAGTGGGTAATACAAACAAAACCGTAGGGGCACGTAGGAAGAATGGGTTTCCAACAATGGCAGGGCTATTGGGGTACCGCCCGTCACAGTACGTGGCCTAGATCACCGTACCGAGGAGCCACCCTAACTCCCCTACAACACAAGGCCGGAACCATCCCTTACTGGACAGTCTCGAATAAGACAACCCCGTAGATGGTCGTCGCCAACTGCCCACACAGCCGAAATAAAAAGGGACCTCTAGATAGGGGTAAATCTCCTCCTACTTGGGCATGACCCACTTAGCCTTGCTGCACCTCCCCTGTTTTAGCCATTCCCGGTTGATAAGGCTTGAGGCTACGATTACCTTTATAGGACACATTAATCTTATAATGCTCATCGTCCACCTGACGATGTTCTGAAAGCATTCAATCTGTACAAGTTCGTTTCGGGTTCGAACGAAACCAAAGGCAGTATTTCGCTACACTTGTTTTGGAATCACCCTCAGAGTTAACAACGATAGCCCTTGCACTCTGAATCTTTATCTCGAACCTGAAAGTACTACCCCCGTTAAACTCGTATTGGAATCACCCTCAGAGTATTAACACGAATAGTCCTTACACCTCGAATCGTCACTCTTCATTTGAGATTCACGACCTAACGTTTAATTTGGATCGATGTGGTTTTCGGAATTCCAAATTTGGAAACCCGATTCCAGTCTCATTGAAATCCAAACGCCATCTTAATGTACAAGTGATTTTAGTTTAATTTGAACAATTAATTCAATTCATCATTATCTATATACACATAGATAGATAATTCACATATCACAATAGATAATCACATTTTCATCATAAACAGATAATCTATATTATCATCACAAACAGATAATCCATATTATCATATTTAAACTAAACATCCATATCATATAGATATTACTCATCTCATTACTGAGATCACAACCATTCAATGAAATATCAGTATCAACCATAAGCAATGATTTATTAACCACCATCTATAATTAATTTAAAATGAATTAAATTAATTACTTCTATCTCTAATTAATTTAAAGTAAATTAAATTAATTACCACATCTATATATCCTTCTTGTATATCCATTAATTAATTAACCTAGCTAGTTAATTAATTCTTCTCTAAGTATTCAACTTGATTAAACACCTTTGATTAATCATTCTCTTATTACAATAAGTAATTAGTCTTTAATAAATTTCACAAATTAATTAACCTTAGTAATTAACATTTAATTACTTCATTTATTAATTAACTATAATTAATTACATTTATCCTTAATTAATTACATTAATTAATCACTTTATTATTAATTATTCCTTAATTAAACAATTCTTAATTACATCACTAATTATATTAATTAATGATCTTTAATTTATATTTAAATTAATTATTTTATTTAAATTAATTACATTTAGTAATTAATCTAAAATTTAAAATACAATTATTAATCACCCTTGATTAATATCAATCCAGTAATTAACTACCCTTAATTACTCATTAACAAATTAATTACTCAATAATTAATTATCTTCATTAATTAATCCCTTGATTAATTACAAAAGTAATTACCCAAATTACTTCATTATAAATCATCTTCCACTAACATTCCAGTAATTATCATTTATTTCCTCCCTCGGTAATTATGCTCCATTAATTACATTAAGTAATTACTCTTATTAAATCATCAAATGATTTTTTAAATTTATTGAACTAAATTAATTAACTTATACTAATCACATTATCATAATTAATTTCAATAAGTAATTAATCCCTTAATTACTTTTATCAAGTAATTATGCTTAACAAATTACAATTGATTATTTGAATTAATTAATCTAATTAATTATCAAAATTAATCACATTAATTAATTACTTAATAATCCTTAGATAATTATCGTTATTAACTAATAGCATTTTCTTTAATTACTTCTTAAGAAATTTATCTTAGAGTAATCACTATTAATCATATATAATTATAAATTAATCTAAATCATTAATTTAAAATCAAATAAATAAGTCATTCCTTAATTAAATTCTTTTATTATCTTAATTATTTCTAAGATAATTCATTTACTTTATTAATGACTTCATTAACATTAAAGTACATTTAAAACATTACACTTCTAAATTCAAATTCTATTTTGAATTTAAGATTCAAAATGTTTAACCATTTAAACATTTATCCAAATTTAAATAAATTTATAATCCTTAAAATAAGTGTAAAGAACATTCATTACTTATATAAGATACTTATATAAGAAAAAGTTTAAACTAAATTACTTAATTTCATAAAAAGAAATCTAGCTTTAAAATAAATTGATTATTTAACTTCCAAATTTAAGAGTAAACACATCATAACTTTTCATTTCAAATATTAAAGGAAAAGAATTTTTTCAAGTTTAAACATTTATTTGAAAAAAAATTCACTTTGGACATCTACTTTGAAACATTTAAACTTGTTCAACATTTTCAAATTTACAAAACTGATTTAAATTCAAGGTTTGGATCCATAGTAAACTTTAACTCAAATTTAAAATTGATTTTTAAAACTTGATTTAAATTTAAAATTTCATTTTAAAACTTAGGATTCAAAAGTTCATTTGAATCCAAGCTTAACTTCGAATTTAAAAACCCTGTTTAAAAATCCTGCTTTAAAATTTAAATTTCAAAAATTCAACACTGTCAGGTTATAAAACCTGAAACTAAACATACCCGAGACCACCTACTAATGCTTCGAGTTAAAACCCTAAATTCTTCGAGACAAATACTCGATCTACCTGAGTAAATCTCGAGTCACATATCTCTGCACAAATCCAAAGTTCTTCGGAACTTAAAAATGCACGGTGCACCTGCACCGTTGCTCTGGCAACCTCCAGCCATAATTACCACCTTCATCACGTCGCCGACCATCTCCACACCTAATCACAACCACCAGAATCCCCACAGTAGCTCAAAATCAAAATCGAGATAGCCAAACCACTTGGAACTCGACACTGCAATAAAAGCCCAAACCTGTCAACACCTCGTCTACTCATCTCCGACCATCAGAGCACCTGCGACTCCGGCAATCCCTTCGCCTACATCCCCTCTCCCAATCCCCAAAACCCTATAACATTCTATGCACAATAGAAATCGAGGAGCATCAAATTTTCTACCACCAGAAAACTAGGTTTAAAAACTGGAAAGAGCAACCACTATCGCCACCAACCTCTGACCATCCACCTGACATTTTTCCTCCACCCACCATCATTCCTCCACCTCTTGGAAGAACTATAACATCCCAAATCCACTAGATCATCAGATAAACCCCAAAACCCAATATCTGTTCAACCCAGAAACACTCATTCCATACTTAACTAAACAATGTGATTTTAGTTTTAAAAATCATGATTCCATATATGCATTCAAGTTATAAACCTGATTTAATATTTTAAGAAGTATGAAAGTTTGCTTATTTGAAACAATAACTGTTCTTAAAGTTTACAGAGACAACAGATTTTTAACTTATCTTAATTATAATTTATAAACTTAATTTCATACTAAACAAACAACTTTTGTTTACATATCAAATCCTAACTGAAATCAAATCAAGTGGTAATGGTTTTCTATTTAAAATCTTAGTTTAAAAACAAAAACAGGTATACAGATACCTGGCAACAACACACACACACACACACACACACACACACACACACATATATGTATATATATGTATATGTATACACACAGAATATTCATCACCATACAATCATACAAAGCAAACTTATTCTATTAATCCACATGCAACAGATAAATTAAAGCTTTTAAATTGTGAAGTTATTCACCTAAAATGAAGACAGAGTAGTTTTATTTACAGAGTTTGATTTTTGAAAAAAAAAACAGTTTGAATTAGAAACTTGAGTTCTGGTAATTTGTTTAGCTTCGATTTTAAAAAGAAAGAATTGTTTTTAAAAACAGAAATTTACTCACCAATCTATAGAAGAAGGAGAGGACAACCGATGCAATTCATTCTCTTGGAACTGTACATTTGAATTTCCTGTAGAATTGAATTTCCCTTTGAACTTGCTGATTTGTTAGTTGAATCAGGTGAATTTGTTTGCTGTTGAATCTGGTGAGTTTTACTTTCAATTTCTTGTTGAATTACTTGCTGTTGAATTGAATTTTAGCAGCTGACCTCTATTCTTCTTTTGCTTAGAGTTGTAGTTGATCTTCATATATATTACAGAGTTGAAAATTGAGCAGACTTATTTGCAGATTTTTGAACATGAGTTATATTTGGTTTTGAATTTCTCTTTAAATCTGATTTCAGTTTTTCTTTAGAAGAGAATGTTTGAATCTAAAATGAATTTCCAAGTTTTCTACTTAATATATTTTTAATAAAATGTTTTCAAAAATAAATAAATCAATTGCCACTTGTTACTTTATGTTGTAGAGTGATTTACAAGTGTCTTCCTCATGTATAATAATCTTACACGTGTTATATGTTGATATTAAAATAAATTTCTTAATTTTATAAATGTTTCTAAATTCATTTCTTATTTATGTTATCATATTTTTAAATGTTTATTTCCATTTAGCCTTTAAATGTTTGCATATAAATTTCCTTTATAAATTACATATTTTAATGTTTATTTGTATATTTTAAAAATATATTTTTAAGCTAAATTTTCAAGAAAGAATATTGAATTATGCCTTATTTTCAAAGTTCTAAACTAAAATATTGTACTTTAATGTATAAGAACAAAGTCTATTTCAAATTAAAAAAAATTGAAAGAAAACAAAATAAATTTTTATTATAATATACAATTTAAACTATTATATATATTTTTTAAACAAAATAAATACTAACTTTAATTTCTTTTGAAAGTATAAGATAGATTTTTAAACAAACCTTTGAAAAGTTTCTATACTAATTTCAATCAAATTTTCCAATTCACAAGTTATACACACTTATATATATAATAAATTTGAAAATATTTTTATTAAATTTAAATTTTAAATTAAAATCTAACTCCCTATTTACAATGTATACACATATATACAATATAAATAAAATATTCTTTAAATTAGCTTAGAAAGATAAATTTTATCATTTAAATATTTTTAACTTTGAAAAGAATAAGATTCCCAAATTGAATTATTATTATTATCAAATTTTGAAAACATAACATTTGTCAAACTAACTAATTATTAGTTTTCAAAAGATAATTTTTATTTGAATTAGATTATTAAATCAACATTTCACATTTTAAAATAATTATAAATGGAAATTATTAAATAAATATTGCCCAAATTTTCTGAGACGTCACATTTCAAAACTTCAATCAAGTTATTCAAAATAACTTTTATTTTTAAAACACCTTTTCAAAAGTTTTTCACTTTAAACCCAATCCATTTCCAAAACCATTTGGATTAAAAATTCAAATTCAAAACTTAATTAAAAAAAAATTGTGACTTAACCGATTTCCACGTGCAATCCATATTTGTGTGTGAATAGTGTAGTCCAGGGGTTTTACACACAATAGTGCAACAACAATCATCACATCACATATTAAAGCGCATAAATATCGATAAGCGGTATAAACTATAATGCTTATCTTCATTAACAGATTCATAGATAAAGTATATTTATCAATAACAAAGATTCGTCGTTACGATTCGATGTGGGTTTCGGATAACCAACTTGAATCCGACTCCCTGTTGCATCGAATTTCAAATGCCGTTTTACGGCCAAGGGGTTTTCATATCTACACGGAAACAATCACAAATATTACAATTCAGCACAAAGCAATTCATATCTCATAACACTACAATTACATATCAGAGATATCAATCCAATACACAGCATTTAGTAACAATCAAACATCTTCAATTAAGATGAATAAATCGTGTGGTTTAATTTAATGAACCACATAATTACTTCATTAATTATCTTTAATCAATCATTAATTATTATTAACTATAATAGATTAAGTCTTAACCACCTTCTTTAATTAATCATTTCTTTAATTAATTAACCCTTAATTGTAATTAATTGAATCCTTAATAAATTATCCCTTAATTAATAATGATTTCTTAAATCATTTTAAATTAATTAACCTTTAATTAATTATTCTTAATTTAATTACCTTTATTAATTAACCACATTAATTAATTATTCCTTAAATTACTTATTCTTCGATCACTTAGTTAATCAACCTTCAATGATAAGTTAATTACTTTTAATTAAGTAATTGCCTCTGAGCAATTAATTATCCTTAATTACTTAATTAACAATTAATTACCTTTATTAATAAATCATTCCTTAAATACTTTCGTTAATTAATTAATTTATCTTTAAATCATTATTTGATTAACCTTAATCGTGTAATTGTTTTTCCTTAGTTGTTGATTGATTAACAAAATTAAATCAATCACCTTGATTTGAAACAAATAATCCTTTAATTAATCATATTGATAAATTAATTACCTACCTTAATAATTAATTATAAAATTCCATTTGAAAGCGTTAGAAAAGTTAAATGAACAAATCAATTTTAAATATCCAATAAAAAATTTAAATTTTTGAAACTTTTAATTTATACTTCCTACTCAATAAATAAATCATCATTTATCAAAAAGAATAATTCCAGAAATTCCTTTAACTAATCCAGCAAAGTTTAAAACCGGAAATATAACAATCCCCAGGCGAACACGAGTGTCCCCCCGAGCTAAACCCCGATGTACTCGAACCCCGCTTCGAATTTTACCTAAATTTACCCGAGTCCCCCCCCCCAAATTTTCGACCTTAAAAATTTCCTAAGTATTTTACTCTCGCCTCAAAGTCCACTTCGAGTTGAAGCCCGAATTACCCTTGCTTCTCCCCGAGCTCTTCTCCCTAAAAACGAAGTCCACTGATACACGAATTCTTACGCGTGCACGATGCACACGAATCTGCCCCCCTCCGATCAATCTCTCCACCACCCACAAGTCGACCATGACCATCGCAAGCTAGCTGACCCTCTAGAACCCACTACATCGTCGTGGTTCGAATTTGAGCGCTTCGATCATACAGGCACCCAAACCCAATCAACAAAAATGCCTCGTCGTCACCGTTACCGACCATCAGAAATTTCGCCATCGTAACCAAAGTTTCCCCGATGATCCATGAGCCTAATCCCCTGGGTGCGATCGACCAAAGACCCTTGACGACGACACAGTTCCCCCATTAACTCTGTCGACCGAACTGAGTTATTAAACCCTAGATCATCAGGAATCGTCCACCAGAGCTTGTTATAAAATCAATTACTATTTTTACATTGATCAACACGTACCAGGCTACCATCCACATCAAGCTCGGCCCGTAGATCAACGTCGTTCACCGGAAATTGCCATTTTTGTGTTTTCTGTTCAATTCAAGTTAACTCCACAATTCTCAACCTAAAAATCTTGAAACTAGATTCAAAAATCATAGTTTTCTATTACAAATCGCTTCATAAGATCCAAACAAGAAATCGTAATCATCGATTTTTGACTTGAGTTAAATTTTCACTGTCATAGTCAATTTTATAAATATTCCATAACATCTACACCTGGAATTTATTTTTAAAACTTAAATTATGACATTATAAACAACTTTCATTCAGACATAAAAATCAAATTTCTGTTATTCAAAGAGATGTGAGATTTTTCTTGGATTTGGTTTCCTAAAAAAACTGCAACTTTGAAACAGCGAGGTGTCTGTAACACACAGTAACCTATATACACACATACAGGCAAGTTCACATCCTTGCAAGCACATTCCACAATCAACATTCCATACTAATCACATGCAAAAGCAAAGTACAAATGGTTTTAAAAGTTTGCTCACATTTTTTTCCTGAAGGCAGAAGGTTTCAGAAAGACAGAGCCTTGCCTGTATAATTTTTCCTTTAATTTCTTTGATCTGCAAAAATTAATACAAAACTTTGTTAAATTTTCTGTTGTATTTGTTTACTTACTCAATAATAATAATCAATTACTTACAGTTTTTTTGAATTTGTTTAAAGCATCAAACTTGTTGAATTGCTTGTGAATCGGGTTTTTTTTTTTGGCAAGGCCGACGGTTTTATAGTGGACCGACCACTGTTTATTACAAACGTAATAAAGTTGAAGTACAGGAGAAAGGTAGAGACACCTTTGCTACTATAGTAGGAAGAAATAAAAAGTACAGCACAGGAGCGTGACAGACATGTCACAGCTACAGAAGTATATAACTAGACTAGTTCTCCTCCGCAGAGGAAGAATCACCAACACCCTCATCAACCCGGGTAGAATCCATAGAACCACTCCCATGAAGACCAAAAAAGGGATGGAAAAGAAGAGCAAGAGAGGGATCATAACAGTCAACTTCAAAGGAGTAAATAAAAGATCGATCCCAAGCAGTATCAGCTAGTATTACGGAATTAATCACAGAAAATGTACTATCCATATCAAGGACCAAAGAATTGGGTTTTTTAGTTTGAATTAAAAATTTAATTTCCAGGCTTTTGTTTTTAAATCTAAGAATTGTAATTTGCATTTGCACTGATCTCTTTTTCCCTTTTCCAGATTTGAAAATTACTTTTACCTGATTTTGTTTTCAGTTTGAAACAGCCTGGAGTTTTGATTTAAACTTGCTTCAAATTGAATTTGGTTGAAGATTTGAATTTGCTGAGATGAATTTGCACATATGTGTTATGGAATTTAGTTCTTATGCATATTTTGTAGTTTTAGATTAAAAGAGAAAAAAACTTGCATGCCACTTGTATTGTTTGTTAACACATGTTATTACATGATCTCATTTGGTTTACATTTGTCATAATGGACAAATTTGTGTTTAAATCCTTTTAGTTAATTCATTTACAAATTGTGTTTTAAACCTTGTCTTGATTTAATTTATAATTTTTATTTTAAGCTCTTTTCATTTTAATATTTTTGTATCAATCTATCTCTTATGTTTTATAACTTAACAAATGTATCACATTTTTAAATTTATAAATATACAACTATATTTATTCACTTTTTTTAAAAGAAAATGTATTTCAAATCCAAGCCTAAGCTACTATACTTATTTAAATGTTAAATAAAGCCTTTAACCTAATTTATTAATTTAAAAATATAACTTTCCAATACATCATTTATATATATTATTTTTATTTGCACAATTTTTGTTTTAACCCTATCATTTTATAAATTGCTTTATATTCACATATGTATATTCTCAAATTATACTTATTATGTTTTAAATGTTAAAAACAATTATTTAATACTTTCTTATGCATTATTTATACTTATACAAATTAAAGAAAAATGGTTTAAAATTAAATTATACATTACTAATAAATATTTATAAGTTAGTAAATAAAATTTTTATTTTCAATACATTTATAATTTTAAACTTAAGATATTAAACTATTAACAAATACTTATTTTAAAATTTTCATTTTAAACTTAAGTAATCATACTTATTATATTTTTATTTCAAATATAAATTTCTTTAAGTCCAATTAAATTTCAATATATTAACATTTGAATCTCAAATTCAAATCTCAAATTATTATTTATATATATTATATATAAACACAAACCTAACACATATCTTTATAAAATTTAGAAAAATTCAAATTAACTCACCATTAATTTACAATTAAATTCAAAAATTAAATTAATTAACAATTTAAATTCAGCTAAAAATCGGGATCGTTACAATTTCCCCCCTTAAGAAAATTTCGTCCTCGAAATTTGAAAGTAGGGAGGCAACAAAGGATGGACACACAAAGATAGAGAAACAGTTTTCAAATCAAACTAGGTATCTATTCTGCGTTTGGCTTACCAAATCAGAATATCACTAATAATTATGAGAACGAACTCATTCAATACAAGACATTCGGATCACCAGAACAATGAATATACAGGGGTATTGATTAGTTCAAAAGATAACTAACCACTCGTAGAATATATCGAGACCCAACAGAATAAACAGATATATGGGTGTAATCCAAAAAAAAATTAGTTTAAACAACCAAAATATACCTATCAACCAAAGCAAACAATTCATCCAAACAAACAATTCTGACCCATCTGGAGTTTATGTCCCATGCAAATATATCAAAACTTCTTCCTGGAACTGCCAGGAACCATCAAAGAATTGAAAAGACTAATCAAAGGAGATTGATAGAGAAAGTTTTTTCTGCTATTGCAGGGTACTGACCATTTGTAGTGGTACTCCCATGTCCCCTATCTCGTCCTCTTCTTGCACTCATACTCACCATCAGTGGATAGTAAGAGAATTTACTGAGGCATACGAACGGATATCTTAGGGATATACTCATTCTAGGGTATACTTCACCATATCTCTAATGAGTTACTTAATGTATTATACTCCTGAGCTAAAGTTTCAACTTTCAGCTCTGATACCAAATGAAACGACCCTGGCTCGACCTTCAAAAATCGGCACCGAATACGACACTCATATTCCAATGTCGCAGATCCAAACGTCGAATCTGGTTCGCCGGAGCTTATAACACATCAAGTATAACAACACAGCGGAAGAAAACGAAATGAATATCATATACAACTCCAATGAATAAAATATTCAAATATACAACAATGATCAATATCAGAGATATAAAGAAATGCTACAGCAGAAATGCAAATGAACTAGCAGCGGAAAACAACTAGAACTTGAAACTCCAGAAGAAACTAATATCAGCAATCTCCAATCCAATGCTCAAAGACAAAACTCCAAACCACTAGCTCGAACCACCATAAAGTTGCACAAAGCTAAGCAAGTCTGATCCAGCGTCCTAACCAAATACATCAATATCCAAAGTCTTTAAAGAGTACCAAAGAGAAGCCGAAAGCTACTGAACCGATATCTACTATCTGAAAAACCCAACTCTAGACTGCCCGTGTGGAAAATTGTGGGCACCCAGAGCTTAGTAAGGGAACAATAAACCTCAAGTCAGTCATGGGACTGGTATGAGCAAACAAAAACAGTTGGTCTTTAAAACAAACAACAAGAGATTTAAATAAATCTGCAATGCTTTTTAGAAGATGAAACTACCATAAGGCCTCCCGCCACACACACAATGCAAACGTAGAATTGGAGGAGATTTCTCCTTATGATAGTCAAATATGCTTGATACGAGAAAAATTCTTTTATATTATTATTATAAGTGCACGGTGTGGAAAATCATTTCGAAAGTATAATATAAATCCTAGCCAGCATAGACATTTCGAACTATGCCTACTATAGCTACCATCTAAACAGTGGTGACCACCATAAGTAAATGGCAGGTTCTACAACTAAAACGGTACAAGGCGCGTATTGAAGAATGGATTTCCAACAAATGGTCAGGCTAAGGAACTTCCTGGGCCACATGGGTACGTCTCTGGAGGGACGCCCCGAGAACCTAACCGGATCTCAGCCAACACAAGGCTGGGTTACCTCTGTAACTAGGTAACTACTGACACGAGTATGTCATCCTCCGGTCGTAACCGACCTTTATCCTGGGATTCACTAACAACCACAAAGTAATAAATTTGCAGCAACCACATTTGGGCTCCATACCATGATATCATCTCTATCCAGAAAGAAATGAACATACCCTCGGGGGCGCTACCCCTAAATAACCTTGCTGCATTCTTCCTGTTTCGACCATTCCGGGTTGTGAAGTTCGACGAAGTCTCGTCCACAAAGCTACGCTTTTCACCAAAGTCATGCTTTGATCAACAAATGATCAGCAGCACTTCGTATGTTACATTACCAAATTGGGAATGTATTACTAGTAACCATCAACTACAAAACCTCTGAGCTCGTACTTCGTTTGATTAACTCATCCGGTCTTTAAATCAAAGACTCATTTCATAGTTTTCAAAACAATTCCCGTTTCAATCTTTTATGTATAAATGATACACCATTTAAAATCCCCTTCAATTTCAAAATAGGGTTCAACTATCGTTCACAAAGATATAGCTTTCAAAATCATTCCAGTTCAAATTTGAAATCTTTTCATCATAATTTGGAAAATTCTTTCCTTATATAAAAGCTATTATTATTTGAAACCACTTGTTTCCGTTTCGGAAAACCCGATTATAATTTGCACGAGTTAAGGCCTTTCAAATATAAAGTTAGGTTAAATTCAAATTCTTAAAATCATATTTTTAAATGGTTTAAAAAAATCCATATAAACCCATTTATAGTTGAATAACCTTTATAAACCCTAGTTCCCAAATCATAGAATTCAATTTCAAATATTGAATTCAAATTTAAATCAAAATATTTAAATTTCAAAAGTTCAATCAAGTTATTCAAAATAACTTTATTTTTAAAACACCTTTTCAAAAAAAATTCACTTTAAACCCAATCCATTTCCAAAACCATTTGGATTAAAAATTCAAATTCAAAACTAATTTAAAAAAAATCTGTGACTTAACCGATTTCCACGTGCAATCCATATTTGTGTGTGTATAGTGTAGTCCAGAGGTTTTACACACAATAGTGCAACAACAATCATCACATCACAGATTAAATCGCATAAATATCGATAAGCGGTATAAACTATAATGTTTATCTTCATTCACAGATTCATAGATAAATTATATTTATCAATAACAAAGATTCATTGTTACGATTCGATGTGGGTTTCGGATAACCAACTGAAATCCGACTCCCTATCGCATCGAATTTCAAATGTCGTTTTACGGCCAAGGGGTTTTCATATCTACACAGAAACAATCACAAATATTACAATTTAGCACAAAGCAATTCATATCTCATAGCAATACAATTACATATCAGAGATATCAATCCAATACACAGCATTTAGTAACAATCAAACATCTTCAATTAAGATGAATAAATCGTGTGGTTTAATTTGTTTAACCGCATAATTACTTCATTAATTATCTTTAATCAATGATTAATTATTATTAACTATAATAGATTAAGTCTTAACCACCTTCATTAATTAATCATTTCTTTAATTAATTATCTTAATTAATTAACCCTTAATTGTAATTAATTGAATCCTTAATAAATTATCCCTTAATTAATAATGATTTCTTAAATCATTTTAAATTAATTAACCTTTAATTAATTATTCTTAATTTAATTACCTTTATTAATTAACCACATTAATTAATTATTCCTTAAATTACTTATTCTTTGATCACTTGGTTAATCAACGTTCAATGATAAATTAATTACTTTTAATTAAGTAATTGCCTCTGAGCAATTAATTACCCTTAATTACTTAATTAACAATTAATTACCTTTATTAATAAATCATTCCTTAAATACTTTTGTTAATTAATTAATTTATCTTTAAATCATTATTTGATTAACCTTAATCGTGTAATTGTTTTACCTTAGTTCTTGATTGATTAACAAAATTAAATCAATCACCTTGATTTGAAACAAATAATCCTTTAATTAATCATATTGATAAATTAATTACCTACCTTAATAATTAATTATAAAATTCCATTTGAAAGCGTTAGAAAAATTAAATAAACAATCAATTTTAAATATCCAATAAAAAATTTAAATTTTTGAAACTTTTAATTTATACTTCCTACTCAATAAATAAATCATCATTTATCAAAAAGAATAATTCCAGAAATTCCTTTAACTAATCCAGTAAAGTTTAAAACTAGAAATATAACAATCCTCGGGCGAACCCGAGTGTCCTCCTGAGCTAAACCCCGATGTAATCGAACCCTGCTTCGAGTTTTACCTAAATTTACCCGAGTGCCCCCCCAAAATTTTAGACCTTAAAAATTTCCTCAGTATTTTACTCTCTCCTCAAAATCCACTTCGAGTTGAAGCCCGAGCTACCCTTGCTTCTTCTCGAGCTCTTCTTCGGGTCATGTTCTTCTTCCCCAAAAATGAAGTCCACTGATACACGAATTCTTACGCGTGCACGATGCACACGAATCTGCCCCCCTCCGATCAATCTCTCCACCACCTACAAGTTGACCATGACTATCGTAAACTAGTTGACCCTCCAAAACCCACTACATCGCCGTGGTTCGAATTCGAGCGCTTCGATAATACAGGCACCCAAACCCAATCAACAAAAATGCCTCGCTGTCATCGTTACTGACCATCAGAAATTTCTCCATCGTAACCAGAGTTGCCCCGATGATCCATGAGCCTAATCCCCTGGGTGCGATAGACCAAAGACCCTTGACGACGACGTAGTTCCCCCATTAACTCTGTCGACCGAACTGAGTTATTAAACCCTAGATCATCAGAAATCGGCCACCAGAGCTTGTTATAAAATCAATTACTATTTTTACATTGATCAACACGTACGAGGATACCATCCACATCAAGCTCGACCCGTAGATCAACGTCGTTCACCGGAAATTGTCATTTTTGTGTTTTGTGTTCAATTCAAGTTAACTCCACAATTCCCAACCTAAAAATCTTGAAACTAGATTCAAAAATCATTGTTTTCTATTACAAATCGCTTCATAAGATCCAAACAAGAAATCGTAATCATCGATTTTTAACTTGAGTTAGATTTTCACTGTCATATTCAATTTTATAAATATCACATAACATCTACACCTGGAATTTATTTTTAAAATTTAAATTATGACATTATAAACAACTTTCATTCAGACATAAAAATCAAATTTCTGTTATTCAAAGAGATGTGAGATTTTTCTTGGATTTGGTTTCCTAAAAAAACTGCAACTTTGAAACAGAGAGGTGTCTGTAACACACAGTAACCTATATACACACATACAGGCAAGTTTACATCCATGCAAGCACATTCCACAATCAACATTCCATACTAATCACATGCAAAAGCAAAGTATAAACATGGTTTTAAAAGTTTGCTCACATTTTTTTTCCAGAAGGCAGAAGGTTTCAGAAAGACAGAGCCTTGCCTGTATAATTTTTCCTTTAATTTCTTTGATCTGCAAGAGTTAATTAATACAAAACTTTGTTAAATTTTCTGTTTTATTTGTTTACTTACTCAATAATAACAATCAAAAGAATCTATTTACTTGCAGTTTTTTTGAATTTGTTTAAAGCTTCAAACTGGTTGAATTGCTTGTGAATCAGGTTTTTTAGTTTGAATTAAAAATTCAATTTCCAGGCTTTTGTTTTTAAATCTAAGAACTGCAATTTGCATTTGCACCGATCTCTTTTTCCCTTTTCCAGATTTGAAAATTACTTTTACCTGATTTTGTTTTCAATTTGAAACGGCTTGGAGTTTTGATTTAAACTTGCTTCAAATTGAATTTGGTTGAAGATTTGAATTTGCTGAGATGAATTTGCACATATGTGTTTATGAAATTTAGTTCTTATGCATATTTTGTAATTTTAGATTGAAAGAGAAAAAAACTTGCTTGCCACTTGTATTGTTTGTTAACACATGCTATTACATGATCTCATATGGTTTACATTTGTCATAATGGACAAATTTGTGTTTAAATCCTTTTAGTTAATTCATTTACAAATTGTGTTTTAAACCTTGTCTTGATTTAATTTTTAATTTTTATTTTAAACTCTTTTCATTTTAATATTTTTGTATCAACCTATCTCTTATGTTTTATAACTTAACATATGTATCACATTTTTATATTTATAAATATACAACTATATTTATTCTTTTTTTTTTAGAAGAAAATGTATTTCAAATCCAAGCCTAAGCTACTATACTTATTTAAATGTTAAATAAAGCCTTAAACCTAATTTATTAATTTAAAAATATAACTTTCCAATACATCATTTATATATATTATTTTTATTTGCACAACTTTTGTTTTAACCCTATCGTTTTATAAATTGCTTTATATTCACATATGTATATTCTCAAATTATACTTCTTATGTTTTAAATGTTAAAAACAATTATTTAATACTTTCTTATGTATTATTTATACTTATACTAATTAAAGAAAAATGTTTTAAAATCAAAATTATACATTACTAATAAATATTTATAAGTTAGTAAATACAATTTTTATTTTCAATACATTTATATTTTTAAACTTAAGATATTAAACTATTAACAAATACTTATTTTAAAATTTTCATTTTAAACTTAAGTAATCATACTTATTATATTTCTGTTTCAAATATAAATTTATTTAAGTCCGATTAAATTTCAATATATTAACATTTGAATCTCAAATTCAAATCTCAAATTATTATTATAAATATATATATAAACACAAACCAAACACATATCTTTATAAAATTTAGAAAAATTCAAACTAACTCACCATTAATTTACAATTAAATTCAAAAATTAAATTAATTAACAATTTAAATTCAGCTTAAAAATCGGGATTGTTACAAAAGGACAGCTAAAGTACAGAAGAATGATAAGTTTTATGCAGACATAGTAAGGAGTTTGGAGTTAAAAGTCGTGGCAGTGGAACTGAAGGGGTTCAGTGTGGATAAGAAAGGAGTATTGCAGAAGCATGGCAAGTTGTACGCTTCGAGCACTGAGAATTGCGAAAAGAAGAATTGGACGAATGCCATCGTTCAAAGTTTTCCATACATTCTAGAGGTATGGAGATGTATTTGAAGAGGAGTTTATTCTGGGAAAGAATGAAGAAAGATGTTGGAAAGCATGCAAGAAGATGTTTTACATGTCAGCAAGTGAAGGTAGATCATTAGAAGCCACATGGGATTTTGCATCCTTTAGAAGTTCTAGTATGGAAATAGGATCGATATCTATGGACTTCATAAATGGATTTCCAACGACAAAGACAGGGAATGAAGCGATATGGATCTTAGTTGATAGACTAACTAATTATATCCATTTCATTACAGTGAAGGCTAAGAGAACTACGCTGAAGTTAGAAGAAATGTACATAAAGATGATAATGAGACTGCACAGGAGCCAAGCACTATTATTAGTGGCTGGGATTCACTGTTCACTAGTGAATTTTGGAAAGTCTGCAAAAGGTGTTAGGTATAGAACTGTGCATGAGTACTGCGTATCATCCACCGATAGATGGGCAGACTGAGAGGGTCAACAAGGTCCTAGAAGATTTGCTAAGAGCGTGTATTTTAGACTTCGATGGATCTAGGGAAGATTATCTACATCTCGTAAAGTTCTCATATAATAACAACTGTCAGAGCGGTATTCGGATGACTCTATTTGAGGTTTTGTATGGAAGGACGTGCAAGTCTCTTGTATATTGGTCGAAGCAGGAGATAGAGTTGTGTTAGGACCAGATATGGTGAAGGATGCTACTTAGTGAGCTAATCCGAGCAAGGATGAAATCGGTGCATTCTAGGAAAAAGTTATGCCGACATAAGGAGAAAGGAATCAGAGTTTATAGTTGGTGATCAGATGTTCGTGAAGGTTTCATCTATGAGAGGCATGATGTGTTTCGAAAATCTGGGAAGTTAGCAGCCAGATATGTATGATCGTTTTCGATCATATGAAGGGTTGGAAAGGTGGTGTATAAGAGGGATCTACCTAGTGCTTTTGCAGTATTCCACATATTATGTTTACAGAAATGCATTAGGGACCCGAAAGCAGTCATTGATTAGAGGCCAGTAGAAGACTTGGTTATCAAATCAGATATGGCTTATCTACACAAACCGATTAGGATAGTGGTTCAGGAAGAGAAGTGGCTTTAGAATAAGGTAGTGAAGCTAGTATGCGTTCAATGGAGCGCAGATCGGAAGGACTCCACGTAGGAAACAGAGGATAAAGTTAGGAGGACATATCTTGAGTTTCTTTTCATAGATTAGCGCTTATGCTATGTATCGAGTTGTACTGATACAGACCATAAATATATATATGATATCATGGTTGTTTGTTTTATTAGTAGGAAGTACAAGTACAATTTATGTATGCATGGCTTGGGAATTAATGGAGATGCTTAGGATAAGCAAAAATGAGAGGACTAGTCTTTAGTCGACCTTAACTGAATTTCAGGATGAAATTTCTTTAAGGAGGGGAGAGTATAATAACCCTAAATGTTATAATTAATTAAACAAGTTAATTAAAGGAATAAGGTGAGCTAAATAAGAAAGGTAGAGAGAAACGAATTAATAGAAGTGGGTATGATGGCCAAGGCCCAACTTATTGTGGGATAATATACAATACTTATTTCTATATATTCATTTCATTTTACTCAAAACTAAAATAAAAGTTAGAGAAATTCTTTAATGGTGGAAGTATAAGAAGAATAAAGCTCTACATCTTAAAGATCTAGGTGAGTAATACTTAAACCTTCTAAACTGATTTCTTTATATGTATGGGCTCGGTTCAGGTCTATATGTTTTTATATATGATGGAGTTCAAACGGGATTTCATGTAAAGATCTAAAAGTTGAATGAAATTTTGGGAAAAGGTGAGTGAACATGGGATGCTTACATGTGTTTTCCTACTTTAGTAATTTGGAAACTTAATGGAAATTTTATATAATGTTTAAGTTGTGATTTCCAAAGTGGGTTTTCAATTTGAGGAATTCTAAGCTTGTATAGTTTTATACGAATATTTTGAAATGGTTTAACTTGAAAGTAAAAAATTGTTGAATATGCGCTTATATGTTTTTGTTTGATGATAATAAACATATATATTCATTTAAGATTTATTTGGTTATGTACTATTTTGTTTTGCATAGATTAAATAAATATTTGTTGAATAAAATAAATTATACAGAATTTGAATTTGAATTCAAACAGAACAAGTTACACAGATTTTGAATTCAAACAGAAATTTTATTCAAACAAATATTTATTACAATCTTGAATAGTACAAATTCATGCTCTCACTATACATATACATTTTTGATTACATCACGATTACATCACAAATATTTTACATTGATAACCTCACTACATATCACTCACGTCACAAATATTTTACATTGATAACCTCACTACATATCACTCACACTCGTATTTTGTCTTCAACTGCATTCCAGTTTGAATCCAGCATCTGAGAAATCTGCGAAAATATCCACTAACGCAGTAAAATTGAAAAAGAAATATTTTTGCAATATAAAATTAAATATGACTTTTGAAAATGTGGTTTGCCTCAGTTATTTGGGTTGTTCGTCATCATTTTTGACTGTGCAATATCTGTGCATATCAGTATTTTTATCAGGAACAGGCAATTATAAGTGGCTGCAGTACACACGTGTACATTCTTATACGTGTGCACTGCCTCGCCAACTCATATACGCAGCCAAAAATAGCAGGTGTGCAAGCACAACTTCACAACAAACAAGGCAATGCACTATGCAGTGTACAACAAGTCCAACCAGTTCAACAAAGATCAAGTCATGGAGTCGCAGTCACAATAAAACTGCAGTGGAACAGTTGCAACATAAACGAAAAGACCAGACAACAAAGCAACTGCCACAAGACCACACAGCAGTATACATGAATACGACAACAGTACCGGATATAATACGCACAAGCGAAGAACCAAAGTCAGGCATGTACAACAGGTCAGAGACAACACTCAAGTACACGAATGAAACAACAAACTACAGAATCAAGTTCAAGCCACAAGTGTACATGAATACAACTCGACTGCAACAGTACAGTCATGAAGACTGCAAGAACATGAACATAGGATCAGTCAACAAGGCAACAATGCAGAGAACTGATACAAACTAGAATGAAAACTGCACTAATCCAGTTTCAATTTTTTTTCTGAATCAAGTGATACAAGGTCAGGGAAGCAACCAGGATGGAGCAGAGACAAGTAAGGCATAGCTACTGCACAGCAACATGAATTAAGACTACAGGTCTCAATAGAGTATGGTGATGCAGTCAACAAGGCAGAGGAATGTCACAAGCATAAAAGCATGGATACAGCAAAGCCAGTGACTACATCTACATCATCAAAGGCTGTAGCAAACATGAACACTGCAAAAATTTCACTTACTGCAACAATATTTTTAAATGGACAACAAAAGTGATCAACCTCAATGAAACTGACTCGAAGCAACAGTCGAAGACATGAATGCAACAAAGTTCACAAGTGCAGACACAAAGAATATGGACTGCAACAAACATGAAATGAATCGAGTCAGTAAGGCAATGCACAAGAGTGGTAACAAGTGCAACATACAAACAAGCATGCAACAGCAAGCATGCAACAGCTACATGCAGGCCAGAAGCAAAAACTCGAGTGCAGCAATAGTGTACAGCAATGCAAGTAAAGATGACACAAACTCAAGCAAATGCAACAAAGATGCAAGCTGCAGTATACCAGAAGTATACAAGTACAGGCCGCAACTAACATACATATGAAGCAATTCAAATACCAACTGCAAGTTCGACAAGCAACTGAAGGCAACAGGACCAGTGCCAACAAAGAATCAAAGATCAATATAATGCAAACTACACAAAGACCAAGTATCAATGCAATGCACAGCAAGGTATAACAAAGTCAAGGGCATATGAAGACAGTGTAAACATCACATTGAAACAACTCGAACTCAACTGGAAAGTACTATCAGAGATGAACATAAAAAATGGTCAGAGCCGTAGTTTACAGAAGTCACAAAATCAAAACAGTGATCATGCCGTAGTCAACAACGTGATGACCAAGAAATTGATTCAAAGCCGTGAGTAGCACGTTGTGAAATTATATCAGGAAAGACTTGCGCAACAGTAAATTAAGAATTTAGGAAAGTATCAAGTTAATTCGAACGAATTCAAGAGTCTCGAATTCATATAAATACCAATCCAATTTCACATCATCGGCTATCGAGTTTAATCAAGTACAATCAAGTTAAAGCAAGCAATTGAACCAGTAACGAGAGAAATTACATACCGAATCAACTACAAACTCGATCATCAGAGAACAAGCAACGCAAGCCATCAAATCAGATAATCAACATAAGCGAAGCAGTGAGCAAGGGCAACAATCGAACATCAGAGAAGCAAGAGCATCTCAAATCAGAACGAAGCCCTAATTCGAGAAAGAGCCGAAGCCCTAATTCAACAAAGAGAGGCCGACATTCTTCACTGAGCAAAAGAAAGTAGCGGGTCATTAGATCGTGTTCAAGAATAGTGGGCCGGCCTGCTTATTAAAAGGGGGATTTAGTTTTAATTTTATAATAGGGTTTTTAGTTTTTATAATTGAGCAAAAATTATGCGTTCACATTCGTATTTTAATTTTTGCTCCTGCGGTTATTTTTGAAGTTGTTTTATTTTCTTTTCAAGTCGAAGAATCTGTAAATCACCACCTAGGGATTAGGTAGTGTCAGATTGTCTATTTAGAATTAGTTCAGTGAGCAGGGAGTGCGAGTTTGCAAAGCTCTATGGGCGGGAGCAGTGTATGCGGGTGAGCGAAACTCTATAGGCGGGAGCAGGGTGTGCGAGTCTAGTAGAGTGTTTGTGAGCGGGAGCAAAAGGGTCTGCGAGTCTAGTAGAGTTGTTGTAAGCGTGATACTGTTTAATTCTAATAGAAATCTGTGAATGCAGCAGTAGGCAGGGGTTGCCGAAGCTGGGTAAATTTTGTGTGTGATTTACTTTTCAGCATATTTATTTCTGCAGTTTATTTCTGTGTTTAAATCGAGAAAATTTGCTATAACCCTATTCACCCCCCCCCCCTCTAGGGTTAATCTAGATCCTACAAGTGGTATCAGAGCCCGGTATATATTTTATTTAACTCTAGAGTCATGAATCCGTCAAATAATGCTTTTTCTGAAGGGCAATCTATCGTTAGGCCACCCATGTTTAACGGGAATGATTATGCTTATTGGAAAGTTAGGATGAGTATTTATCTTAGTTCCGTTGATTATGATGTTTGGGATATTATTGAAACTGGCTATAAACCTCCCACTATAATCGTTGGTGGTACTGAGATTCCTAAACCTAAGGATAGATGGGATGCTAACGATAAGAGATTGAAAACAACAAATGCTAAAGCCATGAATGCTTTGATATGTGCTCTTGATAAAAATGAATTTAATAGAATTTCTCATTGTACAACAGCACAGGAAATTTGGCACACTTTGGAGGTGATACACGAAGGAACTTCTCAAGTCAAGGAGTCTCGTCTAGCCCTATTCAGCAATGAATACGAGAACTTTGTGATGGACAAAGGCGAGAACATAAAAGACATGTTTGGACGCTTTTCAACTTTGGTGTACAACGCTAGAGCACTTGGGAAGGTATTCACTGAGGTAGAGCTTGTGCGGAAGATACTACGAGTCTTACCAATGAACTTTGAGGCAAAAGTCACGGCAATCCAAGAATCGAAAGATCTGAGTAAGCTAAGCATGGAGGAGTTGATTGGAAACTTGATGACATATGAGCTTGAGCTAAAAGCAAAGGAAGAACGCAACAACTCCGAACCAAAGAAAAAGACGATTGCCTTAAAGAGCAAAGAAGAAAGCGATGAAGAAGATCCAATTGAAGAGCTTGCAATGGCTGTCAATAATCTTAGAAAATGGTCGAAATTCAAGCCACGCAAGAAGAAAACAAATCGTAATAGGCCAAAAGATTCTGACAATTCCGATAATGAACCAACATGTTATAACTGCAACAAGCCTGGCCACATCAAACCAAAATGCCCACTTCTCAAAAACAACAAAGGAAAGAAAAAGGCGAAGAAGGTATTTGCAGCAACTTGGGATGATGAAGAAGGAGAAGAAGCTTCGGATAGCAGCACAGAGGAGGCTAACTTGTGTCTTATGGCGAAATCAAATTCAGATTCAAGCTCAGAGGAATCTAGTGAGGAAGGTGAGTATTCCTATAGAGATCTTGTTTTTATGTGTTCTGATCTTACTAAAGTAGTTGATGCTCTTGAATCTAAAATTGAAAAACTGAAAACTGATAGGAGAGAACTTGCTCGTAAAAATTTTAGGTTAGAAACTGAACTTGAAAATATTCAAAACCTAGAATGTAAAAGATGTAAAGTTTTAGATTCAGAATTGACAAAACTAAAGAATAACTTTGAGAATCTTGAAAAAGAAAACTTGAATCTTAAGGAAACCATCGACACTAGGAAAAAGGATTTTATAAATCGATGCACCTCACTTGTCACTGAAAATACAACACTAAAAACCAAAGTCCAAAATCTTGAGAAATCTTTGAATAACTTTTCAAGAGGCGAAAAATCTTTCAACATGCTATTGGGAAATCAAATTTTTGCTAACAACAGAAAAGGACTTGGTTTTGGGAAAACACAAGCTGAGGATAATGCAAAAGGGAAAAGTGTCTTTGATATATGTGAAATAATTGGACATCATTCTGAAAATTGTAGTCATAGGAACAAGAACACAAAATTTATACAAGTTTGGGTTCCTAAGAATTCTACAAACAAATTTCATGTCTATTGGAACAAGAATGAAAAGTCTAAACAAGTTTGGGTTCCAAAGGGTTTGTTTATTCATAATGTTACTGCCACTAACAATCATGGACCTAGAAATAGGTCACAAAAATCTTTCATCGTGTAGGTGTGGTGGCAGGCTAAGGAACGACAACGGTGTTCTCTGGATTTTGGTTGTTCCAGAAACACAACGGGCAACAAAGCAAAGTTCCTTAGCCTAGTATAAAGGTGACAGAATCACAATGGGCAATCACGTAAAATTATCGCAAAGGTAAAACAGGTGAAGGTATAATTCTGTGATTATATGCACCATATTCTGAATTAAATCATCCAAAATTGTGATAATGAGATGATGTCTTTAATTCTGACTTATTCTTAATTGATATGATTTCTTTTGACTTGTTCTTACTTTGATTTGTGTTTAAAAGAAGACCAACCATCCTTTCATCATTGAATTTAATTTGTTTAGTCAAATGATGGTATCTTATTGATCCTTGATTACTCGTGCTACACTTAGACATATTTTGACATTTTGATCACTGCTTGTAAATTTGCACGATTTCAAACTCATGTGAAAAAGGATTTTAAGAAATTGTTGAAACTTCAAGAAATTGTTTTTGAAATAATTAAGATGTTGATTGACTGTTGATTACTCATGAATATAATTGTTTATCCTATGGTTTCTGAAATTAACACCATGATGTTTGTTTGAGTGTGAACATGGCTTCAATTCAAAATCCAAAGAATGTCATTTAAATTGTTGTTAAAATTGGGTTTGAAATTTTTGATGCACACTTCATGTATGGTTTACCAAATCCAGTTAGTGATATTTTGGATTGAAAAAGAAATTCAGATGCAATTCATACTAGTAATCTAGTTGATAGAAAACTTACGAGTTGAACGTGATTTATTCATTTGCTGCATCGTTTTTTTTAAAAGAAAATATCTGCATATTTTTCACTTGAAATAATTTTTCATTTAGCAGAATTTTTTTTCTCATATAACCCCTTCGAGAAAATAATTGTTTGACCATTTTTTCAGATTAGTTAATTTTATCTGATTTTAAATGACAAATTTTGACTGATCCGACTCCCTACTAATTATCAAAGAGATAAATAGTGATTGAAAAAGTGATGAGTGTTGATATTTAGCATACATTACTCAAGAGAGTATATTTGGAAAATTTCTTTAGGAATTAAAACAAGAATTATAAAACTTTTTGTTGGGTAAAGATTCCATGACCATTTCTATATCTATCATTATTTCTATCGACCATGGTTTATCAAATATTCAATATAGTTTGTCGATATGTGGTACTATAATCAGGAATCATTTGTTTTTTCATGTCATATTTTTTAAATAAATAAATAAATATTCAAAGTATTCACTCTCATTTAAAAGTCCTCACGGTTATGCATGGGTGAATTACTTGAATTTTTTTTATTATTATGTGCTTCCATGCTCATTTAAAAGTCCTTACGGTTATGCATGTATGGAACGCATATCAAAATTAAATTGTTTAAATAGACAAGTTGATTCTAATCCCATTTAAAAGTCCTCACGGTCATGCGTGGTTAGAAGATACTTGATTTCGTTTTTTTTAAAAATTAAATTCGAATACTACTAATCTCATTTAAAAGTCCTAACGGTTATGCATGATTAGTAGATATTCAAATTCCTGATATAAATACCACAAGTTGATTCAACTGTATGATTTTATATGAACACCATATCCATCATTTCTAAAATTGGAATATGCGTCTAACAAGGGTAGTTATGGTTTTTGTTTGATTCTTATTGAAGTTTAATATTTATATTCAATTTGAGATTAATGTTGGATTAATATCGATCACTTTATCTCTATTTTTCTCTCACACTATTATTCTTTTGCTGATAACAAAAGGAGGAGAGAAAAGTTAAGATTTTGTCAAATAGAATCAAGCAAAGGTCAAATAATTTTTCCATATGCATCTAGGCTCATTTGAATATATTTCTATTTGTATGCATATATGTAGGGGGAGCATCATGTAGAGAGGAAGCATTAAAATAGGGGGAGCAATTAGAGTATATAATTGGTTAAAGTATATAATTGGTCAAATACATTTTAACACGGTCAAAATCTTAAATATATGTTTGTTATCATCAAAAGGGGGAGATTGTTGAATATGCGCTTATATGTTTTTGTTTGATGATAATAAACATATATATTCATTTAAGATTTATTTGGTTATGTACTATTTTGTTTTTCATAGATTAAATAAATATTTGTTGAATAAAATAAATTATACAGAATTTGAATTTGAATTCAAACAGAACAAGTTACACAGATTTTGAATTCAAACAGAAATTTTATTCAAACAAATATTTATTACAATCTTGAATAGTACAAATTCATGCTCTCACTATACATATACATTTTTGATTACATCACGATTACATCACAAATATTTTACATTGATAACCTCACTACATATCACTCACATCACAAATATTTTACATTGATAACCTCACTACATATCACTCACACTCGTATTTTGTCTTCAACTGCATTCCAGTTTGAATCCAGCATCTGAGAAATCTGCGAAAATATCCACTAACGCAGTAAAATTGAAAAAGAAATATTTTTGCAATATAAAATTAAATATGACTTTTGAAAATGTGGTTTGCCTCAGTTATTTGGGTTGTTCGTCATCATTTTTGACTGTGCAATATCTGTGCATATCAGTATTTTTATCAGGAACAGGCAATTATAAGTGGCTGCAGTACACACGTGTACATTCTTATACGTGTGCACTGCCTCGCCAACTCATATACGCAGCCAAAAATAGCAGGTGTGCAAGCACAACTTCACAACAAACAAGGCAATGCACTATGCAGTGTACAACAAGTCCAACCAGTTCAACAAAGATCAAGTCATGGAGTCGCAGTCACAATAAAACTGCAGTGGAACAGTTGCAACATAAACGAAAAGACCAGACAACAAAGCAACTGCCACAAGACCACACAGCAGTATACATGAATACGACAACAGTACCGGATATAATACGCACAAGCGAAGAACCAAAGTCAGGCATGTACAACAGGTCAGAGACAACACTCAAGTACACGAATGAAACAACAAACTACAGAATCAAGTTCAAGCCACAAGTGTACATGAATACAACTCGACTGCAATAGTACAGTCATGAAGACTGCAAGAACATGAACATAGGATCAGTCAACAAGGCAACAATGCAGAGAACTGATACAAACTAGAATGAAAACTGCACTAATCCAGTTTCAATTTTTTTTCTGAATCAAGTGATACAAGGTCAGGGAAGCAACCAGGATGGAGCAGAGACAAGTAAGGCATAGCTACTGCACAGCAACATGAATTAAGACTACAGGTCTCAATAGAGTATGGTGATGCAGTCAACAAGGCAGAGGAATGTCACAAGCATAAAAGCATGGATACAGCAAAGCCAGTGACTACATCTACATCATCAAAGGCTGTAGCAAACATGAACACTGCAAAAATTTCACTTACTGCAACAATATTTTTAAATGGACAACAAAAGTGATCAACCTCAATGAAACTGACTCGAAGCAACAGTCGAAGACATGAATGCAACAAAGTTCACAAGTGCAGACACAAAGAATATGGACTGCAACAAACATGAAATGAATCGAGTCAGTAAGGCAATGCACAAGAGTGGTAACAAGTGCAACATACAAACAAGCATGCAACAGCAAGCATGCAACAGCTACATGCAGGCCAGAAGCAAAAACTCGAGTGCAGCAATAGTGTACAGCAATGCAAGTAAAGATGACACAAACTCAAGCAAATGCAACAAAGATGCAAGCTGCAGTATACCAGAAGTATACAAGTACAGGCCGCAACTAACATACATATGAAGCAATTCAAATACCAACTGCAAGTTCGACAAGCAACTGAAGGCAACAGGACCAATGCCAACAAAGAATCAAAGATCAATATAATGCAAACTACACAAAGACCAAGTATCAATGCAATGCACAGCAAGGTATAACAAAGTCAAGGGCATATGAAGACAGTGTAAACATCACATTGAAACAACTCGAACTCAACTGGAAAGTACTATCAGAG
Source organism: Allium cepa (assembly GCA_030765085.1). Lineage (NCBI taxonomy): Eukaryota > Viridiplantae > Streptophyta > Magnoliopsida > Asparagales > Amaryllidaceae > Allium > Allium cepa. Next base: position 298,726,795 of record CM060946.1, read on the forward strand.
ATGAACATAAAAAATGGTCAGAGCCGTAGTTTACAGAAGTCACAAAATCAAAACAGTGATCATGCCGTAGTCAACAACGTGATGACCAAGAAATTGATTCAAAGCCGTGAGTAGCACATTGTGAAATTATATCAGGAAAGACTTGCGCAACAGTAAATTAAGAATTTAGGAAAGTATCAAGTTAATTCGAACGAATTCAAGAGTCTCGAATTCATATAAATACCAATCCAATTTCACATCATCGGCTATCGAGTTTAATCAAGTACAATCAAGTTAAAGCAAGCAATTAAACCAGTAACGAGAGAAATTACATACCGAATCAACTACAAACTCGATCATCAGAGAACAAGCAACGCAAGCCATCAAATCAGATAATCAACATAAGCGAAGCAGTGAGCAAGGGCAACAATCGAACATCAGAGAAGCAAGAGCATCTCAAATCAGAACGAAGCCCTAATTCGAGAAAGAGCCGAAGCCCTAATTCAACAAAGAGAGGCCGACATTCTTCACTGAGCAAAAGAAAGTAGCGGGTCATTAGATCGTGTTCAAGAATAGTGGGCCGGCCTGCTTATAAAAAGGGGGATTTAGTTTTAATTTTATAATAGGGTTTTTAGTTTTTATAATTGAGCAAAAATTATGCGTTCACATTCGTATTTTAATTTTTGCTCCTGCGGTTATTTTTGAAGTTGTTTTATTTTCTTTTCAAGTCGAAGAATCTGTAAATCACCACCTAGGGATTAGGTAGTGTCAGATTGTCTATTTAGAATTAGTTCAGTGAGCAGGGAGTGCGAGTTTGCAAAGCTCTATGGGCGGGAGCAGTGTTTGCGGGTGAGCGAAACTCTATAGGCGAGAGCAGGGTGTGCGAGTCTAGTAGAGTGTTTGTGAGCGGGAGCAAAAGGGTCTGCGAGTCTAGTAGAGTTGTTGTAAGCGTGATACTGTTTAATTCTAATAGAAATCTGTGAATGCAGCAGTAGGCAGGGGTTGCCGAAGCTGGGTAAATTTTGTGTGTGATTTACTTTTCAGCATATTTATTTCTGCAGTTTATTTCTGTGTTTAAATCGAGAAAATTTGCTATAACCCTATTCACCCCCCCCCCCTCTAGGGTTAATCTAGATCCTACAAAAATAAAAGTACCCTTAAAATGCAAGATAAAGTTAAAGAATGAAAGAACAAAGGTCCATGGATTTTGGAGAATTTATCTAAATTTTTCTATAGGAACTAAATGTAAAACCAGTTAAGTATTATGCTGGGATAAAGGGGTGTTACAGGGGATGTAGGGGATAAAATGCAGGGAAAAATATATCAACGGGGTTTAGAAAAAAGGGAGACAAGATCCAACTTATTTACCGGAAAGAACATCACAAATAACAAAAAGTGAAATAAGATCTAACGGGATAACGTAACGTGTAGAGACGTTGTTAGGGATGTCAGAGTTGTTAGGTAACTGCATTGGGGCGGCGGCTCTAAATTTGTAAGAAGAGCATTGTGCTAAATACGAAGGAATCATACTGTGATAAAACTTAGAGAACACTTAATAAGTAATGTGTAGAGCATACTGCGCGGGTCAATGAGACTGTGCTAAAGGGGAGAAATGTATGATACTTATAAAACATAAGTTAATGGGACTCGAGGAGAGGCTAGGTCAAAACAGGGAAGGGATCCTACGTTAGAAAAAAGATAAAGTTGGAACGACGATTGACGCTGGGTGGGGACACTCACTCGAATGCACACCCAGGAAAAGTGAGGAAAGGCATTCACCTTTCGGGAACTACGGTGGAAAGGCGAAGCGATTCTAAGCTGAACAAATGTTTAGAGGCTGCATGTGGGTTTCTTTGTGGTTTAAGGCTGCATGTGGGTTTTGTAGTCTTCTGTGGTGGGGTGGTTCCAAACGGTTTGAAAAATAAGTAAATAAATTATTGCGGTTAGGTGATGCCAAGCAGTAAGAAATTAAGTAAATAAATATAGAAGGATTACAGTGGTTGTTTCTTTGTAATCCAAGGCTTAACTAATTATATCATTAAGTATTGTGGAGGTAGGGTCCAGGCAGTTCGAATAGATGAATAAATTTAGAAGGATACCGTAAGTGTGTGATTCCAAGTAGTAATGACAAATAAATTTTGAAGTAAACTGCGATAGGGTAATTCCAAGTAGTAATAGGAAAGAGACAAACCCTAAAGGAGGGTAAAGTAAGTACCATGCTGGGGCGCAATATTAAGTAATTTAAAGAATGCTTTAAAGAATAAATGAGACCTAAAAAGGGTTGTTGCAATAGTAAATGGCTAAATAATACTAGATTAAAGAAGAACCAACAAAGAAAACCATGTAGGGTCTATGCAGGGAGCGTAGTGTTTTATATTTAGATGTAAAAGCTATCTAAACTTGGAAGAGGGTTGGTCTGCGCAAGGTGCCCAGAAGTAAAGGAAATGTGCTCAAGGAAGCATTTAATTGAAGACGTAAATAAGAAATAATAGCATCAATAGGTTGAAATATCTTACTTATGATGTCTAAATAGTGAGGGGAAAACAAATTTATGCAGTGCAATTTGGAGTCTGTTATCCGAGTTTTTAACAAATTAAAATTCAATGGAAGTTGTAACATCTATGTCAAGTCGAAATGAATCAAGAATCAACAAGTAGGATCAGAAGAAGGAACCAAAAAAGACTCAAGATGAAAAGAGCAAAAATAGCCTAAGGGGATGAATCGCTAGCGATCCATAAATATTGCTCATGGGTCGTCCATTCTTCTTGCATCATGAAGCGTTATCTTTTCTAGGGATGCCTGTTGAGTTTCACGATATCCCAAGCAAGCTAGATCGAGAAGTGAGCATTCATCTGATTTCAGTAATAGTTCAGTGCAGCCTATACATGAATCATCATCAAAACAAGGCATATAGTCATGAAATTACATGAAGAGCATCTACATAAGGCAAGGAACACGATCCAATTGAAACGAGCTAAAAATGTGCTAATTGCATGGATCGCTAGCGACCCATCATATAACGTCGGTTCGTTGTAAGAAAATTAGAGCATCTTTGTACCTTCAAATGTAACCTTCTGGCAAAGCAGCCTAGCCCAATAGCTCTCCAATCCCTATAAATACTCACATATTTGCAACATAAAGGAGATGGAACCCGCTAAGCAGTAGAGAACAACGAACGATGACATAGTATTTCGGAATCGAGACATTGAAGGGATAGAAGCTCCAACTTTCGACCTTATGGTGGTGACAGTAGGAATTGGACCCGCCATGTTCCGACTAGAATTAGTAGATAGTGGCAGTATTGTGAACATCCTTTTCAAGTGAACTTTTGATAAGATGAAGATTGATATGATAGATGTATCCGCTTGCCGGATAAATATCCAGGAATTCATCGGTGAACCCAAACAACCAGTCGAAACAATTGATTTACCCATAGATCCTGGAGAAGGCGACTGAAGAGTCACCCTCATCCAAACCTTTGTGATCGTAGATGAAATGACCACCTACAATGCTTTCTTAGATTGTCCTGCCCAAGCAGATTTCAAGATTGCTTTAGCCTAGTGGCGCCTAACCATGAAATTCCCGACAGAGAATGGAGTTGGAGTAATCAAAGGAGAACAAAGCATCGCCAAAGAACACTACATCGTAGAGCTACATGAATATAAAAGAAGAGAAAAGAGGATGGATGTAGGGAAACCTCTCCATGTTCGTGAACCTTCTGCATAGCAATTACATAACCGCCCTTGACTTGGGGACCATAGCCGATTCAACAAGACTTTGGACCTTAGAAAGAAGAGTTCAGGGGAGGAATGGGCACCATCGATAGAATTGACGGTTCTGTCCCAGTCGATATGGATTACCCAACATGGGTCCTAAAGATTGGATTGCATCTTGGAAACAAGGTGCGACTGGAACTCACCAAATTTTTTTACACCAACCTAGACGTATTTTCTTGGACACATTCTGATATATGTGGGGTTTCACCGAAGATTGCATGCCATGCACTTATATTGATCCTAATTATACACCAGTGAAGTAGAGGAGATGCAGCCTAGGACCTGAACAGTCTAAAGCGCTATGGGAAGAAGTAGATAAGCTGATGGCGAATGGTTTTATCTGCGATGCAACAAACTCCGATGGGTATCCAACCTGGTCTTTGTCAAGAAGTCCAATTGAAAATGGCAAATCTGTATCGACAATTTGGATCTAAACAAAGCTTGTCCGAAAGACAGCTTTCCTCTATCCAGAATCGATCAGCTTGTTGACGTGACAGCTGGGCATGAACTAACATCATTTATAGATGCTTACTCGGGGCACCACCAAAGCATGATGCATAAACCCGATTAGGAAAATACCAGTTACATTACTGATCGGGGAATATACTGCTACAAAGTGATGCCATTTGGCTTAAAGAATGCTGGGACAACCTACTAACGACTAGTGAATGTCATGTTTAAACATCAGATTGGGAAGACTATGGAAGTTTTATGTAGATGATATGTTGGTTAAATCGCGCATGGCTGCAAATCACTTGGACAACCTCACCGAGATGTTTGAAATACTCCACAAATATGGTATGAAGATCAATCCACTTAAGTGTCACTTTGGGGTAGCCTCTAGATAGTTCTTGGGATTTACCATAAGCGCCAGAGGTATCGAAGCAAATTCCAAACAAATAACCGCTTTACCGAAAGTTGAGGCCTCAAGGAATAGGAAAGGATTACAAAGCCCGAGTGAAAATGTTGCAGCACTAAGCCGTTCATCTCAAAAACAACCGATAAATGTATATTGTTCTTTGACGTGTTATGAAAGGAAAGAAGAACTTTGAACGAAATCAAGCTTGTTTAACTGCGTTCGAAGAGCCGCTATGACATATGGAAACTGTAACATCCCCTATCTTGAGGCCCAAAGCGTAGCGATACAAATGTTGTAGTCATCTATAGTATTAACTTCCGGTGACAAAACACGGTAATGCTAATGGTATCCGTAATATCATAAGCACATGATATAAAACAAAATCAAAGATTTAAAAACAACTTTTTTGATTACATTTCACAAAACATGTTTCATATCCAATTACATAATCATAATCATTTTTCAGGTTCAAATCAAATATAATTATTACATAAATCCGCCAAGAGCGACATATGAAGATGCCCCCTTGGTTGACCAGAGTACTAAATAGTCATAACAGACTCGATACAACGTAGCAGAAATAAAACAAAACAACTCCTGAACATAGCTAACAATAGCCTCCTGCTCGTCTCCGGAAGCTTTATTCGTCCACCTATTAAAACCTGTAAACCTCAACTCTCAACATACTAAAATTAATTTTAAGAGCCCGAGAGGTTAAGGGGAAAACATAAACTTCGACTAAGACATAAAGCCTAGAGTACATCTCGGTTATCTGATATTAAGTGAGACCACGTCGCTTAGCGAAATGGGTCATCTCGTTATAGAAACCCCACCAATCCTGTCCAAACTAGTAGACGAAGAAGATTTGTACATCTACTTAGCAGTCTTGCCGCATGCGTTGAGTGTCGCGCTCGTACGAGAAAAAGTTAAGATTCAGCGACCGTATATTACATCAGTAAACGGTTCACTGGAGCAGAAAAGAACTATCCGAAATTGAAAAAACTGGCATATTGCCTCTTGTTAGCATCCTGAAAATTACGACCATGCTTCCAGGCACACTCGATCAGAGTGCTGATAAATCAACCGTTTAAGCAAGTGTTATACGGCCACAAGACCTCTAGACAGCTTATCAAATGAAATCTCGAATTAAGCCGGTATGAAATAACATACCACCCTCAAAAGACGATCAACGGTCAGGAACGGGCGGATTTCATTGCCGAGTTTACAATACCAGATAACGAGGACGAAACGACTCTGAAGGTGGAGACACGTTGGAAGTTATTCGTTGATGGTGCATCTAACAACTTCTGTTCTGAATGTAGGGGTATTGCTTGAGACTCCCGAGAGACGATCCATTTTCTATGCCTTGCGCTTGAAATTCCCTGCAACAAATAACGAGGTAGAATACGAAGCATTGATAGCCGCCTCAAAGTTGTGAAGGAACTCGAGATAAAGTCCATACACGTCTATAGCGACTCTCAGCTAGTCATCTGTCAGGTGAAAGGCAAATATCAAGCTCGAGGGGAGAACCTCGCCTCGTACCTATCTAAAGTGCAGGAACTGCTAAATGACATCGAGCATTACACCATAAATTATATCCTGAGGGAACAAAAAATGAAGGTGGATTATTTAGCCAAACTGGCCGGTTCTAGAGAAGCTCAATCATTGGGGCTAGTCCCGGTTGAAACCCTAACCACTCCTAGCATAAGTGAAATGAATATCGACTGTATTTTTGAGAAAACCAAAGAACCAGAGACATGGATACACCAATCAAGGACAACCTGCTCGCAAGAACCTTCCCCGTAGACATGAATCAGTGGAAAATGCTTATTCGAAAGGCACCGTGATTCGCAATACAGGATGGGATACTTTACCGAATTGGATACTCTACCCCCTTGCTCAGATGTGTGACCAATGACGAAGCTCGAAGGATCCTAAGAGAAGTTTATGAAGGCGACTATGGAGATCATACCGAGGGGAAAATGCTTGCAAAGAAAGTTCTCTGGTGTGAGAACTTTTGGCCAACAGTAAACCACGATGCAGTAGATTATGCCATACGGTGCGATCAATGCCAAAGATTCGGCAAGGTCAAAAGAACTCTCTTGACGGAGCTAACATAGATGGTCAGCCCATGGTCATTCATAATCTGCAGAATCGATTTGATTGGTGTATTAACAATGGCCAAAGGAGGAGCCAAATACGCTATCGTTGTTGTTGACTATTTAACCAAATAGGCCGAAGGGAAACCGCTAACCACTATTACCACAAAGAAAGTTATAAAGTTTGTTACTAAAAATATTATTTGTAGGTTTGCTGTGCCATAAAAAATCATCACAGATAGCGGGACTCGATTCGAAAGTGCTTAGTTCAATGACTTTTGCAAATGCTTCTGAATCGAGAAAAGCTTTTCCGCTGTCACACATCCACAAGCAAACGGCAAGTGGAAGCAGTAAATAAGATCATCAAGTTTACATCGAAAAGCGACTAACTAAAGCAAAAGGAAATTGGGTAGATGAACTTCCACTCGCACTATAGACTTACAGGACAACATACAAATCTGCAACTGGGCACTCCCTGTTCGCCCTAGCATATGGTTCAGAAGCAATGGCCCCAGTTGAGCAAGAATTCCCTTCTCATCGAAGGCAAAACTTTGATCAGAGGCAGAACGAGCAACTCTTACTCAAGTCGATTGGTATGGTCAATGGAAAGAGGAAAGAAGCCGAATTAAGGACTGTTGCTCACTAGAAAAGGGTTGCACAGTACGTCAACTCCAAAGTTCATAACCGCACCATCGAAGTGGGTCTACCGTGTCCTCAAGTGGGTCTACACCGAGAGCATTCGGACCAAACTGGGAAGGACCCTAAGTGATCGGTCAGAAGCTAGGAGATGGCACATTCAAGCTAACAACCATTGATGGAGCCCAAATTCCCAAGCATGGAACAGTGAATCGTTGCATCCTTACTTTATCTAAGACTATCATATGTATTTCCTATTTCCAGCAAATAAGCCATCTCGAAATACGGGAGAATTTGTAAATAGGCAAAACTTGTCCAACTTTCATTAATAAAATTGATTTTCTTTCTGAAGCAACAAAACTGTGTTCACAAAAGTATCTTGCTGAGTCGACCGGGTCAAATCGACTCAAAATCATCCACGCACCTCCATAAGTCGTGCATTGCTTCTTGAGTAGTGGGAACCATGCTCTCAAAACATGGACTCCTCATATTGCCCTAAGATTGGTAACGTCGAGAAATTCCACACCGTTTCGGATCGACAGGTCATATCGATCCTAAAAGTCTCCCATTCCATAAGCTACGCACATGCCCAAAAGCCGCGCATGTCATAAGCCATGCACACTCTTAAAATTCGCGTATTTCATAACCCACACACGCTCTTAAGTACAGATATTGTTCTGGCAATGCGGAAAACTCGTCTATTGTAGGACTAACAAGATTTCACTCCCACTGTCAAAAGTAATCAATGTGGGTCCAACAAAATCGTACAACTAGAAATCAACAAAGCATTCCGATTATTGGATGACAAAATCACCAAAATCAAGATGCTCGGGTTATAATTTCCTAAAGATAGGAACCATAAAGTATATTCTCTACAGACATCCGAGGGATCGCTTGGATCAACCGGTCATTTGTCAAGTGTTCGAAGAAAATAACCTCGTAAAGTAGGGGGAACACATATACCAACATTTAGTTGAAAGGAAAACTACTCCACGGGATCATTTCTCCAATTAAAGAATTCTGGGAATCATAACGGATCAATTATAAAAGGTATTAAAAAATGTGCATACGCATTGCGTAAAATCGTAGAAATAAAAGCATCACATACCGAGAAACTCGGCATGGCAATATGAAGTATAGAAATTACAGGACAAACAATCATGCCATGTGCTACATAAGTAATGAAAAAGCAAGTTAAGTACATGGTAATTAAAGAAGAACACAAAAGAGATGACAGTTGAAGCATTAATCGTAGAAATTCCGGCTCCACTGTTACTCGAGCATGTCAATGTTACTTTCCACCGCTCACCTTCCCACCTTTGGTTGGAAGTTTCTTATTCTTCTTAGAATCCTTGCCAGGAGTTGTATCGCTGCCTAAAATCTCAAATATCTCCTCCATGCCAGCATCTCCTCCCTGTTCTTCGACCTTCTCGGAAGACTCCCCCTTGGTCTTGCGTTTTCGGGACTTGCGGGAGCTCCTTGAAGACTTTCCCTCCTCAATCTTTTCCTTCTTAATGGCCACCATCTGTTGTTCAGTTTTACTTAACTGGCCAATTTGGTCTTCTTGCTCTCAAGCTTCAGCTGCTGTGAAATCACCCTCCAGAGATACGGAAGGGTCGTCCAGACCATGCAACGTAGCAATCTTCTCGAATTCCGACCCCGGTTGTGAGCTGGACAGGGGTGCAACAATCGAAGCGGCTGCAAAAACAAGCATCGAGGCAGTTGAAATAGCAATAGTCCCAAAACCGAAGAGATCGGCAGGTTGGTAGGTAAAGAAGATGGACCTAGAAGATCAAAAACAAAAGCATTCAATTCTTCTTGTTCTTACAGCGTGAGCTAAAAATTCTCAAACTCAGGGAACAAGAAGCTTATCTGCATCAGAAGAGTGGCCGAGTATTTCAATCTCATACTCCCTACCTTCTCCTTCTTTGGATGGCTGCACGATCTTTAGAGAAATTTCAGGAACACCCGAGGCTTCCGAGACAATTACCGGAGGGGCATACAACAAGGTAGTACCGGCTGAACTCGAAATTGTTCCTAACTGATCGCGAGGTTGTTTTGATGAATTGCTAAGCCTGAAAATAAAAGGCTTTGATAGCACTTTAGAATCGTAGTTGCAGCAGCATTGGGGGCCTCATGTTCTCTCTCAATTTGAATAATCTCCTGACCCTCTATCAAAGCCTTCTTCGACTCTTCGTTAAGATAGGCATCCTCCAACTTGCTTGGTGTATACATCCCTATTCTCTCGGAAACCGGCCAAAATTTCTTCCCAAACCACAGCAATAGTAAATGGGTATTTGGGGCCCAAATAGCTGAGACACCGCTGATGCAGGAAGAAGCTAACATAGAAATTCAAGATGGTATAATCCATCTTCTCCATTTTCCTTTTGAAAGTTTCATGAAACTCCAAGTAGTCCGCTGTCATGGCTACCTTCTCAACTTTAACTTGGGTTTTCTCAACGTTAAGCTGCAAGACTCATTCCTAGAGCAAAGCAATCATATAGATCTGATCAGAAACGGTCTTGTCACGTGATTCCATCATTCCTGCATAATCAGCAATTGTCTTTTAATAAGCTTTGACGGCTTCATTTTGGCCAGCAATAGTTTTATTCTAAGCTTCGATGATCTCGTCTCGGGCTTTAAGCTCCTCTTTCAGCTTAACCTCATCTGCATGGGCCTTCTTGATTTCATCTCAGAACATGATTTCTATTTTTATGGACCTCTTTCAATTCCTTTAGCAAGTTAGCGTTGCTCTTACTCTCTCAGAGTGCAGCGTCCTTTTGATTTGTCAATTGCAAGTCAAGATCGCATATCCGTTGGGGTGAATTTTAAATGGAGTAATTCCTAAGTTCAAAAGAGTTTCGCTCAAGAAGTGATTGAAGGGAGGCACTGCTCCATTCAAGCACATATATCAGTGGCAAGCAATTTGCCCCAAAGGCGGCATATGTGCAAACTCATTTCTCGATGGAAGGCGTACGTCACCGTTCAGAATGTTATGTTGTAAACAAATGTTATGCAGAACTTTAGCAGAGATTACGAAGGAAGCTCTCTCCAGAGGCTTGAGTAGAACTATAAAATTTGGAGGAGTCCGATCTATAATCAGACCAACCGGAACCAATTGACCTTATTCAGATGGCGATACTGAAGAAGTATGCGCTACTGAAATTGTTTGTGAAGGCGCAACAGATGAAGATTCTGCTTCTAAGAGTGCCGAACTTCATCCACTGGATTTACGACAGGACGACGGGTGCTTAATTCTATACAACAGAATTGGTACATAACACGATCAGGTAATTCTATTTTTAACTAAACGGCCCCCAGCGCTTAACGCTTAAACTCCAAAAAAATATTAGTTTATGTTGACACATCGGGTTCCAAGTGTTGCCTAGGGCAAGTGCGGTTGTTATTATGTAGGATGGGCTCGGTGTCTTGAACACTACAAACGCTTTATCCTATGTAGATAGTTTACTTGCAGTGAAGGAAGAAAAGAGCTTTGCATATCATCCATTAAAGTTATTTCTCCTACACTTACCGTTATCGACCAACAATCGATAATGGATCCGCTGTCCGAAGTGACATGAAATGCTCGTCCTATTCCAGGTACACTGATTGTGCAATGATAGGACCAATCCAAAATGAGCAACTGTCAATAATGGGTCTGAATTAAGCAGAGAATTCTCAGCATAAGTCAATTTTCGTTTCCTGAAAAGGGGTAATAGCATGAGCTGTATACAAATCGCGACCCTAAGCTATTATCACCTCGCAGAAAAACCAAAATTAATCTGCAAGACGTCGCACCATATCAATGGTATGACTCGGTGCAAGTTAATTTTGATTCCATGACGAAGATAGCAAAATATGTCAAGCACCGGGTTAAGACCCAAGCTTCGTTCCGTTGAGAACTCAAGACTCGATTTGCAATCTTCTTCCACAAAATCGCAATCAACTTGAATTCTCCATTGCATTCATCACCAACACAATTTCATCACCAAATCACTAAACAAATGCTAAATTTTACATTACCCCCCTTTAGTCAAAAGGCGAACACGGTTGAACTTAGATCATTGGCGACCCAAGGCAAGTAAGATCGGCGGCGATCCAAGCGCGTAAGGTCGACGACGATCCAAATAGACAAAGTTTCAAAAGCTAAGGGTAAGGTCAAGACGACGACGAAGTCCAGTAGGGTTGATAGTAAGAAGCGCCGGTGGTGGAGATCAACAACAACGATGGCAGAAGCGAATTTAGGGTTTGAAGATTTTGGATCGGTCACAAAGCAGAAGGCTGAAGTCGCCAATGAAAATACATAATGGTGGAAGGTCGGCTTGTATGAAGCTAAACAGGAGGTTGTGTAGGAAAATTCTGCTAAGTCCTTGGATCGCTAGCATGGTCCATGTGTTATTTGCAAGCATGGTGAAAATTGTGGGACCAAAATTGATTTATTGTGACGAGCAACGACGATTCACATCGAAATTCAACAAACAGTTGAATAAACAATGCCAAATTCGCATGATAGCCTCAGCATGATAAATTAAACCCACCAAATGGGAACTCAAAAGCAGTTACTTCCAAAGATTGCCTTGTTTTCAACGAAAGCATACTCTAGAGGGCAAATGTTATCCGGGTTTTAACCCACTAGAATTCAATAGAAGTTAGAACATCTACGTCAAGTCGAAATGACTCAAGAATCAATCAGAAGGATCAAAAGGAACCAAGAAAGACTCAAGACGAAAAAATCAAAAATAGCCTAAGGGGATGATCGCTAGCTATCCATAAATATTCCTCATAAGTCGTTCATTCTTCTTACATCATGAAGCATTATCTTTTCTAGGGACGCCTGCTGAGTTTCACGATATCCCAAGCAAGCTAAATCGAGAAGTTGGCATTCATCTGATTCCAATAATAGTTCAATGCAACATATACATGAATCATCATCAGAACAAGGCATCTAGTCATGAAATTACATAGAAAGCATCTACACAAGGCAAGGAACATGATCCAATTGAAACGAGCTAAAAAAGCGCTAACTGCACGGATCGCTAGCGATCCGTCATATAAGTTAGGTTTGATGTGAATTTTTTGGAGCATCTTCATACCTTCGAATGTAAGCTTCTGGCAAAGCGGCCTAATCCAATAGCTCTCCAATCCCTACAAATACCCACTCATTTGCAACATAAAGGAGATTTTCTGGACTGTCTGCTGAAACTCTGCATAGATTATTCTTCGCTCTTCTCCTCCCACACAATAGTCATCTAAGGGTTTGTTGTGATTCTCCAGTGAACTCTTGCACTTGTGACTTGATGTAACCTAGAAGGTTCAGTCAAATTGTAATCAAATTCAACTTGTAACGGCAGTCGGTCAATAACAAAAGTTATAAAGTGGTCGTAGGCTTTGTTAACAGTTGAATCACTATAAAAATCTCTTGTCTCTTTACTTTATCTGCAAGTTACCATTCCTTTTTTCTATTTTATTTTCCTTGATAAAGGGGGCTGGTGCTTTCGTACTTAATTCAGGGTGTTGATCCATTTTTTGAGTTAACATACTCGCTATGTGTTTGTTTTTGGAGACAATATTATTCACACAAGACTTTGTATCTGATCCATATATTTATTATTGTTTTATCCATAAACTCATGGGTATTCATTTGAGTAGGCTGATTTTATAGACTTGGAAAGTTTAGAATAATGACTGCAGTCACTATAATAAAGAAAATGACATTTACAACTCTTTAAAAAAGTTATAGTAGGTATTTTACAACATTTTTCCAAACGTCATCTTAGCCACAATTGTAATAGGGTCTACTTCTATTACAACTTGTCAAAATCGTTGTGGTAAGCCATTGTAATAAATTTATTACAACGTTTCAAAACTGTTATGATTTGTTTGCATACGTCCAAATACCCTTCTTACAACTCTTAGTTTACACTGTAACTGTAAAAGAATTTATTACAACTATTGGAAATAGTTGTAATATACTAAACTACAACAGTATTTACAAGTCGTAATAAAATCTTTTACAGTTAACAGAAAATGTTGTAATTTGGTAAGCATACATCAAACCTCATTTACAGCTTTTATTAATTATTACGAAATACATACAACTTTTAGAAACTTAAATAGGCTTATCATAAATACTATTATAAAATTAAATTTTCAAAAATTGAAATACATAAAATCCATCGCTTCAAACAATAACACTTATATACAATATTATATCCATTTTACATATAGTATTTAAACAATGATGTCATTACACTCACATCACATCCACCATTAACAAAAATAACCTTACATAGACACAAAGCTAGTCTCCAATGTATTTATGACAACTCCTATCATTATAGTATATCACTCTACTACCAACAACATTCAAGCAAGCGTAGTTCCTTAAGGAAATTTTGACTATGACCTTAAACGAATCGTCATCTGCTAATTGCTGGCCGCCTACCACAAGCAAATGACCTAGATGACGAACACTTGAAACAATAACTCCCTTTCTATGTAAGCCTAACAGAATACTATATGGTAACTAGTTAAAAGTGGTACCAGTAAGAATAATAATTAATATGGAGTATTGAATATAGGTCTATCAATGAGTACCCGAAATATTCGAAATCCGTCCGCATCCGTATCCGAAAACATGAAAAATATCTGATATCCGAAAAGCGGATGCGGATATCCGATATCCGAAACATATTTCGGATACAGATACGGATATAGTTGTATCCGTATTCAATAAATTTCCGTTCGGTTTGAAATTAAATATATATATTTTAATATGTTATTTTATATTTATAAATTTAATACAAATGCAGTATTATTAGAAACAAATTCATTTTACAAAAATACAACCTCATTATCACTTGGCCCATTTACAAAAATATAAACCCAAATGCCCAATAATTATTCTCTCACACAGTACAAACATGAGACATCGACTTTCATAATTCCATTCCACTGCCGTCCAAACTTCAAACCCTAGATCTAAGTTCAAAACAGAAAAAGAAGAAAACCTTAGATCGCATTTGCATAGAAGCTCTGTTCGACCGCCGCGTTTCTACCGCACTCCGTTCGACCGCCGCATAGGAGGCTAGCAGCAGTCGTGCAGCTATGTTACTGTATAATTTTACTAATAAGCATTCATGATTATTTTGTTTCTTATAACCATACTATAGCAGGCTAGCAGCAGCCGCGCATTCATGAATAACTTTTAATTAGCTTTCCCCGATGTTTTTCTGACCATAAACATATCTATACATTCTGCTCATACCATATGGTAATATTATTCTTACAGTGTGGTCTTATAGAGGCTGATAATACATTAAAGCTATTATTTTTTGTTGGATCAGGTTCGTTTAACCTAGTAAAGATTTACTCAATACCAGCGTCATTTCCTTTTGTTTTTCTATTTAATAGTGAATAAGATAAGAAATCCATTTTGTTTTTATAAGTAAATGAAAAGGGATTGACCAAATAGGAACTCAAGTGATTTTTCTTAAATGGATGGAGCGTCTAACCAATCAGTTTCAGTAAGCTTTCAGTCTTTATTTTTATTTTTATTTTATTTATTTATTTTGATTATACTATTTAAACTATTTGGTTTTATCATCATCAGTCTAATCTTTCTCAGGAATATTCCATGGTTATTCAATCCATGTGTTAGGGTTTATTTTTTCGTTTTTTTAAATAATAATAGTGATTAGAAAAAGAATTATGGTCCACATGAATTATTTTTTGCTTAATCTAAATTTTGAAGCAACTAATGGTGCATTCAACTACTTAATTGCATCGATTTTATTTAGGTTATTTGGTCCACTTTTTAAATTTTAATATTTTCCAATCATAGCCTTTTTTTTCCTGAAACAACGCTTTTGTTTTTTAATAACTCATGTGTACATGAATATATACATTAAATCAAAAGCTCAAATTTTCAAAGCATCAAAAAAGTAGAAGATACATGAACAAAAGGTGCAGTATGAAGAATCTGAAAATAAATACGGTAAGGGCATAATAAAGCACTGTAACTGGTGCTGAAATATGCATATGCAGTTGGTAACAATTTCAGCATGCAACTTCATAAAACAAAAGAAATATTTTTTATTTTGTAACTGTAGCAGACTCACAGTTAAAAAATAAACTGAATATACATCTGTCTTCTGCAACAGATGAACTAAATAACAGTTATAACCAAAGATTTATCTATAATTTCCAGTATCAAAGGACAATTAGCTCAAACTCATTTTATCTATAACAATAAAAGCAAACATTCTTCATCCTCAAACATCATCCATAACTCAGTAAGTTTTAACAAATGTATAGCAATAATATTCGTTATATATGCAGACAACCAATTATTTAAGATATTATAACAAAGCATATGCGTACTTTCTCAAAGAATAAAACTCAGACCTCTATTTGAATTGCACATAAATAAAGTATTTTCTTTCTTTCTTCACAGCTGTTGCAAGTGAAAGTCAAACTTCTTCTTCAAGGCTGTTGCCGAACACACAAATATCTGAAAATCTTTCTACCGATGTAGACAAATCCGCACCTTCAAATATAAGAATTTTGAAATCTGATGTATGGAAAGATTTTAATAGAGAAGTAGTAGAAAAAGCTACTAAAGCAACTTGTAAACATTGTTCTAAATTATTTAATGGAGCTACTTCAATGGAAACAACTCACATGAAAAATCATCTAAAATCATATTCAAAAAATCCCGGTCGTGTAAGAATATCTGGACAACTATTGACTACCAAAAGTTCTCCCAACAAATCAATTAAATTATCTAGTTGAAAGTTTCATCAACATAGAAGCTGAATGTGTTTTGCACGTATGGTTGCTAACATGATTATCCAATTACCACGACCAAATGTGTGTATTTTCAAGAATTTGTTAAGAGTATTAATCCAATAGTTAAATTCTTTTCTAGAAATACAGTTCGATGTGATGTTTTAATATTTATACCAATATGAGAGATAAATTACAAGAGATTTTTGGTCGTTTGTCAGCCCGTATTAGCCTCACTGTAGATTTGTGAACATCTGAACATCATATTGTCGCATACTTGTCATTTTGTCAATGATGATTGAAAACTACAAAAAAAAGTCACCGCTTATTACGATTTGCCCTCTCCACACACCGGATCTGCACTTAGTGCTTTTATTAAGTCAAAAGTATTGCATTGGAATACCGATAAGAAGTTAATTGCACTTACGGTTGATAATGCATCAAATAATAATGTCATGATAAGATATTTGAAAGAATGGTTAGTTGGTAAAAATACATTGCCTCTTAGTGGTGAATTATTTTATATGCGTTGTTGCACGCACATACTAAATTTGATTGTTCAAGATGGATTAAAAGCGGTGCAAGGTCTTATTGAAAAAATTAGAGAAAGCTGTCGATCATACAAAATCATCACAAATGAGAAAACAAAATTGGAAAAATGTATTTGTTCAAACTCAATTAGTTGAGAAAGGTCTTATGATGTTTCAATACGTTGGAATTCAACATAGAGGCATTTCACTAGATGGACAAACTTTGCAGTCCAATTTGTCTCTAGGACACACATCCAATAAAATTAATTTCAAAGCCAAAATCAGCAAAATAATTACTTTTAAGAACAAAGTCAGTAGTCCAATTACTTTCAATGACATAATTTCATAGGTTTTTATCCCTTAAAAACTAATTATTTTGCATTTTGTCTTTAGAAGTAATTATTTCAGTTGTGTGTCCTAAAAACTAATTGCACTTGCTAAAGAGGCACTTGTGGCTAATTTCCACTTCAACATATCTAATGCTTGAAAGTGCTTTTGAAGTATGTCCGGCATTTGAGCGATTGGTTGATTTAACCCACGATTACAAATGGTTACCGTCAAATAAAGAATGGAAAATAGGAAAGCAAATATGTGAATGTTTGAAAATATTTTACGAAGTTACACTTAAATTTTTGGGTGTTAAATATCCTACGTCTAATTTATATTTTAAAAGCGTGTGCAATGTCTATGAAAGTATTTTAACTTGAGAGCTAAATGAAGATGAGTATATTCAATGTATGGCCCAAAAGATGAGGATCAAGTTTGACAAGTATTGGAAGACTTGCAATCTAATAATGAGTATTGGTATGCTTTTAGATCCCCGTTATAGAATGACTTACATTGAATTTTTCTTTGATGTGGTTTACAATGATCATTCACAAGTTCATGTTGCAAAAATTCATGAATCTTTGAAATCTCTATTTTTCTTATATGGAATGGAATGCGCTTCTTCTAAGAGGCAATCTACCAATTCTTCATGTGATACTTTTGATTCTTCTAATGTTGGTTTTAAAAGAGAACAAAAATGGATTTAAAGTGGAGAAACTATGTGGAGCAAAAAGTTGGTAGCTCACACGCTTTGAAAACGAAACTTAATACGTATTTAAAAGAAGAATTGTTACCAATGAGTGAGGATGAGGAAAATTTTGATATTTTAAGATGATGGAAAATCAATGGTCCAACTTTTTCAATTCTTGCAAGGATGACTCGTGATATTTTAGCCATTTCGGTATCAACCGCAGCATCCAAATCTTCGTTTAGTGTTGGAGGTAGATTAATTTCCGAGAGTAGATCTTCATTATCTTCAGATATTGTAGAAGCTTTGAGTTGTATAAAAGATTAGTTACCATCCGATATTGGTAAAACTATTATATATTTTTTACATGTTTTCAAAAGAATAATGATCCCATATATGCTATAATTGCTTTGTTTTCCTTCTTTTAATAGGTCATAATGTCGAATTTGTAGATGACGCTTCGATTTCATTATAAATCTGCTTCGCATTAGAGGGTAATGGTAATTGTTCATAAACATATAAAACGTCCATTAACAAAGTTTTAAATATCGGATTTCGGTCACGTTTCGTTTCGGAATTTTTACACAAGTTATCTCGTATAGGTGGAAATCTCGAACGAGAAGAGTACATATCGGATGAACAGGGCTGACATTTCGGATCTTATACTGGATCTCGGGAATATCTCAAATTTACTTATATATCTAAAATTGATATGTCAAAAATTTATTTAACGGTTATAACTTTCTTAATAAAAATAAAAATAGTAACAACTTGATTTACATAAAAAAAGAATATCTTAAAATTAGTAGCTTGATTAACTTAATTGATTTAGTAATGATTGAATAATATCCTTTTATTTGAACATAATAAAGAAGTGAAACTTTTTGTTATAATTCATTAAGATAAAAAATAAAGAATATGTTCAAAAAATTGGTAAATTATAATTGGATTGAGTAGTTTCTTTTGAATCAATATATAAATACAACAACTGAGTCATTACTCCCAAACAAGTTGGCGCCCGCTAGAGATGGAACCCGAAACTAAATGACAAAAGTAATTTAAAGGTTATAACATTAACAATAGCAATAAAAATAATTAAGTCAAATAGGTAAATTAATAATAATGGTAACTAAGTAAAATAAAGATAGAAATACAAACGTATGTAAAAAAATAAATAAAATAAAATAAAAAATAAAGATAACGGTGTAAATAGTAATAACGATGCTGATAGTAACATTGATCAAAGACCAAATGCTACGTCTTAGGCTCTTTTTCCATAATCCTATAATCTAAAACTAATAAGACTCATAGTTCATGGTTTTGGTACGTGGATCGCTAACTTCCACGCGCTCTTATCCGTTACCAGCTCTTCGGCAATATTCTAACCCTTCAAGTCCCTTTTAACGAATCCCTCCGATGTCAATTTTGGTCGACCTCTACCTCTCTTTGAGCAAACGACATGGTCTATAATTTCAACGCGCATAGGTGCCTCGGGCGACCTTCGTTGGAGATGTCCAATCCAAACCATCTTAAGCGATGTTGAATTAGTTTCACCTCAATTGGTGCTACTCCAAATTTTTCACGTGTATCATCATTTCTAATTCGGTCTCTTCTTGTATGACCGCAACTTCATCGCAACATACGCATCTCTGCTACACTTATCTTCTGAACGTGTTGGTTTTTACTAAACCAACATTCTGCACCGTACAACATCGCAGGCCTAATTGTCGTTCTATAGAACTTTGCTTTAAGCTTTTATGGGACTTTCTTGTCACGGAGAATGTCAGATGCTTGTTGCCACTTCACTCATCCCGCCAAATTCGAAAAATAACATCTTCATCAATCTCACCATTACACTGCAACATTGATTCTAGATATCTAAAGGATTCCTTTTTAGAAACTATTTGTCCGGCCAGAATAACATCTTCATCCTTTGACCTGACGTCGCTGAACTCGCACTTCATATATTCTGTTGTAGTTCTACTAAACCTAAATTCCTTAGATTCTAAAATTTGTAGACCACGACTCGAGTTGTCTATCAACCACAATCTTACTATCATCAATTAGCACAACATCATCAGCAAATAGCGTACACCAAAGAATCTCCCCTTGTATACTCTTCGTAACCTCATTCATCACTAGGGCAAAAATGTAGGGGCTCAAAGCTGACCCTTTATGTAATCCTATATTAATGGGGAAGTCACTGGTTACACCATCGCATGCTCTGAAACTAGTCACAACACCATTATACATATCATTGATAAGGGTAATGTACTTTGTTGGGACTCTTCTTTTACAGAGCTCACTACGTCACCTTTCGTGGTACTTTGTCATAAACTTTCTTCAAATCAATAAAAACCATGTGTAAATCCTTCGTTTGCTCTTTAAACCTCTCTATAAGTTGTCTTATCAAGAAAATAGCATCCGTGATCAATCTCCCAAGCATGAAACCAAATTGGTTTTTTGAAACGCTTATCATTCTTCTTAATCGATGTTCGATGACTCTCTTCCGTAACTTCATCGTATGACACGTAAGCTTAGTTCCTCTGTAGTTTGTGCAACTTTGTGTATCTCCTTTATTCTTAAAAATTGAAACTAATATGCTTCTCCTCCACTCATCTGGCATCTTGTTTGATTTAAAAATATTATTGAACAACTTAGTTAACCAAGCTATCCATGCATCTCCAAAGCATCTCCACACCTCAATGGGGATGCCATCAGGCCTCAATGCCTTGTCTACTTTCATCCGTTTTACTGCCTCTTTTACCTCGAATTCTTGAATTTTCCGAACAAAATGCCTACTGTTGTCATCAAAAGAGTCTTCTATCTCGATCAAAGTGCTATCACCTTCTTCGTTAAATAGCTTGTCGAAGTAATCTCTTTATCTATTTTTTATCTCATCGTCCTTTACCAAAAGTCTATTATTATCATCTTTGATGCATTTAACTTAATTGAAGTCTCTTGTCTTCCTCTCATGGAGCTTAGCTATCCTATAGACGTCTTTTTCACCCTCTTCGTATTTAGCTTATGATAGAGGTCTTCATACGCCCGACCCTTGCTTCACTCGCCACACTTTTTGCGTTCTTCTTTACAACTTTGTACCTTTGCATGTTGTCCTCACTCATGTGAGGATGCAAGCACTTATAGCATTCCTTCTCTTTGATAGCCTTTTGCACATCACTGTTCCACCACCACTTAGATTCGCGTTTATTTCCTTACGTTACCTCAAACACATCAGTAGCCACTTTTCGAATGCGCGTTGTCATCTCATCTCACATGTGATTTGCTTCTCTTTCCAAATTACATGCTCTTTCTCCCATCACCATATCCTTAAACACTCGTGAAGCGTCTCCTTTGAGCTTCCACCATTTCGTCCGAATAATCTTGGCTCATTTATCCCGTCGAACCCATATCCGAAGACGAAACTCGGATATCAAAAGCGGGTGTTGTGAGACAACACATTCTCCAGGTATGACTTTGCAATCTACACAAGCTTGTTTGTCATCTCTTCTAGTAAGGACAAAATCAATCTGGCTACAGTGTTAACTACTACTAAAAGTAACTAGGTGTGACTGTATCTTTTTAAAAGAGGTATTAGCTATCATGAGGACATAAGCAATAGCGAAACTCGGTATTCTTCTCCTTCTTGGTTCATATCGCCATGTTCAAAACCACCATGCACTCTCTCAAACCCACCACTAGCCGTACCAACATGCCCGTCGAAATCTCCTCCTACGAAAAAAATTTCGCTACTAGGCACATCTCTAACCATAACATCTAACTCTTTCCAGAAATTCCTCTTGGCGACTTCACTTAGACCTACTTGTGGGGCATAGGCACGAATGACGTTCAAAATCATATCGTGCGCTACCAGCTTTACTAGGATGATCATATCTCATTGTCTCTTGACGTCGACAACTTTTTTTCTAAAGTTCTTGTCAATTAAGATGCTTACCCCGTTCTTGTTACCTCTTTTCCCGTATATCATAACTTGAAGCCTGTACTCTCCACCTCCTTCGCCTTCTGGACCGTCCATTTGGTCTTCTGAATGCATAAGATATTTACACGTCTCCTAGTCATAGTATCAACTATCTCTCTTAACTTTCCTATTAATAATCCAACATTCCAACTACCTAACCGAGATTTTGATATATATATCGCGTGAGATTTTAATATCTCGGACGAGATGAGTGTCGAGTGAGATATGAAGGAGATTTGATATCTCGTCTCGTTTAAGTGTGAAAAGAAGATCTCGAACGATATATAGGAGATTTAATACCATGTCCATAAACATACACAGTAGCTTTTGCATAGTTAAATCTGCCTTAACTGGCATGCTTACAATATAAAACTGTATATTAGATACACTGTTCTGAATTCAGCTTTGGGATTTACTTTCTCTTGTCATTTTATATAATAAAGATATACCAAAAGTAAAATTTCAAGCGGCTTAGCATTTTATATTACATTTTTGTGTCTGTATATTTCAGAGAGTGTGATGTATATGAGAATAAATTACATATTTTCATCTCTTTATGTAGGTGATAGGAGATTTTCTCCATGGAAGGGGTCGGTTGTAGATTTAGTTATTGGAGTTTTTCTTACTCAGAATGTTTTAGATCATCTTTCTAGGTAAGATTTACACTACAAGCAAAAGTTGATAACCGAGCTACAGGTTTAGAAACTGCAAGTAGCCTTATAATTATATTAGATGAAGACTATAGCAACAATGAGTCAAAGAAGATTGGCCATGACGAATTAAATAAAGAGCTTGCTGTTTCAAACAGCAAGCATAGTCAAGCTTGTTGTTTCAAGCTAGCTCATTTTGGAGCTTGCGCATGGTTTTTTTTATTAATACACAACTTTATATTTTGCAGGTAATCCTTTGAAGCATTAACCACTCCGTGGAAAAAGAATGCAATATTTTAGGCTATATGTATGTTAAGAAGATGATTTTTGGTGTATGTTACAATGAAGAAGATGTGTGATGCATGTTTGCTTTTATGATTTGATGTGATTGAATTAGCCAATGGATTTTGCATGTGGATTATATTTATATTTGCAATATTACCGTATGGATTTTGTGTGATTTAATTAGCCTATGGATTTTGCATGTGGATTATATTTACATATGCAATATTATCATATGGATTTTGTGTAAGTATTAGCTATTGTTAATTTGATGTAATTTATATATTTCAAGGTTTTTCCATCTTTTTTCAATCAAAAAATGAAATATGCATTATATTGCTTAATTTTTGGATATTTTCGGATATATTTTGAAGTTCGGGTACGGATATTTTTGGATATCCGAAAATATCCGTATTCGCTAAGCCGGATATGGATATTTTCGGATATCCGAAAAAATTCTCGAACACGAATACGGATGATATTCAACAGGTATTCGCGGATGTCGGATACGGATTCGGATACGGATTTTCATTTTGGATACGGATACGACACTATCCATATCCGCTTGCATCCGTTTACAGGTCTAATTGAATACCCCGTAATGTATCCAATTACCAAATTTTTCGCAACCAATCTTGCCCTTTGTTCTGAAAGAATTTTGAGATTAAATCCTTCACCTTTACGTTTTGGACAAACACCAGAACCTAAATGATACTCAAGCATCGACAAACTAAAACTTTATAGTGTGGATTACAAAAAACATCCACATGAAATAAGAAAGTCATAAAGGGCCACAGGTCAAATTGCAATAGCAATAGCAAAAGCATGTGGTCAGTAGAAATGAGATAAACCTAATAACTCATAGAAAAGAGATCTAAAATGAGTTTCAAATTTAATTATGCATTGAAATTTATTCAAAAACCATTTTAGTCTTTACTTCCTGATAAAGATAGGAAACTTCACCTAATCCTTTATTCATGTTTGGAAGAGTATCAAAATTGTTAGAAAATTAGCAAATGTTAGTTAAAGTGCAAATTCATATACTAACTTGAAGATTTTAGCAACATGTTTTCCATTGCATCACAAAAAGATGCTTGTTTTAAGTAAAATTTGTAAATTGTTTATAACTGAATAAATGTAAGAAAGAAAGAAAGAATGTATTTTAGCTGTATATGTAAGAACATACACTAACACCGATACTGATACATGTGAAAATAGTGGAATTCCCAAATTTCTGAGTCGCTTATGGATCGAAATTAAGACCGAAAAGTATTTATCTGCTTAACAAGAAATTGATGACAGTAAAGCCCTCACGTTCCGTTATACTCTATGCCAATCCATCCTCTCATTCACTGTACTTTCCACAATCAAATCTCAAAAGCTAAAAGGTTAAATAAAAAAAAAAGGCAATATAAGACTTTAGCACATGATTCGTACTAAACATAATAACATAAACTGTACCTTTAACGTATAATTATTGTATGGAAAAAGTAAAAGAACATTCCTACTTTTGAGATAAGTATTATCTCTCTGCCATGTTGAAAATAATCAACATGTTTTCTACTTAATTTTTGTATCTCTCCAGGCTTCCATTTATTACTTTTGGTGGATTTAAGTGTCTATGTCTTCTATTCTATTAGTTTATTCTCCTCTATCGACAATACGGGGTCTTCACTGATATCAACATTCTTTTCAGGAATTAAGATGCTTTTCGAAGTAGAAACAAGTGAAGCTACAACTGTTTCAGATATTGGAAGTGATTCTTCCACCTCAAATCTATTATCTACAGTAGAATAGCTAGGATTGAAAAAACAAGAAGTCTTTAGTTATGGATGATGAAAATTAACATCATGTGATAGACATATCCATGACTAACATATAAGTGATGCGACAATATCTTTAGCTCTTTAGTAAAACCTGATATCTAAAGCTAAAGCAATATGGACATGTTTTCAAAGGGTCTACCCAGCTCATAAGAAACACCAACTTGACTGCTTCCACTAATGCCCGATTTACATTGAGTGTAATCTTGATTTACATTACATGTAAAAAACAAAAAAACAAAAAAACAAATGATCTATGTTAATATAGTCGACACACTTAATATGATTTTTCAGATCTTCAAAAGACTGATTAGTTGGTAATTTACATAGGCACTGTAGGCAAGTGATATGTTGCAACATAGATCCTTTAACAATGAGCACCCGTACTCATTTTACTTTTATAAACATTCCATTATTACAAAAACAAAAACAAAAACAAAATTAACTGAACATTGTCATGTGGTTTGTTACAAAGAGAGTAATTTTAAGTCGAAATGGCTTAAATTAAAGAGAATATTGTAGTATAACATTATAAAATCACATAATAAATATATAAGTTTGATTTTAATAATCATAAGTGCTAAAAATAAATAAATATTCACCGATCAGCTTTTTGAACAAACAAATGCAACAAAATTTAAAACTATTGATGGAGATCATAAATTACATAACAACACGTTAATCTAAAGCCAATCATCATTAAAAATATCAAAACTTAAAACATATCAATAGTTGAAAACATAAAATTAAAAACAAATCATAATGAAATACCTACATTCCAGCTCTAAACCAATCTCTCCTCAAACCTTGGAGGAACGGGGGCGGAGTTCTGGGCCTGAAAGGAAGTTTTTGCTTAATGCAAGGAATCAGAGCTCGGAGCACTGACCGATGGATTCGGATATTGATCCGAAAACCCTACCCGAATGAGTGACAGCTCAGTGAGTATTGAAAGATGCGAAATAGACGGATCGAGATGTCGCATCGGCGACGACATCAAAGTTGCGAAACTCAAATTTGTGGTCATAAAACAGAAATTTAGGGATAAACTGCAGATCCATTTGCATCGGCGGTGACATCAAAGTTTTCAGACATTTGCGATTTTTTTGTCGTGGATTCATGAAGAGATTTTTTTAAGTGGTAGATTATATTTTTTGAAGGTGGAGTAGGTTTGGAGTCAACTAGATGAAGACTGATTTAGGATTTGGAGTATGGGAAGAAAGTGGAGAGGAAAAATTTTAATTAAAAGAAATGCCAGGCGGTGAAAATATTTTGGTCAGCCCGCTCAAAAATTTACACTTTCTCTATAAAATAGCTCTCCCAAAGACCTAGCACTCAAGGACTAACGAGAAGAGACCTAAACTTTACATTCGCTCCAAAGAAACGTTTCTATCGAAATAAAATACATGGAGTGAATGTCAGTGGCAATTTGCATAAGTTTAGCATAGTAATGTTTCCATCCACCGCTAAACCTTCCGACCTACCTTCAACAGAGAGACATACCCAACTACTCAGGTAAAACCCTCCTATTATAAAAGTGGTAATCGAACATTCTATTTTAGTTTTTTGCAAAAGAGCTATGTTAATGTAATTATCTTTTAAATGGGTAAAGAAATATTGAATGATGGCTAGCTTAGATGTGTAATAAAATGTTGGACCTGAATTTGTTTAAAAAAAAGGTCTTTTATTTTCGTTTGAAAATAAGATTAACCATAGCGTTATGTTGTTTATTTTCAAATCTCAAACTGGTGAATGTTACACTTTCGCTTCAAATATCTTTCTTCAAGCTTATTCTACCACCACTTTTGAAAACGTAAGAGCAGAAATGAAATCTTAATTAAATCTAACATTAAAATCAGAATTTTACCAAAATTAAAACCTAATTAAAAATGAGAATCCAATTGAAATCCAAAATAATCACGTAGTGGTTTGACAATAGACCAATGTTATATTAAGGATAAATCTGTATTACTTTGCAATATTTTTCAAACATCGTTGCATTATTCGCTAAAGTCAAGTTCAATCTGGAATCCAACATTGTAGCAAGAGCTCAAAAAAAGATGCAAAAATATAAAAGAAATGTTCGATATATTATTTTTTGCCTCAATGCTCGATGTCTAATAAATATTAAATGGTTGGACATCTTGCTTCATGGGTATATTATGAAATAAAATATTACATGTGACATAATTTTCTTTGAAGATATAAGTCTACCATGAGCTTTCTTCATCCACTATTGAATTAGGGTTTTTGGTGTTTCTTGGTTTATTGACCAAGTTTCGAAAGCAGCCTCTTTGATAATGAGGTAACACTATCTATAGTTTACAGATCCTATACTCCTCTCGAGCAGGAGGAGCTTTGTGCCCTAGACAAATGATAATGGTTAAATGTATTATTTACTTGATGTAGTGTTTGATCATGTATTTTCTATTATTAGCGTGTTAGTAAAGAAATTAACTTTTATGTGAGTTGGTAATTGGCTACTTAAACACATAAAATAAGTAAAGCAATGTATTAATTCATTACACCCAAACAAAACTCCAATTAACCTCTTATCCATCGATGAACTGTAACATTCAACCCATAGAGCTTGTCGAACTTATAATCGACGGGTATTTACCCAGGCCCGAACCTATACGTAGGCCACCGAGGTGGTCGCCTTTGGACCCCTTAGTTTCATTGGCCTCAAACTTTTAACTTTATATTTATATAACATAAAGTTCGTATAGCTCAATAATGGAGTTGATGGTTTCAAGTTTAGTGACACAAGATCGAGCCTTTCGATAAACACTTTAGGGGGCCCAAAAATTAAAAAAATAATACTAAGATATTGCATAAGTTTACTATTAGACTCAACAAACTTTTTTGCCCTGTGAATTTGAACTTTCAGGGTCGACCATGTATTTACCTTATCCATTAGCAAATCAATGATCAGTTCTATTTTCACTTGAATTCGCACTTGAATCAAAACAAATCAAATATTTGTTAGGCTACTGTTCTCTTATTCCTTCTAATATATGATGTAAGATATCGATTTCTTAATAAATTCAACTATGTTCATTGCATAATGAGCCCCTTAGAAAATCATTAGTGCACATATAAACGTTATTAAAAAACCGATGTCAAGTTAGGTAGAAATTTTGAGTTTGTCATAAGTTGACTATCTAAAAAATTAAGATAGAGTTTGGTTTGCAAATCGAGTTTTGTGTTTTGTTTCTTCAATATGTACTTCAATATACATGAAAGAGCGAAAGCGGATGGAAAGCAATCGATTTGAAAATTGGTCTTAACGTATAAAGTGAAAATGACTTTTTTGTATTTCCAGTTTTCAGAAAATATCAATGTTTATCTTCTTTTATCCTTTTTTTTCATTGTTGGATGAACTAGTCAAACTGACCTAGGGAGGTTTGTTTACTTCTACTTGGCTAATATCAAATACCCTAAAGCCCAAATAATACTGCTTATGTTTATTTTTGGTTTTCCATCTGTTTCTCCTCCCTCAAATTTTCTCTTCTTCACCATAATCGTGATTCCTTAGTTGACAGTTTCCCTTCCGTTTTCTCTGCTCTTATCTGCGCTTTCCGGTTGACAATTTCTCCTTAAAGCAACATAAATCACTAATCCAGAAACCACTTCGACTTTTATCCCCGGCAAGAGATTGTTCGACCGGCCTCCTCCTCTCGAGCATCCCCTGGTTGGTCGACCATGCTTCTCCTCTTGAGCATCCCCTGGTTGTTCGACTACACTCCTCCTTTCGATCCTCCTCTAATCTAAAATTCAATTTTCGGATTTGATACAGTTATGTTGCTTCCTTTTTCACACAAGTTGTGTTGTTTCTCTATGAATATACTACAAACTATGGTATGTTATAGTTTTAGCTTTATACATAAGGGTTATTTAGATTTTATTGTTGAATGTTCCGTAGAGATAGAAAAGGCTATTGAAACTATTCTTTGTATTTTAGAACCAGTCACCAATTGATAGTCTTTTCTAAATCAAACTCCATAGATGAAAAATATTTTCGTATGTTGATTGAAATTAATATTGATTAACAGATTTTAACGTTTGCGGTTGAAGGTTTGGTGCTAGAACCTAAGCTCGGATTAGAAAACTGTAGGAATTTTCATAAAGATGTAAAAAAAAATTCTTCATATACAGAAAACTGCTATACATGATGCAAAAGTATGTATTTTTCTCCTAGTTTCATCTCTTCTTTTTTCTACATATTGATTATTTTGTTGTTGAGTATAAGTTCAATTTTGCAACTATTTGAAATAAATAAAGGGTCTTCAAGAGAAGATAAAATTGGTTCTGATTGATCTGCAAAATAGGCCTACTTGATATAAAGAGAAAGTTTACCCTACAAACAAGGTATATTATCATTGTTTAAAAAATCAATAGATAAATTTTATACAAGGCTTATACATGAATTATGGTGATTTTTAATGATTTTTTCTTATAGGTTCTTGCTTTGGAATATAACGATGAAGTGAAAGGAGAGAGTCGTGATTTGATCAAGTTTCATTGATGAAAATTTTGAAGGCCCCATGTCGCTTCCTGGTGTAAGAACAAAACTTCTGAATTCTTTATAATTTTTTTGCTCTGTCAACTTAGATTAAACATAATCTTATAATTATAATTAATTTTTCAAAACTAGTATGCCAACAAAGCCTATGAAAATTACAATTTTCATCTACATGAATGTACTAGATGACATGGATGCTACTGCAACTAATTTATCACCTATGTATTTTGGAGCCGTTAACTATATGTGATTTGAGTACTCATCTCATGATATTTGCTTCAATAATTTGTAGGATCTGCTAAAAAGCAATTTGCAGATGAACTCTTCTCTTGCAGTGATATTTTCAGCAGTGTTAATTTCTCTGTTCTAACCTCTAAAGGAGACGTGCCTAAGGACGTTGGTGGGTGTTTTATCATTTTATGGATGTCTTTGAAATGTTGATTGAAAGTTTAGTGGTTACTGATTTCTGTTATATTATTCCTTTCCATTTACATGCTGCATATGACAAATTGGAAATTGGAAATTGGAAATTATGTTTTAGTGACCATTATGTATACCGTATTTTTTTTCTAGGACAGCTGTTTACAAAATTAAGTTTACATGACATTTTTTTTCTCGGTCGTTATTTTGTTAAGTAAATTTCGCTCATTTTCTTTACGTTTTCACATTAGCTTCGTTCTTCGCTCCTATCCCTTCCTTTTACTTGTTGCTCCTCTTTGATTCTACATGGATATGTAAATCCTCTTCGCTCCTCTTTATCTCAATTTTCGCTCCTCTTGATCTCAATTTTCTTTTTAGTTTTGATTTAAATCTCGATTTCATTGTCGATTGAAAAAGTTTTACCAGATATATAATTTTCGCTCTTCTTCCTTCCTTTTTCTTTTACTGTAAGTCCAATTTGTGTTTTTTTAGCAGCGTCCAGATTTCGTTTTTGCGTGTAATATGTTAAAATTATGCTGATTTGATAATATCATGCTGATTTTCTTTTGGCCATAGGAAGATGATAATATTGATGATCAAAGGTATGTATTGTTTCTACTGTATTTTTTGATTGTTTTTTGATATTTTTGTGTACTGAAATTTTTTTATATGTTTTTTCATTTTTAGTTTTAACACTGCAGCTACTGTTTTGGTTGTTTTTTATTTCAACAAAAACAATTTTAGTTTTAGGTTTTTGTTGGATTCTCCTAATTCTACTGTTCGAAACAAGATATGTGAAGTTTGGGATCAACTTTCTCCTTTGTGCTTTGATATCTTTTATGTTCGAGATTCCAAGACTGCTTTCATTGGGACAGATAGTGATTTGCAAGCTATTTTATGCTTGTCATTTTTTAGAAAAGAGGAATTTCTGGTTTTGTTTGTTAAATTGAAGAAATTGTCTCTGCTTGTAGTAGTAGATCTTACTCTAGCAGTAAATCACTTAGTATTGAATTTTTTACTGGTGTTGGTCAAAAATTTCAGTCTGCATCTGATTTTCATAAGACTATCATTGCATATTGTGCAAAAAATGGATTCAAACCTAAGTTCTTGAAGAATTGTAAAGAGCGAATCACCGTGCAGTGTGCTGTAGAAGGTTGTAGTTTTAAAATTCATGCTTCTTGCAAGTTTAAACAATTAGATGACTTTTTAGTTAGAAGGTTTGAATCTAATCATTCATGTGGTGGTGGTTTTAGATCAATTAACAGTCCTTTAATTAAGAGTGATCTTGTGAAGACCTTGATTTAGATGAAATTCGTGGTGAACCAATAAGAAAGACTAGTGATATTATTGCTAGTTTTAAAAGAAATTATGATATTAGTTTAAGTTATTACTATGCATATATATGGGAAAGAAGATGGCTTTGAAGGAAATTTTTGGTAATGAAGAACAATCTTATAATGATTTGGTTTGGTATTTGAAAGCAGTTGATAGAAGTAATCCTAATAGTCATACATCTATGGTTGTTGATAAAAATACTAATCAGTTTGAAAAAGTCTATATATCTTACGAAGAATGTATTTATGGATTCTATCATTGTCGTCTTTGATATTTCTTGATGCCACCTTTTTGAAAGGTAGGAATGGTTATTTAATGGCTGCTACTGCAAAAAAGGTGAATCAAGGTATGATTTATTGTTTTAATATTTATAAGTTAATTTAAGGTGATAATGATATTGGTTTATTTTAATTATAGGATGTTTAGTACTTTTTTTATTTCTTTTACATTTTTGTATAAAGTTGTGTTTGTTAAGTATATAATGTCATTGCTAAATTTCTATAGTAGTATTGTTAGTAATTGGAAAGTGATAGTTACCAAAGTAGTTATCTCTACTGTGATTGTTGCATTATAATTTTATGTAAAGATAAAATTATTTACCTTTATGCCATTTTAGATAATAGTGAGGTAATAGGTATTTTAATCGATTGTCAATGGATAACATGCATAAATATGTAAGAGTTGTAAGCGCAATACCACCCACTAGCATTTAAATATGTATTCTCCATTTTTTTATTGTGTTGGATGATCAACAATGATAACTTGGGGTAGAAGCTATGTATAGTTGTATATTTGGGTAAATAACAGATCTATGTATATTTGTATGTGTATATTTATTGGTTCATACAATCATGCCAGTGTTTTATAATTAACCTTGAAGGAATATAAACGTAAATATCTATCTTCTACTAAATTAGTAGATAAAACAAAAGGTATTAATAAATGGATGATTGAGAGTAGTCCATATGTTGATAAACAACAAATATGTTACATGTGAAACAAAATATAGTTATCTAAATTGAAAATATGTTTTTATTTATATATATGTTACATGCGAGTTATAGTTTTAAACATTGAAGTCGATAATAACTGAAAGAATTATAAATTGTTCACTATAATTATTAATATAAATTGGAAAAATTCATTTATAATTTTACTTTATTGCATATATATACACAGTTTTTTCTATTTGCTAACAATGTTTTTTTTAGGTTTTTTACCATTGGCTATGGCTGTATTGCAAAGGAAAATGAGGAAAATTGGTCTTGGTTTTTGGATCATTTGAAATGTTCGATTGGAGTTGATCGAGCTTTGGTCTTTATATCAGATAGACATTGGGGTTTGCTTTTAAGTATTCCTAAAATTTTCCAATGGCTTTCCATTCATACTGTCTATATCATATGCAAAGTAATGTTGCTAATATTGTAAAGGGTGGAAAGGGGCTTTGGGCAGCACATTTATTGGAACGTTGTGCTATAGCTTGTACTACTTATGAATTTCAAAGAGCTATGACAAAATATAGTCAAATTGGAGGTGAAAAAGCTATTGAATTCTTAAAAGATAAGCCATTTGATCATTGGGATGATTTATTTTTTCTGGCAATTGCTATGGTGAGAATAAATCAAATGTTGCAGAGAGTTTTAACTCCTGGATTGTGAAAGAAAAGCATCTTCCTATTGCATGTTGTCTTGATGGAATTGGAATTAAGCTTATGGCTCAAATGTCAAAGCATAGAGAAGAGGCATCTAGTTGACTATCATACTTTGTCCTAAAATGGAGAATCTTTTATTGAAATTAAAAGAAGAAGGATTTGGGTGGAATGTTTCTCGTTCTTCTACTTTTGTTTTTGAAATATATTCCTCTATTTCTCACAAAGTTGATCTTGAAAATCGGATGTGCACTTGTAACCAATGGAGATTTACTAGTTTTCTTTGTGCACATGCATTGAAGTGCATTACAATGGCCAAACTTATTTGTTGAATATGCGCTTTGCGCTATATGATTTTTGTTTGATGATAATAAACATATATACATTCATATAAATGTATTTGGTAATGTACTATTTTGTTTTTCATAGTTTAAATAAATATTTGTTGAATAAAATTAAATTACATAGAATTCGAATTTGAATTCAAACAGAACAAGTTAAACAGATTTTGAGTTCAAACAGAAATTTTATTCAAACAAATATTTTGAATAGTATGTATTTGGTTAGATAAATATCTGTTGAATAAAATTAAATTACACAGAATTCGAATTTGAATTCAAACAGAACAAGTTAAACAGATTTTGAATTCAAACAGAAATTTTTATTCAAACAAATATTTATTACAACTTTGATAGTACAATTTCAAGCTCTCACTATACATATACAATTTTGACTACTATACATGACATTTCACATTTACATCACAACCTTACTACATATCACTCACACTCATATTTTTTTCTTCAACTATAATCCAGTTTGAATCCAGCATCTGAGTAATCTGCAAAAATATTTTCAAACGCAGTAAAATTGAAAAAGAGAAATATTTTTGAAATTTGAAAGAAACGATGATTTTGAAAACATTGTTTGCCTCGGTTATTTGGGTTGTTCGTCATCATTCACACTTGAATTCATCACAAAGTCATGCACATAGATATTACAGGGACAGGTAATCATAAGTGGCTGCAATACACACATGTACATTCATACACGTGTGCATTGCCTCGCCAACTCGTGTGCACAGCTCCAACCAGAAATTCAAGGCGACAGAGACCAAGCAATGAACAACTCAAAGCAACAGTCAACTGGCCAAGACTACAAGTACAAGCAGCAGTGTGCAACTCGAAAATGTACACAAGTGAAAGCAGCAAAATCAAGACAGCATCAAACAGCAACAGTGAAGACTGCATAAGTGCTACAAGCCAAATCATCACAATGAACACCACTGACCAGTGAATAAAAAGTCAAGTTCAGATCAAACAACTCAAGACCAAGTTGCAACAAAGTTCAAAAGTGCATCAAAGGCAGTTCAATGTGGAAACCAACAGGTCAGAGGTGAAACTCAAGCATGTATGCAGCATCAAGTCAGAACACAGTGAAAAACTCGAGTCACAGTACAGGCCAAGACCAACACTGCAACATGGAATACTAAAACAATGAAACTGTCTCAAAGCACAAAAGTGCACAGCAACCATCAAGTACACGGTGAACAAAGCAAGGTGAACCATGAAATCAACTAAATCAGTAAATAATACAGGTTGACAATGAATCAAAGCATGGTTCAAACCAAAGGCATCAGAACTTCAACCAACACACATGCACGACTTATCACAGTGAAACTCAAGCAAGTCAGACCAACACTGCACCTCAAATGTACAGGCCAGTGAACATAAAAGAGAATGACTCGAAGCAGTTGTGAACAAATGTGCAAATACTCAAGACCATCAGTACACAGTGATGACAATACAAGGAAATGAAGATTACAGCAATATACAGATGAAAAAAATTGACCAACTGCAACAATGCAATATGGAAGGGTCAGATGTACACATGAACAAGTATGGTGAAGCACTTACACAAGATTGCCACCAACATAGCAGCAAGTACATGAATGCAAAATACAGGCAGTTAAGAATATCAAGTCAATGGTACAAAGTTAATCACAAAACCATCAAGCTACAACTCAAATTATACAAGCCCCAACAGAAGTATCAAATGAATCAAATACCACCAACTAGACCGTGGAATAGCAGGTAATATGCAAACTACAACTAGACCAAGTGCAGCATCAATGCGAACAGCAAAGTGATCGAACAAACAAGATCAGGGCAGTGGACAGTACAAGCCAGCAAATGCAACAAACTCAAAATGTCCAGTTATAGTCACAAGACCATCAAGCAGTGAGCAAGTGCAAATCGAGTTCCAGAAATAACAAATGCAGACACAAAATTTCAACAGTGCAGTGAAATGCAGTGGTATGCAGCAGAGAAAAATTTAAAAGCAATGGTGATGATCGAAGCTAATACAGAGTAGTGAATTCACATACCCAAAATAAACAGTCGAAAATATACGAAATTGACAAAGTCAAATATCTCAAATCACGAAATCAATTCAAAGCCGTGTGAATCAAGTTACTAGAAATATGAAATTGACAAATTCAGATTAATCCTCAGCATCAAAGCGAAATCGAACGACAAAGCAAGAATTTTTGAAGCAATCAGTCGAACGCAAAAATAGGAAATCAAATCCTATTAAAACCCTAATCATCATCGGCATTTATCTTGATCGAGTTCAAGTATCAATTTAGAAAAGCAAAAAGAGACAGTACATACCGAATTCACAAGCATCGAACTCGATCGAGCAACTGCAAACAATCAAAGTCAACCATCAGAGAAGCAGCGAGCTAGGGTAACAAATCACAGATCAATAGAAGAAACTGAAGCCCTAATTGGAAAAAAGAGCCGAAGCCCTAACTGGAACAAAAGGGAACGAAGCCCTAACCGCCATTATTTCTCACGAACGAGACAAGAGAGGATCGGGTGAAATAAGGAAGTGGGCCGGTCTTAAAAATAAAAGGGGGTTTTGTTTCTATAGGCTTTTATTAATATTGTTAATTAGTTTAGGGTTATTTTCTATTGTTCTTAATTATTGTTTTTATTTTACGAATCAAAGAATTTAGGTAAATCACCGCCTAGGTTTAGGTAGTGTCAGATTGTCTATTCTGAATTAGTTCAGTGAGCAAGGTGTGCGAGTTTGCAAAGCTCTATAGGCGGGAGCAGTGTTTGCGAGTGAGCGAAACTCTATAGGCGGGAGCAGGGTGTGCGAGTCTAGTAGAGTGTTTGTGAGCGGGAGCAAAAGGGTCTGCGAGTCTAGTAGAGTTGTTGTAAGCGTGATACTGTTTAATTCTAATAGAAATCTGTGAATGCAGCAGTAGGCAGGGGTTGCCGAAGCTGGGTAAATTTTGTGTGTGATTTACTTTTCAGCATATTTATTTCTGTGTTTAAATCGAGAAAATTTGCTATAACCCTATTCACCCCCCCCTCTCTAGGGTTAATCTAGATCCTACAAGTGGTATCGGAGCCCGGTATATTTTTTAATTTAACTCTAGAGTCATGAGTCTACAAAATAATGCTTTTTCTGAGGGGCAATATATTGCTAGGCCACCCATGTTTAACGGGAACGATTATGCTTATTGGAAAGTTAGGATGAGTATTTATCTTAGTTCCGTTGATTATGATGTTTGGGATATTATTGAAACTGGTTATAAAACTCCCACTATAATCGTTGGTGGTACTGAGATTCCTAAACCTAAGGATAGGTGGGATGCTAACGATAAGAAATTGAAAACGACAAATGCTAAAGCCATGAATGCTTTGATATGTGCTCTTGATAAAAACGAATTTAATAGAATTTCTCATTGTACAACAGCACAGGAAATATGGCATACTTTGGAGGTGACACACGAAGGAACTTCTCAAGTCAAGGAGTCTCGGCTAGCCCTATTCAGCAATGAATACGAAAACTTTGTGATGGACAAAGGCGAGAGCATAAAGGATATGTTTGGACGCTTTTCAACCTTGGTATACAATGCTAGAGCGCTTGTGAAGGTATTCACTGAGGTAGAGCTTGTGAGGAAGATACTACGAGTTTTACCAATGAACTTTGAGGCAAAAGTCACAGCAATCCAAGAATCGAAAGATCTGAGCAAACTAAGCATGGAGGAGTTGATTGGCAACGTGATGACATATGAGCTTGAGTTAAAAGCAAAGGAAGAACGCAACAACTCCGAACCAAAGAAGAAGACGATTGCCTTAAAAAGTAAAGAAGAAAGCGATGAAGAAGATCCAATTGAAGAGCTTGCAATGGCTGTCAATAATCTTAGAAGATGGTCTAGATTCAAGCCACGCAAGAAGAAAACAAAGGGCAATAGGTCAAAAGATTCCGAAAATCCCGATAATGAACTGACATGTTATAACTGCAACAAGCCTGGCCACATCAAACCAAAATGCCCACTTCTCAAAAACAACAAAGAAAAGAAAAAGGAGAAGAAGGTATTTGTAGCGACTTGGGATGATGAAGAAGGAGAGGAAGCTTCGGATAGCAGCCCAGAGGAGGCTAACTTGTGTTGCATGGCAAAATCAGAATCAGAAGCAACCTCCGACGAATCTAGTGAGGCAGGTGAGTTTTCTTATAAAGAACTTGTTTTTATGTGTTCTGATCTTACTAAGGTAGTGGATACTCTTGAATCTAAAATTGAAAAACTGAAATCTGATAGGAGAGAATTTGCTCGTGAAAATTTTAGGTTAAAAACTGAACTTGAAAATATTCAAAACCTAGAATGTAAAAAATGTAAGATTTTAGATTCAGAATTATCAAAACTGAGGAATAACTTTGAAAGTCTTGAAAATGAAAACTTGAATCTTAAGGAAACCATCGACACTAGGAGAAAGGATTTTATTAATCGATGCACCTCACTTGTCACTGAAAATTCAACATTAAAAACCAAAGTCCAAAATCTTGAGAAATCTTTGAATAACTTTTCAAGAGACGAAAAATCTTTCAAAATGTTATTTGGAAATCAAATTTTTGCTAACAATAGAAAAGGACTAGGTTATGGAAAATCACAAGATGATGGTAAAGGTAAAAGTGTTGCTCGATCTGAAATAATTGGAAATCATGTTGAAA
This sequence comes from Allium cepa, assembly GCA_030765085.1. NCBI lineage: Eukaryota > Viridiplantae > Streptophyta > Magnoliopsida > Asparagales > Amaryllidaceae > Allium > Allium cepa. Next base: position 298,764,160 of record CM060946.1, read on the forward strand.
ATCATAGTCATAGGAACACAAAATTTAATCAAGTCAATTTAATGTGCACGTTTTGTAGAGAATTTGGACATAATCGAAATAATTATTGGTATAGACCCAAACACGCGAAAACTATATCAATTTGGGTTCCAAAAGGCACAAATATAAAATCTTTGAAAGTCAAACAAATTTGGGTGCCAAAAGGAACATATATAAACAGTTTTGAGTCTCCAAAAACATATTTTTCATATTCTGCCACTAACAACAATGGACCTATAAAAAAAATAGGTCACACAAATCTTTTATCGTGTAGGTGTGGTGGCAGGCTAAGGAACAACAACAGTGTTCTCTGGATTTCGGCTGTTCCAGAAACACAACGGGCGACAAAGCAAAGTTCCTTAGCCTAGTATAAAGGTGACAGAATCACAATGGGCAATCACGAAAAATTATCGTAAAGGTAAAACAGGTAATTGTTTTTAAAATGTGATTATCTGCACCATACTCTAAATTAAAATCAGCCAATATTGAGATGAACAAAAGATGATGATTTTGATGCTATGATTTTTTTTTAAAATATTGACTAACCATCTTTAAAGAGAATTACTTGGAGTAATTATGATGGTTGACTGATTCGGACTTAATTGATATGATTTTTGACTTGTTCTTATTTATGACATTAATTTGTGCTTAATTGATGACCAATCAGATTTTCAATTTTTGAACTAATTTATATAAATTTGTTCGGTCAAATGCTGGTTACTCATGCTACACGTAGATATATTGGTTCTGACATTTTGATCACTGCTTGTAAATTTGCACGATTTCAAATTCATGAGAAAAAGGATTTTAAGAAATTGTTTTTGAAATAATTATGATGTTGATTGACTGTTGATTACTCATGAAAATAATTGTTTATCCTCTGTTTTCTGAAATTAACATCATGATATTTGTTTGAGTGTTAACACGGCTTAAATTCAAATTCAAAAGAATGATGTTTTGAAATTTTTGGTGCACATCTCATGGTTTGATTCAACAAGTGAATATTGAGTGAAATTTAAATTCAGATGCGGATTACACTGGTAATATAGTTGATAGAAAAATTATTAGTGTAACGTGATTAATTTTTGAAACATTCATTTGCTGCATCGTTTTTTTTTCAAAGAAAGTATCTGCATATTTTTCACTTGAAATAATTTTCAAATAGCAGAAAATTTTCTTATAAAACTCCCCTCAAGAAAATCATGTTTGACCATATTTACAGATTAATCATTTTTGATTTTATAATGTTTAATTTGATTTTAAATGACAAATTTTTGACTAATCTAACTCTCTTTGATTATCGAAAAGATGAATAGTGATTGAAAAAGAGATGAGTGTTGATATTTATCATATATTATAACTCGAGAAAGTATAATTAGAAAATTTCTTTAGAATTTCATAACAAGAGTTATAAAAACTTTTTGTTGGGTAATAATTCCATGACCATTTCTATTTCTATCATCTTTCTATCGAACATCACTCATCAAGATCATATTTAGTATGTAAATTTGTGGTAGTTTACAAAGGAAATCATTTGTTCTTCAATATCTTTAAATCGGTGAAGGAAATTATTTGTGCTTCAATTTATTATATTCAGCAATTAAAAATAAATATCCAAAGTATTCACTCTCATTTAAAAGTCCTCACGGTTATGCATGGGTGAATTACTTGGATTTTTGATTATGTGCTTCCATGCTCATTTAAAAGTCCTCACGGTTATGCATGTATGGAACGCATATTAAAAATAATTGATTTAATAGACAAGTTGATTCTAATCCCATTTAAAAGTCCTCACGGTCATGCGTGGTTAGAAGATACTTGATTTCATTTTTTAAATTAAATTGGAATACTACTAATCTCATTTAAAAGTCCTAACGGTTATGCATAGTTAGTAGATATTCAAATTTTCAGAAATAAATATACCACAAATAGACATATCTATATGAATTTTTTGATGATTCTATCTCCATCACTTCTGAAAGTGGAATATGCGCTTGACAAGGGTAATTATGATTTTTGTTTGAGTTTTATTGAAATTTGATATTTATATTTAATTGAGTTAAATGTTTGATTCATGTCTATCACTTCATCCCTATTTTTATAACACTGTTATTCTTTTGCTGATAACAAAGGGGGGAGAGAAAAGTTAAGATTTTGTCAAATAGAATCAAGCAAAGGTCAAATAACTTTCAATTTGCATATAGGCTCATTTACATATTTTTATTTGTATGCATATATGTAGGGGGAGCCATATATGTAGGGGGAGTATCACATAAAAAAGAAGCATTCAAATAGGGGGAGCAAATGAAATTATCAAATACATTTAATATATTCAAAATCTTAAATATATGTTTGTTATCATCAAAAGGGGGAGATTGTTGAATATGCGCTTTGCGCTATATGATTTTTGTTTGATGATAATAAACATATATACATTCATATAAATGTATTTGGTAATGTACTATTTTGTTTTTCATAGTTTAAATAAATATTTGTTGAATAAAATTAAATTACATAGAATTCGAATTTGAATTCAAACAGAACAAGTTAAACAGATTTTGAATTCAAACGGAAATTTTATTCAAACAAATATTTTGAATAGTATGTATTTGGTTAGATAAATATCTGTTGAATAAAATTAAATTACACAGAATTCGAATTTGAATTCAAACAGAACAAGTTAAACAGATTTTGAATTCAAACAGAAATTTTTATTCAAACAAATATTTATTACAACTTTGATAGTACAATTTCAAGCTCTCACTATACATATACAATTTTGACTACTATACATGACATTTCACATTTACATCACAACCTTACTACATATCACTCACACTCATATTTTTGTCTTCAACTATAATCCAGTTTGAATCCAGCATCTGAGTAATCTGCAAAAATATTTTCAAACGCAGTAAAATTGAAAAAGAGAAATATTTTTGAAATTTGAAAGAAACGATGATTTTGAAAACATTGTTTGCCTCGGTTATTTGGGTTGTTCGTCATCATTCACACTTGAATTCATCACAAAGTCATGCACATAGATATTACAGGGACAGGTAATCATAAGTGGCTGCAATACACACGTGTACATTCATACACGTGTGCATTGCCTCGCCAACTCGTGTGCACAGCTCCAACCAGAAATTCAAGGCAACAGAGACCAAGCAATGAATAACTCAAAGCAACAGTCAACTGGCCAAGACTACAAGTACAAGAAGCAGTGTGCAACTCGAAAATGTACACAAGTGAAAGCAGCAAAATCAAGACAGCATCAAACAACAACAGTGAAGACTGCATAAGTGCTACAAGCCAAATCATCACAATGAACACCACTGACCAGTGAATAAAAAGTCAAGTTCAGATCAAACAACTCAAGACCAAGTTGCAACAAAGTTCAAAAGTGCATCAAAGGCAGTTCAATGTGGAAACCAATAGGTCAGAGGTGAAACTCAAGCATGTATGCAGCATCAAGTCAGAACACAGTGAAAAACTCGAGTCACAGTACAGGCCAAGACCAACACTGCAACATGGAATACTAAAACAATGAAACTGTCTCAAAGCACAAAAGTGCACAGCAACCATCAAGTACACGGTGAACAAAGCAAGGTGAACCATGAAATCAACTAAATCAGTAAATAATACAGGTTGACAATGAATCAAAGCATGGTTCAAACCAAAGGCATCAGAACTTCAACCAACACACATGCACAACTTATCACAGTGAAACTCAAGCAAGTCAGACCAACACTGCACCTCAAATGTACAGGCCAGTGAACATAAAAGAGAATGACTCGAAGCAGTTGTGAACAAATGTGCAAATACTCAAGACCATCAGTACACATTGATGACAATACAAGGAAATGAAGATTACAGCAATATACAGATGAAAAAAATTGACCAACTGCAACAATGCAATATGGAAGGGTCAGATGTACACATGAACAAGTATGGTGAAGCACTTACACAAGATTGCCACCAACATAGCAGCAAGTACATGAATGCAAAATACAGGCAGTTAAGAATATCAAGTCAATGGTACAAAGTTAATCACAAAACCATCAAGCTACAACTCAAATTATACAAGCCCCAACAGAAGTATCAAATGAATCAAATACCACCAAATAGACCGTGGAATAGCAGGTAATATGCAAACTACAACTAGACCAAGTGCAGCATCAATGCGAACAGCAAAGTGATCGAACAAACAAGATCAGGGCAGTGGACAGTACAAGCCAGCAAATGCAACAAACTCAAAATGTCCAGTTATAGTCACAAGACCATCAAGCAGTGAGCAAGTGCAAATCGAGTTCCAGAAATAACAAATGCAGACACAAAATTTCAACAGTGCAGTGAAATGCAGTGGTATGCAGCAGAGAAAAATTTAAAAGCAATGGTGATGATCGAAGCTAATACAGAGTAGTGAATTCACATACCCAAAATAAACAGTCGAAAATATACGAAATTGACAAAGTCAAATATCTCAAATCACGAAATCAATTCAAAGCCGTGTGAATCAAGTTACTAGAAATACGAAATTGACAAAGTCAGATTAATCCTCAGCATCAAAGCGAAATCGAACGACAAAGCAAGAATTTTTGAAGCAATCAGTCGAACGCAAAAATAGGAAATCAAATCCTATTAAAACCCTAATCATCATCGGCATTTATCTTGATCGAGTTCAAGTATCAATTTAGAAAAGCAAAAAGAGACAGTACATACCGAATTCACAAGCATCGAACTCGATCGAGCAACTGCAAACAATCAAAGTCAACCATCAGAGAAGCAGCGAGCTAGGGTAACAAATCACAGATAAATAGAAGAAACTGAAGCCCTAATTGGAAAAAAGAGCCGAAGCCCTAACTGGAACAAAAGGGAACGAAGCCCTAACCGCCATTATTTCTCACGAACGAGACAAGAGAGGATCGGGTGAAATAAGGAAGTGGGCCGGTCTTAAAAATAAAAGGGGGTTTTGTTTCTATAGGCTTTTATTAATATTGTTAATTAGTTTAGGGTTATTTTCTATTGTTCTTAATTATTGTTTTTATTTTACGAATCAAAGAATTTAGGTAAATCACCGCCTAGGTTTAGGTAGTGTCAGATTGTCTATTCTGAATTAGTTCAGTGAGCAAGGTGTGCGAGTTTGCAAAGCTCTATAGGCGGGAGCAGTGTTTGCGAGTGAGCGAAACTCTATAGGCGGGAGCAGGGTGTGCGAGTCTAGTAGAGTGTTTGTGAGCGGGAGCAAAAGGGTCTGCGAGTCTAGTAGAGTTGTTGTAAGCGTGATACTGTTTAATTCTAATAGAAATCTGTGAATGCAGCAGTAGGCAGGGGTTGCCGAAGCTGGGTAAAATTTGTGTGTGATTTACTTTTCAGCATATTTATTTCTGCAGTTTATTTCTGTGTTTAAATCGAGAAAATTTGCTATAACCCTATTCACCCCCCCTCTAGGGTTAATCTAGATCCTACATTATTGTCTATGATTTTATTGAATATTATTTCACGACCAAGGCTTATCGTGCTTCTTACTCGCGTGTTATCAATCCTATTTCTACTTTTGATATAAATGATATTGTTTCTAAAGGGTTTTCTCCTATTCTTCCTCCTATGGCTATTCGTGGAGCTAGTAGACCTAGAGTTAACAGACTTGGTGGGTTGGATGTTTTCCATGGAAAGCAAAATAAGTGTGGAAAGTGTAAGAAGTTCGGTCATAATCGTAGAAGTTGTCCATTGAGTGGTTGAATGTTTTTATGATTTCTATGTCATCGTCTCTTGTTTATTTTTGAAGATAATTATGTTTTTGCTTTCAACGTTGTATTGAGATATTCTTGGATCCTAGAATTTAAAAGCTATTGTATTCAATTATAATTTTGTTCTATGTTATTCTTTTACTTTTAATATTAGGTTATTCCTATGTTCACTGCTTTCATTTGTTTTTCTATGGGTAATAAATAATGTGCGGAGAAATATCTTGTTTATTTCTGTTTCAGGAATAGGATGACTACATGCAACTCTTAGTTGCCTTTTACCTGTAAGCATAACGTACATGCACATTGTTAGCAACCATTACATAATCATTGTAAGCATAAGGCAGGCCGTGAATTACATTTTTGAATAAGTTTTTTATGTAGATTTCACTTTTTGTTGTAATAATTAGAAAAGAAGGTTGATGATATGCTGAAGTCTGGGTGTTCATGTTCTGTATTATAAGTTATTAAAGCTGCTGCTCTTCTCAAGCATCATAGATAATCAGAAGAAAGAAGAAATTGATATCAGTAAATATTTGTACCATGTGCAAAATAGTCTATTTGTTGTCATTTCTGGTGTTTTTAGTTGATCCTTCCACCTGCCAACCTTCTTTATTGTATTTTTGTAGCGTGCGTTTTAGTTGTGCATATGTAAATTTATTGTTATTTATTGATATTTAAGTTCAGTTGCAACAAGATCTGTAAATGTCCTATGTTATATTTTTATTTTGCCGAAGAAACACATTAGAGCAATATTAACTTGATATGTATTTTGCTAGCTGGATGTATCAACTGTGACTTTTTCTATCATTTTTTGTTTGTGCATTAGAGCAGCTAATGTTCCAAGTACTTAGAAAATATGGAATGAAATTAAACACATTGAAATGCTCTTCTGTGGTTTCGTTTGTAAAATTCAATTGTTTCAAGCACTTAGGAAATATGGAGTTGAAGCCAACAGTGACAAACTTCAGGTTTTGATGGTATAAAGACCTCGGAAAACCAGAGAGAGATGCAAAGCTTAAATTGAAGATTGCAGCTTTGAGTTTATACATTTTAAAGGAAAAGTTTATGTGTTTCAAATTTTTTCCCCTTGAAAAAGGAAGGAAAGCTCAGGTGGATTACTGATTGTCTTGCTAGATTTCTATGACTCATTGAACATTTACAAAAGCTACCAATCATGTCAATGTTTTTGGAAGAAGAGGATCTATACCTCTATTTTGCAGTATCTACTCATGTCTTCAGTGTGGCACTAATCTGAGAAGAAGCTAAGGTCAAAAAGAAAGTTTACTAACGTAGTAAATGGTTAAATAAAAATATTATTTATGGGTACAGTTAACCAACAAAAAATAATTCAAATTAGTTGCAATGCTAAATAACTCTCAGCCACAATGAAAATTGGTATACAGTTTCTTTTGCCCAAACTAAAAATTGATAACTATAAATGATGCAGGTGCATAAAAAGAACGGTACTTATTTTTCCCTTATATTTATATATATTCTGGAGATATGGCATACTAATGGACAACATGCTGTTATCAAAATTATAATACCGACCACATTCTTCTATGTTTAGTTCTTCAACCCATATATCTTATTCCTACATACAAGTCCTGTATTGAAATATTTGTCTGTCTTACATAATTTAAATCATATGAATACAACAAAATATAAGTCATAACAATAACAAATTACAGAAAAAAATATGAATACAGCAAATCTAAATCATATCAAAAAATAAATGGTAGAACAAACATATGAAATATTATACATGTACCGTAGAGACAAATTATAAAACAAACATATAGATTTTTTATTCAACATACAGTGCAATTTTGTTCTTTTCCTATAGGAAAAAGAAGTTAAAACTAACTAAACATATAATGTTTTCTTTCAATGATGTTAACAAACTGGATTAACATTCATCTTTCTTTAACTGCTTTTTTCAACATGCTTCTTTTCTTTCTATGGCTTCTGTTGTGAACTGCAAAATTTTTCCATGGTCCAACAATATGGTTCATCCGTCAGAATGTCGGCTACCATATTTGCTTTTAACTAAGGAATATATTCTTCTGAAATGTTTTCTACCAATGGTAATCCTACTGCTTTCTTCCTCATGTTTAACATGACAAACATTCTGCAATCATACTTATGGTAAAACATTTAGTTAGAAAACAATAAATGATAAATGGTGGATATATATGGTCTAAAATTGAGTGTTATGCATTACCAAAATTGCTATAGAGACATTTAAAACTGTCCTTAAGGTTACATGCATTGACGAATAAATAAACAAACTTTTTGCACCAAAAAAAAAATAAGAAAAGAAAAAAAAGCAGTAACTAGGGATGGCAATGGGGAGGGTCTAGGGTCCAAACCCGGTCGACCCGCCCCTGTTTTGGCCCGTTAACAATGAATATTGTTGTAATATTATAACAATGTTGTAATGTTTCTATAAAATGAAGAATGGTTATATTTTGTATACTTAAAACGATAATTCTTTTACCAGTTTTTGAAAAACTATAAATTCTTTTATCAATTTTAAAAAAATATAAATGGTGTTATCTTTTTATCAAAAATGAATGTTGTTGTAATATAATAAGTCAGTAAGGCTACTTTAATGCTTATATAAAATGATGAATGTTTAAATTTTCTATATTTAAGTTGCTAGATGCTTTTATCACTTTATGAAAATTTAGCAATTTAAAAAAAATGATAAAAGAGTTTATCAATTTCTGAAAATGATAAGTAGTATTATCTTTTGAATACAAATGAATATTTTTGTAATATGTTAACAATGTTGTAATGCTTCTATAAAATGATAAATGATTATATTTTGTATACTTACTATACACGGTAGGACGTATCATATGGTTTACATGCATCAAACTTGAACTTGGCTCTGTCCGACTTTTAATCGATAATTAATTAAGCATTAACAGTAATTAAATAAGCATGAACATATAATTTAAAAATAATTACCCATTTTCTTGCTAAGCACAAATTCTCAACATAAAGGTACTTAAAATTTTCAAATTTGTGTTGCTTTCGTGGCTTTTGAACTCCTTGATAATCTGGTTGACAATTCTTTTCTGTGTAGAACAATAGGATTAAAAAACTTAAAAATAAATATAAAATAATTTAGTATGCAAATTTTGATGAAATAAAAAAATTCTTACTATTGCCAAGGCAGCCCTCTTATGGCTGCTACTGCTATTTTTATTTCTTGATGCACAATACAGTGAGTCATAAAGAATCCCGGACGACGTTTCTCTATCAAGTTCCAAAAGCGTCCAATGTGTTTCATCATGTACTGGAAATAGTATAGTACAACACAAAGGATTTGATAGAGCCTTTGTTGTTGCTGGAATGAACAGTTGATTTTTCACATTCTCAATGTCATCAGATGCACTTTTCTGTGAAGAGAAATACATACTGTAAATAAAATTTTATTAACAATGGATAGCATTTATTTATATAAATTGGCCTTACTGTCATCGTCGTGTTAATGTATGCATGTTGTGCTAGAACTGCTATCATACATCTTCGCTCTTCTAAACCAATACTAATCAATAATCTATACAAAAAATCAATTATATAAGTTACTGTTAAAAATAATTTAATAAGAATATAAGTTTTTTATTTTACGTTTGGACTAACCTGCCCACTAATGAATCCACCAAAAAGCATTTCTTCTATCGTACTTTTGTATATGACAATCATATTTTCATCATCCAAATTACTAGCTTCTTTGCTGAAAATTTCAATAACAATGTTTATTTCTATTATTCTATACAAATATATAAGTAATATAAGAAATATTTATAATTTTACTTACTCAATGTCTCCGACCACTTTGAGGAAATCGGTTATCATCTTCGGTTAATTGTGTGGCAAATGCTTCAACAATGGATAGTTTTCTATGCTTCTACTCTTCTTCTTTATCCGCTCTTCCTTCTTTACTATGCTGTACTTTTCCAGATCTATTTCTTTATTCCTTTCTTCATAAATATAATTTGGATCTTTTTTTACCACCCTTACCTTTTGTTTTATTCTTCTCTGCATAGATTTGGTTCTATTTGTGTTCCTTTTCTCTTCTTTTATCCTTCTGCCTTTACTTTCAGTTCATTTTTTTTGTTTCCGTCTCCTTTTCTTTTTCATTTGCTTTTTCATCTTCTTTCAGTTCATGTTTATCTTCATTATAAACCCTGCCATGATTTTTCTCTAGCTCCTTTTCCATTTCAGGTGTTTTGAAATCTTGAGATTCAAATAATTTGAAAGATGGAAACTCTGACGAACTGTTTGTGTGCCCAGCAAATACATGTCTTCTTCTGCTTTCAGTTGTTTCATGTACATTTTATTCACTCACAGTACATTCCTCCCCTAACTCTTTCAATTTACATTCAAATTTTTTCTCTCAAAATTTGTTCTTCTTCCAATTCTTTTTCTTTTCGCAAAATTGCTTTTTCCAGCTCCATAACTTTTTGTCTTAGACTTTCTATTTCCTTTTGTTTGGCTTTATTTTCCATCAATAATATTTCTTCTTCTTTTTTCTCTTCTCTTTTTCTTTTCCCGTTTTCCCTCTTCTTTGAGTTGCTTTCCTCTTCCACCTGTTCTTCAACAAGTTCTGTCACTTCAGTTAGTAATTTCTTCTCATTTTGTGATATTTTTCTGAACCTTTTCGCAATCTGTCAAAAGATATTAAAAGATTCAAAAGATGTTGAAAGATGTTAAAATTTATAGAAAAAATGCATAAATAAGAAGACACAAGAAGATAAGAAATGTTAAAAGAGTTATTGATTGAAAACTAACAATGAGTCTAGTTGGATTCAGCAACAAAATATTAATTCGCATTCATTGATTACAACCTAATTTGCATTCGCTTTAAGCCTATAGTCATGTATCTCAACTAAATAAACTGTTTTTCAAGCTCTTGTTTAGACCAATGACATTTGCTAAACATTATTTTACCTCAAAGAATTTCCTACAAAATTCAGACTACATAAACCAAGTATAAATGAAAAGAACTACAAAACGTAAAGAGAAACTAATTAAATAGCAGAAGTGAAGTGCATACATTCGTTGAATGCCACTCAAACAAGTGTAGATGACAAACTGCAGTAGTAACTCAAAGTAGATGCATATTTTCAAAAAAGAATTACATTTATATAACATATAATATTTGTGCATTTAACCAAAATAATTTTATTATATCTATAGGAAAAAAACAATCGAATAGAGTAAATCCAAAAAAGGATTTTATTTGATATCAATGTGGGTATGTCTAAGATTTTACTTGTATAGCCTTTTACAAGCAGAAAATATAAGTTCATTTTGTTTGCTGGTTGAATACATTACATGCTATTGAGTGGCTACAAGCATATGGTATGGTGGAGCATACACAAAGTATTATATGCTTTTTGAACTATGTGTTTTTTCTAAGTAAGTAAAAAATCTTTTAAGCATTATCTTCACTTGATGATATTATTTATAACAAAAACAATACCATACTTAAAATTGGTTGGTCTACAAGTCTAAATATTCCACAAAAAAAGTGGTCGGCTTTCCCACTATTTTATGGCTTATGCAGCTCAAAAGGACAGATGCATTAATTTTAGGAACCTATAAAGTGCAACTACACTTCTATTCAACTCCACCATCTCTAATAAGTTAATAGAAAACGATGGCTATTATTACTAATTTTTACTGCAACAATGTTGCACTGCAGAACAATTAGACAGATAACAACATATACATCTTTACTGGATAGCTAACAATTAGACTACAGTCCATAATAATTGAATAATTAATAATTACGCAAGAAGAACAACAAGAAGTCTAATTTGAAATCTTTCATCTATAAACAAGCATGTACTACTAAAATTGAAAACGATAAAATGAATTATCTTTATTAATAATTATTTCACTTGTTTGGCTAGAATAAAATCATTATACCTTTTTTCCTTCAATCATATCAAGTGACACATTTTTGAGCCTTGACAAATTCTATTTCACCATCCTTGGGCTTGCCATTTCAAAACTTTTTTTCTCCTATGATTTCTGTCTTTTCACATATCCAATACTGTAGAATAAAAATTACAGTTTTACTTTTTTGTCTAATTATTTTCTTTTTGGTACATAATTGTCTTATAATAAGAATTAGCACATACCAGTAAAATCATAGAATAACCTGGCATGCTTCTTCGATCTTTTGCAAACTTCTCAACATTTTTTGAAACATGATTGTATATCGCTTTTAGCCAAGAAATTGAATTCAGAGTTTTCAAATTTAATAGTTTTGGAATAAAAACCCATTGCAAATATGTCTGATTATTTGGAAACAAAAATGTTATAATCATTAACAAAATTAGCAATTTCACCAAGTTGACACCTCCATTTACCCTATCAATCAAATTCTTCAATCTCTTTCCCACTGTTTTTTTGTTAATTCTTTCTCCCCTTCAAAATTTCTATCCAAGAAATCAAAAAATTCCTCAAGCAAGTTATCTCTACTTATTATTCCAATAGGGAATAAATCCTTACCCACTAATGGCATTCCCAAAATCAAGCTAACATCTTCTTCTGTTAGTTTCAACAATGAATATCCTATTCTAAAAGCTTTCTCATTTTTATCATAAGATGTTATAACTTCATCTATACTCTTTGCACTTTTTTGAAAATTTTGCCTTTCCATTTTGCCTTTTAAAAAGATTTAAAAAAAAAATTGAATGGGGCTTTGCTCATGTATGAAATAGCATCAGCTGATAATAAATTCTTTTTTTTATTTTGCTCGTTGCTTTGAAAAGTGCATCTAAATTACACCTATATGTTCCACTATAATGATTTGTTTCTTTGTGTTGAACTTCATACTTTTCAACATCTTCATCAGTTTCAGTGTCTGCACTTCTATTTGTCAAACATATTTCTTTTTCTTCACTTGTTTCACGAATTTCAATTGCTCTATCATCTTGTTTTTGACTCTACAGTTGAGAATCAATGACTCTTTCTTCAACTTCAGTTACCTCTAAAGTGGAGATCTGTTTTGTGTTTTATTATAATGGAAATAACACATTGGTATGTGAAAATGAAATGAGGGCAAAGTTTTAATAGCCTCATAACATATAGATTTTGTATAAAAAGGTACACAGAATTATTTTTTTGTGTAAAGATAAACATTTACAATATATTTACATACTGCCGTGGTTCTTAATTAATAAATTTTCATTGTAAAGCTGCAATGCTTAATTAATAAATTCTTAATAGGAACTAGTTTCTTTGTTGTTTGTTGCCTACTACCATTTTAGTAGTTTCAGTGTTGGAACCAGTAGAAAACCAAGTAGGTGTTTAGTCACTGATCCTAAAATCTGAATTAATGAAAATGATTCAAGATTTATTAATGCAAGAAAAATCCAAATTAATGAAAGATCTGTTATTGACACTAAGTTTGTAGTAGTTTTATTGCTTAATTAAATTGAATATTAAGCAGTTTAGATCTATTGATGCAAGAAAAATCTGAATTAATCTCGATCAGTTATTATTATAGTAGCAAGTAAAAATTATGCACATATAAGAAAAGTGTTAATAATAAAGAAACTTCGCATCGTTCGAGAATCTCTTCCCTTCTTCCACTCTGCCTCGAAGAGTAACTAAGACCAATTCATTCACGTTTTCATGTTCCAATTGAACACTTTCCATTTAGGATCAAAGAAGAAGATTATTCTTTTTACCAAACATATGCGGATCAAATCACGATCTTCTATTCTAATCTATCCTTGTTGTTTTCTTTTGAGTAGATTGAGATTCTGTAGTAGATTGGCTATGTTTCTCATAGTAGGCCTTGCTCATAGGCCTTATATTGATACATTGCTGACCATTTATATTGATAAATATACAATTTGCAGTTTTCATTGAATTATTTTGGTTTGATTTCTGCTTTTTTGCAGTTTTGGATTTCTTCCTACTATGCATTGCTATAGCTGCATATAAAAAAGAAATTTTGTCATTTTGATATAAAGATAAATATAGTGCCAAATTAGACATGAAAGGTGCAGTTGCTGTGCCAGATGTTTGAAAATGCATAGGGGAGTATTTATATTCAATTTAGTGTTAATCCCAAATCCATACATAAGCACATCACCAAACCTCAACAAAGGCAGGAAAACTAAAGATTCAACATTGTTAACAATTATTTGATTAATTTTCCATATATGGTCAAACTTTTTTTTTATTTCTGCAAAGTCATTCATATAAAAGATAAACATTTTTATATTTTTTAATTAAAAGATAACTATCATTTATACAAAAATAATTATAATTAAATAATTATAAATTATTTTGAGATAAAGATAAATATAATTATCATTTAATAATCAATAATGTAAATTGACTACTGCAACATATTTTAGATAAAGATAAATATTTTTATCATTTACTAAACTATAAAGATAACTATCATTTTGCGATAAAGATAAAAATAATTATAATTCTACAATTATAAATTATTTTGGCATAAAAATAAATACAATTATCGTTTAATAGTCAATAAATGTAAATTGACTAATGCAAAATATTTCACATAAAGATAAATATTTTTATCATTTACAAAATTATAAAGATAACTATCATTTTGAGAAGATAAAAGTAATTATAATTCAATAATTATAAATTATTTGGACATAAAGATAAATACAATCATTTACAAACTATAGGAAAATACCATTTTTAAGTGAATGGATAAAACATTTACAGACTATAGGCAAATGCATCAGGGGTAACTTGACTTAATGTGAAAAGGAACAATTTCAGTGACATTCAGTTACTATCTATGGAGTAAATCAAATAAGGAACACTACAACTCGAAATTAGAGACACCAATATAGAAGACAACATTCGAAACAACAATACATTGTATGAAACGAATTCAAAATGGAAAATTAATATTGCTTTACAATCCTACAGGCATTAAATTTAAAAAGATAACAAAATTACCTTACTTTCAGCAGAAATCGTTCGGTCGACTACAAATATTGGATTAAAGCGATTTTGAGTTCGAATCTACTTGGAAGAAAGAGTGGTTGTGTAAATTTTGGATGATTTAGCGAAGAGTTCAAATTGATTTGGAAAAAAATGGGATTGAACAATTTCGGCCTGAGTTGAATGAAATACTAGAAAGAAAACCCTAAATTTTCGGGGATTTTGTTACATGGAAATGTAAAAATGTCCTGCAAACTTATTTTTTGAATTTGTGGGCCTGGAAACTAATTAGTAGGCTGCCCTTTAGCCTAATTTCCCTATAAATGTACCTTGCTAAGTTTGATGATGGACCATTTTTCCTTGGGCAGTTCAGTTTGGTATGTATACACCTATTTGTTTGCCCATTGTGGCCCATTTAACCAACTGCGGTTGCATTTCCAAAGTACTTTTATAATTTTTCACACAATTACTTAATAATGATCTACCTAAGATATGACGTCCCACCTCTATACTCATAATAACAAAGGTTATTATAAGGTAATAACGTCTGTTACTGTGAAGAATAAGGCTTATTAGAAGCGACCATCCGTAAGTTATGCTTGAGACGAGTATTGATTACATCGATAGGAGTTGTGTAAATTACTCTCAATGATACATATTCAATACAAATCTAAAACGAAACCACGGTGGCTTAAGAAAAACTCAGAACAACTCATAATAGCAACACACAGATAAATATAATCACATCAGAACAGAAATATCAGATATAGCGGAAGGTAAGTCTGGATACATGCTACAACACTCGATGGTTCACATGAACCAAATGTACATATACGTAGCCATTAATACATACATGAGATGAGAGTCAATACACTAAAAGTAACACCTCGAAGCCTAAGCAAAAGATGAGGTGAAATCCCAAAAGCTGAAGCAGCAACTGAATCAGAGATAGCGATTATCCTGAAATAAATCGGTCTAACCCAAGTATTATTTAAAAGAAAATAATAAACGGATCAGTCTAATTTAAACTTAGAAATGAATGCAGGATAAACAACACCAAAGCAAGTTAATTATAATCTCAAATGAGACTATTCAGCATAAATAATCAACATTGTTTAAATGAAGAAATCTCATAAAACACCATCAAAATCAACTCTCAAATTCAAAATTGAATTCAAAATAGCAATACACAAAAGTATAGAAATCAAAATAAGGTAACTAGAAAAATAAGCATAAAAGTGGATTGATCCCAGCATATGGCGAGTCTAAGCTAAGCCGCATGTGCATCTCATATGGCCGAAGCCTACCAAGTACTGTCAGCATAATATTTGGGGCCCAACGAATGACCCGAAGGTCCAACAAATTGTTGAATATGCGCTTATATGATTTTTGTTTGATGATAATAAACACATATATATATATATATATATTCATTTAAATGTATTTGGTAATGTACTATTTTATTTTTCATAAATTAAATAAATATTTGTTGAATAAAATAAATTACAGAGAATTTGAATTCAAACATAATAAGTTACACAGAATTTGAATTCAAACAGAAATTTTATTCAAACAAATATTTATTACATGTTTGAATAGTACAAATTCAAGCTCTCACTATACATATACAATTTTGATTCTAATTACATCATAATTCAGTTTACATAATTTCCTCACTACATATCACTCACACTCGTAGTTTATCTTCAACTTCATTCCAGTTAGAATCCAGCATCTGAGAAATCTGCAAACATATTCACTAACGCAGTAAAATTGAAAAAGAAATATTTTTGCAATATAAAATGAAATATGATTTTTGAAAATATGATTTGCCTCAGTTATTTGGGTTGTTCGTCATCATTTACATTTGAATTCATCACACACGAACAATGTGACATGCATAGTGAATCACTGTACATGCCACAAGGCCGTGCACACCGATATGCACTTGATAATGCTACAGGGACAGGTGAGCACAAGGTCAAACCCAAATAAAAAGACGGGTTCAACTCAGGTGCAACATAAATAAAATCTCGACTTCAGCACAAGGTCAAACTCGAGTTGTGAAACTGGATTCAACACAGGTGAAAATGGCCAAAACTCAAGAATCAAGTGTCGACTAGTCCAATATAAACAATGAACAAAGATGGCCAAAAACAGTGCAACAGGCCCAGCTACAACAGACTCAAGGTAACAGTGAATGGGAAATGCAATATGAATGAACTTGCATATTCATAACAACCAGCAATATGAAAAAGGGCAGGTGGACAGTGAAGACAGCATCCACAAGACTCAGTTAATACACAATGATGAACAATGCCATCATATGTTCATGAGCAAACAAGTGAATCAAGATACCAGACTCAAACAAGCAATCAAGATCAAATGACTTCAAGCATGCAAACAGAAAAACCAAACCAGTGCATCAAAGCAAACTACAAGATGTAGAGCAGAAATGCACAAGTATCAATATATAATGATCAAGATGGTTCACAGTACAACATATAAAATGAATCATACAGTTTCTATGCTAACTGCTCAAGTAAAGTGAAGGAACAAGACCGAACATGCATCAATATGGCAACACAGCAGCAACATGCACCAGTAAACCAAGCAATCAATATCGAACAAATTCTTACAGGCAAATAGCAAATCAATTTTATCAAGGCCAAAGTCAAAGCCGACCATTAAAGTCATGGAATGGCATATTCAAGTCCAAGACGAAATCATGGAAACATACAGAAGTCAAGAAGGGGATTCGTGTATGTATACTGTTAAAAAAAAGCAAAAACGTAACTTTGAAAAAGTCACAAACAAAAAGAGGAAAGTTTTTTTTCTGTCGTATCGATCAAATCGAATGTTTCATAATCAAAGCCGTATGCATCAAGTCAGGAAAGAATGAAATAGGAAAGTACAAAATTCATATAAATACATCACCCAAATCATCATCGGCAAGTGTGGAAAAATCGATCGAGTTCAAGCACTAAAATCCCAATCGTCATCATCGGCAATTTAAAAGGCATCAGAATTCAAGCAAGCATTAAACCAGAAAACAAAAGGAGAAAATCATATACTGAATCGAAGTTGAACTCCATCAACTCGAAGTAGACAGAGAGAGAGCAACGAGAAATCGATCGAGCAAGGCAACTCTCGAACAACCACAGATTCGATCGAAATAAATTGGCATTCGAAAGCCCTAATCTGGATCGAGAACAAAGCCCTAATTTCACAAAGAAGAACGAACGAGAGAACGGCCGCCATTTTCCCAAAGAATAAAAAAGGATCGGGTCGAAATAATAAAAGGGGCCGGCCATTAAGTTTTAGGGTTTTTTATTTTTTAAAAATAAGGGTTTTTAGTTTTTAAATAAGGGATTTATCTTATTTTTGTTTTAAATTTGTTTTTAAATTTTAAAACTCTTTTCAAACCGTTGTTTTTGCTAGTCGTGTGACTAGGGGACAAGCAACATGGCGTAGCTTGAGAATTCGCAACTCAGTGGCTGAGTTGTGGCAGGGTTTTGAGCGTATAGTTAGGTTAGTCAGTAGCGAGTGTCGCGAGTTTACATGTGTAAGCGTGTGACTATCTAATTTCTAGTAGAAACCTTGGGGGCAGCATGTAGGAAGGGTTTTGCCGAAGCTGGGTAAATTCTGTGTCGTTTCTATTTCTGCATTTATTATTCTGCTATTATCTGTGCTGCTATTATTCTATGATCTGTGTTGAAAGTATTTTATAAGCTTCCGCGATAAATTTTTATAATTAATACTATCACCCTATTCACCCCCCCTCCTCTAGGGTGAAATCGATCCTACAAGTGGTATCAGAGCTAGGAACAGGAGTCAATTTTTGTTTTAAAAATTCATTTTTCAAAAATCAATTTTTTGTTTAAAAGTTTGAATTTTTAAAATGGCTTCTTTTAATAATGCTTTTGCTGAGGGTCAGTCCATAGTTAGACCACCAATGTTCAATGGTGAATATTCTTATTGGAAAAATAGAATGAAAATTTTTCTGTAAACCATTGACGCTTGGAACATTGTTGAGACAGGTTATAGAGCACTAACTATAATTGTAGATAATCAGGAAATAGATAAACCGATGGATCAATGGACAGAACTAGAAAATAATTTACAAAATGCTAATGCTAGAGCTATGAATTCTATTATCTGTTCATTGGATCAATTTGAATTTAATCGTGTCTCACATTGTCTAACTGCACATGAAATATGACACACACTAGAAGTGACTCACGAAGGAACATCTCAAGTCAAAGAATCTCACCTTGCCATGCTAAGCAGCGAATACGAGAATTTCACAATGGCGAAAGAAGAAAATGTCAAAGAGATGCATGGACGACTTTCCAATATCGTATACAAATCAAAAGCCCTTGGAAAACCATATACAGAGTTGGAGATAGTCCGAAAAATCCTCAGAGTCCTTCCACGAAGTTTTGAAGCCAAAGTGACTGCCATTCAAGAATCAAAAGATTTGAAACAAATGAAAGTCGAAGAACTCATAGGAAATCTCACCGCTTATGAGCTAGAAATGAAATTCAAGGAAGAACGTGAAGGAGGTGATACTCGAAAGAAATCAATAGCTCTTAAAGGAACAACAGAAAGTGATAGTGATGATAATGATGATGGAGCAGCAGAATTGGAGATGATAATAAAGAAAGTCAAAAGGTGAAAAATCGTTGAATATGCTATTAGGAAAGCAAACTGGTAATACGATTCGACAAGGACTTGTATATAGTCAATATGAAAATGTTGAAAGCGATATTAATCAAGAAAATTCCATGTGCACAATTTGTAGAAAATATGGACACGATCACAATAATTGTTGGTATAGACCCAAACATGTGAAAATCATACCAATTTGGGTTCCAAAAGGCACAAATATAAAATCTCTCAAAGCTAAACAAATTTGGGTGCCAAAAGGAACATATATAAACAGTTTTAGGTCTACACAAAATTATTTTTCTAAATATTCTGCCACTAACAACCATGGACCTATAAAAACAAATAGGTCACATAAAACATTTCCCGTGTAGGTGTGGTGGAAGGCTAAGGAACAACAACAGTGTTTTCTGGATTTTTGGCTGTTCCAGAAACACAACGGGCGACAAAGCAAAGTTCCTTAGCCTATTATAAAGGTGAAAGAATCACAATGGGTAAACAACGAAAAATATCGTAAAGGTAAAACAGGTAATGATATATTTATTTGAACGATATATTAAATGTGATGATCCGCACCTTAGTCTGAACTAAAATCAGCCAACATTGAGATGGTGAAGAGATGATGATTTTGATTCTGACTTGTTTCAACATAGTTGGCCAATTACATTTATGCCAAAAACACTATTCTTTGATTTACTTCATATATATTAGTTTGGATATAGTGTTTTGTTGGATGATAATATTTTTGGTTATAATACGGCTAACTCTATATTCACGATTTTCCGATTATTTACACGGCTTGAATCCAAATTCAAGAGAATGCCATTTAGAATGCTGTTTGAGTTTTCATGCACACTTCATGATCTGGTCTATCAAATATAGTTAGTGATATTTTGGAGTGAAAGAGAAATTCAGATGCAGATTACACTGGTAATCTAGTTGATAGAAAAATTACTAGTTGAACGTGATTTATGGTGAGACATTTAGTAACTGCATCGTTTTTCAAAGAAAATATATGCATATTTTTCATTACAAATAATTTTTAGTTAGCAGAATTTTTTTCTCATATAACCTCTTCAAGAAAATCATTTTTGACCTTATTTTCAGATTAGTCATTTTTATTTGATTTTAAATGACAAATTTTTGACTAATCCGACTCCCTACTAATTATCAAAAAGATAAATAGTGATTGAAAAGGTGATAAGTGTTTGGAAAATTTCTTTAGGAATTCAAACAAGAGTTATAAAACTTTTTGTTGGGTAAAGATTCCATGACCATTTCTATATCTATCATATTTCTATTGACCATGGTTTATCAAAACTTAAATATAGTTGGTCGATATGTGGTACTATAATCAGGGATCATTTGTTTTTCACTTCATATTTTTTTGTAAAAATAAATAAATATCCAAAGTATTCACTCTCATTTAAAAGTCCTCACGGTTATGCATGGGTGAATTACTTGGATTTTTGATTATGTGCTTCCATGCTCGTTTAAAAGTCCTTACGGTTATGCATGTATGGAACGCATATCAAAATTAATTGATTAAATAGACAAGTTGATTCTAATCACATTTAAAAGTCCTCACGGTCATGCGTGGTTAGAAGATACTTGATTTCATTTTTAAAAATTAAATTGGAATACTACTAATCTCATTTAAAAGTCCTAACGGTTATGAATGATTAGTAGATATTCAAATTTCTGATATAAATGTACCACAAGTTGATACAATTGTATGATTTTATATTAGAACATCATTTCCATAATTCTTACAGTGGAATATATGCCTAACAAGGGTAGTTATGATTTTTGTTTGATTTTTATTAAAGTTTAATATTTATATTCAATTTGAGTTTAATGATGGATTAATATTGATCACTTTATCTTTATTTTTCTCTAACACTATTATTCTTTTGCTGATAACAAAAGGGGGAGAGAAAAGTTAAGATTTTGTCAAATAGAATCAAGCAAAGGTCAAATAATTTTCCATTTGCATCTAGGCTTATTTATATATTTCTATTTGTCTGCATATATGTAGGGGGAGCATCATGTAGAGAGTAAGCATTTAAATAGGGGGAGCAATTAGAGTATATCAATGATCAAATACATTTAACTCAGTCAAAATCTTAAATATATGTTTGTTATCATCAAAAGGGGGAGATTGTTGAATATGCGCTTATATGATTTTTGTTTGATGATAATAAACATATATATATATTCATTTAAATGTATTTGGTAATGTACTATTTTATTTTTCATAGATTAAATAAATATTTGTTGAATAAAATAAATTACACAGAATTTGAATTCAAACAGAATAAGTTACACAAAATTTGAATTCAAACAGAAATTTTATTCAAACAAATATTTATTACATGTTTGAATAGTACAAATTCAATCTCTCACTATACATATACAATTTTGATTCTAATTACATCACAATTCAGTTTACATAATTTCCTCACTGCATATCACTCACACTCGTAGTTTATCTTCAACTTCATTTCAGTTAGAATCCAGCATCTGAGAAATCTGCAAACATATTCACTAACGAAGTAAAATTGAAAAAGAAATATTTTTGCAATATAAAATGAAATATGATTTTTGAAAATATGATTTGCCTCAGTTATTTGGGTTGTTCGTCATCATTTACATTTGAATTCATCACACACGAACAATGTGACATGCATAGTGAATCACTGTACATGCCACAAGGCCGTGCACACCGATATACACTTGATAATGCTACAGGGACAGGTGAGCATAAGGTCAAACCCAAATAAAAAGACGGGTTCAACTCAGGTGCAACATAAATAATATCTCGACTTCAGCACAAGGTCAAACCCGAGTTGTGAAACTGGATTCAACACAGGTGAAAATGGCCAAAACTCAAGAATCAAGTGTCGACTAGTCCAATATAAACAATGAACAAAGATGGCCAAAAACCGTGCAACAGGCCCAGTTACAACAGACTCAAGGCAACAGTGAATGGGAAATGCAATATGAATGAACTTGCATATTCATAACAACCAACAATATGAAAAAGGGCAGGTGGACAGTCAAGACAGCATCCACAAGACTCGGTCAATACACAATGATGAACAATGCCATCATATGTTCATGAGAAAACAAGTGAATCAAGATACTAGACTCAAACAAGCAATCAAGATCAAATGACTTCAAGCATGCAAACAGAAAATCAAACCAGTGCATCAAAGCAAACTACAAGATGTAGAGCAGAAATGCACAAGTATCAATATATAATGATCAAGATGGTTCACAGTACAACATATAAAATGAATCATACAGTTTCTATGCTAACTGCTCAAGTAAAGTGAAGGAACAAGACCGAACATGCATCAGTATGGCAACACAGCAGCAACATGCACCAGTAAACCAAGCAATCAATATCGAACAAATTCTTACAGGCAAATAGCAAATCAATTTTATCAAAGCCAAAGTCGAAGCCGACCATTAAAGTCATGGAATGGCATATTCAAGTCCAAGACGAAATCATGAAAACATACAGAAGTCAAGAAGGGGATTCTTGTATGTATACTGTTAAAAAACAAAACAAAAACGTACCTTTGAAAAAGTCACAAACAAAAAGAGGAAAGTTTTTTTTCTGCCGTATCGATCAAATCGAACGTTTCATAATCAAAGCCGTGTGCATCAAGTTAGGAAAGAATGAAATAGGAAAGTACAGAATTCATATAAATACATCCCCAAATCATCATCGGCAAGTGTGGAAAAATCGGTCGAGTTCAAGCACTAAAATCCCAATCGTCATCATCGGCAATTTAAAAAGCATCAGAATTCAAGCAAGCATTAAACCAGAAAACAAAAGGAGAAAATCATATACCGAATCGAAGTTGAACTCCATCAACTCGAAGTAGCCAGAGAGAGCAACGAGAAATCGATCGAGCAAGGCAACTCTCGAACAACCATAGATTCGATCGAAATAAATTGGCATTCGAAAGCCCTAATCTGGATCGAGAACAAAGCCCTAATTTCACAAAGAAGAACGAACGAGAGAACGGCCGCCATTTTCCCAAAGAATAAAAATGATCGGGTCGAAATAATAAAAGGGGCCGGCCATTAAGTTTTAGGGTTTTTTGTTTTTTAAAAATAAGGGTTTTTAGTTTTTAAATAAGGGCTTTATCTTATTTTTGTTTTAAATTTGTTTTTAAAATTTAAAACTCTTTTCAAACTGTTGTATTTGTTAGTCGTGTGACTAGGGGACAAGCTACGTGGCGTAGCTTGAGAATTCGCAACTCAGTGGCTGGGTTGTGGCAGGGTTTTGAGCGTAGAGTTAGGTTAGTCAGTAGCGAGTGTCGCGAGTTTACGTGTGTAAGCGTATGACTATCTAATTTCTAGTAGAAACCTTGGGGGCAGCACGTAGGCAGGGTTTTGCCGAAGCTGGGTAAATTCTGTGTCGTTTCTATTTCTGCATTTATTATTCTGCTATTATCTGTACTGCTATTATTCTGTGATCTATGTTGAAAGTATTTTATAAGCTTCCGCGATAAATTTTTATAATTAATACTATCACCATATTCACCCCCCCTCTAGGATGAAATCGATCCTACACAAATGACCCGAATGCCTAGTACTGGTAATTGACCTGAAGGTCCAGCATAGTGGCTCGAAAGCCCAACAAAATCATCAAACAGCAATTCCATAGCAAATATTTCAATTAACGAGTACAGAATTAATCGAATTAGTAAAAGCGTGGTTCCATATTCCGCACTTTTGCTAAATCGTTTAAATCTCATCATCATTTCCTTGAAAGTGAAAAATTGTGTATTTTATGTAAATAATTTTTTACGTTCTCAAATGGACAAGTCCGGAGTTAATGGAATCGGTAAAAATAAAGGTTCATAGCCCATAATTTTGCTGAAGTGTTTAAATCAATTCCTCGCTCTTTTGAAAGCGTAATCTGCGAAATTTTTGGAAACAATTATATTTTAAAGCGATTTAAAAATACGTGATTAAAACAACAACTTCTATAGCAATTTTGACAAGGAAATTGCGCTTCACAAAACATCGTAAAAACGGATATAAAAATCAGCGTTGTGGGTTTTCTTGATTGCAAGATAGCCGCTTGAAAATTCACTTTATTGACGGTTACTGAAGCCAAAACAACAGTAATTTTTTATTCGTCAAAAATTCATCAAAACAACATGCTTCAAATATAAACACCAGGGTAAAAATCCGTTATGAAAATAACAACAACAAAATACATTTCAAAACCAAACACCGGTTCAAAGTAAATTGAACACTAGACTACACTTATGCAACATAACTTGCTCATATATTATATTTTTTTTTCGTGCAATAAAGTCACGCACATAATAAATATAAACAAAATATGAATTGAACTGGGCGTGCCACTCACCTTTGCATGCAAATAACAATTATAGACCAAATATAATAACCTGGACACGAATTTAATGTACACGAAATAGATTTAGACCAAATACAAATTGACCTGGCAATGAATGCACGTAACAAATATGTGCATGTACTTGTGAAATTCTTCCATGCACATACATGTGCGTAACACTTGCACACTTGGACATGATTCTCTTGCTACTATATTTTTGCACACGGTAATGAAGAAATGAAAATCGACCTAGATATAGTTTTTGTAGAATACACGTACACCCACTTAACAAAATATAAAATGACTTGGACAATACATTTACACGCACCAATATATGTTAGAAATTGACCTGGCAGAGCTACTGTACGCATGCTACCAATAAAAATGAAATGAACTAGACTTAACACGTAATACATGCGAACCTGGACTTAGTTTCATGTGTTACAACTTGCATGCAATGGAGTGAAGTTGAATAAAATAAAATAACCTGGAAGTCATTTTTGTCCAAAATGAAATGGACGTATACTACAAATGCTATCAATATGCACGCAATGAATAAAGATATGTGTCCTGGACGTATACTCATGCACATACGTGACTATCATAAGATAGCGTGGACAACACTTGAATTTGGTGAAATGCAAACTTGGCCACCTACGTACAAAAATGAAAAGCTTGGGTAATATATACAAGTGCACACACGAATAAAAAATGCAAAAGGAAGGTGGATATTTGCACACGTATGATGAAGTTAACAAAATATATAACCTGGACTTAACAACGTGTAACACCTTGCACTACTACAATATGTAAACACGCAAGTATGCAGTTGATACAAATAATGACTTGAACTTATTTTCATTCACGCACACTATATTGAGAAAGGCCTAAGCACTATAATTTTGTATAATTTTGCACGCATGGCATAAAATGCAAAACAATTTTGGTTAACTAATAAAGGTTGCAAACCAATATATACACCAAAACAACGTAAAAAAAATATAGGCATCCATAGTTTTAATTAGAAGCGTGATTTGCACTCACCTCTAATTTGTTTCGGAACCAGTTAGCAACTAGGATCCAAAAGGAGCAAAAATTGAACCGCCATTAATATATTTGCAGAGCTACTGGAAAAAGAATGAAACAACGAGGAAGTTTTTAATTTTCTTTTCCAATTATGTGAACAAGTCAAAGGAATTGTGTGCTGGCAAGAATTTTTAGTACACTAGCATTTAATATAAGACATGCTTCAGTGAAGAGAAAAGGACACACTGCATATAAAGTGACGATGGCTGCAAAGTGAGTTCAAACTTTGTTTTACAAAAATTTTGGTGACAGCACATTCCAATGGATTTTATAAAATTGCAAGCAAAAGTGTTCCAACTTTTGCTTTAGAATGGACTTATTCCTTTACACGCACGTGAAGGCAATTTGCCACTCATTTCAAACATGCACCACTGGAAAGTATGCAACTAACTTTGCTATTCTACTATGAATTTTTGTTTTAAACCAGAGAAAGAAATTATAACACAACTTTGCTATTTGCAACTGACTTTGCCATGGATTTCACTTCTTTTTTTTTCAATTCTCAATTTAAAGTTTCTATTTAATTTTTTTATTTCAACGATAATCAAAAACAGGGTTGTTACATAAGATCTGTTTTTCAAGACTGGCACTCAAGTGCCTAATGATGTCATACCACTCCACCTCACATTTTAAAGATATTGGTTCCTAACACTTCGGTTGTAATAACAGAGACTTGATCATGTTTATACTATCACTTTAAGCATCTACTGATATGTAGAAATGCCCATAATCGTTCATCTTTTGTTGTATGATACTGCAAGTTATGTACCATTAATATTCAATGATCTAAAAACACTACATTAGTAAGTTTGATTCACTAGAATAATGTAACATGTTTTTAAAATGGGGGTTGCTATGATGCATGCAATGAAGTTAGATTTAATACCTTTCAGAGATTACTGAGTGTATTTTTCAAGAGCCATTGAATAGTTATTTAACATGTAATATTAATATGTGATGATTTTGGGTAGTCAAAGAAACTTTAGTTGAAAAGCATGTATTCATATTAAGTAAAACCAGTTTACTGATTTAAGCACACAGCAGGATCAGCGTAAGGTTTAACAAAATGTAAACAGAAGGGTACATATCATATATTAAACAATATACAGTATAACGGACTACCATCGATCTTACACTTCTGAACAAATCTTCTGGCCATCGGTCATTCCTACCTTTGCATTGTCTTTATGAACATGAACAATATCATTGATGTACATAATCGTAAGTGATAAAATATTGCTAAGCATCAACAATAAACTGCTATCACATGAGCGGTATACCATTGCTGTCACATGAGCGGTATACCACTACAGCTAAGGCAGCAGCGACCTGCCATCTGCATCAGTTTCATCTTATAATTTATTTTTATGTTCTTTGGGATGCTTTGAATTAATGGTAAATATTAGAAATAAGTTGATCAATTTTTGAAAGCCATTAAATGTTTTGAAAAAAAATTGTATGGTCTGTCTCAAATTATTTTTTTTTGAAAAACCAGGAGAACCCGGCGGGCCGGTAAACTCCTACGGAGGGTATAGTAAAACCGTCCGCTGATCCAAGCCCCCATACCCTCGGGTAAATTTATGTAGGATGGAGAAGCGCATGGTAGGAATCGAACTTGGGTCTTTTTACCAGAACTCAAGCCTCCTTTCCACTGGGCCGCACCTGCGGACGGTCTGTCTCAATTTTAGTTAGTATGGTCTTTTTATTCTCTTTCAAAATGTACATATAAAATATTTTTATGAGTTTACTTTTGCATCATCGGTTTTAGATTATTCTATGTTCCGAATATATTAGTAAAATTCAAATTGACTTAAAGATTGGTCTAAAATAAAATGATAGTTAAATGAGAAAAATATATGTTCCGAGTATAATTATGTTTTATCTGAACATTATGTAATATAATTATGTTTACAAACAAAAATGCTCCACCGAGAAATAGTGGAACACATATAAATCCTTCTATTTTCTTATCTCTGGCCTGAAATAGTGGAACGCCTATGAAGAAAAACCCTTAAGTTTCTAACAACATTGATTGGTCTAAAGATTTTACTAGTCAATTTAAGTATAATATACCTTTTACCGTATTATTTGGCATAACTCCATTGTTTGGTCAGATGAGTTAATGTATTTTTTTAATTAATCACTATCGTTTTACTTTATTTTCTGTTTAAATTTGATCAGTAATTTTATATTGTAATTTTTCTTTTGCTTAGTGGAAGCATATACACTCGATCCCATCTTAATCAAAATATTTTAAGTCTGTGGTTTATGTAGTTGTTAAAGCTTCATATGGTTGATTTAGAGTAAGAAGAAGGATCGCACTTTCAAAAAGATCAAGCACCATGTGTTGTATGCAATTGAAATTAGTGCATTTATTGAACCAAGAAAAATGAAGAAGATGACCGGTGTTAAGATGTAATTACCCATTTTCCATACCCTATGAATCGACAATAACCCACACATGTCTAACTCAAATTGAACGAAAAGACGAATCATTAAGGGTAGAAAGAAAATAAAGACAGAACAAAATCTCACACGAATGGAATAACATATATTATTTCAATAATAATCTTTACAGCGGAAAATTTCACTACTACAAAACAGGCCATTTGCATCGGTTGTTTACCCCCCTTTTGCATCAGTTCAACAACCGATGCATATGCAACCGATGCAACAGGCTTAACACTTTTGCATCAGTTCTGAAACCGATGCAAAAAGGTCCTTTTTTCATCGGTTGTTACTAACAACTGATGCAAAATATCATGGTTGGTTGCTTGAACACAGCCCCCATGTTGCATCGGATGTAATGAAAACCGATGCAACAAAGGAACTTGTTGCATAGGTTGTTGTTGAAAACCGATGCAAACTATTCCCTCTATTGCATTGTTTTTTTATAACAACCGATGCAAACTAATCCCTCTATTGCATCAGCTATTTATACCTGATGCAAAAAAGCCATTCTCAGAAACTATTATTACAGTACTCAAATAGACTATATGTACGTGTGTATATATATATATATTACTGATTATAACAAACAATTATTGCATGCAATATTACAATCATTCAAAATTAAATTTGATGGCAAATACAAACTGAATAACGTAATACCAAAATAAACATATATTAATTAAAGTGTTAATAATCTATACAAAATAATGGTTCATACATTCATTTTTTACGTGCACTGCAAACCATCTCACTACCCCTACCTGCCCAGAAACATCATTTATGTGCCTACCATCCACTGCCCATTACTTCTACAACGACCACAACTTCTTCAACTGACCACAACGAACATCAACAGTCTCATACATCAACATCTGCTGCTTCTTTTCCGGCTTCTCCTCCGAACTCGTATCGGGTCTAGCAGACCATGCACGCAGTGGAGGTTCAAAGAACTTGCTAGCAGCATCCGGATCAGCCTCTGCCTCTTCTTCTCCAGGAAGAACCACCAATCCTTTTTTAGATATGACGGTTCATCAAAGCATGCGTTCCAAAGCGACTCAAGCAACTGTCTTTCTTCCCTTGCTGACCCGAGATCCTCTACAGACATGGAGCTTATGTTTTCGATTCTGTTTTGCCATGCCTGCTTCAGCTTGTCGTCTTATACCAATGCATATTTTGATGTTGTAGATGGTTGGTTATTGGTGAGCTGGAGGAGAGACCTAAGAGCTTCTTCTTTCACATTGGAGTCCTCACTTGACACCAGGCGCACCATTAGACGTGGGAACCCCTGTTCGTTTATGATGTTGCAGTCTGAATTGTTTTCTTGGAGTAGGTACTGGGTTAGGTACAGTGCTTTTCTGCAATGGTGTTGGCATCAGATTTTTCATATTTAAATGAAACATTTTGGAGAAATATGAACATGCTTCTCAAGTATAAGAAATATGGACAGTGAAACAATGTTTGACATAGAGGTGATTAATGCATCAAGCTTTCTTACCTCTGGAATCGAGCATCCTCAAAACCCAGTGCATCTCTAAATGCAACATAACCATTGGATAAAATGAAAGCAGCAATTCCATCTTTGTTGTTTTTAATTAGTGTTAAAATTACAAATACAGAAAACCAATAAAGGTTAGCTTAAATGCAGAACAATTCCAAAGACAATAATTTTACTGACTAATTTCAAATTAATTGGTAAACATAGATGTCAAACATATATGAACTTGCACTAAGAGCTCTTGTACGTGCTAACATGTCAGTCATCATGTAATCACTCTAAATGTATCATATGCACGATGAATAATGTTTTAAGACCAATAAAATTCATTAGAGTGATTAATCGAGATATTTATGAACATATGTAGCCACAGATTGCAATATAGAAAGAACTATGTCAAATTCTACTTCAATTTCAAATTAAATAACCTAGACTTACATGTATCGGTGTATGCATGTGTAGAAAAAAACTGATAAAGCAATAACAGCGAAGTAAACATTGAGTTAACAAGTAGCTAACCATCCAGGCTGCCCAGTGAAGGAACACCATGCTCTCCAGCTTCCATGCGAAGAATTATAGTGATAGCAGGGTTATTACAGTATGCTAGCTTCTTTTGGACTACAGTGCTAATAACAATGATTCAAATCATTATGTTTGATGTAAACTCAAAACATAAACAAAACTGCAAACATACCTCGTGAACGTCACCAATGGGAATGGTAGCCTACAAGAGAAATTTACCGTTCAATAAGCAGCATTGCTATAGTGTGTGTAGTTACAATGATATGCATGTATGCAAACTATAAATTTTGAAATTATTGCGATTTAGATATCAATCAAGAGATACAATGCCTTAGTGGTAGAACTAGCTTTATAACTCATATAATTAAACTGCATATAAGTTCAGAGATTTTTGGAATGCATTGTATGGCATTTCTAATAAAGAAAAGAAAACGAATCACACCTGCAGCTTTTGCAGCTATACCTTCTTGTATTTTTAAGTTAATGAAGCTAGCTGCTTATAAAATATACAGGGAAAATCATTTTTTTCTTATAAAATGATGGTGTATGTGAAATTTATTTATTAGAAAAACTAGTTTTGAATTTATAGTGATATTTTCAACATTTATGCGATAAGGTGTTGATTCACCATCCAAAAGAAGATAGGGCTTGCATGTTTGCCTTTGCTTCGATGAAAATTTTAAGATTTTTTTCCTTGAAAAAACATGATTTTTTCTTCTATAACAGTGCAAATGCTAAGTTACAAATACTGGGACACGTCTTACTGTTAGCCATGGCAGGATTGTGAATACTGTGATGGCGATTGCGATGAAGAATTCTTGGTGCTTGATGAGGGTTGATATGTTGAGGTTGTTGTAGGATTTGGACTGCTCAATATTTATTGATTACAACCGATTGTGTGGCTGGACTGGAGATGTGAGTACTAAGGAAAAGAATATGACAAGACAATGCAATGAAATATAATACACTAACATGAACATCATGAATGAGGCTGGTGCGAGCTGAAAATGAACAAGGCAATGAGGTAGATGAATTGAAATGAACTCCAAACATAAGACTGCATTTATGATGAACTAAAGCATTGAACTAAAGCATGACGACCTGGTTGCCAAAATATGCTAAAGACAAACTGAAATTATAATAAGCTGCAAACCAGTCTGCTACTGGATGAAAGACTAAAGGTGCCTTCTGGTCAACTGAAATAATGATTTAAGTAACCATATCGATGAATGAAATTCAAGCATATTAGCAAAGTTGAATGGTTGAGTGTAGCAAATGAATCGAGGTAGTTGCATGTGTCAAGCAAAACTTGGAAAAATCAAAAGCTATAGAATTGAGATCTCATTGCATCGGTACCTCGTCTGCAGTGAATTTTAGAACAGAAAAGGAAGTTGTCGAGACCATAAAAACTTGGAACATGGAGTGAAGTAGATTGCTATTCAGTATCCATGAATTCAGCCATTATCTAATTGTAACGTAATAGCAGGAGGGGATATTTTGATCATTCGGGAATGATGTATGAGCAAGCAAGTGAGGGGAGGTTGATCCAAATTTGAAGTGAGTGGTAAGGTAGGTGTTGTAACAACATTGTATGAGAGTGAAGTAGTGCAGGCATGATTGAGAGCAACATTGTATTAGGGAGCACAACAATGCACTGTGCCTCAAACTTATTAACAATCCAAATGATGAAAGACTAATTCAAGAATACAAAACTGAAAACTCTGAAGAACTTATTTCTTGTTGGCAACTATTTTTAGCTACACACATGCATATAAAACCTAACTCTCTTATTCTAGTTACATAAACTTTGATAAACTCACCATGGGGTCGGCTTATCTTTTGCCAAATGCTTGTTTCACATATCATTAAACAAGCTCTTAGTCTTTCAGTCTTCCATTAAATAGTGTAATTATTTCATCTGAATAAGAGATGTGCGACTGTGATTTCATGGCACATATAGTAGGGTGATAGAGGATATGATTTCATTCGATTTAAAATGTTTAAATTCATTAGGCCAAAATTTTGAGGTATTTTGATCTACTCTAGCTAATTACTACTAAAGAAAAATTTAACAGTAGCAGTAGTTTACCTGTGAGTCCTCTCAAAGACATTGTGATGAAGATGGCGAATGAGAGGAAAGGCTGCAATGCAGGAAAGACAGATAAGTGAAAGAATACAGGAAGAAACAACAATGATCTTGTTGGAATTGTTTTCTCGATCATTTAGTGTCCGAACCTATATGGTTGAAATATAAGATCATTGTTGGGATAGTCTTACATGCTTACTAGCTAACCTGCACAAATGCATATATTGCTCGAAGGTTGCTAAGCATTTTAATATCAATATCTGCTAGAAATGTTCCCCACATGCTGTACAAATTAAACAAACAAAATTAGTGTAAACCGCGATAAGTTTGATATCAAAATTAGTGTAACTCACAACTATAATAATGTAAGGCATCGAGGAGAAGCAGCTTCCATATTCTACGCTGAATTTTGTGGGAAAATGCTTCTGCTCTAAGAAGCAGAGAATGAGCATAAGGATCCTGATTGACCATTGCAAAATAAGCTGCAACTTAAGCACAAGTTGGATTCCGTGAACACCTTTCAATAATAAGCTAAAATGAAAAGAACCTAGAATATAGTGTTAGCCATATTTTTGAATAAACTAAATGAAAGGACCTGGAATATAGTGTTGGCTACATTTTCTGACTGTGTCAGAGTCAAGAAACATTTTTACTTATAAGGCTTAAGCTTGTAGCATAACAACATTCTCACACTAGTATAACAGTTGATAATGAAAGGTTCCCTAAGAAGTAGAATAATGCATAAACCCATGGACTTCTTTTTGCAAGTACAAACAGGTGTTCCAATTACCTCTTGAGACATGCAAGTTATTGTGACTTGAATGTGATATATGGATGAGAAATGACTCATAAACACACTAGCCTTGAATAGCTTGTCTTGCTTGACAAATATCAAACAAACGGACTGTAATCCTCTGCTCTGGTACAAAACCAAAGCAGGAGTTCACCTAAGGTCCACTAGATCAAAAATTTAATGGCTTAAAGCACCAATGCATTTTAGCAATGCATAAAATTTGCTAAAACTCACTGTTGATCACCTTCTCTGGTTTTGCATTAGAGTGGATGAATTAACTTTGGAGAAAAATATGATGTTCCAAAAGCTTCGGTCTTAACTAAGGAAAGATGGCACAATTAATGATGCAAATATGCGAAGACACAAATTCCAAGGTGTTACCCGATTATGAGTACCTATCTCCTTTAAGTGAAGAAAAGGAAATCTTCATTGTAGACTAAGAAAATGAAAAGTATATTGGGAGTTTATTAGTCATCAAAAACTCCTTTTAATGAACTGAGAAGAAAAATATGAAGTCTATGTTTTAGTGGATCTAAAGTGATATGTTAAACTTGATAATCAAACATGAGGCATGAAAAATGGTGCTTTGAAGCACGTTTTAAGGTAGTAAAACCCAATATAATCGCATCTAAAGACAACCAGGGAAACATATCAGATACTCATATTAAAGTTTAAAATTCCTTACAAAATTTATTACTGTAGGAACTGATGCTATATGGGAAAAAAAATCAATCGCTGCCTTGAAACAAACAAGACAAGGGACATTATTACCAAATCGATTAAGGTGGTTGAGCATTGCTTATTATCTTCAAATTACACTGAAATTACGGAAAAAAGCAGGCTAATAAAACACATCAACACCAACAACACCACTTAACCACAGAGAAATTTAAAGACATCAGAAGAAGAAAAACAGTAATAAAAGAACAAGATGAAATAGTTCGACATATTATAAGAACCAAGCGTTTTGATCAAGTGAAGTTACCTGAATTTGATAATGGACTATCAGGAGAATTAATGAACTGGGTCAAAAAATCCACCATGACATCAGCATTGTATTCTAGTGTTGGTCGATCTGAGTAACCAAAACCAGGCCAATCTACAATTGTAGCATGCCAATTGCCTCCATCAGTTCTTGCTACGATATCTTTTACTACCCCCTCCATTCCTCGACTGTACTTACATCTGAAAATGTGGGTACCATAAGAATTCTCTTTGTACTGGCAGGGTTCGCTCCTGCATGTTCTTTATAATAAATATTAGTGGAACTATCCTGGAACCCTCAATCGAACAATTGCCTTCAACCAAACTCCACAACAACCTCAAAGCACATCGCAACCACCTCCACTCAACCTAAATCTCCACCTAATTCATAGTCAAATTAAAACATTTGTTTTGATTTGGTTTGAATTTCAATTTTTTTTTTAAGGATTTCGATTTAGGAGGAACTGCTAATTTGGTTCGAAGATAAAATTCAGAGTTGAATTTGATTTGAAGTCATTCAATTGAACGAACATAAAGTAGTTTTAGTTTTCTTCTTAACGGGTTACGGGGGAAGTAGAGGGATAAATGAAAGCTAAGCGGGAAATGAAAAGTTAAGGGGAGGGAAAATGAAAGCTGGGGTAGCAAACCGATGGAAAATGAATGCAAACTAATGTAGTTGCATCGGTTGAATTTAAAACCGATGCGACTAAAACTATTGGCACGTACCAATTGCATCGGTTGTTGGTGATAACTGATGCAAATTTGATTTTTTTATTACATATTGCTTTTCACGTACCAATTGCATCGGTTATTAAGATTGAACTGATGCAAATAGTTCTATTTGCATCAGTTTTTACTTCAACTGATGCAAATGAGGCGAAGCAATATGCACTTTTTGTACTAGTGTTTTAAAATACACTATCAAAGTCTAACCTAGATTTAGCTGGACAGTTATAACACCTGCCCTTGTAAATGCTGACAGACAACAAAACAAATATAATAAATGCAGTGGATAATAGAATACGTCCATAAGATAATGAAGATCTCCAGCTCTTCTTTGGAAACTCAACCGTCTTCAACTAAACCTGAAACTACTCGGATCTAACACGAGTATTAAAAATACCAGGATCAGGCTAGATAAACCAACATGAGATACTCAAAATTTAAAATGTATAGATCATGACAATATTATCAAAACCTTTGAAAAGAAGGGTATCTCATAAGATCACGCCCACACATAAACACGAACGGGTTTTTACCTTATGATAACCAAAACACTTCATACCAAAATACACTTGATATTATTTTTAATGACATTCTTTTGAAAATACTTTTCAAATAAACTTATTCAAATAAGTTATTAATATCTGAACTAAGTCTAAGGTAATATATCCGAACCAGGTCAATGGAATATACTGAATGGAATATATGATACCAGAAAGGGGGAAGCTAAAATATTTGTAAGTCATTGCAGCTATTTTGGGGATACAATCAAAATTATAAATCTCATATTGGGATTGGATTTTCAACATGATAGAAAACTAGTAGAAAGATAAATTTGTATCCACGGCTACCGTCCAAGACTCAGAAGTCGTTATACAACAACACAAATGGCTAAAAGTGGATACAATCTGCGAATAACATCCAAGGACTTGGACTTCGTGCATCCTTGCCATGAGGCCCAGACGTATCTAGTACCTAGGGCTCAAAACATCTGATAACCCAAATTACTACTATCCGAAATGCGAGCATACATCTGACCACGTAGAATCCCATCATAACCGGGGTGTGAGGCTCACGAGGCTACCCTTAATTTCTTCAAAGCCACGCTTTTCATACAAAACCACGCTTTGATTATAACAGGTTCCACTTTGAATAACACACTGTCATTCCTCTGATCACTATTTGACTTCTCCAAGCATACAACCTCTGAGCTCGTATGTCTCAAAGAAGGGTGTTAAGCTAAGAGAAGTTCCCTCTTCCGCCACCAAGCAGATGTACATTTGTAAAAGTCAAACGTTGTGTCTCAAAGATGTAATGTCAGACATTCGTCCATACATGGATCTAACGAAACCGAAGGCATTTCTCTCGGCCATACTTGGCGAGAAGCCCTTGCATTCCGAAAAATATCTCCAAATGAGGAGATCACTGCTATAAATAACTCTATAATAGGAGCGACCCAAAGCATGCCAACAAGAAGTCCTCATGCTATGAAGATCCACGATCATAAATAATCATCATCTTCAACATGTTTTCACTTTCGAACGTATGTATTGATTCGAAGTGGTTTTCAGATAGGACACCCAAACCGACTCTTGTTCCTTTGAAGCCAATCATCGCTTTAAAAGATGTTAAATGGATATCAATCATCAATCAATTACTTCATCTTTTATTTAAATCAAATATCTTTCTTAGATATATTATTTTCAATTTATTCAATTTTCTTTTCAAGGGTATATGGAATCATTAAGCCTCATTTATCAAATCATTTGGTTTATCTAAACCTTTCTTAAGTCCTGGAATAATTCCAAATCATTTTCTCTTTTACTTAGGAAAACCTTTCCAAATCATTCATTAAATCTTAATCAAAGATTTCTTATATGCAAGCTATAACTTTTAACTTATGGGAAATGTTCCCAAATCATTCATTAAATCTTAATTAAAGATTTCTTTCTTAACTTAAAATCATATTCTTGTAAATCGAAGATTTTCATAACAGAGCACTACTGCCACTTTAGATATGGTAAATTTCACCTCTAGGGACTAATGGAAAGTAATCCTACCTTATGAAGATCTTTTCATCAATGATCATTGTCTTCATTATATCTTTTTTAGAAAATTAGTTTGAAGGGTTTTTGGATAGGAATCACTCAAATCCGATCCGATTTTTTCAGATAAGAACCAGCAAAATCCGATCCCGGTACCTTCGTACCAACCAACGAATAAAAGATGTTAATTCATATGGGGTTTCAAAAATTAGTTTGAAGTGGTTTTCGGATAGGAATCTCCCAAATTCGATCCCGATTATTCGGATAGGAATCACCCAGATCCTATCCCGGTTCCTTCGTACCAATTATCAAACAAAAGATGTTAAGTGATTAATTAATATTCAAAGAATTTGTTTCTTTTCTCTTGTCTTGGAAAAACTTTAATATGATCTTTTAGAGCATCTAGGCATTCTTTTCGATCTGTTTTATCCCTCGCCTAAAAATAAAAAACATAGGCCAGGTAAGTTCAGGGCAATGGTTGCTTCATCCCTAACCTTAGTTAAACACCTTATTTTATCTTCATAGATCTCACAAATGGGACAAATGTACTAGTCGTTTCCGCATACTCAGTTAATAATCCCTACTTTAGAAATGATTTATTAAATTCCAAATCATCATTTAAAACACTTAATTATTATTTTAAAAACATTCACAAAAGATTTAGGGAAGAATTGATTAGTTTAAAACATATATTCAAAAGGTTATAAAATTCGCAACGTAAAAGTGCAAAAAGTGCTATATAAGCTTATTTGATTTAAACAAACTTTTTAATATTTGAAAATTCATATTTTCCATTCCAAATCTCTTTTAAACCATTTTAACAGATTTATAAAATTTATTTAATATTTTAAAAACATTTAAAAATATCATTTATAAAGAAATCCCTTTTTGGATTCCAAACTGCAAAACCGCGATGTTTTTAAAAAATTGTTTTGGACATATTTCAAACTCTACTTGATAAAATCTTGATTTTCTTTCTTCGTCGAAAAATTATTATCATTGTGGACTAAAGAATATTTTATTTCGAAGAAATACGACTTATAAATCATTTTCCATGTTAATTTAAAGTTATGTGTCGACATTTACGAACTGCCGCTACGCGACGAGGTCGATTTTGATCAATTTTGTGAATTGATTCCGAACTCGTCCAAATCTATTCAAATTTGTTTCAAACCATATTTAAACTATTTTAACTCATTTAAAACAATATTTTCAACATTTCAAACTCATTTTTCATTTCATTTCATATTATAATATTATATTACTATAATATCATTTTCAATCTTTTTAGATATTTTGAAATCATTAAGAGGATAAATAATTTCCACACACATTTATCTAGATTTAATTCATTTAATTAACTATGGTTAACTACTAATTATTTCTTTTATTATTTATCAACTAGTTATCAACCATATAAACAATCATATAATCAACCAATTTTTCATCCAAGTTATCAAACAATATATTCAAGGATTTTAATGGACATATTAAAATAGTTATAAGGATAATTTGACTTTAAATAAACATTGAGTACTCACCTTTTAACAAATTGTTTAACTTCCTACCAACATTCATACGTAACAACGCTTCAATACATCTTCTTAACTACACCAAATCTTTTTTTAGACTTTTCTTTTGATTCTAGCAGCACTTCCTTCTCCTTTTCTCGCACCGGAGCTTCATGAATTTGATCCTCCTCCTTGATAGGTTGGACCACACCTTGATCCTCCCCTTCCTCCATAATTTCTTCACTTATTAGATGCTAAACCATATTTTAATGGTATTCTAAGGTCTTTGGCAAAGTTTGGTTGTGTTTTGACTTTTTTTAGTATGGGTTTGAAAAAGTTTATAAGGAAATGGAAGAGAAGAATAAGTCATTAAAGAGAGCTTTGAGGAGGAAGAAGAAGAAGGTAGAAATAATGTGAAAAAAAGTGAGAAAGTTATTGAAATTTGTAACGTCCCGCCTTTTTGCACGCTTTAAATCAACGATAAACCACACATGTCAGACTTAAATCATACAGAAGGGCGGATTCTTATGGGGCACATAAGAAAAAGCAGGGAAAGAAAACAAAAAAGATAGAATCTTGCAGCGGAACGATAAAATATAATAATCAAATAAACAGTTCATGAAGTTGTTTTACAAAATCATTTAATTATACTTATACAATACCTATTAGAGTTACACATACCAATAAATAACAATGCAGCGGATTACATGATGCAGTGAATAATATAATATATAATAGTAATAATAATTCTTCGTCTTCATCCTCCAGAAAACGATCTTCAAATCCTGAAAAGCTCAGGCTGACCTGAGCGAATTGAAAAGACAAAACACTCGAGTCAGAACTAAAATATCTTATGTAAGTTAAATCAACGGAAATAAATATGAGTGTAACGGCGTCAGAGATGTTTACGAGATTTGAAATCTCCTATCCAGTGTCTAACGTGAGTGCAGTAACTTAAGAGATGCTCGGGATTCACATCTCCTACGGATCCGTTAGACTATTTACTATGTAGTAATATTTCGCTATTATAATAGTGTCTATAGTAAAATAAACTTACTTTTTTCATAGCATTAAGGGGTTACCCATATAGCCCTTAACACGTAATAGTCTCAGTAGTCCATCCAATTTCATAGTCTCTCCTGATTGGGGAGCCACCAGAGGATACCACACGGGCTACGGGAGAAAACCAAACTCGTACAAGGCTCGCTAGAGTAGGTGACACGGCACAACTAGGCAATGCTATGGTAGATATACCAATTGCTATCCGGGATGGTGGTAACGCGTAGCAGCTACTACCGCCCACCTCAAACAACACCCCCAAAATCAAAATCAAAAGTGGCCACCGAATAAATCCAAAAGTCAGAGTATAATATCGAAGGAGTGTGTCCGATAAGAGGGGCTACCTCCTTGGTTCGAGAATCGCTCCGGTTTTAGCCACCTTATGCTAACTCACGGGAGTCGGTCCACGTATTTACCTAAAAGGAAACGCCGCCGCCATCCTACTTCATTCTGTAATCTTCACCGCGTACACGGTTTTTAAAGTGGTTTTTGGAGTTGGCAGAGAGTATGACAACTTCCGATCCCGGTCTCTTCAACAACCAATCGTTATTATAACATCGCGGTGCTTTCAAAATAGTTTATACTTTAAAAACCAGAATAAAATATCCATTTCAAAACCATATAATTACGACATCACTTCCTCTTTTAAAAACCAAATCAATGTGATATCAATTTCAAATATATCCTTTTCTGAAACCACAACATTTTCAAAGTTATAATATTTTGAAACCAAAACTTGAAATATAGTCTTTCAAAACATAAAACTTTGAATTTCATAACTTTGAAACATACTACACCACTTAAATGGTTTAAGTGTTAAATTACTTTATATGGAATAAAATAGCTTCTTCACCTTCACAAAACGATTCCAATATAGATTTAAATCCCCAAATAAACCAATATAATTTTCAAATATTTCAAAGCTTTAATTATTCCACCATTTCAAAACTTATTCTTTGATAATTTCATATATATCAATTTCAACTACTATTGTTTAGATTTGAAATGTTTACTTAATAAATATCATTTTAGTAAAACCTTTAGACTTCAATTAACTGGATATTCTTTTAGTTACATTAACTTGATAATATTCATTTAAATCAATTTGATATTCATTTAAATCCTCTAACAAAAATCAAGTTATAAAATCGTACCTTTTAAATCTCAATTTATTTATATTTCAAATTAATTTTTTTCGAGGGTAATCCTTAAATCTTAAATACAAATCAAATTCACATTTATCTTCCAACCTAAATTTTAATTGAGTCATTATAAACTCTATATACAATAGAATTTTTAAATAGATACTTAACCATATCATATAAAAGAAATTCAAACTTTATTATTTAGCTTACTTTATAATTCAAAACAAATTTATACATAGCTAAATCAATAATAAAATATCATTTATATAACATCTAAAATCAATATCTGTATAGCTTATATATTTCTTTACAAAATCATAAAAATCATTTCAAAATAATTTTATATATTTAGACCGCGGTGCCTGTATATAATTTTCTATCCTATGGTCAAGTGATATGGATATTTATCATTTCAATCCGCAATTTAAAAATAAAAAATGCGGTTGTATATCATTTCAAACCGCAATCTCGAATCAAAATAAATGCATAACAACTTGCAGATTATGATGATATAAATAAAACATCCGTTCATCTATCATAAAATCATACATCCATCACAATCAGCATACAAAACAATCAATCAATATCAATATATAACTGATAATATATAACAGGTAATTAATTGGCAGTTATATTCAATAATAAATAAAATAAAGATTTAATTTAAATAAATGCAATAACTGAGATGATGATTAAAAATATACGAAAAGTCATAAATAAATGCATAATCACAACAAAATTAAATTTAACAAACATAAGAAATTTTAGAAGTTGTGAGTGGGTTAAAACACTCATTATTTGAATTTAAATTTGAATTTAAATCCAATTTAAAACCAAAATTCAAATAGTCTTCAAGTCCATCCATAACTAGCGCCAAAATGTCCGGATTTCCAATACGAACCTAGCGGAGAAAACCGCGCGTGAATCGGACCTCGTATGTAAAAGTTATGTGATTCAGAACGATTGAAATAAAAAATAAAATAAATAAATAAAAAAACAAAGGGGCATACTCGTAAATATGCTTCTCCCCTACCCCGTACACAGCACGCACACAGCTGCCTTCGTTTGAAACCCTCCATCATTCACGCCCTGTGCTCGTTCGCCGTTGCACCTCGCGCCCCTCCACCAAAATGACGCTCCAACGTGCCGACACGCCCCCACGACCTCCGCCCAAGCTCGCAACCACCACCGGTCGCGCAAACGCACCAGCCGCCGTCGTTAATTTCAAACCCTAATACAATTTTTTGCGACGATCTGACCGTCGTATCGACGAATGAACCATATAGATGCGCTCCCCTCCGCCCTCCCTACAAAACCCAAAAGTTGATTCGAAGATCGAACAAGTTTGATTTCGACGTGATGAACGGCCGAAAATTGTTCTTTGATTTTTGGACAAACAATACGTCGAATCAAAATAAAAGTTGCAGATCTGAGTTACGCTCTTCGAGAGCTTCAAATTGATATAAAATTTGGCATATATTGTGGAGTTTGAAATTTCAGCTTTGGATTTGATTTGGGATTGCAATCGAAATTAGGGTTTTTCTGCCATTGAAATGAGGAGGTAAATAGAACTTATAGAAATGAGGAACAGAGGCTACTAGGGTTTATAGCAGGATATACATAGGCACGGTTGACATTTGAATGGATGGATAAGATAGATTTACAAGCTAACGCCAAAGTGGCCCAAAAAGCCCGTTTCGACTCCGGAATGAAATTAGGTTAACCCATATATCAAAATAGAGGTTTTTAAATATTTTAAACGCGATGGAACAAGTTTTAAGTCCAAATTCCATCGTATGAAGAAGTTGTGCTAAAATCAATATTTTTCAAATTGATTTCAATTTCATTTATTTCAAGGCGTTTCGAGTCCGTACTATCAAACGACAAGTCCGATCGCTACGAAAATTGAAATCCTACAATAATTCACTATCACGAAACCGATGAAACTAGTTTCGTCGAAATCCGAGTCAGTGGCTAAAATGGCTATTTTTACACTAATTAAATAAATTAGTAAATAAATTAATTAAATCAAATTTCCAATTTAAACTCTAAAATTGACAATTCTTATCATTTAAAATTTCTTAATC
The DNA here is from genome assembly GCA_030765085.1 of Allium cepa. NCBI lineage: Eukaryota > Viridiplantae > Streptophyta > Magnoliopsida > Asparagales > Amaryllidaceae > Allium > Allium cepa. The sequence continues at coordinate 298,806,933 of CM060946.1, forward strand.
ATTTACAATGATTTTAAACAAATTTAGATGCCAATTTAATGTTGATTCAATCATAAATTTCAGCGTAAATTCAAATTTCATTATATTCATCAATTATAAATTAAATTTTCAATAATTCCATTGAATTCGCTATTCATTCTTATTATTCAATTCATTATGGTCAAATGGAGGAAAATTAACATTGGGTTCAAAGCTATTACATAAATATTCTCCAATTTCAACTTAATTTTTAAATTAACGTAATAATTAAATATTTAATTTCATTCATTTGCAATTAATCCAATTATTATAAATTAAATAAATTAAATAAATTAAATCACTATTCAAATTCAAATTCTATAATTCATAAATTTTATCATCTTGTGTTAATTATTAATTTATAATTCTTTAAAATCAATTCCCATCTCAATTTAAAGTAAATAAATTCCAGTTTAACTGATTAGATTCAATTCCAACCCTTTAGTTGAGTCTATTATTACTATGTAACGCAGTTATACTTGTCTCACATTTCATTCCTTGATATTAACTTATGAATAAAATATGCATTTCCGTTGCTTATTACATATACACTTTACAATTACAGTTCTTACCCACATAAATGAGACATTTATTTTCATTTAAATGTAATTATTTTACAATTAATGTGGTAGACTAGATATATTCTGGTAATTTATGATGATTGTTAACATAGCCTTAAAATTTCACTTAGGCTTATTATTTCAACTATTTATAAAATTACTTACATCATACGGATTCATTCTATTACCATAAATCATACATTAATTCATATATTCATACAATACTTACCTTTATTTACTTATAATAAAATCTCATTCCCAAATACAACAGTTACGACAAATTAATAGGACAGTTAAATAGTAACTTACGACCGTTACTATTTCTTTGATTCATTAATTACAATTAATATTCTCTAAATAAATTTATTTACTTGGTCCCATGCTTTCTATTACACCGATTTCTATCTTATAAATAAATTTTACGTTTCCTTTTTAATTTACATTCACCCTTTCCGTTATAATATGAATTATCAATAAATTATCTTTATTCTTCCCAATCAATTACCATATGTTATTATAACTTTACAATTTTAATAAGTTCATTAATTGACATTTCATTCAACCTATTAATTATTAACCTAAATTAGAACCGTTACGTTTTAAATTTACTTATTAGCTCACAACAAGTGCTACCATTAGTTCATACATTAATTTATTCCATTTCCATTCCTTATACATTATTTTATTGGTAAGTTAACATTTTTAAATTATTAATTTACCTCTTATATCCCATTTTAAATTAATGCTCACATTAATTAAGATTTTAAATCAATTTAATCATTTCATTTTGGAACATTCTTTATTTACACTAAGAATGTAATCAACATTTACATTGTTTCACTTATTGGAATTACATCCACGTTATTAACCATTAATAATTCACTAAATCTTTATTTCCTTCAACATTAAGTTACCAAAATCTTCTTAAATTAAGAGATTTAATTACCAAATTTTACGGGTCGTTATAAAATTTATAGAAAAAAATAAAGTGGTAAGTTACCAAAATATCCCTTTATCAAATTACCAAAATAACCTTACTTACTTATAAAGCAGTCTTTTTTTTTTCAACACTTAATATCACATTTCAAATGATTACTTTATATCATTTTCACTTAAGTATTAAGTGAAGAAAGTAATAATTATGTTTCTTTGATTTGATTTTTACTTTTTGACTTTTGTACTTTTTTGTCTATTCATGCTTACTTTTTGTTAATTATATTCTAAAATTTTCCAAGTATGTTTAGTAAAAGTAAACTTGATTAGTGAATTAATTAATACTTACACTATTTGAATATATGTTTCGATATAATAAAATAAAGGTGCAACGACGTTGCGACAAATTTTAATCGACAAAATGCTGATTTTCGACAAAATGTTTTACGGTCACATTTTGACGTTTTAGTTAAACTATTTATTTATGTAAACCAAATTTAATAATGAACTTTTTACTTCTTTAAATAAATTAAAACATGTCTCTTTATATTTAAAAATCATATTTAAATAATATCAAAATCTCTAATTTTATAGTGTATGTAAAACTGACAAAATGCGACAAAATTTGGTTATTTTTGTAAAACGATTATTAGCATATTTATAAATATTTTAACATACTTTTATTATCTTTATTAAATGTTTTCAATAAGATTTATCATTTTTAAATAAATATTTAAACCTATTTATTTAAGCATTTATTTATTTTTAGCAAAACTTAACTTTTGTTGATTTGTTATAATATCCAAATTTATACTTTTTAAATTATTAACTATAAGGAAAAATAATTTCTCTATCATTATCTATTATATATACCTTATTTATAAGTTTTAAACCTTTTTAAATTTAAAACAAACGAAATCTCTCATTTTCGAAGTAGCGAAATTACGGGTCTTTACATTCACTCATACTTAGAAGAATTTCGTCCTCGAAATTACACAAAACAAAGATTTGTCTAAAACTTTTATCTTTAAACTTAATTCCATATAATATACACGGATCATCCATATGAAATATCTTATTCGATCCCCTATTCAAATATATAACTTTATTTCCGAACAAGTATCGATCCCTCGATCCTCTAGTGCGGACATTAATTAGGCTCTTTGCTCAGAAACCCACGCTTTCTTTGCATAGCTTTCAACTATGATAGAAAACTCAAGTACTCAATCATAAACCCTAATCAATGTTCACCATCAAGAATCGAGCGATAAATCTTTTTTCGGACCAGTATAAACACCTGAAAGTTCCGTACTCGGATATTCGATCAACGTTTCTGTGACGAAATGATCTACATATAATATATGTATTTATTAACTTTCATAATCTTTTCATAAACTTTTATCTTAAGTTCATACATTTTATAAAGGTGCTTCTTTATATAATCCTTTAATTCTTTATTTCCAAATATTTTATTAAAGGAAAATATTCTAAAGAAACCATTTTTCACTCAAAATATGATCCATCTGTATTATAATTTTTTTCCTACAATCTATTAACTTAGTATATTTCCTTTAATAATAATATTATTTATAAATTATTTTGTAAAACTATCACTTAAGTTTATTGCATCCTATAACTTATGTAAATCAATCACTTTAAAGACTTAAGTCTAAATCTTTAATTAATGCATGAATTCATTAATAAAAACTTTTTCCAGGTCATAATTACTTTTTTAAAGAGCCATTATTATATTTAAGTGAATAGATAGTTCATGGATTAAATTTATATTTGTATGATATACCTTTATATCTTAAGAGTATGTACAAATCGCAAATTTCAAATTGGTTTTACTTAAATCCGTCTGTCTAACAAATTTAGACTTCGTTTTAATTTACTATTATCTCAAATTCATAAGCTATAAAACTTATTTCTTATTTAATACTATTATTAATTTTCTAGCTTTGAAAAACAAAATTTAAAACCACCCTTATTTAAATTCTCATACTCTTAAATCTTTTTTACCTTTATAAATCAGATTTATAAATTATCCATATCTTATTTCATTTACTCAAAGTATTTTACAATCTTTTACCAAAAGTTTTTGTAACGACCCGTAAAAATTCGATAATTAAAATTGTTAATTTAATAAGATTTTCGAAATTTAATATTGAAGAAAATTAAAATTTTGTGAATTATTGATAAAAGTTGTGTTGTAATAATGAAAATAACTACGAGGAAACGTAGCAAGGTTAATTTAAGTTAATAATTAATGAACTTGAATGAAATTCAAATTAAATAAAATAATCTAAACGTATGACTTGGTTATAAGTGGAATATGAGGAAGCAAATGTAATTAGTGAATTAATGTGTGGAATAATATAATAGGTGGTAATTGGTTGGGAAGAATGAACATACAAGATAATTAAATGTACGTAAATAATGATTAATATAATAACGGAAAGGGGTGAATGTGAATTAAAATAGTAACGTACATTTACTTATAAGGTAGTAACTGGTGTAATAAAAAAGCATGAGACCAAGTAAATAAATTTATTAAGACTATTAATTGTAATTGGATGTAGATTTAAAGTAATAATGTTAATGCAAGGCAAGCAATGCTAATTAAAGTCACTAATAAATGAATGGTAAGGATGTAATCTAAGCTAAATTTTCGATAGATTGAATGTGATTACGATAAATTGACATTATGTAAATGTGTAACTTGGGTCTGTACACAATAAACTCATAAATGCAGTTAAAAGCAAACGATGGAAATAATAATGTGTTTCCCGTTTATTTAGTCTATTAATCGAAATGAGAAATCAAATTTTAATAATACTGGAAATCAATTAGAGTTAAATGAACCTTAATGTTATATAAATGAGAATTAATGCAATAACTAATTTAGTGCAAATATTACGGAAACAATGGTAGGATCTTAACTGATTTTAATTAATAATTGGAGATAATGTCAATTCCATTTATAATATGACTATTGGTTGATGTAAAGATTGTAAATCAAGATTTATTAATTTATTTGAATGTAAATTATAATGATTGGGTTATTTCCAATAAATGAAATTAAATATTTAGATATTATATTAATGCAAATTAAGTTGAAAATTTAGGAATAATAACGTAATAAACCATGAACCAATGTAAATTTTATCTACTCGGTGATAATGGTGTGAATAACAGGATTAAGAATCAAATAAATGGATTTATTTGAGTTGCAATTGATAATTAATGAATTTATTTAAAATTTGAAGTTAAACACTGTAGTTGTGAATTAGTTGACTTTTAATTGATATGGGAATGGATTATAAAGGGTTACAAATTACTAAAGTAATCTAAGATGATAAAATTTATAAATTTTGGAATTTGAATTAAATTGTGATTTAATTAATTAATTATTAATTATTTAATTAATGTAAAAATAGCCATTTTGGCCTCGGACTCGGATTTCGACGAAACCAGTTTCATCGGATCCGCAACGGTAAATTATTATAGGATTTCAAGTTTCGTAACTATTGGACTTGTTGTTTGATCGTACGGACTCGAAACTCCTTGAAATAAATTTAATTGAAATCGATTGAAATCAATTTGAAAAATATTGATTTTTGCATAACTTCTTCATGCGATGGAATTTGGACTTGAAACCTTTTCCATTGCTTTTAAAATATTTTAAAACATCTATTTTGATATACGGGTTGACCCAATTTCGTTCCGGAGTTAAAACGGGCTTTTCGGGTCATTCATCGTTCAGCGCGTTTATAAATCAGGTCCATCTATTCTATTTCAACCTTGCATATATACCATGTTATAAACCCTAGCCTACCTCTATTTCTCTTTTGTCTGTGCGTACAATTACTCTTTACCTCCTCATTTCAATGGCAGACAATTCCAAATCCAATTGCAATTTAAAAAAATCAAAGTGAAATTTCAATCTCCTCAAAAAAATTCAAATAAAATATATATCGAAGACCTCAATGATATGAACCTACATCCGCTGTTCGTTTTTCGAGACAAGTGACCGGATTTATCAGAAATCACAGTCAAATTTAGAAATTGGGCGTTTGATTTCGGCATCAATTCGTGAAATTGATTGAGGGTTTTTGTCGGGCTCGATGTATGGAGTGGTTTAGAGGTCGTTGTTTGACCTAAAATGATATAAGGTGACCGAAATTCACGATTTAGGGTTCGAAAACCCTAAACCTAGGTGGCGGCGGTCGCGAAAAGGGGGGCCGGACCGGGTCGTTACGCTCGGCTCGACGATAGCTTCGAGACAGTGGTGGTCGGCAGCGTGATGGTGGCCTGTGGCGTTGGCAAAGCTTGGTCAAAGTCTGGGTCAACGACGTGCTCATGGGTTCTGTTTGTCGCGTGTTCGCTGCGTTCTAAAAGGAGAGGGGCGGGTCCACGCGTACGTTTCCATTTATTTTTTTATTTTTAATTTAATTAAATTTTCAAATAGTTCTAACATCAATAACTTTCTCATACGATATCCATTTTACGCACGATTTTCTCCGCTAGGTTCGTATTAGAATTCCGGACATTTTGGAGTTGGTTTGAAAAAATTTGGAGACTGTTGAAATTTTGGGTTTAAATTGGATTTAAATTCAATTTAAATTCAAAAGGTGAGTGTTTTAACCCACTCACAATTTCTAAAATTTCTTATGTGTGTTAAATGAATTTCTGACGTGATTAGAAATTTATTTATTGCTATTTGGTATACTTTATCATCATTCTAGTTAAATTTTAATTTATTGAATTGAATTGTTATTTAATTTATTTATTGCATATAAACTACCAGTTAAATTTTCATTTAATTTATTATTGAATATAAACTGCTAGTTGATCCCTGTTGTTTATTATCTGTTATATATTGATGCTATTGATTGAATTGGATGATGATTGTGATTGATGGTTGATGATGGATATTGGATGAATGGATGTTGAATTTTATATCGTTATAAACTACAAATTGTTATGCACTTTATTTCATTCGGGATTGCGATTTGAAATGATATATAACCGTATTTTTATTTTAAATTACGGATTGAAATGATAAATATCCGTATTACTTGACCATAGGATAGAAAATTATATACAGACACTGTCGGTCTATATATATATATATATTTTGAAAATGATTTCTATGGTTTTGGAAAGAAATATACGGTTTAATAAATATTAAATTTTGATATTATATAAATATTATTTTTATACATATAGTTAAATTCTTGAATTTAAGCTATGTATAACTTTGTGTAATAAAATAAGTTTATTCATGGAGTTTGATTGTTTTTTATTATATGGTTAAGTACTTGTTTAAGGTATTGTCTATATAGAGTTTTAATGACTTAAATAAAAATTAAGTTGGAAGATAAATATGAAATTGGTTTAATTTGGAATTAATTAAGAATTTTACTCGAATAAATTTGATTTGAAATTTAAAGGGTGGGATTCTTATAACTTGATTTGGCTTAGAGTGCTTTAAATGAATATATCAGGTCGATTAAATTGAAAGAATATCCAGTTGTTTGGAGTTAGAGGTTTTGCTTTAAGATATTGGATTTATTAGGTAAACATTTTAAATCTAAATAATAGTAATTGAAATATATATATATATATATATATATATATATATATGGAGTTATAAAAGAATTAGTTTTGAAATGGTGGAATATTTAAAACTTGAAAATATATGGAAATTTGAAATGGTTCATTTGGAGGTTCAAATCGAAATTTGGAATTTATTGGTGAAATTTAAGAAGCTATTTTATTATATAAAGTAATTTAATATTTAAACCATTTAAGTATTAGAAGTTATGTTTCAAAGCTATGGGTTCATGGTATATAGATTTGAAAGTGCTATGATTTTGGAAAAAGGATATATTTGAAATAAAAATGACATCATATTGATTTGGGTTTTGAAACGGAAATGATATCGTATTTATATAGTTTGAAATGGATATTATATTCTGGTTATAAAAGTATAAATTATTTTGAAATGACCGCGGTGTTATAATAACGAATGGTTGTTGAGGAGACCGGGATCGGAAGTTGTCATACTCTCTGCTAACTTCGAAAACTACTTTAACAACCGTGTACGCGGTGGAGATTCCAGAATGAAGTAGGATGGCGGCGGCGTTTCCTTTGAGGTAAATACGTGGACCCGACTTCCATGAGTTGGAATAAGGTGGCTAAAACTGGAGCGATTGACGGGTTAATGAGGTAGCACCTTTGATCGGACACATCCCTTCGATATTATATTTTGACTTTTGGATTGATTCGGTGGCCACTTTTGTTTTTTTTATTTGGAGGTGTGGCTCGAGGTGGGCGGTAGCTGCGGCTATGCGTTACCACCGGTCCGGAAGCGTAATTGGTATATTTACCCTGGCATTGCCTAGTCGTGCCGTGTCACCTACCCTATCGCGCCTTGTACGAGTTTGGTTTTCTCCCGTAGCCCGTGTTGTATCCTCTGGTGGCTTCCCAATCAGGAGGGACTATGACATTGGATGGACTACCGGGACTATTACGTGTTAAGGGAATATTGGGTCACTCCTTAACGCTATTTAAATGTTAGTTTATTTTACTATAGACATTATTATGATAGCGAAATATTACTACGTAGTAAATAGTTTAACGGATCCTTAGGAGATGTGAATCCAGAGCATCTCTTGAGTTACTGCACTCATGTTAGACACTGGATAGGAGATGTCAAATCCCGTAAACATCTCTGACGCCATTTCACCCATATTATTTATTATTGATTTAACTTACATAAGATCTTTTAGTTCTGACTCGAGTGTTTTGTCTTTTCAATTCGCTCGGGTCAGCCTGAGTATTTCAGGATTGAAAGAACTTACTTCTGGAGGACGAATACGAAGAGTTTATTATTATTATTATATTATTCCACTGCATCACATTATTCCACTGCATTGTTACTGATTATTCTCTGGTATGTGTAACTTTGATATGTATTGTATAAGTATAATCGAATATTTTGTAAAACAGCTTCATGAACTGTATATTTTATTATTATATTTTATCGTTCCGCTGTAAGATTCTGTTTTGTTCTTTTTCTTTCTCTGTTTTGTCTTATTTACCCCATAACAATCCGCCCTTCTGTATGCTTTAAGTCTGAGTTGTGTGGTTTATCGTCGATTTAAAGCGTACAAAAAGGCGGAACGTTACAGTTTTCATAGGCATGATTCGAAAATTTTCAACTGTCCAAAATCGTCGTAAATTCCTTTTTATTTTAGCAATTAGCGATCCAAATTTATCTTTAGTTTAAACACTTTTATAAAGATTACTAATCAATGTTTCACATGATTTCTTTTACTTTATAAAATTATATAAATCGAGTAACTCCAAAACAATCCAAGGAACTGGGTATTACTAATAGTATCATATATCCTCTTAAAAAAAAGAGTAATACCTGAAAGAAGTGCTTACCATCCGAACACACCACTTACCCATTTTTAGTTTATTTTCAAGCCAATCGAATTAGTTATCGTAAAATATCTCTTTTTATTTGAAATAATACCATTTTCAATTTCCTTTAGAGATTACTGTATAAAACCTATTATATAAATTCATTTTATATTAATTTATCTTATCTTATACTAATTAACTTCATTTAATTACTACAATTCTTTAAATTACTCGAATTTTAATTCTTATTTCTTTTATGTATTTTTTCCTCTTACATAATTATTTTCTAATAATTTTTATCTTATATGTTCTTTCCTTAAGCAAATCTTATTATCAAACACCTTATAGTCAAATCCTGAAAATTAATTCACAAGGTATTTGTATTTAAACTTTTAAATCAAACAATTGATCAATTTACGATAGTAACTTAACATTATCATCTCTTAATTTATTATTTTGGAATAAAGATCTTAAATACCTTATCATATTTCTTACTTATCGATTATCTTTATGAAACATCTTATAGTCAAACTGTGAAATTCTAACCACAAGATGTTCATATTTAAATTTCACTAATCCTGATTTCTAACTATAAAACTTTTCAAAATATATACTTTCTATTAAAAATATAATCCTAGGTAAAATTATTTCATTTACCAATTTTTTCAAAATTAGTGTGTCGGTTTGCTTTGTTTAAGTGCTTAGGAATCCCTACCGATAACGGTGACCAGGCGCATCGATCAGAATCCATAAATCACTTAATAGATAAATCAACACAAAACAATTTATTAGTCACCAAAAATTACACACTCATATATAATACGCTCAAACTCATTCTAGGATATTACTAACACCATCTCTAATGACTCACTCATCCTAAGGTATTGCCAACCCTGTCTCTGATGAGTCTTTACCCCAATAAAGCTAAAGTTCTAGCTTAACCTTCGGCTTTGATACTAAATGTAATGATCCAATTTTTCTTACCCTTTGAATCGATAATAAACCACACATGTCTAACTCAAATTGCACGAATCATTAAGGGTAGAAAGAAAATAAAGACAGGGCAGAATCTCATACGAATGAAGTAACATGTGTTATTTCAATAATAATCTTTACACCAAAAAATTTCAAAATACAATATCAAAGTCTAACCTTGATTCAGCCCGGACAGCTGTAATACCTGCCCGTACAAATGCTGACAGACAAAAAAAACAGTAGATGCAGTGGATAATCGAATACGTCCATACGATGATGAAGATCTCCAACTCTTCTTTGGAAACTCCAACCGTCTTCAACTAAACCTGAAACTACTCAGATCTGATCCGAGTATGAAAAATATCTAGATCAGGCTTGATAAACCAGTGTGAGATACTCAAAATTTAAAATGTATAGATCATGACGTTGTTATCAAAACATTTGAAAAGAAGGGTATCTCATAAGACAATGCCCATATAAACACGAACTGGTTTTTACCTTATGATAACCAAAACACTTCATACCAAAATACACTTGATATTATTTTTAATGACATTCTTTTGAAATTACTTTTCAAATAAACTTACTGAAGGTATCAATATCTGGACTAAGTCTAAGGTAATATATCTGGGCTAGGTCAACGGAATATACCGAACATAATATATGATACAAGAAAAGGGGTAGCTGAAATGTTTGTAAGTCATTACAACTATTTTGGAATACAATCAAAATTGTAAATCCCATATTGGGATTGAATTTCCAACATGATAGGAAATTAGTGGAAAGATCAATCTGTATCCATGGCTTACGTCTAAGAATCAAACGCCGTTATACAACAACAAAAATGGCAAAAAGTGGATATAATCTGCTAATAACATCCAAGGGCTCGGACTTCGCGCATCCATGCCATGAAGCACAGACGTAACTGGTACCTAGGGCTCAGAACATCTGATAACCTAAATCACTACTATCCGAAATGCGAGCATACATATGACCACATAGAATCCCATCATAACCGGGGTGTGAGACTCACGAGGCTATGCTCAATTTCTTCAAAGCCACGCTTTTCATACAAAACCATGCTTTGATCATAACAGGATCCACTTTGAATACCAGACTGCCATTCCTTTGATCACTATTTGACTCCCACAAGCATACAACCTCTAAGCTCGTATGTCTCAGAGAAGGGTGTTAAGCTAAGATAAGTTTCCTTCTCCGCCACCAAGCAGATATACATTTATAAAAGTCAAACGTTGTGTCTCAGAAATGCAATGTTAGATATTTGTCCATACAAGTTCATTCTGGGACCGAACGAAACCGAATGGACTTTTCTCGGCCATTTCTTGGCGAGAAACCCTTGCCATCCGAAAAAAAAAATCTTTACAACGAGGTGACCACTACTATAAATAACTCTATAGGGAGCGACCCAGAGCATGTCAACAAGCAGCCCACATGCTATGAAGATCCACGGTCTTCAATAATCATCATCTTTAATATGTTTTCACTTTTGAACATATATATTGGTTCGAAGTGGTTTTCGGATAGGAATCACCGAAATCCGACTCCCGTTCCTTTGAAGCAAATCATTGCTTTAAAAGACATTAAGTTCATATGTAGATATCAATCATCAATCAGTTACTTCATCTTTTATTTAAATCAAATATCTTTCTTAGATATATTCTTTTCAATTTATTCTATTTTCTTTTCAAGAGTACATGGAATCATTAAACCTTATTCATCAAATCATTTGGTTTATTTAAAACTTTCTTAAATCCTAGAATAATTCCAAATCATTTTCTTTTTTACTTAGGAAAACATTTTCAAATCATTCATTAAATCTTAATCAAAGATTTCTTATATTCAAGCTATAACTTTTAACTTAGGGAAAATATTCTCAAATCATTCACTAAATCTTAATCAAAGATTTCTTTCTTAACTTCAAATCATATTCTTGCAAATCGAAGATTTTCATAACAGAGCATTACTGCCTACAGATATGGTAAATTTCACCTCCAAGGACTAATAACAATTATCCTATATTATGAAGATCTTTTTCATCAATGATCATTGTCTTCAATATATTTTATTTCGAAAATTAGTTTGAAGGGGTTTTCAGATAGGAACCACCCAAATCCCATCCCAGTTTTTCAGATAGGAATCACCCAAATCTGATCTCGGTTCCTTCGTTCCAACCATCGAATAAAAGATGTTAATTCACATGGGGTTTCAAAAATTAATTTGATGTGATTTTCGGATAGGAACCAACCAAATCCGATCCCGGTTATTCGGATAGGAATCACCCAAATCCAGTTCTGGTTCCTTCGTACCAATTATCGAATAAAAGATGTTAAGTGATTAATTAACATTCAAAGAACTTGTTTCTTTTCTCTTGTCTTGGAAGAACTTTAATATGAACTTTTAGAGCATCCGCGCTTTCCTTTCGATTTGTTCCACCCCTCGCCTAAAAAGTGAAAACATAGGCCATGTAAGTTCAGGACACTGGTTGCTCCGTCCCTAACCTTAGTTAAACACCTTGTTTTATCTTCCTAGATCTCACAGGTGGGATAAATGTACTAGTCGTTTCTGCATACTCAGTTATTAATCTTCGTTTTAGAAATGATTTGTTAAACTTCCAGATCGTCATTTAAAACACTTAATTATTTTTTTAAAACATTAACAAAAGATTTAGGAAAGAATTGATTAGTTTAAAACTCATATTCTAAAGGTTATAAAATTCGCAGCATAAAAGTGCTACGGAAAGTGCTATATAAACTTATTTGATTTAAACAACTTTTTAATATTTGAAAAATTCATATTTTCCATTCTAAATCTCTATTAAGCCATTTTAATAGGTTTATAAATTTTATTTAATATTTTAAAAACATTTAAAAATATCATTTATAAAGAAATCCCTTTATGGATTCCGAACTGCAAAACCGCGATGTTTTTAGAAAATTATTTTGGACATATTTCAAACTCTACTTGATGAAAATTTGATTTTCTTTCTTCGTTGGAAAACTATTATCATTGTGGACTAAAGAATTGTTTATTTCGAAGAAATACGACTTATAAATCATTCTCTACATTAATTTAAAGCTATAAGTCGAAATTTACGAACTGCCGCTACACGACGAGCTCGATTTGACCAATTTTGTGAATTGATTCGGAACTTGTCCGAACATCTTCAAACAACTCATTTAAAACAATATTTTCAACATTTCAAACTCATTTTTCATTTCATTTCATATTATAATATTATATTACTATAATATCATTTTCAATCTTTTTAGATATTTTGAAATCATTAAGAGGCTAAATAATACCCATACACACATTTATATGGATTTATTTCATTCAATTAACTATGGTTAATTACTAATCATTTCTCTTATCATTTATCGAATAGGTTATCAACAATATAAACAATCATAATCAACCAATTTTGCATCCAAGTTATTAAACAATATATTCAAGGGTTTTAATGGACATATTAAAATAGTTATAAGGATGATTTAAGTTTAAATAAACATTGAGTACTCACCTTTTACCAAATTGTTTAACTTCTTACCAACATTCATATGTAACAACGCTTCACTACATCTTCTTAACTACACCATATCTTTTCCGTAGACTTTTATTTTGATTCTGACAGCACTTCATTCTCTTTTTCTCGCTCCGGAGCTTCACGAATTTGCTCCTCCTTTTTGATAGGTTCAGCTACACCTTAATCCCCCCTTCCTCCATCATTTCTTCACGTCTTAGATGCTAAACCATGTTTTAATGATATTCTAAGGTCTTTGGCAAAGTTTGGTTGCGTTTTGACTTTGTTTAATATGGTTTTGAAAAAGTTAGTAAGAAAACGGAAGAGAAGAAGAGGCCATTAAAGAGAGCTTCAAGGAGGAAGAAGAAGAATATAGAAATAGTGTAAAAAAAGTGAGAAAGTTGTTGGTATTTATAGAAAAAATGAAGTGATTAGTTACCAAAATATCTCTTTACCAAATTACCAAAAAAACCTTACTTAGTAATCTTATTTTTTTTCAACACTTAACATCACATTTCAAATCGTTACTTTATGTCATTTTCACTTAAGTATTAAGTAGAGAAAGTAATAAGTATGTTTCTTTGATTTGAAGTTTTACCTTTTGACTTTTGTATTTTTTTGTCTTTTTATCCTGACCTTTTGTTAATTGTATTCTATAATTTTCTAAGTATGTTTAGTAAAAGTAAATTTGATTAGTGAATGAATTAATACTTATAAATATATGTTTCTATATAAGAAAATAAAGGTGCGACGACGTTGCGACAATTTTTAATCGACAAATAGTTGATTTTTGACAAAATATTTTACGGTCGCATCTTGGCGTTTTAGTTAAACTATGTATTTATGTAAACCAAATTTAATAATGAACTTTTTACTTCTTTAAATAAATTAAAAATCGTCTCTTTTTATTTTAAAATCATATTTAAATGATATCAAAATCTCTAATTTTACAGTGTATGTAAAACCGACAAAATGCGACAAAATTTGGTTATTTTTGTAAAACGATTATTTGCATACTTATAAATATTTTAATATACTTTTATTATCTTTATTAAATGTTTTCAATAAGATTTATCATTTTTAAATAAAGATTTAAACCTATTTATTAAGCATTTATTTATTTTTAGAAAAACTTAACTTTTGTTGATTTGTTCTAATATCCAAATTTATACTTTTTAAATTATTAATTATAAGGAAAAATAATTTTTCTATCATTATCTATTATATATACCTTATTTATAAGTTTTAAACATTTTTAAATTTAAAACAAATGAAATCTCTCATTTTCGAAATAGCGAAATTATGGGTCGTTACATAAGACAAAGAAGCTCATGCTGTGGCTGTTTGTTGTGGAGATGTACTTTGAGAACCGGACGTCAGAGAAGCTGACTTTTAAGAATGGAACGGGACTGTCTAACAGCTTTGAAGCATCTGCGTTCGAGCTTGAAAAATGAGATTTATTGTGTTCCTGGCAGTTTACCGAGTATGTTATAATTGTTATGTAACAACCCAGGAATTCGCAATTATTTCATTATCGTTGTTTGACGATTATTATTGTTTGCTAATTTCAATTTGATTTTTTAATCGATTGAAATTCGTTTAAAAATTAGTTAAGTATTTGGGCTTTAAGCATAGTATCGGCCCACTTAATATTGCCGTGTTATTCATCAACAAACCGGTCCCCTCTCTCTCCGTTTTGAATTCGAAACCCTAGCATAACAAAAGAAAAAAAAGAAAGAAAAAAAACGGCTTCATTCGTTTCTTCGATCGCCCTCTTTGACAAATTAGGGCTTATGGAATTCGTGGTCGTCGGCTTCAAATGCTCGATTTCCATTGCTTCAATTTGGCGAAAAAGGTGAGTGTTCATCACTCACATCTAATCCGAATTCATAAATAGGTGATTTTGTGTTTCGGCCTTGAATTTTTGGTACCTGACTTGGGTCGTGATTTCTTGGCTTGTTTTGAGTTTTGCTGTTGATTCTGTTCTTGTTGTCTTTCGATGTTGAATTCTTGTGACTATGCTGATTTGGAGTTGACTTCGACTTGTTTTGTTGTGTGAACTTCTAGCTCCCTGTTGCTCATTAATTCCGGTAGCTTAAACTTGTTGGAATTTTCTGTGCCTTGTCGGGTTCGTTGGGTCATATATACACCTGACATCGACTTTGCAATTGCTTTGTGTATTGATATCGACCATTATGCACTTGTTTTACTTGAGGCTTTGACGTTGTATGCTCTGCATATACTCTCTGATACATGCATATTTGTTTGAACTGTAAACTGGGTTTGATTTTCGTGTTCACTGCCTTGGTGCTCGACCAGTTCACTATCGAGTTTTGCATTTGACATTGTGCGTTTCTGCACCTTATTGAGTCTGATTCTTGCATTGTCCAGTTTCATAGTTGCATTCCATGTATATATGTGTATAACTGAGCTCACCTGTATTGTCCTTGTAGTCTTTATTCCACCTTGATCCAGTAGTTGCTGTCATGACTTGATGTTGATTACTTATTGCCTCTTGCAGTTTTGTTTTTGCATGTTTACGACTTGGTTGAAGTTGTTGGTTCAGTTCATACTGTACTTCGACTCGTGTATGCTTCTGATTTGTATAAGACATTTTATTTGCGTCTGCACTGTGTATTCGAGTCTGATTCATATATTTAAATTTTATTGTCACATTCAATAAGACATTTCTATTTGTGTCTGCACTGTGTAATCGAGTCTGATTCATGTAATCTTGTTGAAGTTGTTGAACTAGTATGCTTGTGGTTTGCTGTATCAATTCATCACACTTGAATTGCATTTGAGTTGCTTTCCAAACCCATCTTCTTGCTTGTTACTACTATGTGCATGCCTGAGCTTCTATGTATATAATGTATACACATGTATATGTATATATGTGAGTACTGTCACAGTTGTATTATCTATGTATTTCCATTGATATGCTGCCTTGTTTTGAACTTGATGTAAGTATTCCTAGTTTGAGTGTTCTAGTGTTTCATGCTATTGCCTGCATCCTTGTTTGTACCTATTTATTGTGGTTTCGGTTGCTTTATTCATCCTTGCTAATACGTTTTAGTTGCTGGCACTATAACCTGAAATAATAGTTGTCACTGGGCTTGTAGCTTGATACACTCGTTTTCCTTGAACTAATTACGAATAAGTATGAACTGTGAGCATGTTGTATCACAAGTCTGGTCTTGTATGTTGCACTGTGTTCCTATGTTCACTTATTCTGCATTAATCTCTTGCACCTATGTATGTCTGACCGTGCACCATGTTGTGCGCATTTGCCCTGAGTATCATTTTACAGAAGATTTGATTTTAGAAACTATGGTCGAGGCTTGATTTTATGTCTTGGCCATCTCATGTGAATATACACCTGTGTTGAATCCAGCTTAAACGCTCGGGTTTGACCTTGTGCTAGCATTGCAAATTTATTTGAATTGCAATTGAGTTGAACCTGATTTTCCTTGGGTTTGACCTTATGCTCGTTTGTGAATTTTCGTTGTGTACATCATTACTGTTGTGGCAGGGCAGTGCACGCAAGCGTGAACTGCAGCCACACGGAATTGAGTTTTTGGGTACATTGTCACTGTAGTGGCAAGGCAGTGCACGCAAGCGTGAACTGCAGCCACACGGTATTGTTTTGGTTGATATCCTATTTTGTTTTGATTTACTGATCTTTTGCGCATTTCATATGCTGTAGTGGCGAGGCAGTGCACGCGTGCGTGTACTGCAGCCCTCCCCGTATTGTTATTTTAATTGATATTTCAATTGTTTGAACTGTTTCGTTTATTCAATTCAATATGATTTGAATTGTATTTTGATTGGTTTAATTTGATGATTTTGTTGTTAATTGCCGATTAGGCAATTTTGATGTTTTTCAAATTATCTTCATTGATATTCTTTTCACTTATCTTTGTTGATAATTTGAATCTGCTGATTTATTGTTTAACACTGTTAAGTGTTATATTTATCGTTATCCGATTTCTTTATTTAAGGATCGGATATACGAGATTTATTGTGACTGTCGTCTATTCTTTATTTAATTATTATTGCTTCTGTGCACTAATAACTGAGTTTGAATTAGACTAACCCGTGTATTATTTTCTTTTGAATTTAATACTCGGGTCAGACCCGAGTTATTTCAGGTTGTAGATATCTTGCTTTGGATTGCTGCTAGAGCTATGAAGTCTTTTCATACTTTTTGGAGTAGTCGTTGTCTTAGTATAGGATGTTGTATATTCATGTATATTATTCACGATAATGTACTTGTATATGTAACTTCCAGAGTCGACAGATGTAGTTGTATCATATGAATTGTATCACATGTATTGTAACTGACATCAGTTATTGTATATATGAGACTTTCCGTTTTATCTGTGTTCCGCATTTATATTATCTGTGTTATTATTATATTTACTGTCCTAAACTATTATGAACCATCGTAGTTCGTTTTATACTGGAATTGGATATGTTGATGGGAGTAAATAAATAAGAGATGAAAATGAAAATGAAAATATATACCACTCCTATCGAGATAACCAATACTAGTGTAAGGCCTAACTACGGATGGCCGCTCCTATCCAGCCTTATTCTTCGTAATAACAGACAGTATTTCTTTTAATACCCTTTGTTATTATGAGCATAGAGGTGGGGCGTCACAGTTGGTATCAGAGCTTGGGGTTTATGGATATAATATAAAACATAACTACGGATGGCCGCTCTTATCCAGCCTTATTCTTCGTAACAACAGACAGTATTTCTTTTAATACCCTTTGTTATTATGAGCATAGAGGTGGGGCGTCACAGTTGGTATCAGAGCTTGGGGTTTATGGACATAATATAAAACATAACTACGGATGGCCGCTCTTATCCAGCCTTATTCTTCGTAACAACAGACAGTATTTCTTTTAATACCCTTTGTTATTATGAGTATAGAGGTGGGGCGTCACATGTTATGTTAATACACATTGTGTGTGCAAATCTTTTGCTGCTATGGATTACTATAGTTTTTATCATTTTCCCGTGGTTTTGATGTATTTTTCCTTCTATTGGATAATATAACCTTGCAAATCCGACGATGTCGGGTTTTCTATAATTTCATGGTTAATTGCATGTTTACTTGTTAATGGGCTTCGCATTCATATAATCTTTGGTATATATTCGTAAATAAATTATCAACTGAGCATCTGATAATAACTTTGAGACAGTTAAAGTTTGTGAGGTTGGATTTATTTTACCATCAAATGAGGTATTTTCAATCTGCATGTGGATATTTAGCCGATATTGGCTTTGTTTGTAATGTAGTCGTTGATAAAAAAAAGCTTTCATGGTAGCGCAAATCAAACAAAAAAAGGCTTCGTACAATGCTTGATTTTTGATATTATGTACAATTTTTTGTCATCTACTACGCATAGGATGTATCTAAATCCTTCAATTTCTTTTTCTAACATATTATTATCTTACATTCGATGAAAACTTATTGTTAATATTTGTTTTTGAATTTATACAAAAAGACGGTCGGTTTTTTAACCGTTATATGGTTGTACTAATATGTTCCAACCGTTTCACTTTTACAAATAAAAACGTTGAAACATAAATCACAACTAGTTTTTAAATCAAAACACCCTAACTTTTTACGGTTAAGCTGGGATAATAGCAAAATGGAATTGGCGTTGTATGGTAAGGACATCCGTCTTCAGAGATAGAACTCGCCTTTACTTTGAAAACGGGGGCCAGAAAAATCCTCAAAAGTTAGTCAGTATGACGTGGCCCTTAACACGTGGAATTTTCCTCTTAAGAAAATCCAACTTCTCATTATTTGCCTCTTTATTAATTCCGACTGCTCACCAAAAAAATGCTTATTAATAACAATAAACAATAAGCAGCCGCCGCTTGCAACAATGAAGAGAATCAGAACAAGATCATCGCTGTCGACTTCTTCTTCTTCTTCTTCACATTCAGATCCAAACCGTAGAACGAAGAAACAGCAGAGACCGCCCCATACTCCCGTGCCGCCGCACAATCTGTCGGCGGCCGAATTTCTGAAGTTTTGTGGGGTTTGCAATGCTAGTCTTGAACCTGGTTTAGACACCTTCATTTATAAGTAAGCTTTTCTTCCTTTTATTATCATGAAATTAGGGGTTTTTTATTATTTTTAGCTATGCAGTGCTGCGTCCTAGCAATTTGTTATGTATTCGGTAAATTACAAAATTATAATTACGATATGCACTGTTTTGCATTGCGATGTATGAATCCTTTCATAAAGTTTGCTATCTTATAGAAATGTTAAGGTACCGAGTCTCAATTAGGTTTTGCTTGGTTTAACATAATCAGAATCATATTGATTTATATCATCAAGTTATAATGGAGTAATTTTCAAGTGATGCGCATGTAATCAGACATCCAATTCTTTCATTTAAAAGTTGAACATGTCAGTAACCAAATCAATTTTCGAATGTAATGATTATTGTCAACATATGAATTCTCCAAAAGATCCACAAAGGAATAACGTAATTTACTTGCTCCCTGGTATAAATACAGCTCCTAAGGTTACAGTGAAAATGTTTCGGGTACTTGTTCCTTTATTTATCATTAGATAAATAATATATGAAAAAGTCTGTTTAGACACAAAATATAGACCCAGCTGGTGACACAAAGAATCTCCACCATTGGATTGCTCCCTGATTTCCACTTTTCATATAAAGACAAAAAAATTCAATGGTCCGGATCTTATGTATTCATAATATATTATTGAACTTAAATACATAACGGGGATGGTTTTTAAAGCATCAATTATAGGACTCCTCTTCATTGATGTGGCGGAAATGATAGAAATGTCTACAATTTCATAGGATTTTCAAGATAAAGAATAATATTCTAGTCTAAAAAATCATTAAAATATCTTTTTTTAATATGAGTTGGAGAAATAAAAAAAATTAAAATAAAATATATGTATGAGCATACAATTGGAGTATAATTTGACGAACTCCCAAAAACCACTTCAAAGAATTAGGATATATAACCAAAATCACACTACATGGTTTATGGGTTCATAACCAGTCCGAATATGTGATTAAAAAATTAAGAAGCACAAATATTATCAACACTTCAAAAACCAAGGTTTGGTTAAATAATAATAATAATAAGAGCAGAGCCAGAACAAATATTGAAGTATTGATTCATCTACTTTTGGCATTGGACAGCAAAAATACTCATTTCTTTATATTTATAGACTGAGGACTTATTTCTTTATGCAGTAGGAATACCCCGATTCTCCTGCAAATTTTGAGCGTATAGTTATGTCCATTACTAATGTATAAGAAGTGAAAAAGGTTTACGCTAAGCATTTTTATGTGAATAATAATACAATGTGTAGGGGAGATGTAGCTTTCTGCAGCTCAGAATGTCGTGAAGTGCAAATAGATATGGATGAATGGAAGGAGAAAATATCTGACATGTCTCTGCCAAATGTACAATCACAAACCAACGGCAATAATGGGACAACTGCTGCAGCTTCTTGACCTCCATGTTTGTTTTCTTAGTTGATAAATATGTTGATCTAAATGTCTAGAAACTTGGAAACATATAAGATGTGGGTTGGGTTTTAGTTTATATTTCATACCATGATCTGCGCCTACTTCCATTTATTTTTGTTTGTGCTTCTTGCATATCCAAGTTTTTGATAGTGATATGCCTTGTATACTTTACAAACAGCACTTGAATATGTGGTTAGATATAATATGCAGCTTTTTACACACGCATAGAGCACAAGGCACGCTATCAAAAGTGAAACTGAAGCTGGAATAAAATGTTGTATGAAACAAATGCAGAAAAGGTAGACAAATCGTTTAACTTTCCATGAAGTACTCTTGTCTCCATTTCTTTGAACTTATTTGGATCCTGCCTCACTGCAATGTTCTTTTGAGAAGCGTCCGCTACTGTAACAACTTCTGGGTCGCCACGGTATCAGAGTTTCACTTGTCTCAATTCTTTCGATGTAGGAGACATATTGTTTGTTGACTTAATATGAAAGCCTGATAGAATGCCTCCCAGTTTGTCATTATCTATAACAATCGACGTATGCCTTTCTCAATGTATTAAACTTGAGTCAGTCTTAACTCCCCCTGCTTTCTATATCTGTCTATCTCCATACCCAAAACCTTTTGTGCATTTGCTAAATTCTTCGCGATGAAATTCCATATTGAAGTTTGCCTTTAATTCTAATATCCTAGCCATATTATTAGATGCCCATCCATGTATAATTATAATAAATATACCATGTTCTCATCACACGCACGCTAGTTGTTGTTGAAGCTTCCAGAATACCCTTAAGAAATTTTAAAATTATCAAACCTCTTACATCCTTGTCTAGGATACTCTTTTAGTCCTTAAAAGAGATTTGTTAACATTGTGCACGAGACTACGGTTTGCTAGTATCGATGATGCTTTCTGGTTGCTATAGAAAAATATATTCCTCCAGGACACCATGCAAGAGTGTCATTTTTCATCTAGCCGCTCAAGGTACGAATATGAATGGAAGTATGTATAACTACAGGGCAAATATATCATGATATTCGATCAGGGCCGGCCCAATGGGCTAGATTGCTCTAGGCCAAGTAAAAGTCGTAGAAGAAAAATGCAAAAATAGTAAAAGGCCAAGAAGAATAATGTAAAAATGAGAGCACCACAGGGATTGAACCTGAGTCATTCTACTCTACTGTCAACAAATTAACCACCCAGCCAAACTATTTTCTTTACTAAACATGTTATAGCCTAGAGCAAAATTCTTCTCCCCTTTCACATTGCCCCATGAAAGGGGGTTGCCCAATTCAAAAGCCTCACGGGCCTTGCCCTTGGGCCGGGCCTGTATTCGATTTCCATTTTTCTAACATACCTCTTTACTACTAACTTTGCCGTGTACCTCAAATCACCATTGTCGACGTCTTTCACGCTATAGATCCGCTTACATCTAAGTGCTCTCTTGTTAGAAAAATGAGACACAGAATCTCAAGTTTGATTCTTCTGTAAAGATTCCATTTCCTTCTCCATAGCACTAACTAGTTGGATTTGTTATTTGACGCATCATCTCTGTAGTTGCTGGGCTCATGATGGACAACATTTAATATGCATGTTTTGATGTCGTCAAAGTCAACATCCTTGTGGACTGCTAACTTCGAAGATATAAGATATGAGTGGATCTAAAGCCACTTGACGCATTAAAGATGTTTTAGTATATTTGATTGTTGTTTGATTAGTCCTAAGAAATAGAAAATAAGATGTAATATTTTATGATGATTTGATTGACGCGATCTATGTCCAATATGGATCTACTCCCTTTATTGCTTAATTTTCAATTATATGAATCATAAGAGATGCAATAAACTTTTTTAATACCTATTCAGAGTTAGAGAGATTACTATTCTTTTATGTCAAAGAAGAGAGTAGAAAATTCCATCCTTTGGGTCATGCATGTAAAGGCCCTTAAATAGATGCTTGAATAGTAGCTTTGATGAGTATGATGTAACAAGTCTTCGATATGATTTGGACGGCTCGTATTAAAGCTTGCATCCAAAGCACATGACCGTTGATGCCAACAAGATGACTTAGATGTGTAATTCTGATACTCTCTGTTAAGGGTATGTGGTAGGGGAGTAATTGGAGAACAATGTCCTTCATCATTGCTTTAGTCAAAAGGGTTTATGCCATAGTTGCTTTTATCAGAGGGAGTGTCTTGATTGTTTTTTTCTAGATGCTCCATGGTTGTCGTAAAGGGATCATAACTTAAAAGGTTGTATGGCCTCGTGCATGGTCAAATAAGAGACCGTTGAAGTGTGGTGCACTTGAGTGATGCCTCGAAAAGTTATCTGAGCTCCTTTCAAGTATAAGACAGATGACAAACCGACGGTATCATTCGGTGGGTGATAGCTTACTATAAATGAACTAATTACTTACTGAAGGTCGGGAAGAATGGTAACCCTCTAGTGGTAAGTGTAGTTGTGTCCGTTAATTATGTTTATGGTTTGGATGGTTTAAAATGATGGCCATAGAGGGCACCTTGATGTAGGACAACACTTGAGTGGATTGTCGATGTAACAACCTACCTCTATACCCATACTACCAAAGAGTATTATTAGGTAAAATTATCTGACAATATGTAGAATAGGGCAATATTGGACTGTCACACGTGTTCCTTTGGGCTATTACTTGTACGTATTTAAAAACCATATACTTCTCTCTATACATACTCAATACCGGCATAAAACAATAAATATGTGTTTTCAGGATAGAATAATACATAATATAAAATAAATCACAGAAATCACAAAGTCATCGATGTAGTGATAAACATATAATATAAATTATACACGAGTATGAGTGGGATGTAAAATAGGTCAAACTTCCACTATCTTAAAAATATACAATGTATGTCCAATATACAGTACAATGTCATGCTTACATAAAATATCATAACACACAATGATATACAATAATATTCTATCTTCCATCTGTGCCCAACATCCACAAACTGGTCATCTTGTTCTTGAACCTGAAATGTCTCAGATTGATCGATCCGAGTATTGTATAAATAACACATGGATCAGACTCTGTCTAGAATGTAGATGTCAACATGTGATAACAACTGGCATGATATAGCATGTATCTCACAAGGTAACATAAGATCGTCACATGTATAAGTGTATATCTTAAACCATACTACTAATAATAAACCACAACTTTGAGGGTGAATCAACCAATTATCTAATCATTAACCAACACACCACTAACACAAAAGCACTAACACAAAAGGGAATCAATTATCAACAAGCACACAAACAAGTGAGATGCTATAAGTATGGTATCGTATGTCTATAAATCTCAAATTCCAGTTGGGAATCTCATAGCACATAGCATGCTTCAGTAGGTTAAGAAATCAACGCCCCTAAATAAATGGCTAGAAGGGGTATTTAAATAATATAGTTTAATAATATAATCTCACATATTCCAGATGAGAGTCTTATAATACACAACACATTCCAAGGGCAGCACACATCACTAACAACACACAACACACCTCATAGTCTTGGTTACTCCCGATCACCGTGACTCTATGTCCATCTATACACTATGGTTACGAGCCTACTGCCAATAGTAGCAGACTATTTGGCTAGTGGGGCATCAGGGCATATCATCACACAATCTAGATATCGGCACACAACACGTACAATAAGGCGATGCCACAGATCTAGAGCGCCACTCCGTGGTCGGCCAACTAGGATCGACTCTATTCTTTCTAGATAAACAACACACAACAGATCATTCCTTTATGCATTAAACCATAAAATAAGAGTGTCCCTTGCTTAAAAAATGTAACCAAACAAATATCAAAGCAAACATCCTATACCACCTGGTGTTACTTGCTCATTTACTCAATGCTCGTAAACTACAATCACTACCTATAATAATATTCTATATCGTGATTCAAAAGGGTAATCAGAATGATATTACCGAATATCTCGTACCAATCGGTGTTACTGATCTTTGTACTAAAAATTCTCACCATATAGAACCTAAGACAATAATGTTCTATACTGTGATTCAAAAGAGTAATCGGAATGATACTATCGAATGTCCTATACCAAATGGCGTTACTAATTCGTTTACTCAAATCCCTTACAATCTAGAATCTCACACAATATAATTCTATATAACAAGTCCAAATAATAACCGAAGAAATATTATCGAAAGTCTCATAATTGGCGGTACTATAAATCCGCTTATTCTAATTCCTCGTTACACAAAAATATATATCATTCAAAACTCACATTACTACTATTTATTAATTCAGAAGGGGTTTTAAAATACACTTTTCCCAAAATCTTCAAAACAATTTCAAATATTAATATTCAATCGAAAGAAGATTAAATTATAAAATTCTTGTTCTTTCCTCATAATCCATATACAGGTCGAAAATAAGTATTTGCAAACATCTTATTCAAATACAAGGAAATCTATGAATTCAACTTCACTAAATTCCAAATCTCTTAAGATTACACTTTCCGTAATAACTTAATTCAAATTCCCTTATACATACCCCCAAAGGTTTTTTAAATGTTTCCCTTTTAATGGTAATCAAATACTACGCATATTACTTTCAGAATATTATTTTATAACTTCTAATTAATTAAATTCTAATGGAATTAACTAATCAATTTAAAAATATAAATATTTTTCGTTCTTTCCTCATAATCCATATATAGTTTCAAAAATAAGAATTTGTAAACCTCTTATTCAATTACAAGGAAACCTGAATTAAACTTCATTAAATTCCAAATCTCTTAAGATTACACTTTCCGTAATAACTTAATTCAAATTCCCTTACGTATACCCCTGAAAGCTTTTTAATTTTTTTCCTTTTAATGATAATCAAATACTAAGCATATTACTTTTAGAATATTATTTTAAACTTCCAGTAGTTAAATTCAAATAGAATTAACTAAGCAATTTAAAAATATAGATTTTAAATACCATTTATAAAAATCATTTAAATATTTTTATAATAACTAATAAATGAATAAAAATATTCAAAAATTTACTTATTTAATCAAATCTCGAAAATCATCCAAATAATTTATATTTCCACAATTCTTAAAATTATTCCACTTTTATAATTTCTTAATTATTCCACTTTCAAAATTTCCATTAATTACAATATTTTCAATATTAAATAAGAAATCATTCCAAAATTCACTATTTATTCTCAAAATAATTTAATTATTTCAAATCTTCAACTTTTGATTCATTTATCCCATTCTCGATCAATTTCAAATATTGTGTTCAATTAATACCATCGTCAATTTAACCAATACTACACTCAACATAGCACAATCAAGGTATACAACACTATTTGAATCATC
Organism: Allium cepa; assembly: GCA_030765085.1. Classification (NCBI taxonomy): domain Eukaryota; kingdom Viridiplantae; phylum Streptophyta; class Magnoliopsida; order Asparagales; family Amaryllidaceae; genus Allium; species Allium cepa. Next base: position 298,833,317 of record CM060946.1, read on the forward strand.
ACTGCCAGTGACAATTAATTTCGTCCAATAATAATACCATAGAAAATTCTTTTCATCACTTCAAAAATCAAATTAAAGAAAATAGAGCATGTAGTAGATCATAATTGTGAGTGAGTAATTATACTCACCAATTGATGCGTTCCAACCTAGTCACCCGTCCCAGTTCATCACCGCGAGCTCTAATCGTGCATATAAACCAAATCAAAACACACTTATTTACCATCAACATCATCGCCACACTGCTCCTTCACGTCATGTGCGCCGCTATCGCTATCGCCTACTTGCTCGAGCACATCATCACCCTCCACCAACTCACACCAGAACCACAACTTCCATTCAAGCTGCCTTCATCCTCGCGTGTGTACTAGGTGCCGCTCGCCTCCTCCACGTCGGACTCACTCCTCCCCCTTCCTCGATGTCAATCATCATTGCCGACCCGAAGCGCCTCGTGCACGATTTATTTATAGTAAACACGATTCCATTTTTGGGAAGTTAGGGCTGGGTTGGATTGAAGGGTTCGGGCTTGCAAATGAAGTAGCAAAGGGAAGTTTCCAAAAAAATGGGAGAAATGAGTTTAAATGGGCTTGGGCTTTGCTTTTGGGCTCTAGCTTAAATCAATTAAATTTTCCTCTCTTCTTTTAAATAACCTTGCATTTATTTGTAAATAAATCCCAACCTGATTTAATTCAATTTGCACTTCATTCTAAAAACTCTATTTTGATAATTGCCAATTTTATTCTTTCCAATACCCGTCTATTTTTCCTATTTTGATCACATAAAAATTATTAACACTTTAAATATATTTTATATTCAATTAAACCATTTTATTCGATTTCAATAAATTATCCGAAAAGAAATTATTAATTTAATTCAATTTATTAAAAAAAATCTCTGATTAAAATGTATTTGCTTGACTAAACATTTACTGTTAAGATATTAATTATCACAAATCAAATTCAAACATTTTCATTGTAATTAAATTTATTTATTTATATGTCGTAAAAAGCATGGTTATTGCAGTCGGTAAGACATGCTCCTTATCCTATTGTGAGTAATTTATGGTTGTGTTAGGCCATTGTTGTATAGGACCATGTTGTCCCTGATTAGGATTTTTTGTTGGATCAAAATAAGGCTTATGCAGTGAATCACGAATTCCTTAAACGAAAAATATGCAACATTTTTCTCACCAAGTTTGCTCCTGCAAGCTGGGATGGAGTTGTCCAATCACATTGAACGATGCAACACATGTCAACATCAAAAGCTTTAAGCACTTGGTATTATGATGCGCTTGCAGCCGTCATATGAAATGTAATTTAGTGAAATCATGCGGCCAAGTTTCTCTCTCATTTTTCAAATCAACGGTTGAGATTTTTGTTTCATTCTTATATGCACCCCTTCCTTTCCACTTCTAATGTCATTTTCTATCGATGGTAAAATCTAAAAAACATAACTGCCTTTCTTAGAGAAAACTATGACGGTTCTCATAGTTAGCTCCTCCTCTTCCTTTACCTTTAATGTAGATATCATTGGTAGTTTCTATGTCAATTTTTGTTGTTTCAATTTTCTTATATTGCTTTAAGCAATTGTATTTGATTTTTTAGAGGTTTATATTATAAAAAAATTCCATCATTTCCCTTGGTCATCATTGTGTTATATTACGAGTCTTGTTTAAACTTTGATGAATAGCATATGAGGAGGATGTTTTTGTCATAGTTCAAAATTTAATGGTTTGCCTCTTTATTTATCTATGAGAAAATGGCCTTTTTGCACATTCATTAGCATAGGAAATTACTAGACCGCCCATGCATATGATTATGCGTCGTTACGATCTATTAAACTTGTAATTAGGGTTAGTGGATCAATCATTAAAAGTGATGAAGATACCATTCCCACTTTGACTTACGGGATGCATGTGTGGGTAGGTTACTGTGCATGAATGAATGCATGGGGAGGAGGCTAACACGCCACTCATGGGCCTACCTGTGTTGGTCGTCCGAACATTGTGTTGGGTCTACCTTTCGAGGGGGTTTCCCTCTTAATTTTATCTGTTTAGAAAACATAAAATGGTTCGAACATTACCCATCGTTCCTCCTCGCTTGAAATCAACCAAGGATACATTATTCAAGAGGATAATCTTTACTCTAGGCCCAAACTTCAATTAGGGATATATACGGGTGACATGGGATTACCTTGATGGGTTACAAGAAGGCATCGTCGGATGACAGCCAACATATTCCTTGAAGAGGTACTTGTTTGGGTGCCCATGTACCGATAGTGCAGCCTTGCAATTTCTCTCCATTCCTTATATATAAACTTTCTTAATTGACTTGGGATAGCGCCGACCTAGCTCGTTCCCAATTCATACAACATCCGCACCGTGTTTTATGTTATATGCATCCACTAAGACGTTGGGCACATTAGCCCTGGCTTTGTGCGATAAATGTACACGTTGGTATGGATTCCTCAAGGGAAACCCAATAACTATTTCTGTCTCCACTGTAATGAAAATGAAGCCGTTGAAGGGCATCCCTAGATGCATATGCCAGAATTTGTATTTCTTCATGCTATCAACAGGACAGAGCACCAAATGATGCTTGATAACAAAATCTTCGAAGTTCGAGTATTACTAACTTATTTGGTGCACTTTTAACATATTGCATTCATCGTGTTAACTCTGTTGTCTATTCTATAGCTCAAAATTCTAAACGTGGAGGATGATGAGATGAGATTTGAGAGGATATGCATGGTTATAATTGCTCTCCTTGAGGAATTTCGAGATATGGGAGAGCTCCTTAGTACAACGGTCATTGGTTCAATTTTTAGTAAGACACACACTAAAGGATCGAAGGGAAAGCTTTGGACAGTTTTTTTGATTATGGGAGCCTCGGTAGGCTATTTATCGACGACTTTAGGTTGTAGCTAAAAATTATTTTGGACTTTAAGAGTTGATGTTGAGTGGAATAACTATTAATTTGGACCGAGAGTAAGTTATGTATATAAAGATGAAAGTAAAATGTATGAAAGTAGTAAAGAGACACCAAGATTTATAACGGTTCAGGATAAATTCATATGTACACTTTTTTCCTTATTTAGAGTCTTATACTCAAGCCGGAAGGTTATTACAATGTCGAGTCAGCTAATTCCGCCATTAATGAGTTTAAACCAAAGCTCTAATATGAGAAAATATAATTTATTCTTAGTATCTGAATTATGCTACTGCCAAAAGATTCTCTTTGCATGGGGATCAATGTCTATTTATAGCCATTTCAAGAAGATGTCGATCGATGACTTAGCTTTCACTAGTGAGCTTAATTAGACGCTAGATTGCCGACACTTGGCAATGATCTAGCTTGCTTTATATATAGCATGCAAATTGATGACGTGTACTTTATGGGTGCCTTCTCTTTAGCTATATCTAGAGCACATACGTGGAAGGTTGAGATTTCATAGCATTATAGTATTGCTACACATCCGTTTCAATTGGTCTCTCCCGAGCTTTTTTCCTTCGGGGTATTTCTCTCTTAAGCTTCCAGTTCTCACTAAGTAGCATGTACTCATACATAAGTAAACAAGATGTTATATTACCTTGACCTTCCAGGCTAGTGTTCTCTTCTTAGGTCATTAGGAAGTAAAATGAGTCAACTAACCATTCAGTACTATAGACTCTTTGGTATGTAACGCTTTGGGTTTCTTACTTTCAGGTATAAGCTTTATAGCTTCAGTAAGGTTACTTAAGGCTTCGATGCTAGTAACTAGATCACCCTTTTCGATTGTGTATCATTCCTTTCACAATAAGCCATATGTATCCCCTTCAACCTTGTGTGTTGTATCTAAAAGTCCTTTGGCAAAATATGATATAAAATTTTCCCAAAAAAGTTCACTTTTGTCGAAGGTAAATGGATTTTGAAAAGCTCGGATTTCGGTTCTTTTCCCGAGGGATGTTATAATTGCAGGAATGGACCTGCCTGTTGTGCACTAAATTTTCTCAACACAAGGCATTGTTGGATTGATCTATTTGAAAAGTGGGTTTTTTTTTCTTTACATAAAAAATTTGCCTTCTATCGTTGCTTCTTTTAGAGAGGTAATAATATTATAACAACTATTGAAAACAACGATGGAGATTTTATTTAGTATTATTTTGTTACTTTAATATTAACATACAAAATTTTATCACTTCTTCTTCTCCGTTTACTTATTCTCGTTGGAGTAGTCATTGCCATTAAAGCTCTCAAAAAATTTCAAGCATTTGCCTTTTCTTCGATTTAATTATCAAATCACTAAGTTTTTACATTTTAAATACCTATTTTTACTCATTCACTGTCTCTGGTCTAGATTTTGCACACATTTTGTTAATTAGTTTTTTAACATTGATTTACATGCATCCATTATTGACTTGCAGTCAATTTTCTTTGGTATGATCAATTGTTAGCTTTGATTCATCTCAAGATTGCCGATACTTATGGGATTTAGTCCTCGTTTATTTGATTTAATCAAATCTTCTATAACCCGTAGTTGTTAGTCATGGTAGACTACTACTTATAATGTGGGTTTATAATTGATTGTAAATTTGATTTTAATTGCACCCTGGTATTATTTATTAAATTAGCAATTTAACATTAATTGCAATCGTTTGCCTTTTGGGTTTTTGAATTTTCTTTTAAAGATATTTATTTGGGGGTTAAGTTTAAATATCTTAATTTGATATAATTACTGCTCATATTGTTGATACAAACTATATAATCGAGCTTCATTTATTTGACTTTTACCAAGTTATTTATATTGTTATTTGTGTGGGATCATTGTTATATTTTTCTTAGGAGATATTATTACTTACCGATTTTAACGTCGAGGCTTAGTTATTACTTCACTATGGTCGATTTTTTTTTTAACTTTTGCTCCTCCAGCCTGAAAATGAACTCGTCTTTGAACATGCAATTGGATTTGGATCTAATCTAATCATGGTATAGTATGGTCGAAGCTATAATACCGATGCCTACCAACACATGTGATGCCTCACCGAAAGGGTGCTTCCCTTGGGTTACAGAATAATTAAGAAATGGAGTTTCTCTCCCATTCACTCTATTCTTTATTGACTTACTTCACTTCCACAATCTAAATCCATTTTAACTTCCCCCGATATCTTATAACACACTGGACACTCAAAGTTATATATTACTTAAGAGGTTATAAGTAGATAACTATGGAATAAATAAATTATCATTTTAACCTTTGAACTCTAATTGAATGACTCAGGTTCCCATTTACCATCTCCATATTAGAAAGAAGAAGCCTCTCGTTAAGCCAATATGCAAGATAACCATTGAAAGATGAATTTATGTTAGGTCGGCAGATCCTTGGATAATTACTACTTTTCTAAAAGCTAGTAAGTTATTTTCCTAGTTTAGACAAATTTATTTCAAAAGAAAAATTTATGATTCTAATCTTGTCTTTATTTGTTACAGATAAACCCCAGACGCCACAACCCTTAGATGAATTTAAGACTCGTTTTGATAATGTCTTATTTCTACTAGAAGACCTTTGCCTAAAGCGTGTGGTTTTGCCGATGGAGACTTGCGAAGGTATGGCTAACTTACACCAATTACTTCTTTAAGGGGCCATGCCTCAGGGATGCTTTAAGATCGCCTTGGCTTACACTTGTAATGGGGGCCGAATGTAACATCCCCTATCTGGAGGCCTGCCAAAAGCTAAGCGCTATGGATGCTGCAGTCATCCATAATATTAACTTCTGGTGATGAAATACAGTAATGTTAATGGTATCAATAATATCAGAAGCACTTGAATATGAACAAAATTACAAATTTTCAAAAACAATAATTTGTGTGAATATATTTCAAACGAATCATACCTAAGTTACAAAAATCCCAACGTATTCCCAGGCAACGATCAAATGTAATTACAACAATATACCAAGAGCGACATATGAAGATTCCCCCTTGGATGATCGAAGGAATATAGACACAATTGTCTTAATACACAGCAGAAACAAATAAAAACAGAATCCCTAAATTTAGTTGTCCGTCAGCCACCTGCTCATCTTTGGATGCTTTATTCACCAAAATCCGCTAAAACATGAAAACCTACACCTTCAACCTAGTCAAATCAATTTTGAGCACCCGAGAGTTTAAGGGGAAATAAAAACTTCGAGTCAGACATTAAGCCTGATATGAATAATTTTTGCTACATCTATGTTTACTGATATATAGTGAGACCACGTCGCTTAGCGGAACGGATTTCCCTCACTAATATCTCTTTTCAAGACATATATTTTGCAAATCCTTTTCTGCAAACAAACCGGTTAATCAATTGATAATTATAATAATAATATAGCAAGATCCATTATGCTAAGATAGGAGATACATGGACTATCTGCACTAATTCTGAGCTAACTGCTCCTTTCTGGACTAACTGTCCTATATCTGATTATACCAAAATAGAAATGCCATTTATGCTAAATAATGGACTATCTGTCCATAAAACATGTTAAAAGGGTAGACTAACTGTCCTTAAGAAGCAGCAAGGTCTGTTATGCTAACAAATGAACTAACAGTTCATATCTGGGCTAACTGCCTTATCTGGACTAACTGTCCTCTGGGCCAACTGCCCTCAAAATGGACCGACTGACCGAATTTAAAGGAGCGGACTGCCCGAATTTTCTTTAGGTTAACACTGCCCTTTTAAATTTTCCTTGAAAACCTTTTCAAAATGTTAGTCCATCAAATCATATATATACAAGGAAAATATATTTTTGCTTTACTCTAAGCTATTTTTACCATGATATATATATATATATATATATATATATATATAGACACACACACACACATTTTACTCAAAATAATGTTGATGATGCTCATTAAGGATTATCTATCCTTTTAAAATAATTTAAAGTCCTTTATAACTTAAATCACTTAGGCTATCTACCTAATCATTATATTCGAATCTTTTGTTTAAAACCTTTAAACAACCTTTCGACAATATTGAAGGTAACTCCTTCAAAACCATTAATAAAACCTTTCGAAAGCATTGAAGGTAACTCCTTCGTAATCTTTAATGAAACCTTTCAAAACCATTGAAGGTAACTCCTTCAAAACCAATAAAAAGCCTTTCTTTTATAAACCTTAAAATATATGACATCCACCTTTAAAACCCTTCAGCCTTTGCCTTTGAAAAACATTAAAAAACCATACCTTTTGACCTTGCCGAAAGGTCTCACCTTTCGTCCTTGTCGGAAGGTTTCTTTCCAACCTTGTCTGAAGGTCCGGGGGACCATCCCTCTAAAATCATTAAAAACCTTTCGAAAGCATTGAAACTTAAAACTTTTCGAAGTCATCGGGTTCAATATAAAACAAGTGGAAACCTTTTGAAATTATTTGAAGTTGACTACTTCGAAATCTTTAAAATGTTTCGGCTTAAAACATTTGGATTATGCCTTCATGTAGAGAAAAAGGGCCAGAAAAACATTGAAGTCAAAAGAAAATGCTTCAAAACCTTTATTAAATCTTTCGAAACCATTTGACCTTCGACTCCTTCTAGGTCGAAAGATTTTGAAGCAACAACTATGCTTTCGACCTTGTCGAAAGCTATACCTTTCAACTTTGTGGAAATGTTTCGATTAAAACAAGAAAGCAAACCAATTGAAACTTTTTTTAAACCATTTGACATTGTAGAAAGCTCTTTGTCGAAATCTAGTATGTGTATTTTCCTTTAAACCAAAATAGAGTTTCATCTCCTTTGAAAGCTCTTACCTTTCGTCCCTAAACCTTTTGAATCCTTCCAATTCACTACGTACTAGTTACCTAATACCATGTGCACTGGTTATTTGACCTAGTCGAAAGATTTGATACCTTTCGACTTCGTCAGAGCGTTTGGAATGGAGGCGGAATCTCTTGACGAAAGAGCTGAAATAATAGAAAAACTATTTATTTGTACTTTAAAATAGTTCTTTAGTACCCAACCTGCCTTATTTATCTAAATTTGACTGGTTGTCGGATTTTCATATTCAAAAATGCTGCCGACTTTCTTGTTTGGAAATTTGAACAGTTTTTTAAAATTCCATTTCTCTTTTATAATTATATAAAACATTTAAGTCTCATACCATAAATAATTTTATATAATGATTAAATCAACTTAGAAAATTCTAGAAAATCAATTAATACGTTCTTTTCAACGTATAAAATTTTCGGATCCAAAAAATAATTATTTTTCCTACAAATTATTTTATAATTCAAAATACCATTTTGCTTCCATAGAAAATTCATAATAATTCCACAAAATTCAGAAAAATCTGAAAATTGATACCCATCTCTTAGATATCATTTTAGATCATCATAAAATTTCACAAGGCTAATAGATGTCATTTAATAGGGCTTTCATCTTAAAACATGTCATAAAAATCTATATGAACATTCATAAGTCATCAACATATATATAATCATTTTGTCATTCAAAAACATGACAAATCTTTGCAATATCATTCGGATTTAATCTTAAACCAAAACCATAAAAATTTGGAGATGTAAACGTTATTCACCTTTGCTTTAGAGATTAAGGAGATTGAGATTTGAATGATTTTGATTTGAATTTGTTTTCCTTTAGCTCTTCCTTAGTTTCCTCTTCTTCTTTCTTTGTTAATGGTGGCCAGCCTCAATTTTGAAATGAAATGAATGTGTTTATAACACACGGCCTAAGAAAGGTGATACAGGAATGGCATTTTACCCATAATACCCCTCCTCTAATTCACTTTACACCCTTTTTTTAATTTGGTAGCTAAAAAGCGTGGCTACCTTAATTAAAATCAAATCTCAATCTCCTAATCAACACATTATTTTATTTAGTTTATCTAACTAAATCTTTTAAATAATGTTATCAAAAATCTAGGGTGTCACAGACTCCCATCCTTAAAGAATTTTGTCCTCGAAATTATAATGAGGCATACGAAACAAACATAAGGGTAAAACATACCATCAAACAAGTCATAATAAGTATCTCTAATCCTACTCTCAACCTCCTAAGTATAGTCTCTGTCATCGTCACTCCACTAGACTTTGACTAATCGACCGTCTTGGTTCTAAGCCTCTTCTCACCTCTCGCAACAATGCGAACTGGCTTCCTTACTATAGTCTAGTCCGGTTCTACCACTAAATCGTCTAGCACTATCGGTGCAATATCAGTCTTCGAGTCTCTAACTCACTTTCTGAGATGAGAAATATAAAAACCATCGTGTACACCTACCAAACTGTTTGATAACTCAAGTCTATAAGCGAGTTTCTCGATCTTATCAACAATAAGAAAAGGTCCAATGAACCTTGAGATAACTTCCCCGACTTCGTAAATCTAAGCACACCCTTCATCGGTGATACTTTGATGAAAACCTAGTCCCCAACCGAGAACTCCAAATCTTTCCATCTCTTATCCGCATAGCTATTCTGTCTAGATTGAGCCTCCTTCATTCTAGCCCGAATAACCTCAATCTTTTCTACAACGTCTCTAACCAGATCTAGACCAAGAATCAACCTATCCCCAGTCTCCAACCAACAAATAGGAGATTTGCATGGCCTCCCATATAAAGCTTCAAAATGTGCCATCCGAATACTCATCTGATAGCTGTTGTTGTACGAAAACTCGACTAGATGTAGATGGTTTTCCCATGATCCCCCGAAATCTAGAAGAAATGCTCTTAACAAATCTTCCAAGATCTTGTTAACTCTTTCCGTTTGCCCATCTTTCTACGAATGGTAAGCGGTACTCATCTTAAGCTTGGTTCCCAAAACTTCCTGCAGACTCTTCCAAAACTCGCTAGTGAATAAGAAATCTCTAGCACTAACTATATTGCTAGGAACTTCGTAGTCTAACCACATTATTCATGAACAACCTTGGTGAAACAGGTGCTATCCTGGTTGACTTAACTGGAATGAAATGGGCACTCTTGGTCAATCTGTCCACTATGACCCATATACTTTTATTACCTCTGTTTGACCTTGGAAACTTGTCTATGAAGTCTATAGAAATAGAATCCTACTTCCATACTAGAATATCCAATGGCTAAAGCAAACCACTTGGCTTCTGGTGTTCGGCCTTTGCCTGTTGCAATTCAAGCACTGCCTTATACAAAAACCAATATCCCGCTTCATATTTTCCTATAAGAAACTCCTCTTCATACCTTGATACATCTTGGTACCTCCGAGATGTATAGTGAACTTCGAACGATGACATTCTGCTAAGACTTCCTTCCTTATGTTTCCCACACTTGGAACACATAATCTTTCTTTCTTTCTCAACCACCCATTCTGGTCAAGACTGAAATCTTTCAAGTCATAGCTCTTGGTTCCTTCCTTTATCTTTCTGACTTTCTCAACTAACACTGGATTCTCTATCTGCTTAGAAGCAATCTGTTCGATCAACACTGATCGAACATCCAAACAAGAAAATACTACTGTATTACCACTAGACCCAGCCTCGGATCTCCACTACGCTCTGCAATCTTCTAATGCTTCCAAGTCTTTCCACTCAGCTATCATTTACAACACTGCATTCTGATGCTTCGTGCTAAGTACATCTGCAACCTTGTTGCCTTTCCCTTGTGTGTACTCAATCCCAAAATCATAAGCGGGTAAGAACTCTAACCACCTCTGCTACCTCATGTTCAACTCCTTCCGAGAGAACAAATACTTTAACGTCTTATGATCTGTATACAGCTCAAACCTTTCTTCCAAAAGGTAATGTCTCAACACCTTCAAAGCAAAAATCACCGCAACTAATTCTAAATCATGATTCAGATAACTGACCTCATGGGGTCTAAGCTTCCTAGAAGCATAGGTAATCACTTTATCACTTTACCTCTCTACATTAGCACAGCTCCTTATCCTATTCCACACACATTGGTATATGTAGGATCGATTTCACCCTAGAGGGCGTTGAATAGGGTGATACTGATAATAATAAAAATTAATATGGAAATATATAAAATAAATGCATCATAGATAATAGCAGAATAATAAAAGCAGAAATAGAACAACATAGATTTACCCAACTTCTGCAAAAACTTGCCTACGTGCTGCCCCCAAGGTTTCTACTAGAAATTAAGTAGTCAGACGCTTACACACGTAAACTTATGACACCGCAATTGACTAACCTAACTCTACAATCAAAACCCTACCACAATTCAACCAATGAGTTGCGAATTCTCGAACTACACCACCGTAGTTCGACACGTAGTCACACGACTAGAATTTCACAAAAGTTTAAAAGAAAATTACAAATTGTAACAAAAACTTAAAAATAAAACCCTACATTTAAGCTCAGATAACATAAATCAATAGCAGGCCCAAATAAGTAATAAACAAAAAGGTGTCTCCCTTCTATTTTCTTCGGCCCGTATCCTTTTGTTTCTTCGTTCCTTTTCGAATGCTAGTGTTTTGTGATGAAGCCGTAGCTTTATGATTGATCGATTGATTTGAGGAGTTATCTTTGCGTTGCTTTGTCAATCGACTTCTGGCTTGAGGGCATATGCAGTTGCTTCAATTTGTCCAGATCGAATGGTGCTTTGAATTGGTACGTTTGTCCCCCTTTTCAATTTATATTATACTCGACTTGATTCGAGTTCTGGATTGATGCTTGCACTTCGATTTTTCGCTTAAACTCGAATGATCAACTGCCGATGATGTTAATGGGTATTTATAGGGATCGAACCCTAAATTATCATTCCTATTTATTCTGTTTGAATTCTTCTTCTTATTTTGCTCGGCCATACAATTATGCTTGAATGCTTGTGATGTGTTCTGACTATTTCAATTTGTATGTTGCTTGAATTTTTTTGAGTCGGTTCCTTTTTTTGTTCCTTTGATTTCGGCTATTTGAATATTGTGGCTGTAGTTTTCTGCTATGACTTTGGTTCTTTGATTTTTTTAAAATAATTGACTTGGTTAACTCGTGTTTCATCTGAAGTTCCATTCTTTTCTGCTCTGACTTGTTCATCACGTTAGTATACGAATTTGAACTATCTTCGTGTATAGTTGACCCTGTTGATTTTTATCCTGGCTGTGACTCATCGAACTGCTTTTGTTTTATATACTTTGAGCATATTCCCTAGTTGATAATTTTAAAACTGCTGTTATTAATGATTGGACTTGGTAGCCTTGCATTCCATTATGTGGAGAGCTTGTGTCCTGTTTCATGAATGTTGTTTTCATTGCTCTTATCTTCATGTTACCTTGAGTTAATCTTGAAACTGTTTTCACTTATATATATATATATATATATATATATATATATATATGTATGTATGCCGGTCAACTTCGAGTTATGTTGATATGCACTGTGTCTTGACTGAGAATTCGTTTCTACTGTTAGTAATAGTGCACATATAAACATGTATATACATATATATGTATGTATGTATGTATGTATGTATGTGTATAATTATTGTGCCTATCCACTTGGTCAAGACTTGTTGCAATGTGGTTCCTCTTGGATCACTTGTTGTTTGATGTGTGCTGCTCTTGTTACTATGTACATATGGTGGTCCGTGTTCAAGTGTTCATATGTACATTGATTTGAAAACTGCCTTGATTTCATTTGTACATACTTGTTTGCTCTATCCTCTGTTTCATTTAGTTTTGCATTCATTCAAGACTGACCATGTGTTATATGATCTGGTTATAGCCCATATCTAAACAGATGTGTGTACACATACATGCTCTAATGCATATGCTCTTTTGTGTTATCTAGGTTACCCTATTGTTTCCTCTTGAAAACTGCTGCATATTTTGAATGTCCTCATGTTGCATATGCATGGTTTAGATGCATGTATGGAACATTAATGTTTGATCTGAAGCTTTGTTGAGTTCATGGGTTCATTATTTTGTGATCTAGTCTAGTTTAGTTGAATTGAAATGGTTCCACATGTTGTATGGATGAGGACTTGTTAGCATGGTATGGTTCATGTTTGTTAGACCTGTTTTCACATGTGGATTTTCATTCATGTTGATCTTGATTTTGATATATCTGTAGCTCGACCATCCATGCTTGTGTTTTCTGTTGCTCTTGATCATATATGCTTGATTCATTTCCTATCTTTGTGGCTTTGAGCATTGCCATGGTTTTGTCTGACCTATTTCCTTGTTCACCTAGTGTGTTATGTTTGTGTACTTTTGAGTTGGTCTTTGGTTCAGATTACATGTGCTCATTTGTGTGTGTACTAGGTTGTAGCCTCTGTTGTTTGATGCTCCTTGTTCCACTTTGTTGCATATATTTATTTGAGTTTTATTCTGGCCATTGCACTTGAATTGAATCCAGCCTCGGGCTTTGGTTTGACCTTGTGCTCACCTGTCCCTGCAATTTTATCAAGTGTATATCGATGTGCACGGCCTTGTGGCATGTGCATCGATACACTGTGCATGTCACAAGTTATTCGTGTATGATGAATTCAAAAGAAATGACGACGAACAACACAAATAACTAAGGCAAATAAAATTTTCAAACACACACTTTTAGTTTGCACTGTAAAATATTTTCTTTTCAATTTTACCGTGTCAGATTTTATTTTGTAGATAATTCAGATGTTGGATTCAATCTGGAATAAAGTTGAAGATAAAGTATGAGCAAATGAGTGATATGTAGTGAGTTGAACATTGTAAAGTGAATTTTGCGATGTACTCGAAATTGTATTGTAATTCAAAATGTATATATGTAGTGAGAGCTCAAATTTGTACTGTTCAAAATTGTAATAAAATATTTGTTTGAATTTAAATATTTATTCTATTATGTGAAAAATAAAATAGTACAAGAACAAATACATTGAAATGAATATATACATATATATGTTTATTATCATCAAACAAAAATCATATACTAGCATATTCTACAATCTCCCTTTTTTGAAGATAACAAACATTTATTAAGATTTTGACTCTATTAAATGTATTTGATCATTGATGAACTCTATTTGCTCCTCCTATTTGAATGCCCCCCTACAACAAAGCTCCCCTACACAGATGCGAGTAGTTAAAACTGAAAATTAATTAAAAATAACTTCGAATAAAAACGCTCTCGAATATTAGTAAGGATATTGCTCAAAATCAAAATCTTAATCTCTCTCCCCCTTTTGTTATCATCAAAAATAATAATAGTAATTGAAATAACAACAATTTTGATAAAAAATATAAAATCCAATCAAGATGGAAATATTAATTTCAAATTCCAATTAATCAAACAAAAATCATAATATTTTAATAATTATAAACAAACTCTACTATAGAGAAGTGGTAGGCTTATGAAATTTTTTATATAGTGACAAGAGTTTGATATTTTCAATAAAGGAATAATTTGTTCATTTTTTCTTTTCAAATATTATACAAAAAAAAATGTGACGCGCCTACTAACCATGCATAACCGTTAGGACTTTTAAGTGAGTTAGTAGTTAACTTTTTTTGAAAAAAAATATGTCAAGTATTTTCTAACCATGCATAACTATGAGGACTTTTAAATTAGATTAGAATATACTTATATTTATCCCTTTTTTATATATGTCCTATCCATGTATAACCGCAAGGACTTTCAAATGAGAATGGAACACCCATATATAGAAATTCAAGTAATTCACCTATGCATAACCGCGAAGACTTTTAAATGAGAGTGAATACTTTAGGATATAATTATTTTACAAAATAGTGTTTTCTTATTTTGATATATCAAATTCTATATACTATATTATGATGTATGAATTGACAGAAAGATGAAAGTGATAGAGACGATCATGGAATAAGTACTAATCTAAAAATATTATAAAATTATACTTCCTCTTGTTATGAAATATATTTTAATCACTATCCATCACTTTTTAAGCACTATACTAATTTTGATAAGCTCCAAAAGATTCAATTAGTCAATGATTATCTTTTCTAGAGTACATCTCTTACCGAAATAAACTAGAGTATTTTTAACATGGTGAAAACCCAAGTTCAAAAATTAAAATAGGTGAAAATCAATTTTCTGTAAGGAGGTTCTGTGAAAATAACTTCTAGTTGAAAATCAATATAAATAATTGCACAAATGATTTCAACATGAGATGGTATCAGAGACCACTTGCATTTGAGGTATTCCTGGTGATATACAGTAGTATATAAGAAACACATGTACTCCTTAACACTTGAATTGTTTTACCACGTATATCAAGCACAAGCAACGTAGTCTAAATTGAGCAAAAACACACATTCAAAAAAAAAATTCGTCAAAGCAATTTTTCTTGACATTCCAAAGTGAATCCATAAAAAGCTAAAAACAGAAAAGTTGTTACAATATCGGTTAGCTGTGCAGAACTTCAAGAATTTTACAAATCAGAGTTAAGAAGCTCAAGATATGGCAGAAATACTTCAACAATGCCGATGAAAACATATTTAATAATATGAACAAAATTGAGTTAAGAGATCATACCTCACTTTTCTTTGGTTCCGTGATATCCGAAATGCAATGATCTCCATCTAAACTTTACAGGCTAAGGAACATTTAAATTTTAGTTTATTAATCACCTAGAACAACTCGAAATCTATCTCCATTAAATTTGTTCCTTAGCCCACTTGTGTGTCTAAATTTTGGAGAAGGCAGGTGGTCTAAATATAGACGTGGACCACTATTATTATCTATTGAAATATTTGGTACTCAAATTTATCTATATAACGAACCGTTAGCATCTACGATTGTACCCTTGGGAATCCAAATTTGTTTAAATTTCAAACCATTTATATTCGTACCTTTTGGAATCCATATTTGTTTAACGGTTTTGTGTTTGTATATATTTTGACAATTATTCTTGCCATGTTCAATATTTTCACACTTTATGTATTTGGGTATCACACTTTTCCCCTTAATAGTGTTATTAGTCATTTGTTCATATTTTGACACCTTTGCAAATCCAAACCCTTTCCTTTTATTCTCGTAGAGTTGATTTTCTAAGAGCATATTAAATGATTTACCTCTAGTGAAAAAATTTCGAGTAACCAACTCAAGTTTATTAACTTTGGATTTTAAAAGTTTATTTTCATTTATAAGCTTAGAATAACAACTAATGGTACTATCTCTCTTTTCAAATTTCTTCATTTTCAAGTCCATATTTTCATTTTTAAGCTCTTTAATTTTAATCTCAATTTCTAGCATCTCAGTTTCAAAGAGTTGGAGTTTTTTAAATTCAATTTTTTCAAAATCCTTGATTTTTTTCAATCTCCTTTTCAATATCTAGATTTAATCGAATAATTTCGGATTTGCTCAATATCACGTTTTCTTTTTCAAAGATTTTGATATTTTCGTGGACTTCATTTAATTTATTTTCAAAAATTGCACATTTAGAACTTTCCGAACTTCTTAAAACTATCCAACTCTTTTTGCAAAATGTAATTTTTTCAAATCAACTTAGTTTTATTTTTCTCTTAAATTAAAATTCCATTTCTAACCTTTGAAAGTTTTCTTGAAAAAAGGAAAATTCATTTTCATAGTCCAAACATCATTTGCAATTAGAATTTTTATTTTTCTTAATATTTTTATGGTCATTTTCCAAATCATTATTTTTCTGACGCAGTTTAGCTTGTTCCCTTTTCAACTTATTATTTTTCATCTCATGAGCTTTATTATTTTCAATTAATTTTTGGCACAAGAGAACTAAATCATTGAATGGAAAATCACATATCTAATCAGCTATTAAATCTTCATACTGTTGTCTTTTGCAGATCTTGCCAAGCACATTTCTTTAACTGAGTTGATTATCGGGGATTTCTCACGATTGTTGACTTTTGCACCATATATTGCATCAAAAGTATTCCAGATTTCCTGTGCATTTTCACAATGAGAGATAAAGTTAAAATTATCTTGATTAATATGAGAATATAGTATATGCATAGCAAGAGTATTAATCGAAGTATTTTTCTTGTCTATTATATCGCACTTATTTTCAATAATATCCCAATATTTAAAATTAACATATTTTAAATAAAATTCATTTTTATTCTCCAATTTAAAAAATCTGTTCCATCAAAAATATGAGGAATAATACTGGACTAACTCTTGTTAGATTTGCAACTTGGGTTAGACATCCTTGCTATTAATCTTGCACTGATACCGCTTGTAGGATCGATTTCAATCTTGGGGAGGTGAATAGGATGATACTAATAATAATAAAAATTAATACGAAAATATATAAAATAATTGTAGCATAGATAATAACATAATACTAAAAGCAGAAATAGAACAACACAGATTTACCCAGCTTCGGTAGAACACTGCCTACGTTCTGCCCCTAATGTTTATACTAGAAATTAAGTAGTTAGACGCTTACACTCGTAAATTTGCGACATCCGCCATCGATTAGTCTGACTCTACGCTCAAAACTCTGCCACAACTCAGGCCACTGAGCTACGAATGCTCGAACTACACCACCATAGTTCGTCACCTAGTCACACGACTAGAATTTTATAAAAGTTTAAAAGAAAATTACAAAATGAAAATAAACGCTTAAAAACAAAACCCTATATTTTAGCCCAAATAACATAAATCAATAGCCGGCCAAAATAAGTAATAAACAAAAAGGTAACTCCCCTCTATTTTCTTCGGCCCATATCCTTTTGTTTCTTCATTGCTTTTCGATTGCTAGGGTTTTGTGATGAAGCCGCCGCTTTATGATCGATTGATTTGAGGAATTATCTTTGAGTTGCTTTATCAATCGACTTCTGGCTTGAGCGCATGTGCAGTTGCTTCAATTTATCGAGGTCGAATGGTGCTTTGAATTGGTTCATTTGTCCCCTTTTCGATTTATATTATACCCGACTTGATTCAAGTTCTAGATTGATGCTTACTCTCTAATTTTTTTCTTGAACTCGAATGATTACTTGTCGATGATGTTAATGCGTATTTAGAGGGATCGAACCCTAAATTATCATTCACGTATATTTTGTTTGAATTCTTCCTAATAATTTGCTCTCCATACGATTATGCTTGAATGCTTGTAATGTGTTCTGACTATTTCAATTTGTATGTTGCTTGAATTTCTTTGAGTCGGTTCTATTTTTTGTTCCTTTGATTTTGGCTATTTGAAAATTATGACTGTAGTTTTCTGCTATGACTTCGGTTCATTGAATTTTTTTGAGATAATTGATTTGGTTAATTCATATTTCATCTGCAAGTTCCATTCTTTTCTGCTCTGACTTGTTCATCGTGTTAGTATATGAATTCGATCTATCTTCGTGTATAGTTGACCCCTGTTGATTTTTATCTCGGTCGTGAATCATCGAACTGCTTAAGTTTTATATATTTTGAGAATATTCCTTGGTTGATAAGTTTAAAACTACTGCTGTTAATATTTAGACTTGGTAGCCTTGCATTCCATTATGTGTAGAGCTGCTGTCCTATTTCATATGAATGTAGTTTTCATTGCTCTTATCTTCATGTTACCTTGAGTTAATCTTGAAACTGTTTTCACTTATATATATGTATGCCGGTCTACTTCGAGTTATGTTGATCTGCACTGTGTCTTGGCTGAGAACTTGTTTCTACTGTTAGTAACAGTGCACATATAAACATGTATATACATACATACATACATATATATGTATGTATGTATGTATGTGTATAATTATTGTGCCTATCCACTTGGTCGAGACTTGTTGCAATGTGGTTCCTCTTGAATCACTTGTTCTTTGATGTTTGTTGCACTTGATACTATGTACATATAGTGGTCTGTGTTCAAGTGTTAATGTGTACATTGATTTGAAAACTGCCTTGATTTCATTTGTACATACTTGTTTGCTCTGTCCTCTATTTCATTTAGTTTTGCATTCATTCTGGACTGATCATGTGTTATATAATCTGGTTATACCCCATATATGAATAAATGCGTGTATGCATACATGCTCTAATGCATATGCTCTTTTGTGTTATCTGGGTTGCCCTTCTGTTTCCTCTTGAAAATTGCTGCATATTTCGTATGTCTTCATGTTGCATATGTATGGTTTAGATGCATGTCTTGAACATTAATGTTTGATCTGAAGCTTTGTTGAGTTCATGTTTCATTGTTTTGTGATCTAGTCTAGTTTAGTTGAGTTGAAATGGTTCCACATGTTGTATGCATGAGGACTTGTTGGCATGATTTCATGTTGGTTAGACCTATTTTCACATGTGGGTTTTCATTCATGTTGATCTTGATTTTGATACATCAGTAGCTCGACCATCCATGCTTGTGTTTTCTGTTGTTCTTGATCATATATGCTTGATTCATTTCCTCTCTTTGTGGCTTTAAGCATTTCCTTGGTTCTATCTGACCCATTTCCTCGTTCACCTGGTGTGTTATGTTTGTGTACTTTTGAGTTTGTCTTTGGTTCATATTACATGTGCTCAATTGTGTGTGTGCTGGGTTGTAGCCTCTATTGCTTGATGCACCATGTTCCACTTTGTTGCATATGTTTATTTGAGTTCGATTCTGGCCATTGCACTTGAGTTGAATCCAGCCTCGGGCTTGGGTTTGACCTTGTGCTCGCCTGTCCGTGCAATTTTATCAAGTGTATATCGGTGTGCATGGCCTTGTGGCATGTACAGTGATACACTGTGCATGTCACAAGTTGTTCGTGTATGATGAATTCGAAAGATATGACGAGGAACCCAAATAACCGAGGCAAATAAATTTTTCAAACGCACTCTTTTAGTTTGCACTGCAAAATATTTTCTTTTTTAATTTTACTGCGTTAGTGTTTATTTTGCAGATAATTCAGATGTTGGATCCAATTTGGAATAAAATTGAAGATAAAATATGAGTAAATGAGTGATATGTAGTGAGGTGAACATTGCAAAGTGAATTCAGTGATGTAATCGAAATTGTATTGTAATTCAAAATGTATATATGTAGTGAGAGCTCAAATTTGCACTATTCAAAATTGTAATAAAATATTTGTTTGAATAAAATATTTGTTTGAATTTAAATTCTGTGTTATTTATTTTATTCAGTAAATGTTTATTTAATTATGTGAAAAATAAAATAGTACAATAATAAATACATTGAAATGAACATATGTATGTTTATTAGCATCAAACAAAAATCATATACTAGCATATTCTACAGTATAGACTACCAAATCCTGATTCCCTTCTGGAACAACCAACACCGATGTATAGGTCAATAAATATTTCAAACTCTGGAATGCCTCCTCACACTTATCGGTCCATACAAACTTCACATCCTTCCTCATCATCCTGGGTATCGGTGTTGCTATCCCTGAAGAATCCTTAACGAATCTCCTATAATAACCAACCAACCTAAGAAAACTCTTAATCTCGGTTACTATCTCGGGTCTCTTCCAACTATTCGGTGCCTAGTCGGATCCACCGACAATCCTTCTTTTGAGACCATGTGCCCAAGAAATTTCACCTCCTCCTTCCAGAAGGGACACTACAAAAACTTTGCTCTTAGCTGATGCTGCCTCAGCGTCTCAAGTACCACTCTAAGGCGAACTTCATGCTCTCTTTCATGCCTTAGAGTAAATCAAGATATCATCTATGAAAACCAAGACGAACCTATCCAAGAGCTCTCGGAAAATCTGGTTCGTCAAATCCAAAAAGAAAGCGAGAGCATTCCTCAGTCCAAATGGCATAACTAACCATTCGTACGACCCATATCTGGTCTTGAATGCCGTCAAAGGTATACTATCCTCTGCTAACCTGAGCTGATGGAAACCTATTGCCAAATCTACCTAAGAAAATATCTTTGCTCCACTTAGCTGGTCAAACAAATTGTCAATGCTGGAAAATGGATATCAATTCTTTATCGTTCTCTTATTCAACTTACGATAATCGATACATAACCTCAACGATCCATCTGGCTTCTTAGAAAACATTACAACTGCACCCCACGATGAACTGCTTGGCTGATAAAATTCTTGCCTCCAAATCCACTAACTGCACATTCAACTCCCTCATCTCTGAAGGGGTCATCCTGCTTGGTGGCCTACTCACTAGCTCCGCTCTTGGAACCAAATCTATCCGAAACTCAATGGCCTGCTTCGGTGGCAATCCAACTACAAGCTCAAACACATCCATGAATTCTCTAACCACGAAAACTCGTCTCAACTCATCATCTGAATCTAAAGAACCCAACAAAGTAAACACCTCACTACTAGTACTTCCTATGGTGAAAACAATCCGATCACTACTATCCGGGTGTCCAAGAGATATCTTCCTACCTTGGCAAAATATCTTATCATCGTACACACTTAACCAATCCATCCCAAGGATAATCGCAGATCCCACAAAATCAAACACATGCAAACTGCACTCAAAAGTATGACCTAACAGGTCAAACTTAAATTGGTCATACCTCAACTCCAGAGTTGCATATCCTCTTATTGGATTCGCAAACCGTAAGGAAGTAACTAAATATGTGGGTTCAAGTTAAGCTTATCTATCAAACATCTTGATATAAAAGAATGCAATGCACCAGCATCAAATAAAACGTTAACAAGCATACCATGACTCTGAAGCGTTTCCCCAAGAACTGCCTTTCCCTTCTCCTACATTATTGGCTTAGAAGCAGCAGGCTCTAATGCATACACCTTGCCCTTACTGTCTCTAATGAGCTCCTTGCACTGGTTCTTGTAATGGCCTATCTGGTTACAGTTGTAACACCTAACATTCTTCCCCTTAGCCACATCCTTTGCTTTCCCTGAGCGACACTTATTAGCAAAGGCCCTTTCTTGTCGCATTTATAACAGACAATCTCAGTCTTTGCTTCTTGGCCGCTCCACCATTTTGAGCACCTTTCTTGGGAAAGAACTTCCTTTTCTACCCCTACCTAAACTATACCCCTTTTTCCTTGCTCTTCTCCAAAGACTCAAGGATTTCTTTCTACCTCAAAGTCATCTCTACAACAATATCAAAAGGATCTCTAAGATGAGACAAAGTAGCAGTAGCCAATTCTGGCTTCAATTCTCTGATGAACTTCTCGTTCTGCTTCAACAGTGCATCCACTAAAGCATACCCATACCGGGCCAACTCTTCAAACTTCCTAGCATACTCAACAGCAGACATCTCACCCTGCACCAGCTTAGCAAACTTCCTAATCAAATCTGACTGTGCCATCACAAACATAAACCTTTCTAGGAATATCCTCTTAAAATCCTCCTAGGTTACTGTTTCCTCATCAACTTTCGTTGTCACATTGTTCCACCAGAACAATGCGGCTTCCTGAAGCTTCCTAGTTTCTAATCTCCTCTTCTGCTCATTATTGATCATCGAGTCCCAGATCGACAAAAATCCTTTCACAGTGCAATAACCAGTTCTCAACTTCAATGGCATCTTTCGTTTCCATAAACGGCTTCCATCCTAGCTTTACATAATCACCATTCGTCTTGGCGAAATGATTAACTACCGGAACTTTCGAAACCCCTACTACTGCGACATTTCCTTTTAACACTCTGGCTGTAGCTCGTGCATTCATCATATTCCTGAAAAACTAATACATTGCTTCCATTCCGACCTGTGGGACTTCTTCACTAACATTCTCCGCTAATCTTGGTTTCTCCCAATATTAGGTCCAACGTTCCTTTCGGTGCTTCGCCCTGCTTGGTTAATTCTACTTCTTCTACCATCCATATCTGTATTCAAACCTCATGAGATACAGAAAGATAACTTAATAAAAGATAGATGAATGGAGATAAAGTGCATACTTACATATAACAAATACAAGTACGTTACTATAGCGTAACCCAACCTCAAATATTACTCTAATTTCTTTGGATTTCTGTTTTCAAAACCAGTTTTTCATAAACATATACCATTTTGTAACATCTCATATCTGAAGGCCAAAAGCTAAGCACTATGGATTTTGCAGTCATCCACAATATTAACTTCTGGTGACGAAATACGGTAATGTTAATGGTATCCATAATTAAAAGCACTTGAATATGAAAAAAATCACAAATTTCCAAAAATAATAATATACGCGATTGCATTTCAAATGAATCGTATCCAAGTTACAAAAATCCCAACGTATTCCCAGGCAATGATCAAATATAATTACAACAACACGCCAAGAGCGACATATGAAGATGCCCCCTTGGACGATCGAAGCAGTATAGACATAATTGTCTTAATACACAGCGAAAACAAATAAAAAAAGAATTCCTAAATTTAGCTATCCGTCAGCCACCTACTCGTCTTCGGATGCTTTATTCGCCAAAATATGCTAAAACCTGAAAACCTAATCCCTCAGCCTACTCAAATCAATTTTGGGCACCCAAAAGTTTATGGGAAAACAAAAACTTCGAGTCAGACATAAAGCTTAGTATGAATAATTTCTGTTACATCTCTGTTTATTGGTATACAGTGAGACCACGCCGCTTAGTGGAACAATTGTCCCCTCACTAATATCTCTTTTTAAAACATATATTTTGCAAAAAATTTCCTGCAACCAAACTGGTTAATCAATTGATTATTATAATAATAATATAACAAGATCAATTATGCTAAAACAAAAAATAAATGGACTATCTGTCCTAATTCTGAGCTAATAGCTCTTCTCTAGACTAACTGTCCTAAATCTGATTATACCAAAATAGAAATATCCTTATGCTAAATAATGGACTACCTGTGCCTAAAGCAGGTTAAAAAGGATGGACTAACCGTCCTTAAGAAGTAGCAACGTTCGTTATGCTAACAAATGAACTAACTGTTCATATCTGGGATAACTGCCCTTAAAATGGACCGACTGTCCGATTCAAATGAGCCGACTGCTCTCAAAATGGACCGACTGTCCGAATGAGCTGACTGCCCAAATTTTATTTGAATTAACAACCCTTTTAAATTTTCCTTGAAAACTATGATGACCCGGAATTTTAGGCAATATCAATTTAATAATCTATATTAATATTTAAATTGATTTGATTAATTTTCTTTTATAATTGTAATTTAAATTGAAAATTTTATTCTTTTATAAGTAGATAAATATTTAATTGATAAATTTTATATTTTAAAAGCTAAAAAAATATTTTCTATTTATAATGTGTATATATTTGTATATATTGTAACTAGAAAAGCTTTGGTTTAAAATTTTAACAAATAAAATCATGATTTCAAATTCTAATATATTCTGGTAATTGGGAAATTATGATTAAATATAATATAAAACTTTTTAAAAGCTATTTAAATAAATAATTATATAGTTTTAAAATACTTGAGATAAATGTTAATTATTTAAACATTTTAAAGCTTAAGTTTAAGTTTAAATGAAATTAACAAAAAAGTTTTGTTTTATTTTCTTTTTTAAAAATATTGCTTAATAAATATGATATATTAATTCATTTTAGTAATAGAAAATCTTTTCTGTAAATTATTTAAAATTAGTATTATTGTTATTTTTAAACAATATTAATAATGTATTATTTTAAATTGATTTTAAAGAAAATAGAATTGTTATTTTCAAAATTAATGAGTAGTTATATATATGTATGTATATAACTTGATTTTAAATTAGATTTTCACATTTAATTTGAATATGAGTTTGGGTTTATAACGGAAATTCAAAAGGTAGATATTTTTAAAATATTTGAATTTATAATATATGTATAAAATTTTATTTGTGTATAATTTGTTTTATTATGTTTTCTTTAAAGAAATTTAAATATATACATTTAAATAAGGGATAAAAGCTTTTATTTAAAATAAATAAAAATAAATAAAATTACTTATAAGACAAGAGTAAATATATTAAGCCTAATATAACAAGTGTTAATTTATAAGCAAATGCTCATGACAAATGTTAGTAGATTGTACAAGTGTCATTTTAATTTTTTATTTTTCTTTTGATTTTTAATAAATCACATTTTATACTTATATAAACACATACTTCATTCTCTTCATTCTTTTTCCTATTCTTTTCAATTTCTAAAGCTAAGAAGAAAACTCAAAACAAATCTCTCAAAGAAACAAATCTGTAATCCACTTCCACAAACCTGCAAATCATAACCTGCAAATCATTTGCAAATCAAAAATCAAAGCATGCAAAGCATTTTCAAAAATAAAAAAGGCGTGTAGCAGGTAATCAAAGCAAGCTCGAAATCATCTTGCCTGCATTCAAATTTTCAAGTTCTTTTTCAAATTCCAGCAACTCAAGTTTAAAGTTTTCAAAACTGTTTCAAAAGCAAAGCCTCTGTTCATTATCTTTTTAAGGTGAGTAAACCTTGCATTTAAAAACAGCTTTAAATCCGGTTGATGCTTGTGATGAATATTGTAGTAATATAGTATAATGTTTACAGGAATGTTTGATTTGAATGCATGTTTGAAATATGATAAATACCTGTACAAAGTCTCTGTATAAATATATGATCTCTGTTATTTCCAGGCCCCGTCTTGATTTAAAAATTCATATCTTCACAAACTTTCAGAATTTGGTTATGCTTAATAAATGAAATATTATTAGCTCAGTGTAATATGAATTTTAAAAATAGTATCAGAGTCTTTTATTTAGAAATTATTTGAAAAATAAAATAATACAGGAATGATCTGAATATGGCTTAAATTCAAATATTTTAAATTCATGATTCGAAGTCATAAACAAATTTGTAATGGCATATGATGAATTTAGAAACTAGATTCACAATTTTTAGTTTGGTATTCTGTGAGTTAATCGAGGTTGAAGGATTTTGGGGTTTTCACCAATATCTGGCGATCGACATGGTGAACTTCATCGGGGTCGTGGTCGGAGTTGTGTGGAGGCCTGACGATAACAGGAAAAGTGTGATCGTATTTTATTTTGGGTCGTGGTGGCCGTAATAAGGTAAACTAGGGCTTGGGTGTGGTCTTATGTCAGGTGGGTTGTCGAAGTTTTCTCGACGATTATGTTGCATCGAGTTCGATCATAAGGCAAAGGATCGAGGCGAGGAGGCATGGTGTTGCTCTAGAAGGATGGTCGGTGTTTCCAGCTGTCGAGATCATCGTGGCGAGCTTCGTTTTGGTTGAGGTATTTGGGTCTGGGTTGTTCGAATGGGTCGATTTTGCATAGCGATGGAATCATGGTGTCTGGGTAGCCGTGGTGGATGACGTGGTCATCAGTGATGTGCTGAGGCAAGTTTTGAAGGTCGGAGCGCCGCAGTTCATCGATGTACGTGCACCATGCACGTTGTGCATCAGGCATTGTTTTGTGTTTGGGAGGAAAGCTTTATCTCGAGTTTGAGTTCGCGTGTTTCTGTGTTTGGCTCGAAGTAGTGAGGACAAGGGAACTCATGAGTTTTTAGTTTAGGTTTCAAAATTTTAAAACTTAAACTAAGTTTTGAAAAGAAAGGGAAAGTGGGATTTTCTCAGGTAAGTACTCGAGTAGCTTACAGGTTGAACCCAAAGCAACTTTATAAATAGATTTTAAATTTAAATGAAAAGCAGATTTGAAATTTCAAAACAAAGATAAGAACATGTTTATGAAGAAACAATCATGTTTTAAAATGGAAGATCAAATTTAAAATAAAGTAAAAATATGACATAGTTTTATAAAAGCATAAGTTTCAAAGCAAACAAAGGATGTTTTCTAGTATTATCTGATTTCAAAGTAAATGTTAATAAGTTTTAAAAGTTTTTATAAAACAAGGTTTGAATTTAATGATTTTTTTTAAGCTAAGTTTTCTTTAACATTTGAATTAAAAGGTTTTCAAATTGTTTTAAGTTTTGTTGAAGTTAAATTTGAAATTATTTTAAATCTTAAATTTGGAATGAATTTAAGGGTAAATTTAAAAGTAAGAAGTTTCAAAGGCTTTTGTAATGATAATTAAGTATTATAAAGGCTAATACTTTACCTTAAGGATTAATTAAGGTTTAATTTTTAGGATAAATTAAATTAATAAGTTAATTAATTAGGGTTAATTAATTTGTAATTAAAGATCATTAATTGAATAATTAAAGATTATTAATTAATGATTAAAAATTAATAAATCAAGTAATTAATGATTAATAAAGTTTCAGTTAAGCACTTAACTAATTACGTAATTTAAAGATTAATTAATTTATGATTAATAATTAATTAATTTGTAATTAATAATGGTTAATTAAAGTATAATTACTTAAGAAAGTATTAAAGAATTATTAATAGTTAATGAAGATCATTAAGTAGGGATTATGAAATGATTAATTAATATAATTAATTTAAGATGATTAGTTAGGTTAATTAATTAAGGATAATCATTTGTGGGATTGTTTAAGTACAATTACTTAATGTAAATAATTAAAGGGATTAATTACTCATTATAATTAATTAAATTAATGTGATTAACTAGTTTAATTAATTTAAAATAATCATTGGATGATGGGTTAAGTATAATTACTTAGTGTAATTTATAAAGTATAATTACTTTATGAAGTAATTAGTGGATAATTACAGGATGTAATTAATTGAAAATGATTGTAGTTTTAGGTTTAATTACTTAGTGTAATGAATAAAGAAGGATAATTACTTAGTGAAAGTAATTAATAATTAATTACTTAGTGTAATTAATTTAAGAATCGATTAATAAAGTTATTTGAAGTTAATTAAGTGATGTAATTAATTAAGGATAATTAATTAGTGATTATGATTAATCAAGGTTGATTAATAAATAAAGATTTACTAAAGATTAATTATTAAATATGATTAATAATTAATTAAGAAGTAATTAAGGGATCATTAATTAATGTAATTAATGTGTCATTAAGGATTGATTAATTAAAGGATAATTAATCGATAATAAGTGATTACAAAGTAATTAATTAAATGTAATTAATTAAGGATTAATGTAATTAATTATAATTAATTAATTAATGAGGTAATTAAAGGTTAATTATTGTAATGGATAAGGATAATTAATTTGTGTAATTAATTAAAAGCCAATTACTTAATGTAATTAGAGTATAATTAATCAAGGGTGATTAATTAAGATGAATACTTAGAAGATAATTAATTGATTTGTAATCAATTAATGGTTAAGTAAGCAAGATTTATGTAATGAAAGCAATTAATTTAATTTATTTTAAATTGATTAGAGATGAAGTAATTAATTTAATTCATTTTAAATTAATTAAAGATGGTGTGATTAATAGATCTTTGCTTATGAATGTTTGAGTGATATTGATTGCCTTGAATGGTTTGATATCTTGAATGTGAGATATGTGCTGATCTGTGATATGGATGATTTGGTTGAATGGTGATAATAATGTGGATTACCTATTTGTGACGATGTGAATTATCTATCTGTGTGAGTATAGATAACAAACTAAATTGTTTTAACTTTAAAACAACTTGGACCTAAAAGATGGCGTTTTGGATTTTGATGAGACCGTGATCGGGTTTACAGATTTGGATATCCGAAAACCACATCGATCCAAATTAACGATAGGTCATGAATCTCAAGTGAAGATGAAGATCAGAGTGCAAGGGTTATTGTCATTAACTCTGAGGGTGATTCTAAAATGTGTGTAACGAGATAATGCCTTCGGTTTCGTTCGAACCCAGAACGAACTTGTATGGATTGAATGCTTTCAAAACATCGTCAGGTGGATGATGAGTATTCTAAGATAGATGTGTTCTATAAAGGTAATCGTAGCCTCTGGCCTCATCAACCGGGAATGGCTAAAATAGGGGAGGTACAGCAAGGCTAAGTGGGTAGCACCCAAGTAGGACAAGATTTTCCCCTGTCTAGAAGTCCCTTTTTATTCGGCTGTGTGAGGTAGTTGATTCACGACAACTGCCGGGGTTGTCTTGTTCGGGACTATCCAGTAAGGGATGGTTCCGGCCTTGTATTGCAGGATATTGGGGGTAATCCTCGGTACGATGATCTAGGCCATGTACTGTGACGGGCGGTACCCCAGTAGCCCTGCCATTATATGGAATCCAATCTCTAATAAGTGTCGTACGTTTTGATTGTGCCCAACTATGTTGGAACGTGAGATGTAAGCATTCCAGCTATTTCTATATTTTACTTGAAAACCCTAGACCCTATTATAATATCACTGGATTTCCTATCAAATGTTTAAATGTTTTGCTTAGCGTAAGGTAAAAATTTAACCATGTTTATGTGTGGGGAGTCTTACGTGATACCTTTTGTTTTCAAAGGTTTTTCAAAGTTAAGCAACTTTAAACCGTTTACTCACCCAGACCCATGTCTGACCCAAGTGTTTATTTTCTGTTTTATTAAACTCTTGGGTACTCAAATTTTTATGAGTAGCCAAGGGATTCAGGTTGGCTTTGCCAAATTCTGGAGGAGCAATAGAGTAAGAGGCTTCAGGATTTGTAGATATTTAGTGGTTCCGCTGTGTTGATCTCTGAGTCGTTTGTTGAGTTGTATATTGAGATGCGATAACTAGATAGGTGTTTATAACTATCTAGTACGTGTTGTATAAGCTGTGTAACTCTGATAGATGTTGTATACTATGTAATATTTATGTGATTAATATAATTTATTCGTTCCGCTGTTGAGATTCTGATGTTGTTTCTTTCTTCTTCTCTATCTTTTCTCTTTTCTATCCCTTTCTTTCTTACTTATGATGCATCTTTCTGTGGAGAGAAAGGCGTGTCGTCACAAAAACCCTTTTAAAATGATTTAGTCCATCAAATCATATATATGCAAGGAAAATATATCTTTAGCTTTACTCTAAGCCATTTTTGCCATGATGATATATATAGACACACACATATACATATATACATAGACATATATACTTTACTCAAAATAATGTTGATGATGTTCATTAGAGATTATCTATCCTTTTAAAATAAGTTAAAGTCCTTTATAAGTTAAATCACTTAGGCTATCTGCCTAATCATTATATTCGAATCTTTTGTTTAAAACCTTTAAACAACCTTTCGACAATATTGAAGGTAACTCCTTCAAAACCATTTATAAAAAATTTCAAAAGCATTGAAGGTAACTCCTTTATAACCATTAATAAAACCTTCTGAAACCATTGAAGGTTACTCTTCAAAAACAATAAAAAGCCTTTCTTTTATAAACCTTAAAATATATGACATCCACCTTTAAACCTTTAGCCTTTTAGTTTGAAAACATTAAAAAATCATATCTTTCAACCATGTCGAAAGGTCTCAACTTTCGACCTTGTCGGAAGGTTTCTTTCCGACCTTGTCGGAAGGTCTGGGGGACCACCCTTCTAAAATAATAAAAAACCTTTCGAAAGCATTGAAACTTAAAACTTTTGAAGTCACCGGGTTCAATATAAAAACAAGTAGAAACCTTTCGAAATCGTTCGAAGTTGATTACTTTGAAACCTTTAAAAGGTTTCAGCTTAAAACATTTGAATTGTGCCTTCAAGTAGTGCAAAAGGATCAGAAAAACATTGGAGTCTAAAGCAACTGCTTTGGAACCTGTATAAAACTTCGAAACCATTCGAAAAAAATGAGTTGCTGTTGTTGGAACCAACCCTTTGAAATCAATGGAGATGCGAAAATCTTAAAAAATAAAATATTACCTTCGACGCCATCTGGGTCGAAAGGTTTGGATGTGGCAACTATGCTTTCGTCCTCGTCGAAAGCTATACTTTTCTTCTTTGTCGAAAAGTTTCAATTAAAACAAGAAAGCAAACCAATTGAATCCTTTTTCTTTTAAACCATTTTATATTGTCGAAAGCTCTTTTTCAAAAGCTAGCAGGTGTATTTTCCTTTAAACGAGATCAAAGTTTTATCTCCTTCGGAAGCTCTTACCTTTCGTCCCTAAACCTTTCGACTCCTTTCAATTCAGTACGTACCAGTTGCCTAATACCATGTGTATTGGTTATTTGACCTAGTTGAAAGGTTTGATATCTTTTGACTTTATCGAAAGGTTTGGAATGGAGGCAGAACATCTTGTCGAAAGAGTTGAAATAGTAGAAAAACTATTTATTTATACTTTAAAATAGTTCTTTGGTACCCATCCTACCTTATTTGTCTAAATCTGATTGGTTGCCTGATTTTTATAAATGCCGCCGACTTTCCTTATTTGGAAATTTAAACAATTTCGAAGAAACCCTTCTCCTTTATAATTATATAAAACATTTAAGTCACATATTTTAAATAATTTTATATAACTATTAAATCATCTTAGAAAATTCTGGAAAAATTCCAGAAAATCAATTAATAAGTTCTTTTCAATAATAAATATTTTGGATCCAAACAATAATTATTTTTTCTGTAAATGATTTTTAAATCCAAAATACCATTTTTTCCCTAGAAAATTCATAATAATTCCACGAAATTCTAAAAAATCTAAAAATTGAAACACATCTCTAAAATAACTTTTTAAACCATCACAAAAATTTGATTAAAGGATGTCATTTAATAGGGTTTTCATCTTAAAACATGTCATAAAAATATTTATGAACATCCATAAATCATCAACGTATGTATATATATAATCATTTTATCATTCAAAAATATGGCAAATCTTTACAAAATCCTTCAGATTTAATCTTAAACAAAACCATAAAATTTTTGAGATGTAAACATTATTCACCTTTGCTTTAGATATTAAGAAGCTTGAGATTTAAATGAGTTTGATTTGCATTTGCTTTCCTTTAGCTTTTCCTTAGTTTCCTCTTCTTCTTTCTTTGTTAATGATGGCTGGCCTCAATTATGAAAATTTTGAAATGAAATGAATGTGTGCATAACACACGGCCTAAGGAATGTGATATAGAAGTGGCCTCTTTCCCATAATACCCCTCCTCTAATTTGTTATAAACCACTCTTTTAGTTTATTAGTAAAAGGCACGACTACCTTAATTAAAATCAAATCTCAATATCCCAACATATTATTTTATTTAGTTTATCTAACTAAATCCCAAATAATGTTATCAAAAATCTAGAGTGTTACACTGAAATGAAGAAGAGGCTAAAAGGAAGAAGAAAGGAAGCAAGCAAATCATCATAAAGAGTTCAACTTCTTTATCTAATTATTCTTCTTTTTCCATCCAAAAGCTTTGAAGGTACTTGGCTAGTCAGAAGCTAGTGAAATATAGCATGTATTTGATACTTCCTCTATGTAACAAATGCATAAGTGAAGTGTGGTACTGTAGGTAATATAACATGTATGATAATTTTTATTGCCAATGCATAAGGAATCCTTCTTACATACTCCATATGAAATAATTTAATACAATGTCCGTGTATATCATTTTAGGACATTCCAAACAATCTTTTTAATATTATTATAAAAGATGTCTTCTCAAATCCTATACCGTGAATTAAATAACAAACCAAAATATTTTAAATATGAATGCATCATTAGTAATCATAAGTTTCTTGTTTACCTATGGTTTTTGCAGATATTTTAGCAATATTAATATTCTTTCTTAAAAATATATGTTTTCTCTGTATTTTGACTAAAAATGAAACAATTTGATTTCTCTATCAAAATACTTGCTTAATTCCAATGCTTATCAAAATACTCACGACTACATTAGCTATGTATAATTCATGTCGGTAGCACGTACACTTTCCAAAAATAGTGTTTTGATACACTTACAAAATAAATCATAAAATATTAAAAAACTAAATAAAGATTTTATTTAAAATATTTTAAATTGGAGCTAAAATTTATTTAGACTTCACAAGCCTAATAGATTCAAAATATGAAATCTACCTATTTCACCTGCTTTTGGCTGGCCCAATTTCTTCAGTAGCATTAGATCGAGGTTGGTTGAGGTGTTCACCAGTACATTGAATGTCCTTAGTTCAATACCTATAGCTTGCATGATAGAGGGTTCTCACATTGTGATCTATGAAAAGTATTATCTCTTAATCCTACATGTACTGTGATGGTTATGCTAGTCGAAATTTTGCATGCAGAAACTCGCTTATGAGGTACCTAGTTGGGTCACCCCAACAAAGTTTGGGCCAAACCTTCAATGGTATCAAAGGCAATAGTCTATGCGATCTAAAATTAGCAATGTTAGACCTAAATGATTTAAGCCTATTGTTGAATACGTTAGTATATGATTTTTGTTTCATGATAATATATATATATATATATATATATATATATATATATATATATATATATATATTCATCTAAATGTATTTGTTATCGTACTATTTTATCACATAATTAAATAAATATTCGATGAATGAAATAAATAACACAAAATTCATATCCAAACAAATATTTTATTACAATTTTGAATAGTACAAATTTAAGCTCTGACTACATATATACATTTTCAATTACAATACAATTTTAATTACAACACATCTTTCAATCTACAACTTTCATCTCACTACATATTCACTCACATTCATATTTTTATCTTCAACTCTCTTCCAGTTTGGATCTAACATCTGAATTATCGGCAAAATAAACGCTAACACAGTAAAATTGAAAAAGAAATATTTTGCAGTGTACAATGAAATATGTGTTTTAAACATATTATTTGCCTCAGTTATTTGGGTTGTTCATCATCATTCCTTTTGAATTCATCATACACGAATAACTTGTGACATGTACAGTGTATCACTGTACATGCCACAAGACCATGCATACTGATATACACTTGCATGTTAAAACTATAGGGACATGTGAGCACAAGGTCAAGCCTAACCAAAAGCTGGATTCAACTCAAGTGCTCAGGTGCAATACAAAGAAAGTCACGACATGAGCACAAGAGCCTGCATATACACATATGTACATGTTACACATGTGCATTACCACAACATCTCAAATTTCAGCACAGAGGAATCATGTACACTAAAACAACTTAGCAGTGAGTTAACAAAGAAGAGGCATGAAAAGAAGATGACCAGCAAATAATGAGGCATGAATTCAAAAACAAACCTAGAGCATAATACATATGTTCAGAATAACACAATGCAACAACTTCAATCAGAAACAAGTGTACACAAGACTTCAGACCGCAACAACACACACATGTACACATGAAACAGAGGCTAGACACACTGGACTTAATACAACAAAGATGAACCAAACTAGACCAGAGGCAAGTTGTAGTTCAACTCGAAGAAACAACAGCTACCACTAGAACACACATATGAAGTACAGACTCAAATAAACTAGTTCACAGTGATATGCAGACCAGATCAAAACAAATGCAGTTTCAAATACAAGACCACAGTCATATGAAACTATGGACAAGTACACATACATACATACATACATACATACATACATACATACATATACATATACATATATATATCTAGTAAAACATATACAACTGATAATGTACAACTTCAATTACCACCAGCATAGATGTGTATTTCAACTAGATCAAAGGCATGAACAGCCAGAATTGAGGACAGAGCAGCCATAACAATCATAGACCAGACCAAAGAGGTGCATGTAGCAACTAGCATATGCATACACATACGCAACAAAAGAGGAAACATGATTTGAACTAAATGTACATGCATATAAAACAAAGCAATACTGCAACCAGACTCAGTTCAACAAACTCAAGTATGAACATGGACAATGGTGAACTTAATAGAACCAGAGCAATGCAATGACCAAAGACATACTCAATTTCATCATATGGTGCATACTTAAAATTGTGAACTAGTACAACATGAAACATGCTCAAATATGCAACACAATAATGTCAAACCCCAGTTCAATACAATGCAACAGAGAATATAACTGCAACTATAACGTGAAGCAAATTCAAGCCTTAATTGTAATGACTCGAAGCAATAGAGAATTCAACTCTAAGCAGAGAAAGCAGAAGTACACATGAGGATGACCAGACTACAAAAATGCGAGCATAACAAAGACAATAATTTCAACCAGACTTCACAAGCATTATATCAATATGAAGTGGTGGATTCAAAAAGAAATAAACAAACAGTGGTAAGTAACAGTTGATAAATAAGTCATAGAAAAAAGGAGTTCAAATAAGTCAGAGGTGTTTCAAATATCATCAAACTAAAATGTCATGTCAAACCTCAGTAGTCAGTAAATTCAAAATAACAAAGTCGTATGAGAAAAGGCCGGAACAAATTCAAATTCGAACATAGTCAACTGGAGAACAAGTTAGAACGATCAACCATCGTTCGATTAAAAAATCATGGCCAAGTAAATTCACAAAGAATTCAAATGAGAAATATACGAATGGAAACTAAGGGGTTCGAACCCTATAAATTGCCAACACTCATCATCGGTAAAATGGTATGATTTGAATTCAAGAAAAATACCAGAGCTAATCACTTAAGTAAATCAAAACCAATAACTCAAATCTAGGTTGAGCAAAAATCAAAATCGAATAAGAAAGTCACGTACCAAATTTCATCTAAACATTCGAGCTCGACAAATTAGAGCAGTCGAAAGCTAACCAAAGCCAGTGATCAATTAACGAAGCCATTTGAGTGAAATTATAATCTCACTCGATCATAATTGAAGCGGCAACTTCAAACGAACAAAACCCTTGCTTGAGAAAGAGGAACGAATTGGGAGCAACCATTGATTTCACAGAGAAAAGGAGGCGGCACGAAAATAAAAGGAAATGGCCAGAGTTTGTTCACAAAGGAAAGCACATATTAAATTTGGGCCAGCCTTCTATTTTTATTTATTCTTATTTTTCTAATTAGGGTTTTAATTGTTTTTAGTTTTATTTTTTATTTTTGAATTCCTTTTAGAATATTGTAATATTCTAGTCGTGTGACTAGGTACAAATTAGAGGGCGTGGTTTGAGAATTCGCAGTTCAGTGGCTGAGTTGTGGCAGGGTTTTGAGCGTAGAGTTAGGTTAGTCATTAGTAGGTATCACAAGTTTACGTGTGTAAGCATCTGACTACTTAATTTCTACTAGAAACCTTGGGGACAGCACATAGGTAGGGTTTTGCCGAAGGTGGGTAAATCTATGTTTTTCTATTTCTGCCTTCATTATTATGCTTTTATTTGTGATGCAATTATTATATTTATTTCTGTATTAATTTTTATTATTATTAGTATCACCCTATTCACCCTCTAGGGTGAAATCGATCCTACAAGTGGTAATAGAACCAGGAACAGAAACCATTTTCTTTTAAGAAAATTAATTTTTTTAAAACCAATTTTTGTTTTAAAAATTTGATTTTTTAAATGGCTTCTTTTAATAATGCTTTTGCTGAGGGTCAGTCCATAATTAGACCACCTATGTTTAATGGTGAATATGCTTACCGGAAAAATAGAATGAAAATTTTTCTGAAAACCATAGATGCATGGAATATTGTTGAGATGGGATATATGACACCACTATAGTGGTAGATAATCAAGAAATTGAAAAGCCAATGGATCAATGGACAGATCTTGAAAATAAACTGCAAAATGCTAATGCTAAAGCTATGGATTCTATTATTTGTTCATTGGATCAAACTGAATTTATTCGTGTCTCACATTGTCGAACTGCGCACGAAATTTGGCGTACACTTGAAGTGACTCATGAAGGAACCTCCCAAGTCAAAGAATCTTACCTTGTCATGCTTAGTAGCGAATACGAGAACTTCGCAATGGCCAAGGATGTGAATGTCAAAGAGACGTATGGACGACTTTCTAATCCTGTATGTAAATCAAAAGCTCTTGGAAAATGATACGTGGAATTGGAAATAGTCCAAAAAATCCTCAGGCTTCTATGAAATTTCGAAGCAAAAGTTACTGCCATTCAAGAATCAAAGGATTTCAAACAAGCTAAAGTTGAAGAACTCATTGGAAATCTCACCACTTATGAGCTAGAAATGAAATTCAAGGAAGAACGTAAACATGGTGATGCTCGAAAGAAATAAATAGCCCTCAAAGGAACAACTGAAAGTGAAGATGATGATGATGGTGGTGCAGCAGAACTAACGTCGATGATAAAGAAATTCAAAAGGTGGAATCACAAGTATGGAAATTCAGCTCTAAATCAACAACTGAAAAGCAGAATAGTCAAAATTCTAGACAACTCAGAAGAGCAGGAGATCATCGGTCACAACTGCAATAAACCTGGTCATGTCAAGCTAAGTTGTCCTTAAAATCAACCCAGCCAAGGAAAGAAACCACAAAGGAGATGTTTTGCAGCTACTTGGGATGAAACTGATGAAGTTGATAAAAGCACTGGCAGTGAGAGTGAAAAAGAAAATTTGTGTCTTCAAGGAGAAATAACTGACAATGATGATGTCAAACCAAGCAAGCTATCAAAACAAATACTCATTCAGAATTACTTATATATTTTCATGAAGTAAATGGCTGTTTTGAATGACTTAGGGAGAAGTATGCTAAACTTGAATCACAAAAAGAAGTTTGATAGAAGTAAATAAACAACTTGATCAATTGGTTAAAAACTATCGAAATAAGAGTCCTAAGTGTGATAAATGTCGATCACTTGAAGAAGAAATCAAAAAATCAGAAATTAAAATTAAATCACTTGAAAATGAAATTATGTTTTTGAAAGAAAGTGAAAACACCAGGAGAGAAAATTCTATTAAAATGTGCACTCTATTATTGAATGAAAATGAATCTCTCAAAACACAAGTCCAACAATTGTCTACAACTTTAGGAAAATTTTCCAAAGGAGAAAGATCGTTAAATATGTTATTAAGGAAACAAACAGTCAATGCTCTTAGACAAGGATTTGGATATACTCAATCTGAACGTGTTAGAAGTGAAATTAATCAAATCAATTCCAAGCGCAAGATTTGTGGAAAAACTGGACATAATCACAATAATTGCCGGTATAGACCTAAACACATGAAAACCACACCAATTTGGGTTCCAAAAGGCATAAATATAAAATCCCTTAAAGTCAAGCAAATTTAGATGCCAAAAGGAACAAATATAAATTTTCTTTGGTCTACACAAACTTATTTCTCAAAATCGTTGCTCATTAACGATCATGGACCTATAAAAACAAATAGGTTACGAAAATCATTCCTCACGTAGGTGTGGTGGCAGGCTATGGAATGATAAGAGTGGTATCTAGATTCTGGCTGTTCCAGGAACACGATGGATAACAAATCAAAGTTCCTTAGCCTAGTACAAATTTGAAAGAATCGCATTGGGAACAACATAAAATTATCGGAAAGGTAAAATAGGTAACAGTACATTTATCTTGAACGATATACTAAATGTTGAAAATCTACACCATAATCTAATTTAATTCAGCCAGTTATGTGATAAGGAAATAAATGTTGATTTTGATTTTGATTTGTGCAAAAATGTTAACCAATCATCTTTTCATCTTTGAACTAGTTCATATATATTTGTTTGGACTAACGATATTACAAGTTTAGGTAGTAAGAAATGTTGTTTTGTATCGATCGATGATTACTCAAGATACACGTGGATATATTTATTTATTTTACTGATTTTGGACCTGACGTTACGTTCACTATTTGTTTATTTGCACTGTTTCAATTCAAAGCCAAAAGAATTTCATTTAAAAGCTGCAAAAAGGATAAAACTATATGGTTTTTCTATATCGACACCACCCCTATTGCTCTAAAGTGGAATATGCACGAACAGAGTATTTATGATTTTTTTTGAGTTTTCATTGAAATTTAATATTTATACTCGATTGGGTATTTGTAACGTCCCGCCCTTTTGTACGTTTTAAATAGACGATAAACCACACACGTCAGACTTAAAGCATACAGAAGGGCAAATTGTTTTGGGGTAAATAAGAAAAAACAGAGAAAGAAAAAAACAAAATAGAATCTTGCAGCGGAACGATAAAATATAATAATCAAATAAACAGTTCATGAAGCTATTTTACAAAACATTTGATTATACTTATACAATACATATCAGAGTTACACATACCAGAGAATAGTAGATAACAATGCAGCGGAATAAAATGGTGTAGTGGAATAATATAATAGATAATAATAAATCTTCGTCTTCGTCCTCTAGAATACGGTCTTCCAAATCCTGAAATGCCCAGGCTGACCCGAGCGAATTGAAAAGACAAAACACTTGAGTCAGAACTAAAAGAACTTATGTAAGTTAAATCAACAGTAAATAATATGAGTGGAATGGCGTCAGAGATGTTTACGGGATTTGACATCTCCTATCCAGTGTCTAACGTGGGTGCAGTAACTCAAGAGATGCTCGGGATTCACATCTCCTAAGGTCCGTTAAACTATTTACTATGTAGTAATATTTCGCTATTATAATAATGTCTATTAATAAAATAAACTTACTTTTAAATAACATTAAGGCTTTACATTTTCTACCTTAACACGTAATAGTCCCAGTAGTCCATCCAGTATCAGCGCATCTCCAGATCGGGGGGCTACCCTAAATACTCCACGGGCTACGGGAGAAAAACAAACTCGTACAAGGCGCGCTAGGGTAGGTGACACGGCACAACTAGGCAATGCCAGGGTAGATATACCAACTAGGCTTTCAGGCCGGTGGTAACGCGTAGCGCTCAGCTACCGCCCACCTCGAGCCACACCCCCAAATCAAAAAAAAGTGGCCACCGAATCAATCCAAAAGTCAGAGTATAATATCGTAGGGGAGCTACCTCATTAGCCCGTCAATCACTCCTGTTTTAGCCACCTTATGCCAACTCACACGAGTCGGGTCAACATATATACCTTAAGGTAAACGCCGCTACCATCCTACTTCATTCTGGAATCTCCACCGCGTACACGGTTGTTAAAGTGGTTTTCGAAGTTGACAGAGAGTATGACAACTTCCGATCCCGGTCTCTTCAACAACCAAACGTTATTATAACATCGCGGTCATTTCAAAATAATTTATACTTCAAAACCAGGATATAATATTCATTTCAAAACCATATAAATACGATATCTGTTTTTAAAAACCAAATCAATATGATATCATTTTTATAAAACCCAAATCAATATAATATCATTTCTATTTCAAATATATCCTTTCCCAAAATCATAGCATTTTCAAATCATAATACCTTGAAACCCATAACTTCGAAACATAACTTCCAATACTTAAATGGTTTAATATTAAATTACCTTATATAAGATAGATTAGCTTCTTTAATTTCACAAATCAATTTCAATTACAGATTTGAATCCCTAAATAAACCATTTCAATTTCCATATATTTCAAAGCTTAAATATTCCACCATTTCAAACTAATTCTTTGATAATCCCATATAAATCAAATTCAATTACTATTATTTTGATTTGAAATGTTTGCATAATAATCCAATATCGTTTAAGAAAACTTTTAACTTCACATAACTGGATATTCTTTCAATTTATTTAACTTGATATATTCATTTAAATCAACTTTATATTCATTTAAATCACTCTAACCCAAATCAAGTGATAAAAATCATACCGTTTAAAATATCAATTTTATTTAAATTTCAAATCAAATTTATTTGACTATAATTCTTAAATAAATCAATTCAAACCAATTGCATATTTATCTTCCAACTTAATTTTTTATTTAAGTCATTAAAACTCTATATATACAATATCTTAAACATGTACTTAACCATATAATATAAAACAATCAAACTCCATTATTAAGCTTATTTTTATTAAATAAATTTATACATAGCTTAAATTCAAGAATTTAACCATATATATATATATAATAACATTTATATAATATCAAAAATTAATATTTATTAAACCGTATATTTCCTTCCAAAACCATAGAAATCATTTCACAATATTTTTATATATAGACCACGGTGTCTGTATATAATTTTCTACCCTTTGGTTAAGTGATACAGATATTTATCATTTCAGTCCGTAATTTAAAATAAAAATACGGTTATATATCATTCCAAACCGCAATCCCGAATGAAAAATGCACAACAACTTGCAGTCTATAACAACATAAAATGCTGCATCCATTCACCCAATATCAATCATCAACCATTTATCACAATCATCATCCTGTTCAAACAATAAATCAATATAGAATATGAATAAATAACAAGTAATTTCTGGCAGTTTATATTCAATAATAAATTAATTTAACTGGCAGTTTATATGCAATAATAAATTGAATACCAATTTAATTCAATAAATTCAATTTTAATTGGAATGATGATAACAATATACCAAATAGCAAAAATTAAATTTCTAATCACATCAGAAATAAATTTAACACAAATATGAAATTTTAGAAATTGTGAGTGGGTTAAAACACTCACCTTTTGAATTTAATCCAATTTAAATCCAAAAATTTCACAGTCTCATAATTCGTCTAAACCAACGTCAAAATGTCAGGAATTCCAGTACGATCCTAACAAAAAAACCCACGCGTAAATCAAACCTCGTATGGGAAAGTTATGTGAGTTAGAATGTGTAGAAATTAAATTAAAAAAAATAGGGTACATACTCAATTCACGGCCACGTCATCGCTTCTTCCCAGATACAACGTTTGAATACCACCTGTAGCTGCAGCACTAGTCGCGTGAACCACAACCGCCTCCACGACAAGCCGTGACCACTCGCCCCACCACCAGATGACGCGCCGTGCTCCTCTCAACGTCCATCGACTCCCAGCGAACGTCCCTATGTCGCCGATCATCACCAAATCCACCGGCCGCCACATACAACATCAACCCTAATTGAATTAAATCTCAAAAATCTAACCATCGAATCGCAAAACAAACACCACCGATGCACTCTCCATCGTCCACTCTACAATACCCAGAAATGATTTGAAGATCCGACAACGTTTACCAACGCGCGATGAACGGCCGTGAATTAAACCTCAATTTATGGCCATCCAAAAACACAGATCGAGAAACGGATTGCTGATCTGAGTTGTGCTCTTCGAGAGCTTCGAATCCATATAAAATTTTATATTGTTTGGAGAGTTTGAAAATTTTGCTTTGGATTCGATTTGGAATTGTATTTGGGAATTAGGGTTTGCAGCTATTGGAAAGAGGAGCTGATAGAACGTATAGAAATGAGGAATAAGAAATGAATTAGGGTTAATAGCAGGGTATATATAGGCAAGGTTGAAATAGAATAGATGGACCCGATTTATAAACGCGTTGAACGATGGATGGCCCGAAAAGCCCGTTCTGACTCCGGAGCGAAGTTGGATCAACCCATATATCAAAATAGATGTTTTAAAATATTTTAAACGCAATGGAAAAGGTTTCAAGTCCAAATTCCATCGTATAAAGAAGTTATGCCAAAATCAAATTATTTCAAATTGATTTCAACTGATTTCAATTTCATTGATTTCAAGGTGTTTCGAGTCCGTACGATCAAATGACAAGTCCAATCGCTACGAAACTTGAAATCCTATAATAATTCACCGTTACGGATCCGATGAATCTGGTTTCTTCGAAATCCCAGTCAGTGGCCAAAATGGCTATTTTCCAGTTAATTAAATAAATTAAAAATTAATTATATCCAATTTTTGAAATTTCGATTCTACAATCGACAATTTTAATCACTTTTACATTTCTTAATCATTTACAATGATTTAAATCAATTTAAATGTCAATTTAGAGATGATTAATTTATAAATTTCAGTATTAACCTCAATTTATTGAATTCAGAAATTATAAATAAAATTCCCAAAATTCCATTAAATTAAATCAATCAATAATTATTACATTCATTAATGTCAAATAGATGGATTTAACATTGGATTCAAAACTATTGCATAAATTTCCTCGCATTCCATCTTAATTTCAAATAGCGTAATAATTAAATATTTAATTTCAATTATTTGCAATTAATGCAATTATTGAATTTTACATTTAAATTAAATAAATAAAATTTTGATTTCCATTCTTTTAATTCAGTCAATCATTATCTTATGGGTAAATTTAACATTACTGTAAATCCCTAATATTTTCCAGTAATCAACTAAATTTATATTAATGTAGTAATTAAGTTTAATTGCAATGGATTTAGATCTAATTCACAAAATTAAATAAATAGGTAAACAATTAATAATTATCACAATTTGCATACTTTAATCCCATTCATACTCTATTTTCAATTGACCAAAAATATAATTATTTACCTAACATTGATTATGTCAAATTACAATTTACTGCGTATTATTTCATCAATTAATATAACTTGAATTTATTTCCTAATTTGTTGATTTCAATCAATTATAACCTTACGATTTGTTTCCATTAAATGGTATTGCATTGAAATTTTTATTTATTAGCTTACGTCAACATTATTGCCTTTAATTGCAAATTGATTACCAATTTTATTCAACACCAATGATTATACCAACTCATATCACACTAATCCAATTCAATTCCCATTTATTACGCAGATTTATATTGATAAATCAACATTTACATTTGTTACTTACATTCAACTTATAACCAAGTTATACTATTTTACATTATTTCATTTACTGCAATTTCATTAAATTTATACAAAATCAGCTTTAATTAACTTCGTTGTTACATTTCATCCTAGTTATTATTATATTCCATTTATAACAAAGGAATAACATTTAAATTGTCTTCTTAAATTGGCATGTTCATTCAAGTTCATTAATTATTAACTTGCATTAACCTGTTTACATTTCCTGTTAGTTAATTTTCATTTTTACATTATTACAACATTTTATTAATAATTCACTAATTTTTTTATTTTCATCAATATTAAATTTCAAAAATCTTATTAAATTAACAATTTTAATTATTGAAAATTTATGGGTCGTTACACTCTCCCCCACTCAAAACTTTTCGTCCCCGAAAAGGAAATGAAGGGAAAAGAGGAACTTATAAATCAATATATATTATTCAAAACATTATATTCATAACAATAAATTTATAAACAATTAATAAAATATATAGATTTACAAACAATCAAATCTTTTTATGTTCAATTAATAAAGTTTGGAAAAAAATTCTAAGTCCAAAATTTTCGGAAAATTTTGACAGAGTTTCCTTTGTACGGAGAGACTCGGGAGAAAATATAATATCAAATATAACAATATATAACATAGATTTTCCAAAATGATATATATCCCCACACGGGAAAAACAATATAATAGCGCTATAAACCGTAGTCCGAAAACGTACCTGTTTGTCGGGCAATTAACACTTAATTATGAAAACAAAAGCAGTAGCAATTGCTCCCATAACCTGTATTTCACTTATATAATCCAAAAAGGTTAAAAATTATATAGAATGAAATGTTTAAAGTTGTTTCAACCGTAAACAAACAAATCAATACAAACACAATCATTTGCAACAAGGCATACAACCATCACATAGAATCGATCCAAATCAATCATTCATTCATATCAAACCAAACAAATAGCTGTTCGGGTTCAAGACTTCAAATTGTACAGAATGAAAAATAAACTATTAAGCACACCATTTACTCAACAGCTCTGATGAAGCTAAATAGATTATTCATACATCCAAACAATTTTAAAGTATCCTTACCCAAACAACCCTAAACCAAAACAAACAATAACAATTTCAAACAACGGATTAAGTTTATCCTTATTAATTCCATTCATACATTTGTTGTTTGATTTCTCTTTTTCATTCATATAATGGTTTATCTTTTATATTCACATTTATTTCTTACAATTTTATTTAGAAATAACTTCAACTTATTTACTTAAGTTTAAAATTTCTTACTTACAATACCTGCCTTCTATTATATTTAATTAGTAGTATTTCAATTACACTTAAGTTTATAATAACTACAATACCAAATTCTTATTTATTAAAGAATTTCATTAATTACTTTCATTACCTCAAGTTTATTGCTTGTATAATATATATTACATTTTCTTATTAACATTTCACCTTTTTATATCTTTTCGTAAGTTATATATATGCCTT
Source organism: Allium cepa (assembly GCA_030765085.1). NCBI lineage: Eukaryota > Viridiplantae > Streptophyta > Magnoliopsida > Asparagales > Amaryllidaceae > Allium > Allium cepa. Next base: position 298,878,066 of record CM060946.1, read on the forward strand.
TAAGAATGTAATTGAATGTTATACAAGCTTTTCTCATTTCTTCTAATAAATTTAATGTTCAAAAATATTATCCTTTGTCTTATAGGTTACATATTTCAAATTTATTTTAATTTCATTCATAACCTAGCATTAAATCTCTTATTTCATTTAGAGGTCTCAATCATTAGTTAAATTCCATTTCACTACACTAATTGAAACCATTAATTAACAAAAACTTAAGAACTAAATACCGGGTTTAAATTTTAAATCATTTTAAAATAATAGATAAATGTATATACTTACAACTTATATATCCGATTATATTTAAAACAATTCAAAATTTACAATTGTTCATCAAAATAAATCTGCAGTAAAAGTAGTACAGTGGCCTTCCCACTTCGAAACTCGAAAATGAATGTCGATGATGCGTGTACTCATCACCGAAATTATTTTCCAGCGACAGAGAGGGGAGTACATAACTTATTTCTTTCCAAAATTTCTTTTAAAACATTTCTTTTAAGTTATATTGAAATATTTATATCAAAAAATACTTCTAATAATATTATTATCATTATATTCCAAAATCATTTGAACGAAATTTTCAAAAACCCCAGAACTTAAGTTCTAAATTTCCAGTTCTTCATTTATTTTATTTTCAATCTCATTTCAACTATTATTTATAAATTTTATTACCTAACAACCAATATATTGTAACCAAATATATACATTATTTATAAAAAAAAATTATTTTATATATATAGAAAATATAATAGGCAAAATTATTTCATTCGCCTATATTAAAACAAATATCGTGTCGGTCTATCCATTAAGTGTTTAGAAATCCCTATTGATGTCATAGTGTCCTATGCACCAACAAGAATTTATAAATACGAAACGAAACAAATTAACACAATATAAAAACCTTTTTATAAAGTAACAAATACGCTCTCCCATATATATACACTCATCGACTCATCATATGGTGTTACTACCCTATTAATAAAGAGTCAGACCCCATAAAGCTAAGGTTTAACCAAAGCTTTGGTACCATATGTAACATCCCGCCCTTTTGTATGTTTTAAATCGACGATAAACCACACACGTCGGACTTAAAGCATACAGAAGGGTGGATTGTTATGGGGTAAATAAGAGAAAGCAGAGAAAGAAAAAAAATAGAATCTTGCAGCGAAACGATAAAATATAATAATCAAATAAACAGTTCATGAAGCTGTTTTACAAAACATTTGATTATACTTATACAATACATATCAGAGTTACACATACCAGAGAATAATAGATAACAATGCAGCGGAAAAAAATGGTGTAGTGGAATACTATAATAGATAATAATAAATCATCGTCTTCGTCCTCCAGAATACGGTCTTCCAAATCCTGAAATGCTCAGGCTGACCCGAGCGAATTGAAAAGACAAAACACACGAGTCAGAACTAAAAGAACTTATGTAAGTTAAATCAACAGTAAATAATATGAGTGGAACAGTGTCAGAGATGTTTACGGGATTTGACATCTCCTATCCAGAGTCTAACGTGAGTGCAATAATTCAAGAGATGCTTGAGATTCACATCTCCTAAGGACCCGTTAAACTATTTACTATGTATTAATATTTCACTATTATAATAATGTCTATTAATAAAATAAACTTACTTTTAAATAACATTAAGGCTTTACATTTTCTACCTTAACACGTAATAATACCAGTGGTCCATCCAGTATCAGCCATCTCCAGATCGGGAGACTACCCTAAATACTCCACGGGCTATGGGAGAAAAAGAAACTCGTACAAGGCATGCTAGGGTAGGTGACATAGCACAACTAGGCAATGCTAGGGTTGATATACCAATTACGCTTCCGGGCCGGTGGTAACGCGTAGCGCGCAGCTACCGCCCACCTCAAGCCACACCCCCAAATCAAAAAAAAAAGTGGCTACCGAATCAATCCAAAAGTCAGAGTATAATATCGAAGGGATGTGTCCGATCAAAGGAGCTACCTCATTAGCCCGTCAATCGCTCCTGTTTTAGCCACCTTATGCCAACTCATGGGAGTCGGGTCCACGTATATACCTAAAAGGAAACGCCGCCATCCTACTTCATTCTGGAATTTCCACCGCGTACACGGTTGTTAAAGTGGTTTTCAAAGTTGGCAGAGGGTATGACAACTTCCGATCCCGGTCTCTTCAACAACCAACCGTTATTATAACACCGCGGTCATTTCAAAATAACTTATACTTCAAAACCAGGATATAATATTCATTTCAAAACAATATAAATACGATATCATTTTCCTTTTCAAAAACCAAATCAATATGATGTCATTTTTATAAAACCCAAATCAATATAATATTATTTCTATTTCAAATATATCGTTTCCCAATATCATAGCATTTTCAAATCATAATACCTTGAAACCCATAACTTTGAAACATAACTTCCAATACTTAAATGGTTTAATATTATATTACTTTATATAAGATAGATTAACATCTTTAATTTCACAAATCAATTTCAATTATAGATTTGAATCCCCAAATAAACCATTTCAATTTCCATATATTTCAAAACTTAAATATTCCACCATTTCAAACTAATTCTTTGATAATCCCATATACATCAAATTCAATTACTATTATTTTGATTTGAAATGTTTGCATAATAACCCAATATCATTTAAGAAAACTTTTAACTTCACATAACTGGATATTCTTTCAATTTATTTAACTTGATATATTCATTTAAATCAACTTTATATTCATTTAAATCACTCTAACCCAAATCAACTTATAAAAATCATACCCTTTAAAATCTCAATTTTATTTAAATTTCAAATCAAATTTATTCGACTATAATTCTTAAATAAATCAATTCAAACCAATTTCATATTTATCTTCTAACTTAATTTTTTATTTAAGTCATTAAAACTCTATATATACAATATCTTAAACATGTACTTAACCATATAATATAAAACAATCAAACTCCATTATTAAGCTTATTTTTATTAAACAAATTTATACATAGCTTAAATTCAAGAAGTTAACCATATATATATAAAATGATACTTATATAATATCAAAAATTAATATTTATTAAACCGTATATTTCCTTCCAAAACCATAGAAATCATTTCACAATATTTTTATATATAGACCATGGTGTCTATACATAATTTTCTACCCTATGGTCAAGTGATACAAATATTTATCATTTCAATCCGTATTTAAAATAAAAATACGGTAATATATCATTTCAAATCGCAATCCTGAATGAAAAATGCATAACAATTTGCAGTCTATAACAATATAAAATGCAGCATCCATTCACCCAGTATCAATCATCAACCATTTATTACAATCATCATCCAATTTAAACAATAACATCAGTATACAATAGGAATAAACAACAAGTAATTTCTGGTAGTTTATATGCAATAATAAATTGAATACCAATTTATTTCAATAAATTCAATTTTAACTTGAATGATGATAACAATATACCAAATAGCAAAAATTAAATTTCTAATCACATCAGAAATTAATTTAACACACATAAGAAATTTTAGAAATTGTGAGTGGGTTAAAACACTCACCTTTTGAATTTAAATTGAATTTAAACCCAAAAATTTCACTGCCTCAGAATTCGTCCAAACCAGCGCCATAATTTCTGGAATTCCAGTATGATCTTAACAAAAAAACCCACGCATAAATCGGACCTCGTATGGGAAAGTTACGAGAGTTAGAACGTATAGAAATTAAATTAAAAAAATAAAAAGGGTACATACTCAATTCATGACCACGTCATCACTTCTTCCCAGATACAACGTTCGAATACCACCTATAGCTGCAGCCCTAATCGCGTGAGCTACAGCTGCCTCCACGATAAGCCACGACCACTCGCCCCACCTCCATACAACGCGCCGTGCTCCTCTCAACGTCCCTCGACTCCTGGCGAACGTCCCTAAGTCACCGATCGTCGCCAAATCCACTGACTGCCACATACAACGTCAACCCTAATTGAATTAAATCTCAAAATCTAACCATCGAATCGCAGAACAAACAACACCGATGCAATCCCCATCGTCCACTCTACAATACCCAGAAACGATTTGACGATCCGACAATGTTCATCGACGTGCGATGAACGGCCGTGAATTAAATCTCAATTTATGGCCACCCAAAAACTCAGATCGAGAAACAGACTGTAGATCTGACTTGCGCTCTTCGAGAGCTTCGAATCCACATAAAATTTTATATCGTTTGGAGAGTTTGAAATTTTTGCTTTGGATTTGATTTGGAATTGTATTTGGGAATTAGGGTTTGCAGCTATTGGAAAGAGGAGCTAATAGAACGTATAGAAATGAGGAATAAGAAATGAATTAGGGTTTATAACATGATATATGTAGGCAAGGTTGAAATAGAATAGATGGACCCGATTTATAAACGCGCTGAACGATGAATGGCCCGAAAAGCCCGTTCTGACTCCGGAACGAAATTGGATCAGTCCATACATCAAAATAGATGTTTTAAAATATTTTAAATGCAATGGAAAAGGTTTCAAGTGCAAATTCCATCGTATGAAGTAGTTATGACAAAAACAAATTATTTCAAATTGATTTCAATTTCATTGATTTCAAGGTGTTCCGAGTCCGTACGATCAAATGACAAGTCCGATCGCTACGAAACTTGAAATCCTACAATAATTCATCGTTATGGATCCGATGAAACTAGTTTCATCGAAATCTGAGTCAGTGGCCAAAATGGCTATTTTTCAGTTAATTAAATAAATTAAAAATTAATTAATTAAATCCAATTTTTAATTTTTCAATTCTACAATCGGCAATTTTAATCACTTTTATATTTCTTAATCATTTACAATGATTTAAACAAATTTAAATGTCAATTTAGAGATGATTAATTTATAAATTTCAGTATTAACCTTAATTTATTGAATTCAGAAATTATAAATAAAATTCCCAAATTTCCATTTAATTAAATCAATCAATAATTATTCCATTCATTAATGTCAAATAGATGGATTTAACACTGGATTCAAAACTATTACATAAATTTCCTCACATTCCATCTTAATTTCAAATAGCGTAATTGTAACATCCCGGAATTTTGGACAATATAAATTTAATAATCTGGGTTTAAATTTATATTGAATTGATATTTTTGTTAATAAATTTGATATTGATTTAAATAATCTTCTTTATTTAAATATTTAATCTGTGAAATTATTTTAATGAGCTAATAAATTGTTTTCTATTTAATAATGTATATGTATTTATGTATATATTTTAAATAGACAAGTTGTTTTTATTTAAATTAGTATAACATCATTTTAATGTTTTGAAAACAGAAATGGTGATATATTTTTAATTTGAGCTTTTCAGAAATATTTAATTAAATAACTATATGTTTTTAAATATGAGATAAATGTTTTAATTAGTTTAAAATTCATTTTTAATTCAAGTTGTATATTAAAATTATGTTACAACCTCTTTTATAAATTTGTTTTAAAAGTTTCTTTTTCAAATGATTTAATTGTGTATTGTTTTTCTTTGTTCTTTAGAATTATTTAATACATAATTTTGCATAAGAATTCATTAACTAGGCTTAATGCTTATTTACTTTAATTAAACATGTTTATTAATTTATGAAGACAAGTGTATGTATATTAAGACTTAAGCTAACAAGTGTTTATTTTAAAGTGACAAGTGTCAAATTTATTTTCTTTTTCTTTATTTCATTTTCTGAAAATACATTCTTGTTAACTTGCTTTTCATTCATATCATTTTGTTATTCATTCATATTCATTTTCTCATTCCTTAATCAAGAAAAACCAAATTACATTCTCACAACCAAAATCCAAATCTGCATTCTTCAATATTCAAACTTGCATCAATTTGAAAGCAAACACCTGCATTACAAATCTGCATATCCCAAATTACAAACCTGCAAACTCCTCTTTCCAAAATTACTACCTGCATTTCAAATCTGAAACACAAACAAATCCCTCTTTTCAAAATACAAACATGCATTTGAATCTGGAAATGCAAGAAAGCCCTGCATGTTCTTGCATCTGCAAATTCAATCAAAGACCTGCATGCAACAGTTTGACAACCTGCACAACCATTTGAAGCCCTGCCTTTCATTTGCAAGCATAAAGATCTGCATCCTTCAACATATACAAATCTACATGCATTCATGGATCTTCAAAATCTGGTGAATCAAGTTGAGCACTGCATTTTAATATTCATCAATTGAAGCAAGCATCATTTTTAAAAGCTTGAGGCATGCATACATCATTTAAGAGCAAGAAGGGGTCTGCATTTTTAAAAAAAAGCAAAGAGAGCCTGCATTTTCAAAACTCTGGAACCTGAAAATGAAATATGCTCTGCACTTTGAATAGAGGTGAGTAACTCAAACTTTTAAAACTGTTTAATAGGTAGTTAATCATGCTTATGAGTTTCAGATAAATATTTATGAATTGATCTGCAAGTATGTGTTTGTGAACATGATTTTGATTGTGCATGTGTGATTTCTAAAATTTCAACTGATGTTTGATTTTTGGATTTTTCCTTGACTTGTTTATTTGTTATTGTTATTTCCTAGCTTTGAATAAATCAGGGTGTTTTAGAATAGCATAAGTACTAATAGAATCAGTAAGTAAATTTCAAGAATTTTAAAACTAAAATTAAAATTTACAGTGTAAAGAGAAAAATGCAAATGCATGTTAACTGTATTATACATTTTGATCAGGATCAATTGATCCTTGCATTGAATTTGAGTGAGATTGATTCTAGAGTGAGTGTAGCTATCAACAATCATAGGAAAATCATTGATATGGTCTGCAATTCAAATTTGGAATTTAGATTGGGAATTTAATGTGTTGAACCCTAGTTTATTGAGGGTTACAGTTTTTGGGTCAATCCTAACTCCTCAGTGCATCGAGTTTGAAGCTATTGGGAGTGTTGGTGGATGGTGAGGTGAAGAAGCTATCACCGGAGTTTGGTCGATGATGGTGGTCGGAGATGGTAGTTAATGGTGTTGACAGGATTGACACTGCAGTGAGTTAATGTTTCAGTTTGGAGTTGATGTTGGTTGCAGGGATTTTACTCGAGTTGGTCTCGGGGGAAATAGAAAATGACTCGGAGTAGTAGGGGAACTGACTCGAAGTAAATAGGGGAGTTCAGTGTGTATATATTCAGGCTTTATTAAACAGAAACTGTTCTGTTCTGTTTATTTTAAAAAAAAAATTAAAATAAAGTTTTAATTTAATCTGAAACTTTGAACTTAGAATCTAACTTGAGTCTGAAATTGAATTCAAATAGTTTGAATTATTATTTTGTAATAATTTTAAATGCAGAATTTCAAATTGGTTAAAAATATAAAAAAGAAAAAGAAAGGGGAAACAGGAAACTGTTTCCAGATTTTTAAAATTTTGAATTAAGGTGCAACTAAAATTGTGGCTTGGGTTTTTAAACTGAATTCAAGTATGAATTTAAATAAGTTTAAATTCTGTTCTTTTGAAATTATTTAAATTCTGGGAATTTCAAAGTTTAAGTTTTTGTTTATAAAACAGAAAACTGTTTCTGTTTAAATGTAAAAGGTAAGTTTAAATTTTTAAGTGAGATTTAAAACTGAGTTTTAGTTGGAGTTTGAATATGAATTCAAATTTTGATGGTTTGAAACTTGAAATCAATTATGTTTTTAAATTCAAATTTGAATTTCAAACTCTCAAGTGTAAATGCATATGTGATTTGTATTTGGAATGGAAGGTTAAGTATTTAATTTAGGAATTCAAAATGAATTCAAACTCTGAGTTTCTAAATCTATTTTTAAACTTCAGTTTTTAAATTAAAGATTTAAATTTAAATTGTTTTCAAATGGTTTGCATTTGAATTAAAGGTATAATTATAGGAAGAGTTTAAAGAGTTAAAGCTAAAATAAGTTTGAAAGTTGAATTTCAAATGTTAAAGTAATTTTTAAATTTGTTTGGATTTGATTTGAATTGAAATTTAAATTTCTTTTCAACTTATTAGCAAAGTATATGTTTCTTGTAAACATATAAGATTAAGTTGTATTGTTTAAAATCTTATTTTAAATAAGTTTGAGTCTTTAAGTTTAAAAGAAATGTTAAATTGAATTTAATGTAAATTTAAAAACATTTTGTTTTTAAAATGCATAATTTAAATAAGGAATATTTATCTAAAGATAAATAAAAGATTAATGATTGGATTCATTAATTATTACGGTAATTAAGATGAATATTAATTATTTAATTAATTAATAATGGGGATGTTTAATTAAATAGTTAATGATTTTTAATTTGATTTGAGATTGATTAATTAAGTTTAATTAATCTATAATTAAGGATGTTAATTAAATTTTAATTTATGATTAAGATTTATTTAATCAAGTGATTAATGATAATTTAGATTTTAATTAACACTTAGTTAATTAATAATTGGAGATAAATTAAATAGTAATTAAATATTAATTACTTGATAACTAATGATGATTAATTTAAGTAATTCTTAATTAAGTAATTAAGAAATGTTAATGAAGTCATTAACTTAAAGATTAATTAACAATTAATTAATGTGATTAATTTTTGATAATTAATTAGATTAATTAATTAATAATAATCAATTGTTTAAGTTTTAATTACTTAATGAAGGTAATTAATGGATTAATTACTTAGTGTAATTAATTTAATGAATGTGATTAGTTTAGATTAATTAATTTAAATTAAAACATTGAGGATTGTTGATAATTACTTTATGCAATTTATGAATTTGTAATTACTTAAGGAAGTAATTAATTAATAATTACAGTATGTAATTAAGGATATTTATTATAGAAGTAATTTGGATTTAAGTTACTTTGAAATTAATCAAGGGGATTAATTTAGATAATTAATTAAGAATAATTAATTATGGGATGAGTAATTAAAGTAATTAACTACTGGATGGTTATTAATCAAGGGTGATTAATATTTATATGTGGACTAACTTTAGATTAATTACTTATGTAATTAATTTATAGTTTATTAAATGTAATTAGAATCATTAATTAATTAATTAATGATGTAATTTGGAATTGATTAATTAAAGTATAATTAATAATGAATAAATAATTAATGTAATTAATTTTAGTTAATCAATTAATTTAGTAATTACAAGTTAATTGTTTGCAAAGGGTTTAAGTAATCAACTTATGTGATTAACTTATAAGCTAATTACTTATTGTAATTAGAGATAGTAAATCAATATTAAATGAATATTTAGATGTTGATTTATAAATTGATTTGGAATCAATTGATGGTTAAGTTAAGCAGAATTTTAATGATGAAGTAATTAATTTAATTCATTTTAAATTAACTAGAGATTGAGTAATTGATTTAATTCATTTTAAATTAATTATAGAAAGTGTGATCATTAGATCATTGCTTATGTTAGATGAATGGTATTAGTTGCCTGGTATGGTTTGTAATCTCAATTATGAGATGAGTAGTGTATGTGATATGGATGCATTGGTTGCTTTTGGATGATAGTATGAATTATCTGATTATGATATGAACTATCTGTTGATAATGATAAGGCTGATTATCTATTGTGTTGAGATTTATCTATCTGTGTATATTTAGATAATGAATTGAATTGTTTTAAAATTAAAACAACTTGGACCTAAAAGACACGCTTTGGATTTCGATGAGACCGGGATCGGGTTTCCATATTTGGACATCCGAAAACCACATCGATTCCAAATAACGTTAGGTCGTGAATCTAAGTGGAGCGAGTGAAGACTCGAGGTGTAAGGGCTATACGTCAGTATAACTCTGTGGGTGATTCCGTAATGAGTTTGACGGAATAGTACTTATAGATTCGAGATGGTGATTTAGAGTGCAAGGGTTATTGTCGTTAACTCTGAGGGTGATTCCAATACGAGTGTAACGAGATAATGCCTTCGGTTTCGTTCGAACCCGGAACGAACTTGTATGGATTGAATGCTTTCAGAACATCGTCAGGTGGACGATGAGCATTCTAAGATAAATATGTCCTATAAAGGTAATCGTAACCTCAAGCCTCATCAACCGGGAATGGCTAAAACAGGGGAGGTGCAGCAAAGCTTCGTGGGTAGCCCCCACTTGAGAGTAAGATTTACCCCTGTCTAGAGGTCCCTTTATATTTCGGCTGTGTGGGACGGTTGATCATGACAACCGTCGGGGTTGTCTTATTTGGAACTGTTCAGTAAGGAGCGGGTCCGGCTTTGTGTTGCAGGGGATGAAGGGAGTAATCCTCGGTACGGTGATCTAGGCCACGTACTGTGACGGGCGGTACCCCAGTAGCCCTGCCATTGTATGGAATCCAAAATCCAATAAGTGCCAACGGTTTTGATTGTATTACCCACTTTTGTGGCTAGTAGATGGAATTTAATCATGTAACAATTTCGGCTATTTCTTATTTATTTGAAAACCCTAGACACTATTATAATATCATCTGATTTCCTATCAAATGTTTTGGTTAGCGTAAGGTAAAATCTTTTCCATGTTTATGTGTGGGAAGTCTTACGTGATACCTTTTCTTTCAAAGGTTTTTAAAAGTTAAGCAACTTTAACCTGTTACTCACACCAGACCCATGTCTGACCCGGAGTTATTTCTGTTTTTCTTTAACTCTTGGGTACTCAAATTTTTATGAGTAGTCAAGGGAATTCAGGTTAGGATTCAGGATTGCTTTGACGATTTGTGGAGGAGCATATGGAGCAGGAGGCTTCTGCGTATAGTTATGTAGTTCCGCTGTGTTGGTATCTCTGAGTGTTTGTGCTTGTGATTGAGTTGTAATAGCTAGACAGATGTTTATAACCGTCTAGTTTGTGTTGTTTATGTCTGTGTACTCTGATAGTGTTGTAAACTATGTAATATATTATGTTATTAATATAATTTCTTCGTTCCGCTGTGTTAGATTCTGATGTTGTTTCTTTCTACTCTTCTTTCTTTTCTTCTTCTATCCCTTTCTTTCTTAATAGATGTCGCGATTTTCCGGGAGTGGAAAGTCGGGTCGTCCCAGCTTGGTATCAGAGCATTAGGTTGAGTGAATACCTAGGCTCTGTAGTGGTGTCTATCTTGAGAGAGCGTATTTGTAATTTTTAATATATATATATATATATTTCTACCTATTTGTTGGATTACCTGTTCAAGTTTTCCAATATAAGTTATAAAGGTAGATGAGGTAGAAGTGTGTGTAACATGACTACCATTGATTGGAGTTTGATGGATGATGTTGGAAGTGTATTTATCGAGACTGTAGACCTAATACCGTCTCGAGTGAGTTCTGTTGTGATGAAGACTTCATCGATCTCTGAAGGTAACCTGTTAAGGTTCGGAGTTCATCTTTGAAGTGCAGAATTGAGTTTTGATCTGTCGGTTGGACAGAAGCAAGCAAGTGATGATATCTTGATATCTTAGGAAGTAATAGCTGCGTGATGAGATGCAGTGACTATGGATATTTTCGAAGATATTTCTTTGGAACAAGAATAAGAAGTGAGTCTGCCCGGTGATGTGGCTGAGTTTAGCAGAGTATTCTGAGTTGATAGGGAGTCTTCTGGTTGAGTAGTTTTTCTGAAGTGGAATTCAGAAGCAGTAGAGTAGATCCGTTTCTCTGGTAAGTTGGCTAAGCCAGCATAAGCTCTTCTGTTTGGTAAAGAAAGAGCAGTTACTATGGATTTAGGCTGAGTTGATCGCAAAAGTGACTTGCGATAGTATGTTCTCTTGTGTTTGTTGGAGATTGTCTGGATGTCTTCTGGAAGTCAGAGGTTGTCTGCATTTAGAGATCGAGTTTTCTTTCCAGGATTGGAGCTGGTGGTTCAGTTAGTAGATGGATGGTTCCTTGAGATAGAATTTGGTGAAGCAACTCAGGTTTGGGAGGAACATCTGAGTTTTCTTATGGATATATGGAACCTTATTTTTGTGCTGGGTTGTCTAGTCTGTGCTTATGTTTTCCGTCGGCATTTTCTTCTGTTTCGGATCAGAGTTGCGCAACGGAAGCAGTTTGGGAATGTTTTCTTTTCCGGATAAGGAGAAGTTGGTTCTGTCTTCTGTTGTTGAGAAGCAGAGTGTTTGTTCTTAGTTTGGTGTGATCTTGAGGAGATCATTGGATTGTTTTGCTTCAGTCTGTTTCTTTCGGAATCAGCAAGAGTTGAGCTGATTAGGTTGGATGTTGGTAAGCCCAGGATCGTCCGAAATTTTTTTTATGGATAAGAGACAGAGAAATTTGGATTCTGGAATCGGAGATTTGATTTTGGTTAAGTTTTCTCTGATCCAAGGAGCTATAAGTTTGGGATGCTAGCTCCGTAGTGTTTTGGTTTCTTCTGTGATTGGTAAGATCAGTGTTTGGTTTTCTGGAGTTGAATTGCCAGTTTGGATAACTGGGATTCTGGGTGTTTCACGTATCTCTGAGGGAGTTCGTGTTTGATATTTCTGGTTGTAGAACCAGCAGTTTAGGATGGTTTGTTTGTTGTGTCAGACTCGTTTGTAGTCTGATATTATGTATAGAATGGTTGTTAGGAGCTCTATAGCTTAGTAGTATTGACTGATTGTATTCTATAGAGCGAGTATCCCGATATATATATATATATACAGGGGAAACTCGTGAAGTTTTATCCAAAATTCTTTTGGATAATTAGATTTATTCTGATTGTGTGAATTGGTTGCTTTGGTTGTTGGCATATGTTTAACATATGCTGTGTTTTAAAATAAAATCTGTAAATAGATTATTAAATTGCCTTTGTTTTAAATTTCGAGGACGAAATTCTTTTAAGGGGGAAGGATTGTAACATCCCGGAATTTTGGACAATATAAATTTAATAATCTGGGTTTAAATTTATATTGAATTGATATTTTTGTTAATAAATTTGATATTGATTTAAATAATCTTCTTTATTTAAATATTTAATCTGTGAAATTATTTTAATGAGCTAATAAATTGTTTTCTATTTAATAATGTATATGTATTTATGTATATATTTTAAATAGACAAGTTGTTTTTGTTTAAATTAGTATAGCATCATTTTAATGTTTTGAAAACAGAAATGGTGATATATTTTTAATTTGAGCTTTTCAGAAATATTTAATTAAATAACTATATGTTTTTAAATATGAGATAAATGTTTTAATTAGTTTAAAATTCATTTTTAATTCAAGTTGTATATTAAAATTATGTTACAACCTCTTTTATAAATTTGTTTTAAAAGTTTCTTTTTCAAATGATTTAATTGTGTATTGTTTTTCTTTGTTCTTTAGAATTATTTAATACATAATTTTGCATAAGAATTCATTAACTAGGCTTAATGCTTATTTACTTTAATTAAACATGTTTATTAATTTATGAAGACAAGTGTATGTATATTAAGACTTAAGCTAACAAGTGTTTATTTTAAAGTGACAAGTGTCAAATTTATTTTCTTTTTCTTTATTTCATTTTCTGAAAATACATTCTTGTTAACTTGCTTTTCATTCATATCATTTTGTTATTCATTCATATTCATTTTCTCATTCCTTAATCAAGAAAAACCAAATTACATTCTCACAACCAAAATCCAAATCTGCATTCTTCAATATTCAAACTTGCATCAATTTGAAAGCAAACACCTGCATTACAAATCTGCATATCCCAAATTACAAACCTGCAAACTCCTCTTTCCAAAATTACTACCTGCATTTCAAATCTGAAACACAAACAAATCCCTCTTTTCAAAATACAAACATGCATTTGAATCTGGAAATGCAAGAAAGCCCTGCATGTTCTTGCATCTGCAAATTCAATCAAAGACCTGCATGCAACAGTTTGACAACCTGCACAACCATTTGAAGCCCTGCCTTTCATTTGCAAGCATAAAGATCTGCATCCTTCAATATATACAAATCTACATGCATTCATGGATCTTCAAAATCTGGTGAATCAAGTTGAGCACTGCATTTTAATATTCATCAATTGAAGCAAGCATCATTTTTAAAAGCTTGAGGCATGCATACATCATTTAAGAGCAAGAAGGGGTCTGCATTTTTAAAAAAAAGCAAAGAGAGCCTGCATTTTCAAAACTCTGGAACCTGAAAATGAAATATGCTCTGCACTTTGAATAGAGGTGAGTAACTCAAACTTTTAAAACTGTTTAATAGGTAGTTAATCATGCTTATGAGTTTCAGATAAATATTTATGAATTGATCTGCAAGTATGTGTTTGTGAACATGATTTTGATTGTGCATGTGTGATTTCTAAAATTTCAACTGATGTTTGATTTTTGGATTTTTCCTTGACTTGTTTATTTGTTATTGTTATTTCCTAGCTTTGAATAAATCAGGGTGTTTTAGAATAGCATAAGTACTAATAGAATCAGTAAGTAAATTTCAAGAATTTTAAAACTAAAATTAAAATTTACAGTGTAAAGAGAAAAATGCAAATGCATGTTAACTGTATTATACATTTTGATCAGGATCAATTGATCCTTGCATTGAATTTGAGTGAGATTGATTCTAGAGTGAGTGTAGCTATCAACAATCATAGGAAAATCATTGATATGGTCTGCAATTCAAATTTGGAATTTAGATTGGGAATTTAATGTGTTGAACCCTAGTTTATTGAGGGTTACAGTTTTTGGGTCAATCCTAACTCCTCAGTGCATCGAGTTTGAAGCTATTGGGAGTGTTGGTGGATGGTGAGGTGAAGAAGCTATCACCGGAGTTTGGTCGATGATGGTGGTCGGAGATGGTAGTTAATGGTGTTGACAGGATTGACACTGCAGTGAGTTAATGTTTCAGTTTGGAGTTGATGTTGGTTGCAGGGATTTTACTCGAGTTGGTCTCGGGGGAAATAGAAAATGACTCGGAGTAGTAGGGGAACTGACTCGAAGTAAATAGGGGAGTTCAGTGTGTATATATTCAGGCTTTATTAAACAGAAACTGTTCTGTTCTGTTTATTTTAAAAAAAAAATTAAAATAAAGTTTTAATTTAATCTGAAACTTTGAACTTAGAATCTAACTTGAGTCTGAAATTGAATTCAAATAGTTTGAATTATTATTTTGTAATAATTTTAAATGCAGAATTTCAAATTGGTTAAAAATATAAAAAAGAAAAAGAAAGGGGAAACAGGAAACTGTTTCCAGATTTTTAAAATTTTGAATTAAGGTGCAACTAAAATTGTGGCTTGGGTTTTTAAACTGAATTCAAGTATGAATTTAAATAAGTTTAAATTCTATTCTTTTGAAATTATTTAAATTCTGGGAATTTCAAAGTTTAAGTTTTTGTTTATAAAACAGAAAACTGTTTCTGTTTAAATGTAAAAGGTAAGTTTAAATTTTTAAGTGAGATTTAAAACTGAGTTTTAGTTGGAGTTTGAATATGAATTCAAATTTTGATGGTTTGAAACTTGAAATCAATTATGTTTTTAAATTCAAATTTGAATTTCAAACTCTCAAGTGTAAATGCATATGTGATTTGTATTTGGAATGGAAGGTTAAGTATTTAATTTAGGAATTCAAAATGAATTCAAACTCTGAGTTTCTAAATCTATTTTTAAACTTCAGTTTTTAAATTAAAGATTTAAATTTAAATTGTTTTCAAATGGTTTGCATTTGAATTAAAGGTATAATTATAGGAAGAGTTTAAAGAGTTAAAGCTAAAATAAGTTTGAAAGTTGAATTTCAAATGTTAAAGTAATTTTTAAATTTGTTTGGATTTGATTTGAATTGAAATTTAAATTTCTTTTCAACTTATTAGCAAAGTATATGTTTCTTGTAAACATATAAGATTAAGTTGTATTGTTTAAAATCTTATTTTAAATAAGTTTGAGTCTTTAAGTTTAAAAGAAATGTTAAATTGAATTTAATGTAAATTTAAAAACATTTTGTTTTTAAAATGCATAATTTAAATAAGGAATATTTATCTAAAGATAAATAAAAGATTAATGATTGGATTCATTAATTATTACGGTAATTAAGATGAATATTAATTATTTAATTAATTAATAATGGGGATGTTTAATTAAATAGTTAATGATTTTTAATTTGATTTGAGATTGATTAATTAAGTTTAATTAATCTATAATTAAGGATGTTAATTAAATTTTAATTTATGATTAAGATTTATTTAATCAAGTGATTAATGATAATTTAGATTTTAATTAACACTTAGTTAATTAATAATTGGAGATAAATTAAATAGTAATTAAATATTAATTACTTGATAACTAATGATGATTAATTTAAGTAATTCTTAATTAAGTAATTAAGAAATGTTAATGAAGTCATTAACTTAAAGATTAATTAACAATTAATTAATGTGATTAATTTTTGATAATTAATTAGATTAATTAATTAATAATAATCAATTGTTTAAGTTTTAATTACTTAATGAAGGTAATTAATGGATTAATTACTTAGTGTAATTAATTTAATGAATGTGATTAGTTTAGATTAATTAATTTAAATTAAAACATTGAGGATTGTTGATAATTACTTTATGCAATTTATGAATTTGTAATTACTTAAGGAAGTAATTAATTAATAATTACAGTATGTAATTAAGGATATTTATTATAGAAGTAATTTGGATTTAAGTTACTTTGAAATTAATCAAGGGGATTAATTTAGATAATTAATTAAGAATAATTAATTATGGGATGAGTAATTAAAGTAATTAACTACTGGATGGTTATTAATCAAGGGTGATTAATATTTATATGTGGACTAACTTTAGATTAATTACTTATGTAATTAATTTATAGTTTATTAAATGTAATTAGAATCATTAATTAATTAATTAATGATGTAATTTGGAATTGATTAATTAAAGTATAATTAATAATGAATAAATAATTAATGTAATTAATTTTAGTTAATCAATTAATTTAGTAATTACAAGTTAATTGTTTGCAAAGGGTTTAAGTAATCAACTTATGTGATTAACTTATAAGCTAATTACTTATTGTAATTAGAGATAGTAAATCAATATTAAATGAATATTTAGATGCTGATTTATAAATTGATTTGGAATCAATTGATGGTTAAGTTAAGCAGAATTTTAATGATGAAGTAATTAATTTAATTCATTTTAAATTAACTAGAGATTGAGTAATTGATTTAATTCATTTTAAATTAATTATAGAAAGTGTGATCATTAGATCATTGCTTATGTTAGATGAATGGTATTAGTTGCCTGGTATGGTTTGTAATCTCAATTATGAGATGAGTAGTGTATGTGATATGGATGCATTGGTTGCTTTTGGATGATAGTATGAATTATCTGATTATGATATGAACTATCTGTTGATAATGATAAGGCTGATTATCTATTGTGTTGAGATTTATCTATCTGTGTATATTTAGATAATGAATTGAATTGTTTTAAAATTAAAACAACTTGGACCTAAAAGACACGCTTTGGATTTCGATGAGACCGGGATCGGGTTTCCATATTTGGACATCCGAAAACCACATCGATTCCAAATAACGTTAGGTCGTGAATCTAAGTGGAGCGAGTGAAGACTCGAGGTGTAAGGGCTATACGTCAGTATAACTCTGTGGGTGATTCCGTAATGAGTTTGACGGAATAGTACTTATAGATTCGAGATGGTGATTTAGAGTGCAAGGGTTATTGTCGTTAACTCTGAGGGTGATTCCAATACGAGTGTAACGAGATAATGCCTTCGGTTTCGTTCGAACCCGGAACGAACTTGTATGGATTGAATGCTTTCAGAACATCGTCAGGTGGACGATGAGCATTCTAAGATAAATATGTCCTATAAAGGTAATCGTAACCTCAAGCCTCATCAACCGGGAATGGCTAAAACAGGGGAGGTGCAGCAAAGCTTCGTGGGTAGCCCCCACTTGAGAGTAAGATTTACCCCTGTCTAGAGGTCCCTTTATATTTCGGCTGTGTGGGACGGTTGATCATGACAACCGTCGGGGTTGTCTTATTTGGAACTGTTCAGTAAGGAGCGGGTCCGGCTTTGTGTTGCAGGGGATGAAGGGAGTAATCCTCGGTACGGTGATCTAGGCCACGTACTGTGACGGGCGGTACCCCAGTAGCCCTGCCATTGTATGGAATCCAAAATCCAATAAGTGCCAACGGTTTTGATTGTATTACCCACTTTTGTGGCTAGTAGCTGGAATTTAATCATGTAACAATTTCGGCTATTTCTTATTTATTTGAAAACCCTAGACACTATTATAATATCATCTGATTTCCTATCAAATGTTTTGGTTAGCGTAAGGTAAAAACTTTTCCATGTTTATGTGTGGGAAGTCTTACGTGATACCTTTTCTTTCAAAGGTTTTTAAAAGTTAAGCAACTTTAACCTGTTACTCACACCAGACCCATGTCTGACCCGGAGTTATTTCTGTTTTTCTTTAACTCTTGGGTACTCAAATTTTTATGAGTAGTCAAGGGAATTCAGGTTAGGATTCAGGATTGCTTTGACGATTTGTGGAGGAGCATATGGAGCAGGAGGCTTCTGCGTATAGTTATGTAGTTCCGCTGTGTTGGTATCTCTGAGTGTTTGTGCTTGTGATTGAGTTGTAATAGCTAGACAGATGTTTATAACCGTCTAGTTTGTGTTGTTTATGTCTGTGTACTCTGATAGTGTTGTAAACTATGTAATATATTATGTTATTAATATAATTTCTTCGTTCCGCTGTGTTAGATTCTGATGTTGTTTCTTTCTACTCTTCTTTCTTTTCTTCTTCTATCCCTTTCTTTCTTAATAGATGTCGCGATTTTCCGGGAGTGGAAAGTCGGGTCGTCTCAGTAATAATTAAATATTTAATTTTAATTATTTGCAATTAATCCAATTATTGAATTTTACATTTAAATTAAATAAATAAAATCTTGATTTCCATTCTTTTAATTCAGTCAATCATTATCTGATGGGTAAACTTAACATTGCTGTAAATCCCTTATATTTTCCAGTAATCAACTAAATTTATATTAACGTAGTAATTAAGTTTCTCTTAATTGTAATGGATTTAGATCTAATTCACTAAATTAAATAAATAGGTAAATAATTAATAATTATCACAATTTGCCTACTTTAATCCCATTCATACTCTATTATCAATTGACCAAAAATATAATTACGTACCTAACATTGATTATGTCAAGTTACAGTTTACTGCATATTATTTCATCAATTAATATAACTTGAATTTATTTCCCAATTTACTGATTTCAGTCAATTATAACCATACGATTTGTTTCCATTAATTGGTATTGTATTGAAATTTTTATTTATTAGCTTACATCAACATTATTGCCTTTAATTGCAAATTGATTACCAATTTTATTCAACACCAATGATTATACCAACTCATATCACACTAATCCTATTCAATTCCCATTTATTATGCAGATTTATATTAATAAATCAACATTTACATTTGTTACTTACATTCTACTTATAACCAAGTTATACTACTTTACATTATTTCATTTATTGCAATTTCATTAAATTTATACAAATTCAGCTTTAATTAACTTCGTTGTTACATTTCATCCTAGTTATTATTATATTCCATTTATAACTAAGGCATAACATTTAAATTGTCTTATTAAATTGGCACGTTCATTCAAGTTCATTAATTATTAACTTGCATTACCTATTTACCTTTCCTCTTAGTTAATTTTCATTTTTACATTATTACAACATTTTATTAATAATTCACCATTTTTTCGATCAATATTAAATTTCAAAAATCTTATTAAATTAACAATTTTAATTATTGAAAATTTACCGGTCGTTACAGTATTAATGTTGCATTAATGTCTATCATTTTATCTCTATTTTTCTAATACTATTACGCTTTATCTGATGATAAAAGAGGGAGAGAGAGAGAGAAGTTAAGATTTTGGCAAACAAAGTTCAAATGTTTTATTTTCTATTTGCAATATTCCCATCTAGGTTCATTTGCATATTTTTATTTATTTTCATGCATATATAAAGAGGGAGCTTTATTATAAAGAGGGGGCATTCAAATAAGGGGAACAAACAGAATTCATTAATGACAAAGCACATTTAATAAATTCTTAATCTTAGTATATGTTTGTTGTCATCAATAGGAGGGGATTGTTAAATATGCTAGTATATGATTTTTGTTTGATGGTAATAAACATGTGTGTGTGTATATATATATTCATTTAAATGTATTTGTTATTGTAATATTTTATTTTTTCACATAATTAAATAAATATTTGATGAATAAAATAAATAACACAAAATTCATATTTAAATAAACATTTTATTACAATTTTGAATAGTACAAATTTGAGCTCTCACTACATATATACATTTTCAATTGCAATACAATTTTAATTACAGCACATCTTTCAATCTACAACTTTCACCTCATTACATATTCATTCACACTCGTATTTTTATCTTCAACTCTATTCTAGTTTGTATCCAACATCTGAATTATTTGCAAAATAAACACTAACGCAGTAAAATTGAAAAAGAAATATTTTGCAGTGTACAATAAAATGTGTGTTTTGAAAATATTATTTGCCTCGGTTATTTGGATTGTTCATCATCATTCCTTTTGAATTCATCATATATGAACAACTTGTGACATGCACAGTGTATCACTGTATGTGCCACAAGGCCGTGCATACTGATATACACTTGCGTGTTAAAACTACAAGGACAGGTGAGCACAAGGTCAAACCCAACCAAAAGCTAAATTCAACTCAAGTGTAAATATTCGGTTGCCAATCATATAAAGTCATGACATGAGCACAAGAGCCTGCATACACATATATGTAGATGTTACACATGTGCATTGCCTCAGCATCTCAAATTTCAGCCAAGAGGCATCATGTACACCAAAACAATTCGGCAGTGAGTTAACAAAGAAGAGGCTTGAAAAGATGATGACCAACAAACAATGAGGCATGAATTCAAAAACAAAACCAGATCATAGAACATATGTTCAGAATGACACAATGCATCAACTTCAACCAGAAACAAGTGTATACAAGACTTCAGACTGCAACAGTGCAAACATGTACACGTGAAACAGAGGCCGGACACACTAGACTCAATACAACAAAGATGAACTGAACCAGACCAAAGGCAAGCTGTAGTTCAACTCGTAGAAACTGCAGCTACCACTAGAACACACGTACGAAGTACAGACTCAAATAAACTAGTTCACACTGATATGTAGACCAAATCAGAATAAAGGCAATTTCAAATACAAGAACACAGTCATATGAAACTATGGACAAGTACACATACATATATATCCAGTAAAACATATACAAGTGATAATGTACAACTTCAATTACCAGCAGGATGGATGTGTATCTCAACTAGATCAAAGGCATAAACAACCAGAATTGAGGATAGAGCAGCCATAACAATCGTAGACCACACTAAAGAGGTGCATGTAGCAACTAGCACATGTATACACATATGCAACAAAAGAGGAAACATGATTTGAACTAAATGTACATGCATACAAAGCAATGCTGCAACCAGACTCAGCTCAACAAACTCAAATATGAACATGGAAAATGGTGAATTTAATGGAACTAGAGCAATGCAATGATCAAAGACATACTCAATTTCAACATATGGTGCATACTTAAAATTGTGAACCAGTACAACATGAAACATGCCCAAATATGCAACACAATAATGTCAGACCCCAGTTCAATATAATGCAACAGAGAATATAACTGCAGAGAATATAACTGCAACTATAACTTGAAGCAAATGCAAGACTTAATTGTAATGACTCGAAGCAACAGAGAATTCAACTCAAAGCAGAGAAACCAGAAGTACACATGAGGATGACCAGACTACAAAAATGCTAGCATAACAAAGACAATAATTTCAACCAGACTGTATCACAAGCATTATATCAATATGAAATGGTGGATTCAAAAAGAAATAAACAAACAGTGGTAAGTCATAGTTGATAAACAAGTCATAAAAAAAAGGATTTCGAACAAGTCAGAGTTGTTTCAAATATCATCGAACTAAAATGTCAAGTCAAACTTCACGAAGTCGGTAAATTCAAAATAACAAAGTCATAGGAGAAAAGGTCAGAAAAAATTCAAATTCGAACATAGTCAACCGGAGAACAAATCAGAACGATCAACCATCGTTTGATGAAAAAATTATGACCAAGTAAATTCACGAAGAATTCAAATGAGAAATTTACGAACGAAAATTAAGGGGTTCGAACCCTATAAATATCCAATAATCATCATCAACAAAATGGTGTCATTCGAGTTCAAGAAAAATACCAAAGCTAATCACTGAAGTAAATCAAAACTAATAACTCGAATTTAGGTCGAGCAAAAATCGAAATCGAAAAAGAAAGTCACGTACCAACTTTCATCTAAACTTTCGAGCTCGACAAATTAGAGCAGTCGAAATCCAACCGAAGCCAATGATCGATTAACTAAGCCAATTGAGTGAAATTATAATCTCATTTGATCAAATTCTGTAATATCCCAGAATTTATGGCAATTTAAATTTAATAATCTGTGTTTAAATTTATATTGAATTGATAATTTTTGTTAATAAATTTGATTTGATTTAATAATATTCTTTATTTAAATATTTAATTTGTGAATTTATTTTTAATAAACTAATGAATCTATTCTCTATTTAATAATGTATATGTATTTATATATATTTTGAATAGACAAGTTGTTTTAATTAAATTAGTATAACATAATTTTAATAATTTGAAATTAGGAATTGTGATTTATTTTTGGATTTAAGCTTTTCAAAAATATTTAATAAAATACTATATGATTTTAAATATGTAAAATAAATGTTTTATTGGTTTAAAAATTCATTTTAACTTAAGTTTGTATATTAAAATAGGTTACAAAAATATTTGTGTTATTCTTTTTAAAATATTTATTTATAAAATGTGATTTGTTAATCTAATTTGAAATTTAAAATACAATTTAAATTATGAAACATATATTCAATAAGTTACAAACTCGTTTATAAATTTATTTTAATTGTTTAAAAATTTTGAATTGTTTTATTTAAACACCTTGCTTTATTCATTAGAAATTAATTATACATAACTAGGTGTTAATGGAACTAATTAAGTTTAATTTTCTTTAACACTTTATTAAAATAACAAATCATTTAAAGAGACATGTGTAAGTATATAAAAGACTAATCTAACATGTGTTGAGAGAATAAGTAAGTAAATTTACAAGTGTCATAATTATTTGTATTTCTCTTTGATTTTTAATAAATCATAAATTTAGTCTATAAACACTTGCATTCCTTCTTCCTTTGCCTTTTTCTCATTTTCATTTCTTAACTAAAGAAAAATATTCTCAGCTAAAAACATTCACTTCAAACCAATCTTCAGTTCATTCCTCAAATCAGTAACCGCTTTCAAAACCCATAGTTCATTTTCAAATAAAAATGTAAAACCTGCAAATCATTCCCTGTAACTCCTCAAACCCAGAAATACATCTGCAATCCCTGTAAACCAACTTGCAAATCTATGCATTTTACCTTCTTCAATCTGAAGTCTACATGCATGTACTTTCCAATCTGCATCCTCCAAGACAGAGCCTGCTTTTAATTCTTCCAAAATCTGGAAAATTAAGCATGATGTCTGCATTTTCAATCTGAGGGCCTGCATGCAACAAATAAAATCAGAAAGATCAAGTTTTAAAAGCATTTAACAACTAAAGCTAGTTTTAAAGGCAATCAAGCAATTGCAACAGCAATTTCAAATAATTCAAGAGCTTTTCAAAAATTGGTGCTCTGCTCTACATTTTTGAATCTGTGAGTAACTTTCTTTTAAAATTTTAAGGTTAAAATATATTGCATCTAATTTGTCTGCTATATAAATGTATTTGGTGTTTGCTATTAGGCTTTCTGGTTCTGTTTTGCTCTTGACACAAGTATTTATTTAAATTCCTATATCTTTAAATTGTCTCTGTTAAACAATAGGATTTAAAGAAGATTTGTATGTTGGATTACAGAGTTTAGACTTTAGGATTTTATTAAAGTAAAATTTAAATATAAACTTACTGTAAAATAAGTAACAGAGTAATTGAATTTTATAAGTGAAGATATAAAACATTGCAAATCAATGTTTCAGAAATTCAACTCAAAACATCTTACAAGATTAAGATTTTTAAAAATAATATTACCATTTATAATGTAAGAAGCAAATCGCAGTTTTGAAATTACTGTATTTTACAATTTGGCTAAGCACAGTGGAAGCTTGCAATTATTTTGGATGAATTTGATTCTGGAGATAGTTTAGCTACCAAATATTATAGGAAAAATATTAAATTGGATTAAAATTCAATCTTGCTGTTGCAATTTGGGATTTCAGGTTTAGAACCCTAGTTTTACTGAGTATAAGAAAATTGAGTGATGCGGTATCATAAATTGATCGAGTTCAACTAGGTTTGGCGTGTTGGTAGCAGATGCATTGATGAAGTCTTCACCAGAGTTTCAAGAGTAATAGTGGCTGGAGTTGGGAGGCCTTGTCGTTGACAGGTCAGGCAGTGGGAAGGGGTTGTTTCCAGGTTTT
This sequence comes from Allium cepa, assembly GCA_030765085.1. Classification (NCBI taxonomy): domain Eukaryota; kingdom Viridiplantae; phylum Streptophyta; class Magnoliopsida; order Asparagales; family Amaryllidaceae; genus Allium; species Allium cepa. The sequence continues at coordinate 298,902,648 of CM060946.1, forward strand.
TGTTTTAAAACTTGAATTTAAATTCAAGTTGAATTCTGGGATTTTGGAGTGTTGAAGGTTGATGTGGGGATTCTGGTCGATGGGGGATGGCCATTGACGATGGTCAGTGATGGCCGGAGTTGGTTTATAGGTGCACAGGGAGGTGTGTGCAGGTTGGTATTTGTTTTTGGGTTGTAGGGTTGTTTTCCTGTGTTGGTCTCGGGGAAATTAGAGGGTGACTCGAAGTAGTGGCTGAGTCGACTCGAAGCAAGATTGAAATTTCTCGAGTCAAGTTGGTTTCAGGTTTTCAAATGAACGGAACTTGTTTTTTTTCCAGTTTTTAAAATTTAAACAAAAGTGTTGATGCAAACTTAAATTTAAACCTAAGATTTAAAAACTGAATTTAAATATAAATTCAATTAGTTTAATTTTAGGTTTGAAATAATTTAAATTTTGAAAATTTTATCTGGTCTTAAGTAAAAGCAGAAACCTGTTTTCCAGGTTTCTTAAATTTGAAATAAAAAGAAATTGCAAACAAAATCTGAAATAAGTTTGAATCTAGAATTGAATTTGAATTCAGTTAAATTTTAAATTTTAGATCTTTTAATTAAATTTGAAATTCTTTTAAATTCAAGTTGGTTTTAGACAAAAACAGAAACTGTCTTTCTGTTTTAAAGATTTGAAAGTAAAATTTAAAATTTGAAGGATGAAGTTCAATTTGAAAATTTTAAACCTGAAACTTAATTTTGAATTCAATAATTTAAATCTGAGATTTTGAATCATTTTAGAATTAAAAAATGTAAGATGTTTAAACAAAACAGAAAACTGTTTTTCTGTTTTTGAATTTAAAAGTAAATTTTAAAATGTAACTAAAAATTTAAAATAAAGTTTAAATCTGAAAACTGAAACTTAGCAGATGAATCTGAGTTTGAATTTAAATCTGGGAATTTAAATTTAGTTCTTTTTAAACTTTTAAAATTTAAGAGAACATTGTTTTGAATTTAAGACTTTAAGTTTTAAATTATGAAATAAGAATTTAAAATGAGTTTAAATTCTGTTTTTAAAACCTGAACTTTTATTTAATGTCAGTTTTTAAAAATTAAATAAGTTTTTTTAAAATTTAAATTTGTTTAACCATTTTTGGAAAAGGTTAATAACCTGAATTTAAAAATGAAGATGAAAGAGTAAGTAATGTTTCAAATTTTTAAGATTTAAATCTGGAATGTAAATTTAAATTGTGTTTCAGTTTGAAATTTAAAAGAAATTTTAAATTGAATTTTGTATGAAACAAATTGTTTAAAATACTTTGTATAAAGAAGAATGTTTCTTAATTTTGAACTTAATAAATCGATTTCATTTAGATTATTAAATTAATTTAAATAGAATATTAATTATTTAATTAATTAGTAATGTGGATGATTAATTAAGTAATTAATAAATTTTAAATTAATTAGATTTGAGATTAATTAATTAAGGTTAATTAATCTAAATTTAAGGATGATTAATTAAATTTTAATTAATGATTAAGATTTATTTAATCAAGTGATAAAAGTAATTAAGATTGTAATTAACACTTAATTAATTAATAATTAGGGATTAATTAAATTGTAATTTAATATTAATTAATTGATAATTAATAATAATTAATATAAGTTAATTTTTTTAATTAAGTAATTAAGAAATGATTAATGAAGGTCATTAACTTAAGATTATTTAACAATTAATTAAATATGATTAATTTTGATAATTAATTAAATTAATTAATTAATAATAATCAATTTTTTATGTTAATTACTTAATGAAAGTAATTAATGAATTAATTACTTAGTGTAATTAAATTTGTTTAATGTGATTAGTTTAGATTAATTAAGTTAAATTAATTTAAACATTTGTGGGTTGTTGATAATTACTTTATGAATTTGTAATTACTTAAGGAAGTAATTAATTAATAATTACAGGATGTAATTAAGGATATTTATTATAGAAGTAATTTGAAATTTAATCAAGGAATTAATTTAAATAATTAATTATGAGAAATTAATTTATGGGATGAGTAATTAAAGTAGTTAATTACTGAATGGTTATTAATCATGGGTGATTAATATATATATATTTATATATATATATATGGTTTAAATTGATGGTTTATTACTTATGTAATTAATTTATATTGAGAGATTGATTAAATGTAATCAGAGATCATTAATTAATTAATGATGTAATTTATTTAAGGTATAATTAATAATAAATAAATGATTAATGTAATTTTAATTAGTTAATTAATTAAGAAATTACAAGTTAATTATTTGCAAAGGGTTTGATATGATTAACTTGTGTAAGTAATATTAAATGCTAATTACTTATTGTAATTAGAGATGGTTAATCAGTAATGATTAAGTGAAATAAATATTGAGATGATGATTTATAAATTGATTTGTAATCAATTAATGGTTAGGTTAAGCAGGATTTTAATGATGAAGTAATTAATTTAATTCATTTTTAAATTAATTAGAGTTTAAGTAATTAATTTAATTCATTTTAAATTAATTATGAATGGTGTGATCATTAGATCATTGCTTATGTTTGATGATTGGTATTAATTGCCTGGTATGGTTTGTAATCTCAGTTATGAGATTAGTAGTATATGTGATATAGATGCATTGGTTGCTTTTTGATGATAATATGAATTATCTGATTATGATATGAATTATCTGTTGGTGAATGATAATGTTAATTATCCATTGTTATATGGTAAATTTATCTATCTGTGTATATTTAGATAATGAATTGAATTGTTTTAAACTTTAAAACAACTTGGCCTTAAAAGACACGCTTTGGATTTCGATGAGACATGGATCGGGTTTCCATATTTGGAATCCGAAAACCACATCGATTCCAAATTAAAGTTAGGTCGTTAATCTAAGTGGAGCGAGTGAAGACTCGAGGTGTAAGGGCTATACGTCAGTATAACTCTGTGGGTGATTCCGTAATGAGTTTGACGGAATAGTACTTATAGATTCGAGATGGTGATTCAGAGTGCAAGGGTTATTGTCGTTAACTCTGAGGGTGATTCCAATACGAGTGTAACGAGATAATGCCTTCAGTTTCTTTCGAACCCGGAACGAACTTGTATGGATTGAATGCTTTCAGAACATCGCCAGGTGGATGATGAGCATTCTAAGTGATATGTCCTATAAAGGTAATCGTAGCCTCAAGCCTCATCAACCGGGAATGGCTAAAACAGGGGAGGTGCAGCAAAGCTTCGTGGGTAGCCCCCACTTGAGAGCAAGATTTATCCCTGTCTAGAGGTCCCTTTATTTCGGCTTAGTGGTGCGGTTGCTGATCACAACTGCGGGGTTGTCTTGTTTGGAACTGTTCAGTAAGGAACGGGTCCGGCTTTGTGTTGCAGGGGATTGGGAGTAATCCTCGGTACGGTGATCTAGGCCACGTACTGTGACGGGCGGTACCCCAGTATCCCAGCCATTGTATGGAATCCAAATTCCAATAAGTGCCAACGGTTTTGATTGTATTACCCACTTTTGTGGCTAGTAGATGGAATTTAATGAATGTAATAATTTCGGCTATTCTTATTTACTTGAAAACCCTAGACACTGTTATAATATCACTAGATTTCCTATCAAATGTTTTGGCTAGCGTAAGGTAAAAACTTCTCCATGTTTATGTGTGGGAAGTCTTACGTGATACCTTTTCTTTTCAAAGGTTTTTCAAAGTTAAGCAACTTTAACCTGTTACTCACACCAGACGTATGTCTGACCCGGAGTTATTTCTGTTTTTCTTTAACTCTTGGGTACTCAAATTTTTACGAGTAGCCAAGGGAATTCAGGTTGGAATTCAGGTTAGGATTCAGGTTAGCTTTGACGAATTGTGAAGGAGCAAATGGAGCAAGAGGCTTCTGCGTACAGTTATATAGTTTTCCGCTGTGTTGGTATCTCTGAGTGTCTTCTGTATGTATTGAGTTGTAATAACTAGACAGGTGTTTATAACTGTCTAGTACGTGTTGTATATGTTTGTGTAACTCTGATATTTGGTGTATACTATGTAATACTTTGTTATTAATATAATTTATTCGTTCCGTTGTTGAAATTCTTGTGTTGGTTCTTCTTTCTCTTCCTTCTTTTCTCTTTTCTATCCCTTTCTTTCTTAAGGATGATGCGATTTTCCGGGAGTGGAAAGTCGGGTCTATCACAAATTCGAAGCAGCAACTTAAATCGAACAAAACCCTGGCTCATGAAAGAGGAAGAATTGGAAGCAGCCCTTGATTTCATAGAGTAAAGGAGGCAGCACGAAAATAAAAGGAAACTTCCAGAGTTTGTTCACAAAGGAAAACACATATTAAATTTTTCGGCCTTCTATATTTGTTTGGGCTTATTTTTCTAATTAAGGTTTTAATTGTTTTTAGTTTTAGTTTTTATTTTTGGATGCCTTTTAAAATTGTGTAATATTCTAGTCGTGTGACTAGGTACAATCTACGCGGCGTAGTTTGAGAATTCGCAACTCAGTGGCTGAGTTGTGGCTGGGTTTTGAGCATAGAGTTAGGTTAGTCATTAGTGGGCGTAGTAAGTTTACGTGTATAAGTGTTTGACTACTTAATTTCTAATTGAAACCTTGGAGGCAGTATGTAGGCATGGTTTTGCCAAAGCTGGGTAAATCAGTGTTGTTCTATTTCTGCTTTCATTATTCTTCTTTTACCTGTGCTGCGATTATTATATTTATTTCTACATTAATTTTTATTATTATTAGCATCACCTTATTCAACCTCCCTCTAGGGTGAAATCGATCCTACACCAATCCATTTAATAGGGTGTCTATGAAGGTAGTTTCGATGGTTCAGTGTGGGTTATCAAGTACTATGTCCTATTCAGCTACTAGCCTGGCATGAAGAATGAAGTAATTCTAAAAGTTATCCCAAATATAAGGGCCTAAATTAATTTCAGCCCTTGGAATATTTTTCAAAATCTATTTGAAAATTTAAAAGATGTTCTAAATTTAAACGTTAACTCTAAACTACGAAAGTAAAACTTTTTAAAGTTATAAAATGCATTCAAAATTTTCAAAATTGTGTTGAGAAATTAAATTATTAATTTTTAAATTTAAAATTTAAAATTTCGCTAATATGATAAATTAAAGTAAACAAGATAATCAATTAAAGCTAATTGATTAAAACATATATATTGACATATGCATATAATTGTGATTGTGCATTTATTTATTTATCTTAAAATTATTTATGGTAAATTAAATTAAAATTTAAAATTTATTAAAATATTTAATTCAATTGGTTAATTACATAAAATTTACTAAATTAAATTAAATAAAAGTTAATTCATTAATGAACTACATAATATATCGATATGTATGCATAACCAAACTATAAATGTTATTATTTATTAACTATCTTAAATAGTTTAAAATGAGTAATATAAAATTTTAGAAATTCTATATAAAATAAAACATATTAATTAAATATGATTTCATTAATTAGAATTAGAATTAATTAAATAAGATTTAATTATTAAGACACACACACAAATATATATATATATATATATATATATATATATATATATATATATTATGTAAGTGTATTAAATTACAAAAGTAATAAATAAGTTAAGACCTATATTACTATATAGGTATAAAATTAATTAGAATTGGAAAGAAATTCGAATTAGATTTAAGGAATAAATACATACGTATACCGTAAGTTTAGATGTATCTGACACTTGAATCACGTAGGTATTTCATAAGTAATACATTATTCTCTAAATCGATATCACTCAAATAAAATGAGTGTTAAAGATTATGAATCTCTAGTATAAATGCTGTCCTCAACCATTTATAAATTAATATATTACTTGCATACACTCTCATTATTAGGCATACTCGAGCTAGAGATGTTATGCATAGTATTATTAATTTATTATCAGACGGGATAAGATACATGCATGTATTTGTTGAGCGAAATCAAGGCATGTGCACTGTATTTGGGGTGTCGCAAAATGGTAGGTATGAGTATATAATCTCTTTTGACTAATTCAATAAACTCAAAGTCAAGATTGAGATTAGGAGAAAGACCACGAGTTAGGAATTGTATATGATACAACCGATAAAGTGTTATCCATCGCTTGTAGACCTATGAGTTGCTAAGTAAACTCAAGGTCATAATCAGAAGGTAAGCAAATTCTAACATCCACTGGAGAAATCCAAAGATCTCTCTGTTTTTCATAGGGTTTTGAGAAACATAAAATTCTATTGGGAGCCTTATTAAAAAAAATGAAATGAATACAATCGTTCTAGTATTGTAGGAATATATGCTATAAAGTTAAAATAATATATGTTGATAAATTTATGCAATCATTATAATTGATAAAATGTTTATCAGTTAAAATATACAATTGAACTAAATTAAGATTAACATAGAAATATAAAATATACTTACCAATAAATCTTTTGACATATTGTCACTTCAAGAGCTATGCAAGAGCCAATTTTTTCGACAACTAAAACATTCATGCCTCATCGCTTAAGTATTTATTTGTGCAAGACCGTGTATCATCAATTATGAGTATCAAACTCTAGTAGCAATATAAGATTGGGATATTTAATCTATACTCAATAACATGTAAATGTTATATGGTGAATTGTCGTGGTTCGTACTGTTCAAAATTTCAATGAAATTAGTTTATTGGAAATAAGCAAATAAACCATAATGGAAAGTTATGTATTTAATATGAGTGATTACAATAAGGATCTCCTTTGAATGGTTCAACCAATTTGGAAAGGAAAGCTAATGTTCAAGAGTGGATGTAACTTAGGCACAGTTGGAATGAAGAGAGTGAATGATCACTTCTGCTTCATGAAGAGACATTGGAAATGAGAATTGTATAAAATGATAAAAGATATTTATTATGGGATGAGAAATGTGATTTCTATTTCAAACGTATTTTCATACAGAAAATTATTTTCTACAAAATTTATTTCTTAAATTTAATGATATTCGATCGGGAACTCTCAACTGTAAATTAGTTACAGTAAAAGGAATAAGTAGCCCATAATAAGTAATTAAATGAAGCTTCATATTTCATATGCTAGTATAGTAAGGGTGAAAATACTAGGCGCACGCCATATAAATACTTATTAATGAATGCATCAATATATGAAAAATTATTTTCGTAAAGATAACAGAGATTACTTATGTATATATAACAAATATTATTTGTGAAATTAATTTTTTATCTGTATTGACTGAAAATAAATATAGTTTTATTTGCTATGAATATTTTGAATATTCACTTTGAAATAAATATGTTAGAACAATGGTATTTGTTGCATTAGCTACATAACACAGAAATATCAATATTTTTAATAATTATTTTAGGGATTATAAACTAAACCATATCTTGTAGGAATAATTCTTTAAATCATATAATCATGAATTATATAGCACTAATGAATCATATCTTAGAAGATTAAGAGAAAAGTGCGACGACTCGAAATTTTCAACCCCGAAAATTCGATACCAATATGTTCACTGTAGAAGTGCCGAGCAGTCGAACGCTGGAAATTCCAGATTGTTAGGGTAAAGAAGAAAGAGGTAGAAGAAGAAACAGAAAACAACAACAATGAATCTCACAATCGCAGCGGATTAAAATGTAATATCAAATAACAGCATTTATATAAAGGAAAGCTGTAACTGTCAATTTACATACAATATCAGAGTACTATCATTCACAAATAACCTGGACAGTTGTAACAACTTGTCCCCGACTACTACCAATACAATTTAAATACACAGCGGAATATACTCTATACGTTCCTGCCATCCAGCTCGCCTCCTGAGCTCCGGAATGTCCTAACCTGAAAATCTGTAATACTCGGTCTGACCCGAGCATTACATTAAAGTAACACCCGAGTCAGGCTGGAAACCAGCATGAGTAAACCCATATATCTTGAAAATACTAAGTTATAAAACTATTTGACAACTAGGGTAACTCGTTCATCACTACTTCTTATCTTGCTAAAGCCAACACTTATTTCACAAAAGATATCTACGTACCATTACTTAGTTTAAATGGCCATGTTAGTTAATTTATTCCCTTATAGCCTATTAGATTCTAAAATCAAATCCATAAAGAATTTGTAGATTACTAATCAAAGTGGTTCCGGATATTGCTGATATCCGACTCCGGTCTCTTCGAATCAATACCATTTTTAAGCCAAGTTATTTAAGTTAAACAATTCAATTTATATTCAAAATAACATATTCTCGCAGCAACACATCACAGGTAGATAAACCACATTATCACAGTTCAATAGAGCATTCATATATCACAGAGCATCACAAATTATCAGACTAGAGATATTAATTAATCCCAAACATTCAATACAATTTGACCATCAATAAGAAAGATAACCGGTCACACCATTCTAATTAATTTAATTAACATAAAATAAATTAATTACTTTTGAATCCTACTTAATTATTAACTAATTACAACCATTTATTATTATAATTAATTATTGACATTTATTAATTATCCTTTATTTACTTAAGACCATAATTAATTTAAGATAAATCATTTATCTTAATTAATTACTAAATTGCATTATTAAATCTTATTTAAATTAAATGCTTGAAATTAATTTATACAAAATCACTTGAGACCTTTTGATTAATTAAAGTTCAACACATTTATCTTAAATACTTACTTAATTACATCATTAAATTCTTTGAAAACACTTAGGGATTAAATCAAATAATTAACCTAATGTATAATTATTTTGAATGAAAACAAATTTAAAAACATTTAAATTTAAAATTTCAATCTTTGAAACTTGCTTGAAAAACTTGTTTAATACTTTTATTTTGAAAACTTGTTTAATAATTGCTTTGAAACTTTGTTTATTTCTATTTGCTTTGAAAACTCGTTACTAATTTTCTTTTACTTTTAAACATTTAAAATTTGCAAAAGAAACCCGAGCCCAAGCTGAAAATATCCGAGCTAAACCTTGAGCCACACTCTCTTCTCTCTCGTTCGAGGCAACTCACATTTGACTCCGAGCAAATTCCGAAGCAACTTCCTTTCTTCCCCAAGCTCAGCACAACACAATAACAACAGACATGAAAGAAACCCGTGCACATGCACACGAGATTGCCAATGCTTCGTTCAACTTTGCCGTTCGCCTATAGGTCGCCGATGACCCACTCGTACGTCCCGACCACCCAACATCATCGATTTCGCATGGAATCGAAACCGAGAATGTCGAGCACTCACTGAACCCAGACCCAACGGCGAAAACTCTCTCGCTTCGCCGCCTCTGATTGCCTGCGACCTCATGATCAGACCTCTGCCACTCGCCTATGCTTCTAATCCACCACATTCGATCAACTCCGGCTTACCCACGATGACGAAATTGCTTCTGAAACATCGCCGACCAATCCTTGTCGACAAACCCTACTCCACCGTCGTACCACCTCCACGGCGAACTAAAAACTGGCCACACGAGAAACCTCCAACATCAAATTCGACGCCCATCCTCCCTCCGGTCACTAGAAATCGAGAAAAGACCAATTCCCATTCAACTCGAGAATTCTCAACAATACCAAACTTAAAAATCTTGAAACTATTATCAAAATTCTTCATTTTCTAGTACGAATCTAATTATAAAATCTAAACATGAAATTAAGATCATTGATTTTTCTGATTCGAAAAGATTTCACTTTAATTCTTCATTTTTGAAAAATTTACTAAATATTTTCACTTGAAACTATTTTTGAAAATGATATTACATTCTTACAATCAATTTCTCTTTAATGATCAAAGCTTAAAACTGATTAGATGGGAAGATATGAATTATTTAGGTTGTTCTTGAGTCTGTTGAACATAACAGAGGCTAGTATACATATACACAAACATGTACATTAATATACAAGAGTAGTTCAACTCTAATCCAGTTAAAAACATCCATGCAAATTGTGTTTACAACATTACTTCACAAATTTAGCACATGCATCAAAGTATAAACAGATTTAACTTTAAAAAAAAAATTGTTTACTCACCTGTATATTGATAAACAGAGAGCAGAGCCCTTTCTTTTAGAAAAACTGGAAACTGATTCTTGATTTTGATCTTACTTTAGTTGAGTTAAACTTGCGTGCTTTAGTTTGAACTTGAAAGAGTAGTTTAGTCTTGCTTTCTGGTTTTAGTTTGGTTTATCTTAGGTCTTTAGTTTTTCTTTGGTTTTGTTTTCCTTTGGTTTTGTTTTTGATCAAAAAATGAAAGAAGAAAAGAGATAGGTGTAGAGATATTTATACCTGGTTTCTTATTTTTTTAATATCTTGAAAATGAGGAAATGCATTTAAACAAGCATTTGTGACATTTGTATTTTGCATGCTAAACTTAGTTTACACTTGTAAACATATATCTTCATAAGCCTACACATGTCTTTATTCATGTATTTTATATTTACTTTATGTTGTTATATTATGTTTATTTTATTTACATATTTTATTTTTATTATTTTTATTATTTAAATTTATGTTTACTTAATAAGATAAAATCTTTTATTCATTCCTATTTTAAATTTATGTTTACTTAATAAGATAAAATCTTTTATTCATTCCTATTTTAAACTTAAGCTATTACTTTAATTAATAACTATATGTAGAGTTCGAATCAATTTTTTTTTGAGATTCTGAAAATAAAAATATAACTTTGAAATGAAAATATAACTTTGGAATAAATAGAATATCTTACATGGATTTGATATTATATACATCCATATTATTACAAACTTCCCTATATTTTATTTCATAGGCAAATATATATACTTGTATACATTATAAAGCTTGTATATATCTATTTATATATATATATGTATGTATGTATGTATGTATATGTATGGATATTTTATCTTGAGTTAAATAGTGAAATATTTTATTTATTTATTTACTATAAGATCTATCATCTCCAGAGATTTATAATTTAACATTTATTATAGTTTCAAGTCTATTTATATATATCCAGATATTTATCAGAATTTTACTCTTTCAACCTAAAAATCAGTACTCAATAGTAAAAATCGGCTATTTATCCAACTATCAGACATCCAAAAATCCGGGATATCACAAAAAGGACCCATTCAATGGGAGCAACAAAGGAGTTGGTGAACTCTTTAGATTTATACATAAAAGATGTATGTAGTCAAGAGTCTAATGATACCAAAATGGATCAACCTGCTTCATTTAGTTCAAAGATGAATTATCATATAAATGACATGTGTATTTAATACGCTAGCAATATGTATATGTGTTAGCGTCAAAATTGACCGCCGACACCAAATTTTAAGAGAAAGCACCAAATATCCAGTCACAAATCACAAATAGAAAGATTTATAGAATATAATATGAAGAATAGCCAAAATTAAAATGAAAGCCAGTGAAAAAGATAATATTTATAGTGGTTTGGCTATGAAAGCACGTCCACTCCAGAACAATCCTTTTTATTATACTGAAATTTAATTACAATTGCAATCCAGAATTTTAGAATAAAAATGGCATAGTATGTAGGATCGTTTTCACCCTAGAGGGAGGGTAAATAGGGTGATACTAAAAATTAATGCGTAAATAAAAACAAAAACAGAAAGCAATGCGCAAAAGAACATACACAGTTTTACCCAGCTTCGGCAAAAACCGCCTATGTACTGGCCCCATGGTTTCTACTAGAAATTAAGCAATTAGATGCTTACAAAATCACATAAAATCGCGATACCCACTAATTTGATTAACCTAATTCTAGCTCAAAACTCTGCCACAACTCAGCCACTGAGTTGCGAATTCTCGAATTACAAAATCGTAGTTCGTAACCTAGTTATCTAGAGTTTGATAAAAGTTAGAAAAAAAATAAGAAAATTAATTCAAACCATAATACAATATTATATGGCCCAACGTAAAAATATAATAGTGCGGCTCTTGTTAATCGACGGAAATTCAATCGGATTAGAAAACCGTCGATAAATTTAGAAATTAAAAACTATACCGCAAGCGCACGACGTACTATTGAAGTACGTGGCGAATACGGGTCGATCCGCAGGGAATTGATGATTTTAAAATTCTATACAATCAAATTATACCAAAGTCCAGTGAAAGTTAGACTAGAGAATTAGAAAATTAGCTAATTAAAAGAAAGGAAACACAAATATAAGAGTTAAATGACAATTTAGAGAATAAATACACTCTCTAGATCATGTAGTTCAACACATATGAAATCATGATCTCTCTTTTATGGTCATTAGTGCTTTAATTGATGTGTTATCATAAGTATGGCATATTTGTGCTATTGATTAGCCAGCATAAGCCATCAAACTATAACACACCCCTTAAAGAACTTACTAACTTTGATGACAATGACATGAAAATGAAAATGAAATCTATTTTAAGTATGGCCTATTAACTATTGATTAGAAATATAGACCATCAAATTTTAATTTCAAATCACTTTCTTTTGCCATAATCAAATTTTGATGAAGTGGCAATTAGTGTTAGTGATTGTTTAAGCATAGCCTATTTGGTGTCAACAATATAGGCTATCAAAATTCAAAGCAAAAACAACTAGTAAACCATTTCCATCATCATCATTAAGCACAAGAGAGCATGAATTAATAAATAACTGAAGCTACATAATTAGATAGCTTCATTACCCCTAAATTGAAGGGGTTTAGCCTCTCATATTTGTCATTTGATTAACAAATGTAGCTAGCAACATGAAAACAAAAAGAAAGAAAAATGAAAGCAAATGAAAAGAAAACTATTCTACTTGCATAAAAGTAAATCTACACTACTAGCATGAAAGGAAATGAACATGTAAGTAAAAGGAAACACTTATTAACATTGCATAAAAAGAAAAGAAAATTACATATAATAAAAATGGCTAAGTATCCATGAAAAGAGAAAGAGAGATTTCTTTTATTTGATCTAAACTAAACTAAAGAGAAGGAGGCCTAAGAGAGACTAAGTAAGAAGTAGATTTACATGAAACATAAGGGGTATATATACATGTGTTAAACCCTAATTCATATTTTTGGGGAATGCCCAAAATACCCTTGAGAAAGTGTGGAGGCCAAGTATCATTAGCTTCTACTAATCATCGTTTAAGTGTACATGAAGCCATTAATTCCAAAAGCATGTGCACTAGCCTCTAATTTGTACATTAAGGTGGTGGGTAGGTGGGGTCCTCCATGATCTTCACTTTGAATTATTTCCATCTTCATTCCTTTATATTCTTTATGCATGCATATTCATTAATGAGACCACTCCTATTTGAGACCAAATTCCTACAAAAATATATATAAATTTCCAATTAATTTTTCTCAAAGAAATATATGCACACAAATGACCGATTTGCCCCTATATAAAGATGGATATGTGACAATTTGGAATTAATATGGATTTTGGTTAAAACATGTTAAAATACCCAATATGACCATTTACTTATTTAAATAGATTAAATATGGTGGTAAAAATATGCACATTTACGTGCACATCAGCTCTATTAAGAAAAAAATTGACGATGTTCCCCTTTTAATTTTGCGGTCGCTTGTTTCTTCTGCAATCCGAATTAGGGTTTTCGAATTTGAGATGCTGCTTGGAATTTGATCGATTGAAGTGTTCTTTCACTTTGATTTGCTTCGTCAATCGATTCTTTGGCTTTGATAGCTTGTGGCTGCATCAACGTTGAGTTGAATGTAGCTTTGAATTGGTACGTGATTTTCCCTTTTTTGATTTTTGATTATGCTCGACTTGATGATTCTCTGCCAATGATGATACGGGTTAATTTATAGGGATCGAAAACCTTATTATTTTGTTCATACATTTTGGTTTGACTTCTTTGTGATTTTAGCACTTGCATTTATTTGTAATCGCACGTTCATGAGACCTTTGACTTGTTCATTGATCGAATTTTCTATAATTGATTTGAACTTGTTTTGGTCTTTGCTGCTATGATTTTGGAATTTTATTTTGAGATTGACTTGATGAAGTTTGACTTGTTCACTGGTTCCACCTTTGCCGGCAAGTTTTGAATTTTTGAATAATTCAATGGTTTTTGATCATTTCTTTTTGAAACATGGCATTGACTTTGTTCAAACTGCGACTGTTTTTGCTGTAAACATGTAAACTGCTTCACTGTCATATTATTGCTCTATTGCATATGTGTATATATGGTGCACCACATGTTGATTTGAATGTATGATTATTGCAACTCCAATTGCATTGATGTCTCCATGTTTCATGTTGAAACTGAACATATTGTTATTGTAGCCTGATCTGGTTGCAAACCTTACGTTCATTTCTGGTGCACTTTCAAGTCTGGTGTGTTCACGTCGAAACTGAACTGATATATTATTTTAGCATCATTTATATGATACTGCACATGTTCGCTTGCATTTACTGGAACTGAACTTGTACTTGCTCCTGACCTTGTCTTGTCCACTTGAAGTCTGGTTCGGTTTCATGTTGCATTGCTTCGCATTTTGGTCCATCATTTGTTTGTGTACTTCATGTTGTTATCATCCCTCTACTTTCGTTTGAACTGCTTTAAGTTAAATTGCATTTCTTTGAGCCATTTCATTTACCTAGTCAGTGTTGCACTGTGTGGTGGTCTGGTTTGGTTTTGGTTGAGGCTGAGTGCTTTGACTGGTCTGTTATGTGTTCATGTCTGGTTTCATGTTGATTTGAGTCTAGTTAAAGTGCTGTAGTTATTTTGCATTACATCCACACTTGTCAGTTTGCTTCAAGTTAAACTTGTGCCTACACATCCATGCTGGTTTGCATTTGCTCATTCATGTTAATCCATTGACATGTTTGAAGATTATGTGCTTTCTGCTTTATCCTTTGTACATGCCTTGGCCTTTGTTGTTTTGGTCTTATTACCCTTTGTGATTTTGTCTTGTCCTTCCTGAAAATATTTCTACCAACTTCTGATTGAATTCTCTTGAGTTGTTCAAATGTATGAATGCTCTGTTACTTCGAGTGCTTACTTTCATATGTATTCATGTGTGTGTGATTCTCTGGCCATAAATTTTTGTTGTCTCTTCAGTTATTGAATCTGTTCGAGTCATATTTCATGTGGATCTTCATGTGTGGTTTGGTGGTCTTGTTTCGTTGGCTTGTTGAATTGCCATGTTCACTTGATCCAAGTCTGTTTGCATGTTGTGGTCCTCGAGTTAAACTGCCTCTGTTTGTTTACGCATGTATCAGTGCATGTATACTTTGGTTTTGTTTTGTTCAAGTCATTTGTACATTTGCAATCTGGTTGATTGAAGACTGCACTTGCCTTTGCTGTTGTAGTCTGTTCGACTTGAAGTTTTTTTTGCATTACATTCATATTAACCCATCCGAGCATGTTTGAAGCTCTGCATTCATGTTAGCTTATTTGGTTGGTTTGCACCGTGCTTGTTAGATTTGTTGGTTGATTGCATGGTTCCATATGAATCTAGCCTGACCATGTGTACGTTTGGTTGAAGCTGGTGCACTTTTGTCCATGTTTTTCCTGGGTTATGATGACTGGTCTATTTGACTGTTTTCATGTGTATATTTTGTTTACATGCTCCATTGTATTCATGTGCCTTTTTCTGTTTGTCATTGCCGCTTTGCATCCATTTAGCATGTCTGGTTCAATTTGGTCTTTTTTTGTTCCTCTTAAAATTTGGTTTGGTTCCACATGTTGTTTTTGCATTGCACTTGAGTTGAATCCAGTCTAGGCTTGGGTTTGACCTTGTGCTCACTTGTCCCTTCTATTTTAACAGGCAAATGTATATCGGTGTGCATGACCTTGTGGCACGTACAGTGATGCATTTTGCATGTCATAAGTTGTTCATGTAAGATGAGATAAATAAAATGATGATGAACAACCCAAATAACTGAGGCACACAATATTTTCAAACACTCACTTCATTGTGCATTGCAAAATATTTATTTTTCAATTTTACTGCGGTAGTGTTTATTTTGCAGATAGTTCAAATGCTGGATACAGGCTGAAACAAAGTTGAAGATAAAATACGAGTGATGAGTGAATTATGTGGTGAGGTGAAACAAGTATGTAAAAATTGTATAGTGAAAATGTGTTGCAACTGAAATTTTATTGTAATTGAAAATAAGTAAATGTAGTGAGAGCATAAATTTGTACTATTTGAATTTGTAATAAAATATTTGTTTGAATAAAATATTTGTTTAAATATGAATTCCGAGTTACTTATTTTATTCAAGAAATATTTATTTAATTATGTGTAAAAATAAAATAGTACAATAACAAATACATTAAACGAATATATATATGTATATATATGTTTATTATCATCAAACAAAAATAATACACAAGTATATTATACAATCTCGCTCTTCTGATGATAACAAACATATATTAAGATTTTGACTCTATTAAATGTATTTGGTTTTGATGAATTCTATTAGCTCCCCCTATTTAAATACCCCCCTACAACATAGCTCCCCCTTGACGTATGCATGAAAACGAATAAAAAATATGCAAACAAAAAACAAAAAAAAATGCAGTGAACCTAGATCAAAATCTTAACTTCGCTCCCCTTTTTGTTATCAAAAAAAGTAATAGTGTTATATAAGAGTGATAAAGTGATATACATTAATACAACATTAATACTTAATCGAGTATAAATATTAAATTTTAATAAAAAAAAATCAAACAAAAATCATAAATACTCTATTAGGCACATATTTCGTTTTAGAACGATAAGGGTGATATTGGTACAGAAAACTATATAGTCATATCCATTTGTGGTATATTTAGGACATGAATCTTTTTAGATACTTACTAACCATGCATAACCATTTGGACTTCTAAATGAGATTAGTAGTATTTCTTATTTTTATTAAAAAGAAAATGAATTCTGAGCGTCTTCTAACATCACATAACCGTGAGGACTTTTAAATGGGGTTAGAATCAACTCGTCCGTTTCATCAAATTTTGATATGTATTCCATACATGCATAACCTTGAGGACTTTAAATGAGCATAAAAGCATATAATCTGAGATTTCAAGTAGTTTAGCCATGCATAACCGTGAGGACTTTTTAACGAGAGTGAGTACTTCTTGGATGATTTTATTGATAATTTTAAAAATGAATAATTTCCTATTTAAATACCACATTTTGACATACTATATTGGATTTTGATGAGTGATGGTCGTAGAAATATGATAGGAATAGAGATGGTCATGGAATTTTTAACAACCACAGTTATTACAAATTTTGTTTAAATTTTTAAAGAAATTTTATAAATATACTGTCTTAAGTTATAATATATGATTAATATCAACACACATTACTTCTTTCACTCACTTTTTATCTTTTCGATAATCAATAGGGAGTCACATTAGTTAATATAGGCATTTAAGATCAAAAATAAAATCACATTTCTAAAATGCCCAAACTGAGATGAAGTCAACAAAAACTATTTTCTAGAAGCGGTTTTGTAAAAATGTCTGCCAAGAATCAGTTGAAATGAAGTTTATGCAGATATTTTCTTTGGAAATGTAATCTCTAATGAAATGATGTCAAACATCTATATGCTTGGTGCGAGAATGATGTACAAGATTATTTGAGAGATCAATTGCACTTTTGCTGTCACACATAAGTGGGATTCGTTTAAAATTTAGACCATAGTCTTGCAAGGTTTGTATCATCCATAAAATTTGTGCATAGCAACCGCTTCGAGCAATATACTCCACCTCAGTTGTAGATAATGCAATACAATTTTGTTTTGGGCTTGACCATGCAACTAACGAATGTCCTAACATAAAACATGTTCCACCAGTACTTTTTCTATCAACTAGACTTCCTGCATAGTCTGCATCTAAATACCTTTTTTAACTCAAAGTTATCATAGGTTGGATACCACAGACCAAACCGTAGGGTGTGCAATAGATACCTTTCCTTTTACCTGAAAATAAGGTTTCTTTTGATGATTGTTCAATAATTTTGCACAATCAGAATCAAAAACAACATTCATTCCCTTATCACATAACTGGCTAATTGAAATCAGATTATGGTGCAGATTTTCAACATACAATACATCGTTTAAGGTAAATGTTCCATTACCTGCTTTACCTTTACTGATAATCATACATTTATCGTTGTTGCCCATTGTGACTCTGCCACCTTTGTACTTCTCTAGGCTAAGGAATTTTGATTTGTTGCCCGTCATGTGCCTAAAACAGCCAGAATTCAGGTAACACTCTTGTTGTTCCTTAGCCTGCTAACACATCTATATGAGGAAAGAGTTTTGTGACCTAATTTTTTATAGGTCCATGATTGTTAGTTACAAAAGATTTTGAAAAGCAAGTTTGTGTAGAACCAAGACAATATATGTTTGTTCCTTTTGGCACCCAGATTTGTTGGACTTTAAGGGGTCTTATATTTGTGCCTTTAGGAACCCAAATTGGTATGGTTTTCGCATATTCGGGTCTATATCAGCAATTTTTTTGATTGTGTCCAATTTTTCCACAAATCGTTCACTTAGAGTTGACGTAATTAGTTTCACTTCTAACTCTTTCGGATTGAGTATACCCAAGTCTTTGTCTAATAGCATTAAAAGTTTGTTTCCCTCATAGCATATTTAGTGATTTTTCTCCTTTGGAGAATTTTTCTAAAGTTGTAGACAATTGTTGGACTTGTGACTTGAGAGATTCATTTTCATTTAATAACAAAGTGAACTTTTTAATAAAATTTTCTCTCCTAGTATTTTCATTTTCTTTCAAACTCATAATTTCATTTCTAAGCAATTTAAATTTAGTTTTTGATTTTTTATTTTCTCTTCAAATGATGGACACTTATCACACTTAGGGTACTTATTTATAGTTTTGAACTATTTGATCAAGTTGCATATTTAGTTTAATCAAACTATCTTTTTGTAATTCAATTTTAGTGTACTTCTCCTTCAGTCTTTCAAAACAACCATTTATTTCATGAAAATATATAAGTAATTGCGAGTGAGTAAGTTTTGATACCTCGCTTGGCTCATCATCATCGCTGTCACTTATTTCTCCTAAAAAACACAGATTTGCGTTTCCACTTTCATTGCCAGTGCTTCATCATCATCTTCATCACTTTCATCCCAAGTTGCTGCAAAGCTTTTCCTTTTCGGTTTCTTTCCTTTGTTGAATCGATTTTAAGGACAATTTGGTTTGATATGACCAGGTTTATTGCACTTGTGACAAATGATCTTTTGCTTTTCTGAGTTGTCTAGAACTTTAATGGTTTTGCTTTTTCAGTTGTTGATTTAGGTTGGATTTCCATATTTGCGGTTCCACCTTTTGAATATCTTTATTATTAGTGCCAATTCAGCAGCTCCTTCATCATCACCATCATCATCTTCACTTTCCGTTGTTCCTTTGAGAGGTGTTGATTTCTTTTGCGTATCTCTTCCTTTACGTTTTCCTTTGATTTGATTTCTATCTCATAAGTACTAAGGTTTCCGATGAGTACTTCAACTTTAACTTGTTTCAGATCCTTTGATTCTTGGATAGCAGTCACCTTTTCTTCATAATTTTATGGAAGAATTCTGAGGATTTTTCGAACTATTTTCAGTTCTATATATGGTCATCCTAGAGATTTTGATTTATATATAGGATTAGAAAGTCGTCCATACATTTCTTTGATACTTTCATCCTTTGCCATTGTGAAGTTCTCGTACTCGCTATTAAGCATGACAAGGCGAGATTCTTTAACTTAGGGGGTTCCTTTATTAGTTACTTCAAGCGTGTGCCAGATTTCCTGCGTAGTTAAACAATGTGAGACATGGTTAAATTAAATTTGATCTAATGAACAAATAATAGAATTCATAGCTTTAGCATTAGTAGTTTGCAGTTTCTTTTCAAGTTCTGTCCATTGATTCATAGTTTTTTCTACTTTTTGATTATCTACCATTATCGTTGGTGTGCTATATCCCGTTTCAACAATATTTCATGCATCTATGGTTTTCAAAAAAAAATTCATTCTAGTTTTCCATTATGCATATTTACAATTGAACATGGGTGGTGTAGCTATGGACTGACCCTCAGCAAAAGCATTATTAAAAGAAGCCATTTAGAAAAAATCAAAATTTTAAAACAGAAAATGGTTTTTGTTCCTGGCTCTGATACCACTTGTATGATCATTTTCACCATAGTGGGGGGGGGTGTGCATAGGGTGATATTAAAAACGAATGCATAAAAAAAGTAATGCAGAAAAGATCACACACAGTTTTACCCAGCTTCGGCAGAAACTACCTACGTGCTGCCCTAAAAATTTCTACTAGAAATTAAGTAATAAGATGCTTACAAGAACACGTAAACTCATGATACCCACTAATGTGATTAACCTAACTCCAAACTCAAAGCTCTACCACAACTCAGGCACTAAGTTGTGAATTCTCGAACTACAAAACCGTAGTTCGTAACCTAGTTAATCTAGAGTTTGATAAAAATTAAAAAACAAAACATGACAAATAATTAAAACCCAATTACAATATTATATGGCCCAATATAAAAATATAACAGTGCGGCCCTATTTAGAAAAAAATTGACAATGTTCCCTTTTTTATTTTGCGGTCGCTTGTTTCTTCTGCAATTTGAATTAGGGTTTTCAAATTTGAGGCGCCGCTTGGAATTTGATCGATTGAAGTTTGATTTCATTTCAATTTGCTTTGTCAATCGATTCTCTGGCTTTGATAGCTAGCGGCTACTTCAATGTCGAGTTGAATGTTGCTTTGAATTGGTACGTAATTTGCCCCTTTTCAATTTTCGATTATGCTCGACTTGATGATTCTTTGCCAATGATGATACAGGTTAATTTATAGGGATCGAAAACCCTATTATTTCGTTCATATATTTTGGTTTGACTTCTTCGTGATTTTAGCAGTTGCGTTTATTTGTAATTGCACGTTTGTCAGACCTCTTACTTGTTCATTGATCGAATTTGCTTTAATTGATTTGAACTTGTTCCAGTCTTTGCTGCTACGACTTTGGCATTTGAATTTGGGATTGACTTGATGAAGTTTTACTTGTTCATTGGTTCCATTCTTTGCTCTGGTTCCATGCTGGCAATTTTCAATTTTTTTAGTAATTCAATGGTGTTTAATCATTTCTTTTTGAAACTTGACCTTGATTTTTTTCGAACTACGACTATTTTTACTATAAACATGTAAACTACTTCGTGGTCATATTATTGCTCTATTGCATATGTACATATATGGTGCACCATGTGTTGATTTAAGTGTATGATTGCCGCAGCTCCAATGACATTGATGTCTCCATGTTTGATGTTGAAACTGAACATATTGTTATTGTAGTCTGATCTGGTTGCAGCCTTTTTGTTCATTTCTGGTGCACTTTTAAGTCTGGTGTGTGTTCATGTTGAAACTGAACTGATATATTGTTTAATGATAAGTTTTCTATTGGTTTAGAAAATCATCGAAATATTATAATAAAATTACCGCAAGCGCTCGACGTACAATTTTAGTACGTGGCGAGTACGGGTCGATTCATAGAGAATTTTTAAGATTTTAAAATTCTAATCAATCAAAATGGACCAAAATAGGGAGAAGATTGTTAACTACAAATTGTAAACAAAATGAAGCTAAAACTAGAAAGAAAATGAGATTAAAACTATGAGATTAGAAAATAATTTAGAGGCAAATCCACTCTCATATTATTGTAAATCAAAAACAAATAATCTTTGATCTCTATTTTTGATATTAAGTGAAATAAGTGTTGTATTTATCATAAGTATGGTTTATTTATGTTATGAATTAATATAACTTAAGCCATCAAACTATAATATAACAAATATACAATTCTCATGAAAGCTATTTTATGTATGATCTATTTACTATTGTAATTAGTAATATAGATAATCAAACTTTTTGTTTACTTTCATCTCAAAATCAAAAATCAATTAGCAAATGATGATGTAAATTGTGTTTATGTTGAATAAGAATAGTTCATTTGCAAATGCAACATAAGCTATCAAACCCACTTGTCTAAACTTACATCAAAATCTACTTTCATGAAGCATAAATAAAAGAGACCATAAATCATAGAAATGTTGAATTTACATAATATTTGAGAGCTTCATTAGCCCTAAATTGAAGGGGTTTAGCTACTCATATGTGTTACCATATCGACACAAGTAAGTTTCAACATTAAAAGCAAAAGAAATAGAAACTAAACAAAGGAAAATACGGAGATTAACTACTAAACTACTTCCATAAAAAGACAAAATAAAACTACACTACTTGCATGAATGTAAATCTACTAACAATGACAAGAAAAGAGCATAGAAATAAACATAAGATAAATGTAAAGAGAAGCATGTAGAACAGAGAAAGCTCAGGAAGCCATTTTTATTTCACTTTGATTTTGTGTTTACAACTTGCTAATTTTCTAAGTAAAATGAAGAGTCAGAAGACATCTACATGCACATAAATGGGTTATTTATAGATGCATAAAACCCTAATTTGCTTTTTAGGGTGCTTCCCAAAATGACCTTAGGAAGTGTGGCCACCAAGAAACCATTAGCCTCTAATTAATCCATCATCAAATATGTATGAAGCTTTAAACTCCACTTAATTGTCCATTAGTTTCTAATTGTAGATTTAGGTAATTAGGTGGGGTCCTCTGTGATCATGAGTTTGAATCATTTCATTGTTCATTCTTTTGTATTCTCTTGTACATGCATATATTCCATGAAACCATCTTCCATTTACATTCAAATTCCTATAAAAATCATAAAAAATGTCCAAGAAATTTCTCAAATTAGCACATGCACAAAAATGACCATTTTGCCCCTATATGAGGATGAATATATGGTGATTTACAAATAACTGAATTTTGGTTTAAACATGTTAAAATACCCTAATATGACATTCATTTAAATAAAAATGGATAAAATATGGATGTAAATATATGCACATTTACGTGCACATCAAATACCCCAACACTTATCTTTTTATTAGTCCTCGAATAATGGAAAACTAAGATAAATCCATTTTCGTAGGGAGCACGATTGCATTGAGCGTATGCAGCATGCTATTAAACCTTTGGGTGTCCCCAGTAGGATGAGTATTGTCTCGTGAGGGTTTAAGTGGGTACTACCCACAAAATCCATATGCAAAATGAAAATATTTACAAAATGTAAGATTTATTTATGATGGGATGAATGCAAGTTTTTGAAAATATTTACAAATGAAGGATTTACTTTCAAATTAACAATGATAAATTAAGTACAAGTTTTGATCATTATCAAGAAATTAAAGTCCTTTTACTCATCAAAATTCCAATAAAAATTATGTTATTATAACAAATATATTGTAGTTTTGACTAGTTGTTTCGGTTAAGAACACTGTGAAATGGATCCTTAGTTGATTATCAAAGTTTATCGACGTGGTATTTTCATTTATTTTCAATAACATCAAATAAGTAAAAATAGTGCTTGGATTTCAATTTCTTATTCTCTCTTATTTGAAAATTTAATTGATATTAACAATATTTACATATGCCTAATTCAAATAAATTGAGGCTAAATATATTATCCATGCATTGCCTTATGGACTAACGTGAGGGGAATACAGAGCATGGCGAGTGAACACTTATCGGCTGTTGGTGTTATTAAAAAGAATTTTTATACACTTACACCTAACTCAGGTAAACTGAGGCTAGATATACCGATCGTACACTGCCTTTCGGGCTTACATGAGAAGGGTACAGAGCATGGTAAGTGAACATACGAGCGTGAACACATGATTCTAGGTGTTAAAAATATATACAAAATACAAATGTTTCTTTACTTATATTTTTTTTAATGCTTTTTTCAATTTTTTAGAAAGAGAGAGTTTTGCAAAATCATCTTAGCACCATTTAACTTAGAAGATAAAAATGTTATATCTTTTGCTTTAAATTTACCACTTTTTTAAATAAAGATTATCAATTTGAATATACTTCATAATTAACACATATGAACCTTCTTATATACTAGTTAAACCATTGTTGTTTGTGATCAAACTTCATTTTTATTTTTGTTAAGACAAATAAATTTTTAAAATTTTCAATTTTTTAACCAAATTTATACTTATACTATAGTGTTTCTTCAAAAATAAATCAAAATGCTAAAAAGAAAAGGTTTTTGAAACTTTGGGATTTTTTTCGAGTAAAAAGAAAAAGAAAATTCAAAAATGCCATGAAACTTTAAAAAGAATGAAAATGAGACCCCCACACTTAGATCTTATTGTGTTCCATAGTAAGTGCATGATATAATGAGTGTAACGGGGAAAAATATGTACATATTTACAAAAGGGGATTAACATTCTTACTTGACGTAGCTTGGCTCATGAAGAATCATGAGCTTCTCCTCTTGGTTACTTGGCAATTCCAAGAAAGGTTTCAAACGATGACCATTGACTTTGAAAATCGATCCATCCCTAGGGTTTTGTATTTCAATGGCACCGCATGGAAAAACAGTTCGTACCACAAATGGTCCGGCCATCTCGATTTAAGTTTCCCAGGGAATTAATGAAGTGTAGAGTCATATTAAAAAATTGGTTAAGCAAAAACATTTTCTTAGGATTGACTTGTCATGAAAACTTTTGTATTTTCCTTGTAAATTTTCCCGTTTTAATATGTGTCGTTCCTATGTTCTTCTAGTTCGTTGAGTTGTAGTTTTCGGTTTTCGCCAGGTTTCTCGAGATCAAAATTTAAGTTATTCATTGCCCACAACGCTTTATGTTCGATTTCAATGGGTAAATGGCAAACTTTTTCATAAATTAAACGAAATGAGGACATCCCAAGGTAAGTTTTAAAAGCAGTACGGTAGGCCCAAAGCGCGTTAATCAATTGCTGAGACCAATCTTTTCTATCTTTATTGATAGTTTTCTCCAAGATTTTTTTAATTTGAAACTTCAACTTGTCCACAAGTTTGAGGATGATATGGAGTGGATAACTTGTGGGTTATCGAGTATTTCTTCATTAAATTTCAAAAGAACGATTTCAAAAATGGGTTCCGTTATCATTGATTATTGTGCAAGGAGTGCCGAACCTCGAAAAGATGTTTTCTTTGAGAAATTTCACAACAATTCTATGGTTCTTGGTTTTGCATGGTACGGCTTCGACCCATTTTGAGACGTAATCGACAACGAGAAGGATATACAAGTTTCCAAAAGAATTGGAAAAAGGTCCCGTAAAGTCGATACATCAAACATAAAAGATTTTGATCGTAAGAATGTGGTTTCGAGGCATCATATTTCATCGAGAAATCCTTCCAAGCATTTGGCAACGATCGCAAGTTTTGCAAAATTCGAATGAGTCTTTGAAAAGGGAAGACCAGTAGAAACCACACCGAAGCACCTTTTTCACAGTTTTTCACGGACCGAAATGTCAAACGCATGCTTGATCGTGGCAAAACGAAAGAACACTTCCGAGCTCATTATCCGGGATACAACGTCGAATAATTTGATCGGGACAGTACTTGAACTTGTATGGATCGTCCCAATAGAAATATTTTACTTGGAACATGAATTTGCATTTGTCCTGTTTAGACCAAGATGAGGGAGTTTCATTAGTGACTAAGTAGTTCACTATATGAGCATACCATGAGTCGATAGAAATTGAAAGGATTTGTTCATCGGGAAAGTTTTCATTGATGGGCAAAGGTGATGGTGCGTTGGGAAGATGAGACAAGTGATCGTCTATGACATTGTCAGATCCTTTTTTGTCCTTGATTGTAAGATCAAATTCTTGTAGTAAAAGGATCCAACGAATTAAGCGAGATTTAGCGTCCTTTATAGCGAAGAGATATCGAAGCACAGAATGGTCCATGTACACAGTAATGTGTGAGCCTATCAAATATTTTTGGAATCTTTCGAGAGCAATAAATATTGCTAGAAGCTCTTTTTCAGTGGTTGCGTAGTTAAGTTGAGCATCATTCAGAGTCATGCTAGCATAGTAGATGACGTGAAGGATCTTGTTGATGCATTGTCCTAAGACAGTACTAATTGCAAAGTTCGAGGCGTTACACATTATTTCAAATGGGAGATGCCAATTCGTTGAGCAAATTACAGGAGCAGAAAGAAGTTCGTTTTTGAGACATTTGAAAGAAGAGATACAATCAAAGTTAAAATCGAATGGAACGCCTTTTTCAAGAAGAGTCGTAAGAGGTTGAGCAATTTTGCTAAAATCTTTCACAAAGCGTCGATAAAATCCCGCATGTCCAAGAAATTATCGAATGTCTTTAACAGATTTGGGAATGGGTAGATTTGCAATGACATCAATTTTTGCTTTATCTACCTCAATGCCAGTTTTTTGAAATGACATGCCCAAGGACTATGCCTTGAGTGACCATGAAGTGGCATTTTTTCCACTTAAGCATTATGTGTTTAACCTTGCATCGTTTACGAACAAATTAAAGATGGTGTAAACATTAATAAAAGGAGTTTCCAAAAATAGAAAATAGAAAAATCATCCATAAACACTTCAAGAAATTGTTCGATCATATTAGGAAAGATGTTGACCATCCATCTTTGGAAAGTAGCGGGAGTGTTACAAAGGCCAAAGGGCATACATCGATAAGCAAAAGTGCCCAAGGGACACGTGAAAGTTGTCTTCTCTTAATCTTCGGGAGTGATAGGAATTTGGTTATAACCGGAATAACCATTAAGAAAGTAATAGAATTCATGACCGGCTAAGCGTTGGAGCATTTGGTCGATAAAAGGAAGAGGAAAGTGATCCTTACATGTCGCGGCATTTAGTTTTCGATAGTCAATGCAAACACGCCAACTTGTTTGAGTATGAGTTGGAATAAGTTCGCTTGAATCATTCTTAACAATAGTAAGCCCAGACATTTTCAGTACAACGTGAATTGGAATAACCCATGAACTATCAAAGACTTGGTAAATGATTCTGTTGTCGAGAAGTTTAAGAATTTCATCACGCATTGCATCTTTCAATTTTGGATTAAGGCTTCGTTGCGCATCATGAACAGGCTTGTCATCGTCGATTAAATGGATGCGATGTTGAACAAGAGTGGGACTAATTCCCTTTATATCGTGATCGACTATCCAATCGCTTTCTTGTTTTTGGACAGGATTGAAAGTAAAGAAATTTCTTGATCAAGAGAAAGAGTCGCAGAAATTATGACGGGAAACATTTCGTTATCACCTAGATATGCGTACTTAAGGTGATTGGGCAGGGGATTGAGGTCCAACTTTGGGAGTTGCTCGATCAAAGAATTGGGTTAATATTTGGACTCAACTGGAAGCGATTTAATGGGAAGAGTGTATTCAATCCCATTAGGGATTTCGTGGAACAATTTTTTGTACTCAGCTTCGCGTCCATCATTAAGGTCAAGTGTCTCATTTTTGAAGTTTTTGTGAATGACACTAACTTCCAACATTTGGTTGCGAGGTCATTTGATTGGCTCTCAAGATTGTAAATGTTGAGATGCAAAGTCATGCTTCCAATAGAGATTTTCATCTAACCGTTACGACAATTGATTAAGGCATTTGAGGTGGCTAAGAATGGTCAGCCTAAAATCAATGGAATTTGACTTACGGGATTTGTCATGGGTTGTGTTACGAGAAGGATAAAATCGTAGCCCTACTCGAATGAGCATGTCCTCGATTTCTTTCATGGGCTTCTTAATGGAACGATCAATGAAATGAAGCATGACATTTATGGGTTTGAGCTCACCTAAGCCAAATTATTTATGCATGGAGTATGGAATCAAATTGACACTCGCACCTGAGTCTATCAAGCATTTGTTAATCGTCTTGTCTCCAATTGTACACGAAATCGTAGAGCTGCCAAGATCTTTGTATTTTATGGGCATGGTTTGAGATAAGACTTCATTCAAACTAGTGGCTAAGAAGACATTTTTGGGCATTTGAGTGTGTCGCTTTTGGATGCACAAGTCCTTAAGAAATTTCGCGTAAGTGGGGACTTGCTGAATGATGTCAAGAAGCGAGATGTTCACTTTCACTTGTTTAAAAATTTCCAACATCTTTTCCATTTGTTCTGAGCGTTTTTTGGGTCGGAGACAATGTGGAAATGGGATGTGATACTCAGTAGCCGGGTCTACTCGAGTAGAAGAAGAATTTTGTTTGGCGTTCGATTCAACATTTGACACCACGTTCTGTTCTGGTTCGTTGTTGCTTTAGAAGTGCCGAGAGAAGTTTTTGGTAGATCGTTTTAATTGTTGACTTGATTATCAATTTGTTTACCGGAGCGTAGAGTTGTGATTGCATTCAATTGGGTGATGTTGCTATCATGATCAACATGGGCTTGATTTGAATTTGCGTTTTGATTTCTGGGATTTGGAATGGGCTGGCTTGGAAATGTGCGTCGTTTGCATTCACTTGCAGATTTGGCTAATTGACTCATTTGCATTTCAAGTTTTGCAATCGATTGGTTTGTGTTTTGCATATATGAGATTAATAAATTTTAGAAATTACTATTTGATTGAAGGCATTGAGTAGTTGCTTTAGCCAACGTTTCAAGAGTTTTCTCAAGTGAACTTAAACGTTTCTCGTTTTGGGGAGGATGAACAGAATTTGATTGAAAATTTGATTGTTGCAATTGATTATGAGACAGACCCGCAAAGTTTGGTTGAAATGGTTAGGCTGTAAGGAAGGATTTGAAGCATTATTCGGGAATGCTTGAAAATTAGGAAGAACCGTATTCGTGTTGGGATTGTTTTGGTTGCAAGAAAAATTTGGACGACTTCTCCAACTAGGATTGTACGTTAAAGAAAATGGGTCATTTTTGGCTTTATTAAAAGCATTGCTGATCGGCTATATGATTAGGGTCATTGGATTTATAACACATCGGTTGTGAATCTTGGTTCATTTGATTCGTTGAGAAAACATTATCGAAGTTTTTAATCATTGCGTCGATCTTAGCTTCCAAAGCCAAAAAAGATCCTATCGAGTGTGCGTTGTATCATGCGTAAATTGATTTTTTGTTCGAACGTTCCCATTGGGATGACTTTTTGGCGAGGTTTTCAAGAAATTTCCAAGCATCGTCGTGATATTGGGCAGTAAAGTTGCCTTGGCACATTGATTCGAGTATGGTTTGTGAGTTGTTTTCAAGTTCATCGTATAAGATTTGGCGAATTGTCCATTTTTCAAAGTTATGATGTGGACATTGTATCAAAATCTCTATGAATCTTTCAAAATATTTTCCGTATGGTTCTCCCTTGAATTGATGAAAATTTACAATTTCGTTTTGGGTTCTACTCATTTTTTCCAAGGAGAAGAACTTTTTTAAGGAAGCTTTTAACAATTCTTCTCACATTTTAATCGACTTCGATGGTAAGTTATTAAACCATTTTTCAGTGTAATCCGTCAGAGCGAATGTGATTGATCGAAGTTTGATTTCGTCATCGGAAATTTGTTGGAGTTCCATGGTTGCGCAAACTTGTTCGAATTTAAGTCAAGAAAATATAGGGATCATCGTGCTCGAAATTGCCAAATTTTAGAAGCGTGGCAATAGGGTTCGAATGAATTTCAAAATGGTTATCCGTAGGGGTGGATAACATGATGCAAGATGGAAAAGAAACTCTATCTGAAAAGATTCTATCCATAAGCGTTCGAGGGGCGCTCTCATTTTCCATTTCGGGAGGAGCGTCTTTTCGAGTTAAACGATTAGTTATTTAGTTGTGAGTCTAGTGATTTGTTGTTGTGTCACGAGTCCAAGTTCTCGTGCATAAGCGAAATAATGAGAAGAGAAAGAAATTAGAATTGAGTTCGAAAAATGAAAAAAGATTTGGAAAATGAAGTGAAAGATTATTTTTGTTTTCCTTTTTTGTGAAAGAAAGAAAGGAAACTATTTACCAAGTGAAATTATTTTCAAAAAAGGAGTTTGATTTTTTTTGGCTTTTCAAATTTTTATATATACTTTTGTTTTTGTAATTTTCAAATACTTTTCAAAAGGAAATTTTTTAGAGAGTGGGAATTTGTTTTTGTTTTTTGTTTTTTTGGAAAGGTTTTTTGTTTTTTGGATTTTTGTTGTTGATTGAAAATTTTCAAAGGAAAGGGTTTGAAAGGAAAAAAACTAAGTTAACGAAAATTTACAATTTTTTTTTCGTTTTTCGATTTTGGATTTTTTATATTTAAATATGCATGAACAAATGCAACTAAATGAATGCAAATGACCGAATTACAAATTTTCTGTCATTAGTAGCTCCTAACCCAAAATTGTATAATTACACTTTATCTTAAATCAACAAAAATATTTCTTAGCCAAGTAATGTGTAGGGGTTATTGGAGCACCACAAATCACCGTAGCGATCCAATAGAAGTTTTAAGTACCTTCAGAGGAACAGCCACAATAATATTTACGAATCACCGTAATATTTATAATGGTTATTACTCTGCCGTAGCCTAGACACCAAGAAATAAGCTTGTTCAAAGAAGACAATTATTGTTAGGGTACAATCAAGCCCTAGGTACGCCCGCGACTCCCTTAATTTAAATGTCTAACCGTTATTATTAGTTAAATTCTATAACGAAATGCGATTTGTAGGCTAAGTAAAGGGTGATGAAACCCCCACCTTATGTGAATTGGGTATTGCCCTTAGAAAAGAAAAACAAGATGAGATGAATGCAAAACAAAAATTAAACGTGAATTCACAATGCAAGTAAAATGAAGTTTATTTTTGTTTTTGGATTTTAAAATATAAATGCAAATGCAAACAATTAACAATGTAATTCAAATAAAAATAAGGGAATATTGCACGATACCAGAGCATGTAGATTATTAGAAGAAAAAAAAAAATCTTTTTAGTGGCCATTTTTTTAGCAAAGCAATGCGGTAATTTTAGCAAGCATTCTGCCTCTTACAACCTGAAAAAGGAATCGAACAAGATATATACAATATCTTTCTTCTTTTTTAAAATTTTTTTAATATGAAATAAAAATCAAATCAAAACAAGACAAGCAAGTGAAAATAAAACAAACAAAACAAATTGAAACTTTTTTTAAAGTTAGGATGGAACTAAAAGCAATTTAAAAGAAAACAAATTTTTTTTAGGAGAAGAAAACTTAAAACTTGAAAGTTAAAACTAAATAAAAACAAATAACAGCCCGGCCCAATAACACAATAACCAGCCCCGCCTACCCAGCCCAAAGCAATAAACTTAAAAAAAAGTATCAGAGGAAAAAAAATTTGCTCACTTGTTCCAACCCAATTCCTATTTTTCTTTTCAAAATCTCGTTCGAACTCAATCCAATTCCCCCAATTTCGCTTCGTTCTCTATAAAAATAAAATAAAATCGAATTACAACAATAAGAATTGGTGGTCGCGTGTTGTTCAAGCCGGAGTTTCTCATTGTCGAGGCTGATGGCGTTTGGAGTTTTGTGGCGATTAGTGGAGGAAGTCGCGATGATTTCACGTGGATTGGCGGTAGCGGTGGAGTTCGATTAGTCAAGGTGGTAGCAGGGCTTGGCTGTGTTGAATTGGGACTGGTGGCGAAGTTGTTTGATGAGTGGGGTCAGTGTGATGAGACTTCGGCAGTGGAGTTTGTGGCGTTAAGGTAAATGAAATGGTGAAAGTCTTGTATTGCAGTGTGATAGTTGCTGGTGGTAGCTTGCTGTGGAGTCTGGGTGGTCAGGAAGGATTTTGGGTGATGCAGAGGAGTGTTTTGCGACAGTTTTTGATTGTAATGGTGTGCAGTCTGTAAATGAAGGTACTATTGATGAAATTGTGGTAGAAGTAGATGGTCAAAGTGATGTAGAAGTGGAGTTGATGATGGAAGATTGGTTAACGACAGGTTTGTCGATGGAAGCAAGTGGTGTGGTGAAGGTGATAAACTGTTGACCAATAGATTTTTTTGGTATCTGCAGTTTTTGTTGATGGATAATGTATGGTATGGTTGGCAATGGGAGTTGGCTGTAGGTGATGTGAACAGGGGATGTTGATGTTTGAAGAGGTTGTGCAAGTTTGGTTGTTTGGGTGAAGTAGGGTGTTGTAATGGAGCAGTCAGGCAGTTCGGTGATTGAAGGAGAGTAGGGATCTGGCCAGAGGTAGGTGCAGTAGAGAAAATGAGGCAGGAAGTGGATGGAGTAAGAAGTGATTGATGGTAGGAACAGTTTGGTTTGAAGGTGGATTGAACATAGTCGTCTGATGGTTGTTTAATTGGTGACAAAAGTGGCTAGACACAGCAAGTTGTATTGTGCAAATGTGCACAGTAATATGCAGAGGGAGGTTGTGCACAGTAAAGTGTGTTTTTTTAAAAGCAAATGCAATGTATAGATGAAAATGGAATGGAAAAAAAATTCCTTTTCAAATGAGATTGTGCATTTTTTTAAAGTGGAAATTAGCCACAAGGGCCTCTTTAGCAACTGCAATTAGGTTCTTGGACACGCAACTAAAATTATTACTTTTAAGGACAAAATGCAAAATAATTAGTATCTAAGGCCTAAAAACCTATGAAATTATGTCCTTGAAAGTAATTGGACTGTCGGCTTTGTGCTTAAAAATAATTATTCTGCTGATTTTGGTCTTGAAATTAATTTTTATGGATGTGTGTCCTAGAAACTAATTGGACCGCAAAATTTGTCCTTTTAGTGAAATGCCCCTTTTTTAAATATGCAAATGCAAATAAAATACAAATAGAATAACAAAAGATGCATAAAAACACTTCAAACAAAAATCAAACAAACAATATTTTTTAAAATTGATTGCACTTAACACACAAAGCAAACACAAAATTATAATCAGACGACAAATAAATCGAACAATAGAAAATAAAATCAAAACAAACTCCCCAGCAATGATGCCAAATACTAGTTTAACGACGAGTTTTCTATCGGTTTAGAAAATTGCCAAAAAATTATAATAAGCACGACGTACAATTTTAGTACGTGGCGAGTATAGGTCAATCCGCATGGAATTTTTAAGATTTTAAAATTTTCTAATCAATTAAATTAGACCAAAATGGAAAGAAAATTGTTAACTACAAATTGTAAACAAAATGAAGCTAAAACTTGAATGAAAATGAGATTAAAAACTATAAGATTAGAAAATAATTTAGAGGTAAATCCACTCTTATATTTTTGTAAATCAATAGGCAAATAATCTGTGATCTCTATTTTTGATATCAAGTGAAATAAGTGTTGCATTGATCATAAGTATGATTTATTTATGTTATTAATTAACCTAACTTAAACCATCAAGCTATAATAAAAAAATATCGTATCAGTTCTCATGAAAATGAAGTCAAAGCAAAAGCTATTTTAAGTACGATCTATTCACTATTGTAATTAGTAATATTGATCATTAAATTTTGTTTTTAATTTCAACTAAAACCAAAAATCAATTAGCAAATGATGATGATAATTGTGTTTATGTTGAGTAAGAATAGTACATTTGCAAATGCAACATAAGCTATCAAACCCACTTGTATAAACTTACATCAAAATCTACTTTCATGAAGCATAAATAAAAGAGACTATAAATCATAGAAATGTTGAATTTACATGATATTTGAGAGCTTCAGTGCTCCTAAATTGAAGAGTTTTAGCTACTCCTGTGTGTTACCATATCAACACATGTAATTTCAACATTGAAAACAAAAAGAAATAGAAACTAAACAAAGGAAGAAAAGAAGATTAACTACTAAACTACTTGCATAAAAAGATAAAGTAAAACTACACTGTTGCATGAATGTAAATCTAATCTACTAACAATGAAAATAAGAGAGCATAGAAATAAACATAACAAAAAGTAAAGAGAAGCATGTAGAAAAGAGAAGGCTTAGGAAGCCATTTTTATATCATTTGATTTTTTGTTTACAACTTGCTAATTTTCTAAGTAAAATGAAGAGTCAGAAGACATCTACATGCACATAAATGGGTTATTTATACATGCATAAAACCCTAATTTGCTTTTTAGGGTGCATCCCAAAATGCCCTTAGGAAGTGTGGCCACCAAGAAACCATTAGCCTCTAATTAATCCATCATCAAATATGTATGAAGCTTTAAACTCCACTTAATTGTCCATTAGCTTCTAATTGTAGATTTAGGTAAATTGGTAGGGTCCTCCATGATCATGAGTTTGAATTATTTCCTTCTTCATTCCTTTGTATTCTCTTGTGCATGCATATATTCTATGAAACCCTCTTCCATTTACATCCAAATTCCTATAAAAATCATAAAAAATGTCCAAGTAAAAATTCTTAAATTAGCACATGCACAAAAAGGACCATTTTGCCCCTGTATAAAGATGAAAATATGGTGATTTGCAAACAATTAAATTTTGGTTTAAACATGTTAAAATATCCAAATATGACATTTACTTAAATAAAAATGGATAAAATACGGATGTAAATATATACACATTTACATGCACATCATATATTGTTTTAGCATCATATATATGATACTGCACATGTTCACTTGCATTTGACTAGAACCGAACTTGTACTTGCTCCTGACCATGTCTTGTGCACTTGAAGTCTGGTTCTATTTCATGTTGCACTGCTTTGCACTTTGGCATATGGTTTGCTTGTGTACTTCATGTTGTTATCATCCCGTACTTTTGTTTGAACTGCTTCAAGTTAAATTGCATTGCTTTGAGCCATTTCATTTACATGGTCTTTGTTGCATTGTGTGGTGGTCGGGTTTTGTTTTGGTTGAGGTCGAGTGCTTTGACTGGTTTGTTCTATGTTTATGTCTGGTTTCATGTTGATTTGAGTCTAGTTAAAGTATTGTAGTTGTTTTGCACTACATCCACATTTATCAGTTTGCTTCGAGTTAAATTTGTGCCTACGGATCCTTGCTAGTCTGCATTTGCTCATTCATGTTAATCCATTGACATGTCTGAAGCTTGTGTGGTTTCTTATTTATCCTTTGTACATGTCTTTGCCTTTATTGTTCTAGTTTTGTTACTCTTTGCGACTTTGTCTACTTCTTCCTGAAAATGTTTCTACTGACTTCTGATCGATTTCTCTCGACTTGTTCAAATGTATAAATGCTTTGTTACTTCGAATGCTTGCTTTCATATGTGTTCATGCGCGTTTGATTCTCTGGCCATAAATTCTTGTTGTCTCCACTGTTATTGAATCTGTTCGAGTCATGTTTCATGTGGATCTTCATGTGTGGTATGGTGGTCTTGTTTCATTGGCTTGTTGAGTTGCCATGTTCACCTGATCCAAGTCTGTTTGCATGTTGCGGTTCCTCGAGTTAAATTGCCCCTGTTTGCTTATACATGTATCAGTGGTCATTTGTACATTTGCAGTCTGGTTGATTGAAGATTGAACTTGCCTTTGATGTTGTAGTCTGTTCCACTTGAAGTCTTGTTGCATTACATTCATGTCAACCCATCTAAGCATGTTTGAAGCTTTGCATTCATGTCAACTTATTTGGTTGGTCTTCACTTTGCTTGTTAGACTTGCTGGCTTGATTGTATGGTTCCATACGAGTCTGAACTGACCATGTGTACATTTGGTTGAAGCGGGTGCACTTTTGTCCATGGTTAGCCTGGGTTATAATGACTGGTCTAGTTGAATGTTTACATGTGTGTATTTTGTTTGCATGCTCCATCTTATTCATGTGCATTGTTCTTTTTTCCATCGCTGCTTTGCATCCATTTAACATGTCTGGTTCAATTTGGTCTTGTTTTGTTCCTCTTGAAGTCTGGTTTGGTTCCACATGTTATTTTTGCATTGCACTCGAGTTGAATCCAGTCTAGGCTTGGATTTGACCTTGTGCTCACTTGTCCCTTCCATTTTAACAAGCAAGTGTATATCGGTGTGCACGACCTTGTGGCATGTACAGTGATACATTGTGCATGTCACAAGTTGTTCGTGTAAGATGAGATAAACAAAATGATGATGAACAACCCAAATAACCGAGGCAAACAGTATTTTCAAACACATCATTTTGCATGGCAAAATATTTCCTTTTCAATTTTACCACGTCAGTGTTTATTTTGCAAATAGTTCAGATGCTGGATACATGTTGGAACAGAGTTGAAGATAAAATACGAGTGATGAGTGAATTATGCAGTGAGGTGAAACATGTATGTAAAAATTGTATAGTGAAAAATGTGTTGCAATTGAAACTGTATTGTAATTGAAAATGTGTAAATGTAATGAGAGCTTAAATTTGTACTATTTGAATTTATAATAAAATATTTGTTAGAACAAAATATTTGTTTAAATATGAATTCTGAGATATTTATTTTATTCAACAAATATTTATTTAATTATGTGGAAAAATAAAATAGTATAATAATAAATACATT
Organism: Allium cepa; assembly: GCA_030765085.1. Classification (NCBI taxonomy): domain Eukaryota; kingdom Viridiplantae; phylum Streptophyta; class Magnoliopsida; order Asparagales; family Amaryllidaceae; genus Allium; species Allium cepa. Next base: position 298,938,948 of record CM060946.1, read on the forward strand.
TAGATGAATATATATATATTTATTATCATAAAAAAAAATCATACACTATTATATTCTGCAGAGTGGCCTTTAGGTGGAAGATGAGGAGAAGCCGAATCCAAAATTCCCTTTTCTAAAGCCAAGTCTGCTATATTTATAGGTGGAATCTCAACTATAGGGTCTTCTCACCTACATGGGCCCATCATAACGATCGTCGAGCCCAACTCGTCCATCCTATTCCGACCCGATGTAACACCATGTTGACCCAAAGTAGAACCCAAAGCGAAGCATATGTTGACCCAAAGTAGAACCAGAAGCAACTCTATGCCGACCTGAAGTAACAACGCCAACCCGGAGCAACACCATGTTTACTCGAAGCTGAACCCAAAGCGAACTCTATGCCAACCCGAAGTAGAACCCGAAGCAACCCTATGCTGACTTGAAGTAACAATGCCAACCCGGAGCAACAACATGCCTACCCAAAGCAGAAAACCAAGCGAACCCTATGCCGACCCAAAGTAGAACCCAAAGCAACTCTAACCCGGAGTAGCAATGCCGACCTGAAGTAGAACTGAGCTACGCCTTTCTCCTAGTCCTGCGTCGTTTACCCATCGACTATGCTTAACCTGGCTTCATATCCATAATTGATTATCCATCCATCCATTTGAACCTAATCCATAATATTCCAGCTTCGACAACTATGCAAAATTTTAGGTTAAATCCGCCTGTGTACTGCCTTGTCAAAAGGCAGGCTAACACTTTCCTCCCAAAACATGCCTTGCTATTGGAAGGCGTGTTTCGAATTTCCATAAGTTCAAAACCTAAAGTCCATAGTCTATTGATCATCATATCATCCAACCTAGTGTCCAATCCATTGCAAATCCAATTCCTTGATCTCTGCGGATCACTAGCAAAATCCATGTCTATTCCGAGTCGATATCCACTTCCGAATCCGTTCCAAATCCTTTAACCGAAGCCATGATCTCTCCAGATTGTTTTATCCAAGTTAAGGATATCTTCGGGTCCATCTCCAAATCCATAGATCGCTCAAGGTCATTTATTCCAAATCCGGGTCCTCTTTGGGTCTGCATCCAAATCTGGGACCTCTCCAGGTCCATATCCAAATCCAGAACCTCTCCGGGTCCATATCCAAATCCGGGACCTCTCCAGGTCCAAATCAAAATCCATAAACCTCTCCGGGTCATTTTATGCTACTCCGGCCTTGACTCTTTAGTCAAGGGCTAATCCTTCTCCGGCCTTGACTCACCGACCAAGGCCTTAATCCATGGGGTATCCTACTCCGGCCTCGACCCCGGTCGGGGACTTAATTAATGAATATCCTTCTCCAGCCTCGACTCTTCGGTTGAGAACTTAATCCGTGTTCGAGTTCATCCAATCGCTCGGTGAAGGGACTCGTAACTCGCGGTTATTGCCCCGTCTCTCCGATTGGTGCCGTAAGCATGATCTGTGTTATTTATTATATTAATCCAAATCCCATCATTCCAGAGTTCAGTTGGTAAAATATGAAATAAAAGCCCATACAACCAAGAAAACTAAATAGCCACGGTACCAAAAAAACAAGAGTTTGTAATAAATAGAAAAAACAAGATTTCTTAATCCCGAGAACCACGGTTCATCATCATCTCAGAGCATGCCTAGGGTTCGTCCTCGATCCCATACATGTGTAAGTGACTTGGGCGCATTACTTCAGGGTTTATTACTTATTCCATGCCATAAATCCAATCAGCTAATAATAAGCTGACGATGATGCCTTGATCAAGTGCCATCTTCATTCGAGGTGGGCGGTGGCTGCTCCTGTTCCACTACATAGCTTGATTCCTTATATATTGTTGCTAATGATCATTCCTCACATGTTCCTCAACGATGTCCTTCACATACCTTTAGTCATTTGTATTTTTCCCATCCAGCTCATAAAATAGGCAATGCTTTCCCGATGCCTGCTCGTATTCAGAGAGTTCCTTTTTTGTTGGCCTTCGATATTGGAGGCACCCTCGAGTATCCAGATAAATCGTTTCCAAAGTTTCAGTCAAATCCGTATAAGAAGAGAATTTTGGTTCTCTCCATTGCCTTTAAGAGATATTACTGCCATCATTCACTCTCCGTTTTCCCTTATCATTCTTGTTCACATCTCCTGATGATCCTCCACTTTGCACGGCATTTACCTCTAGTTTGTTTTCTCATGCATCTTCCTGTCATAGGAACCTTTCTTTTTCATGTCAAAATTCTCCTAAATCCATAGGTGGATCTCGTGCCAGTGAATCCTTGAACTTCGTGCCATCAACAGTGCCAAATACATCTACTATCAAAACCATGGATGGATCTGGACGATCCATCCATGTCGCCGCAACATTAAACCGTGTTAAAAACCTCCTCAGGGACTCTTCGATCCACTACTTTAGGGTTGCCAAACTCATCATATTTTTGGGTCCCGAGATGTGAACTCTAAAATCCCTCATAAACCTTTCGATCAATTCAGTCCACATACCAATGGAGCCGCAATCCAATTGTCTAAACCATAGCTATTCTATATCCATCAAATACAAAGGGAAGAACCATACCATGACCTTCTTCGGTGCCTGTAGTACTTCCATGTGCCTCCTATACCTAGTCAGATGAACAGCAGGATCCATTCTTCCAACATATATCTCCAACATTGGTAGTTTGAACTCCGGTGAATTCCTAGCTAGCCAAATCGTAGAAGCAAATGGGCTCCTATTCACATCCTCCAAATCTCTATTTATCAATCCTCCTCTTATGGCCCGTCTGATCATTTTTGCCAGCCCGTCGTTATCATCAAGTTATAGTCTTTGCCTGTTGTCTCCAACCTGCCCCTAGTCTATGAGGGAGTCCTGAAATTCTGGACGACCATCCATATCCCGATCAATGCCAAACCGCATAGCACTGTCTTGTATCCGGCCTGGAGTTAAGGCAATATGATCCAGGGGAATGCCTCCAAGTTTAGGGGCTGCTCCTGATGGATCCACTCTATCCCATATCCTGGTTGCTCCGTTACCTTGGTTCTGATTCTGGACTTCCTCTGCTCATGCTGCTCCAACTTCGTGATCCACATTTCCAACATTCCCTGCTACTCCATTCCTATGGTTTTTCACTTCATCTTGTCCAATCTATCGGAGTATGTTCTGCATCATTTCCTCTTGTGTTTTGAGCATCTTTCCTACATAGCATCCAACATCGTTTCCATCTCGTCCCTGGTAATGAAGATTAAAGTTTAATTAGCTCTTGAGGAAGCCTCTTGACTTCCCTCATGATGACTTCTCTTTGTTCTTTGTCTTCTTGTTGATTTCTTAGCCATGGCTTCCTAAATCCTAGTTCCCAAGCTTTCAAATCCAAGATTCTAACTCCCGAATCCCCGAGTGCAAGCTTTCTCAGTGAAAGAACCAAAATGTTGGCATCAAAATTGACCACCAGCACCCAATTATAAGTGGAAGCATTTATATACAATCACAGATCGCAGATAGAATATATGTAGAGAATAAAATACGAAGAATGGCCAAAATTAAAATGAAAGCAAGTGAAAAAGACAAGATTTATAGTGATTTGGATAACTCTGGCCTACGTCCACAATTTTTTTATACTGAAATTTGATTACAGTTACAGTCTAGAATTTCAGAATAAAAATAGTAGAGTAGCCTTTAGGTGGAAGATGAAGTGAGGCCAAATCAAAAAGTCCCATTTCTGAAGCCAAGCTTGTTGTATTCATAAGTGGAATCTCGGCTATAGGGCCTAATCACCTACATGGTCCTACCATAACGATCGTCGAGCCCAGCTCGCCCATCCTATGTCGACCCGAATTAACACCATGCCGACCTGAAGCAACAACTTGCTGACCCGAAGTAGAAGCTGAAGCGAACCCTATGCCGACCCAAATTAGAACCTGAAGCAACTCTTTGCCGACCCGAAGTAACAATGCCAACCCGAAGCAACACCATGCCGATCCGAAGCAGAACCCGAAGCAAACCCTATGCCGACCTGAAGTAGAACCCACAACAACTCTATGCCGACCCGAAGTAACAAAACCAACCTGGAGAACCACCATGCCGACCCAAAGCAGAACCCAAGCGAACCCTATGTCGACCCAAAGTAGAACCCGAAGCAACTCTATGCTGTGTCGGAGTAGCAATGTCGACCCAAGTAGAACCCGAGCTATGCCTTTCTCCAAGTGCTGCATCGTTTATCCATCTACTATGCTTAACTCTGGCTTCGTATCCGTAATTGATTATACATCAACCCATTTGAATCAAATCTATAATATTCCAGCCTCGATAACCATGCAGTCTATTGGGTTAAATATGCATGTATACTGCCTTACCAAAAATAAGGTTAATACTATGCAAAATCCATGGAATATAAAATGGAAGTAAATAACATAACATGCAGAGAGTATCGATTTAATTTGATCAAGTATGTGAGTTTATTGGAAAGAAGTTCTAAAATAATCTGAAATGAATAAGATTCTAACTCAAAAGTCTCTCCTCGCTATGGTACATAATGATGTATCGATAAGAAGTAATTGTACTTTGTTGGACAAAATATGATTGATATGTGAGTGAAGTTGAGTTAACTTCATTTTATAGGGACGTGTACTTAAGAGTATGTAACGACCTACAAATTTATCACTTTGATAAATTATATTTAATTTTAAAGCATTCAAATATAATATATATTAATATAGAGTATGATATCTTGAACTATAAATAGTAATGGTAACCTTATTTTGAATAAATATTTATAGAAATATATACTTTGGAAAAATATCGATAAAATGACCGAAAACCATTTTATCGATAAACAACTCTATAATCATCAGAATGCCACACATAAAGCCGGATACATATACTTATTTTTATAATTGAACAAGAATATGAAATAAAATTATTTATTTTATTTTGGAAATTAAATGTATTTATGACATCATCGGTGATGCCATTATATTTAATAATTGATTTATAATTTCAAATTGAGATTTAATGATTTAATATTTATTATAATTATTCAAATAATTATTTAAATGATTGTAATTCATTTTAAAATAGTTATATGGCGATAACAAAATCATTTATAATAGTTTTATAAAGAGATATATTTGATTTGAAAATATAAGAAAAATTAATACCGATTTATCGATATAATAGCACTTTTGTAAACAATTGTTTGATAATGCTTTATATGGTTTTATAATTCAATTAAGATAATTTTAATTAATTAATAATGGTAGAAATATTATTATCAAATTTTGTTTATAAATATATGTATATTAATTAATAAGTGAAAATATGACCAGAAATCGAAATCGGGATTCGTAACGATTTAACATAGAAAAGTTATACAACGTTATAGTCTATATGTGACACACAGACACACACACACACATACATATGCATTTAAACATGCACATGTAAGCACATATGGAAACATATAAGAATTACCATAAAACATTTACAAATTCACTAATGGTAAAAGGAATAAATATCATGATATTTAGTATAAATATCTAGATGTTTTTAACCAAACTCCAACTCAAACTTACCATCCAAACTAGCACATGGGTTAGGCACGTGAAGAGGGAGGGGTATGGGCCCGTAAAAGGCGATGGGAGGGTGATGGGGAAGTACGATGATGATGTGTTGAAGATATTTTGCAAAACTTTTTCTATAAACACCTTCTTTATTTTTACTCCAACTCCAACTGTCATTACTCCCTCCAAACTCTACCAAATCAAGAAATTATTTCTTTCAAATTCAAGAGAATTGATTTGGTTACATCTTTACTTGACATTACGTCTGCCATATCGGGTATTTACTACGTCAAAATTTCAATCCATCGATACTCATTTTCAGGCTCAAATTTCCACACCGGAGAACACCTCTTCTTCTCTTGGCCATAACTTCCTCAAAAATGATCCAAATCAAGAAATTATTTTCTTAAAACCCTAGAGAAAATAATTTTCAAGAACTTTCATGTCAACCACATTTCAAATTTATAGACTAAATTGGTCAAAAACCCGAGAGAATATAACCTATTTTCAGGTCTAGTTTTGTGAATTCGACGATGATCCGAAGTCTCTTTTCTCCATGCAACTCACATCAACAATCCATAATCTTTCTTGGCCAAGCCTCCTCCATTTCCTAGCCTAGGCCATGACTTCCCTAAGTCCAAGGCTCGATTCTCTTAAGCTTTGCTCCACCTTAGCGGAGATATAGTCCTTTTAAAGTTAGTTCGTTTGAATCTAAGGTGAGAAACTCTTATTTATATTATAATTTTGGATGATGATATGATATTTGTAATGGATGTTTACTAAGTTTTGATCATCATGTTTGGTTGTTTAATTGTATTAGCAAGTTGCAGTCAATACACGTTGAAAATCACAAAGGAAATAACTTTTTATTTATTAATGAAATGGTGTATATGGAATGTTTAAACCTCTTAAAAAAGATTTAATATAGTATAAAAATGTTTTATAAACATTTAAAAGTGTTTTGACAAAGTTCGAGCAAATATTGATAATTTAGTCAACAATAGGCATGTCACATAACAGTAGTTTGCGATTTCGCGTCTTAAAGGTTAGGTCCATCTATACGACGGATTTAGAGCTGGATTTCTCTGAAATAAGAATTTTCCGAACTCTTATAATCATAGTTTTCAAATAAAGGAAAAGTAGTGAGAATTTTTAGTAGATTTTAAATATGAGCAAATCAAGTTTTAAATAAAATCGCGCTTTGGCAGTTCAAAAAGTGACAAATGTTTTAAAAATGATATTTTTAATTCTTTAAAAATACGAAATAAATATTATAAATCTATTAAAATATTTTTAAAGTGACATGAGTTATAAAAATGAATTTCTAAACAATACAAAGGTTGTTTAAATCAAATAAGCTTTTAAAACACTATTTGCAACACTTTTTGCAGCACTTTTTACTAACTTTTGAAATATAGCTTTGAACTTAACTATTCTTTCTCAAATCTTTGGAAAATGTTTTATAATAAATAAATAAGTCTTTTAATAATGATTTAAAGGTTTTATAATTTATTTAAAGGAAGTTTAAATAAACGATCAAGTGAAAAACTATTATAAGCAAATGTTTTACTTTGGTTTTAAAAGCCGACGAGTATACCTGATTTTTCTATTCGTAAGATCCACATGGGGGTGGTTAAACTAAGAAGATAATCAAGAGTAACCAATGCCCTGGCTCACCTAGCCTCTTTTCTAGGCGAGGGATAGATAAGGTCAAAATGTCAGAAATGATTTAAGTATGAAAAGATTAACTTTTCCAAATTTAAATTAGATACAACTTTGATTATATAACTATGATCTTCTTATACTTAGTGTTAAATTTTCAGAAGGGAACTCATGTTAGTTGTGGAATTTAAAAGGTGATTTTCCCATTATTCTTCCCATAGTACTTGTCTAATACAGAAATTGACATAGAGTATAATCGGATGATTTCTGTAGATTCTTCTCATTTAATATTTACTGGTTTTGGATTAAAATCCTAGATAACATGGTTTCAAATCGATCAAAATTTTGATTGAAATTAAGAAATCTTTGTTAAGATTTAAATAAATAGTTTTTCAAAGACAAAGAGAGGTTTAATGATTCCATATATACCGGTAAGAAATGAGTTAAAGTTTATAACTCTGAAGATATTTTTGATAAAAAGGAACGAATTAATCAAATGATATTCACATATATACTTGACCTCATTTTTTTAAATTGATGATTGGTTTGAAGGAAATAGAGTTAGATTTAGATAATTCCTACCCAAAGACCACTTCGAACTAATTTATGTGTTTGGAAGAAATGACCTGGAATGATACGATTTGGAAGATAGAATGTAGGGTTACTTATCACTAACCCTCGGGGGAAATTTCCCATATCACTTATAAGTGAGAGTGTTTCTTCACTTGAGATATTTGATGTAAGGAATTCTCATTGCTACTCCTAAGGGTAATCCACGGGATGTTGTAGGAGGGTGTCTTTGATTTTCCTATTCTTGGATAACTTGTATGGATTAATATCTGACGTTGCATTTCTAGATTACACTGATTGATTTCTATAATTGTGTCATCTATTTTGGTGGCGGAGAAGGCAATTTCTCTTAACTTAACTCCCTTTCCTGAGACATACAAGCTTAGGAGTTATACATTTTAAGAAATCAATTGTGTCATTTAGGAATGATAATGTGGCGTTCAAAGTGAAATATGCTATGTGAAAGGTAAAACGTTACCTCGGGGCTTATCAATCGAAAATGGCAAAAACAGGGTAGATGCGGCAGGGCTATATGGGTCACTCCCATTATGATATAGTCATCACCTTTCTAGATAACCCTCTATATATCAGGTATGTTATGCTTGCTATGAAACTTCTCGGATAGGTTAGGAACGACTGAAGTGGTGTCATATTCGATACTATCCAATGAAGGGGTAAGACTGTTTTGTGCTGGTATAGGCATTCAATATCTGGACCCTAGGTACATCCCTCTAGAGGTGTACCGTCGAAAGGTAGTTCCTTACCTTTTCATTTGTATAGAAGCCATTCTTCAATACGAGCCTCTTAAGATTTTGATTGTAGAACCTACTTGGTAGCTAGTAGTTGGAATATAATAACGTAACAATTTTGGCTAAGATACATAAGTTTATTTACAATTTTTTTGAAAGAATGTCATTAAAAGTAATATCAAAAGATTTTGTGTAGCAAATATTTTTGTTATCATGAGGTAAAAAAAGCCATTCCATATTTATGTGCGACGTGGTCTTATGGGATACCTTTTATTTTCAAATATCCGAATTTTGAGATTCTCACATTAGTCCTATGACTGACCCAGAGTTGATTTTTCTTTTCCCTTAAACTCTAAGTGCCCTAGTTTTCCCCGGCTACCTGGTAGTTTAGGTTTAGCTTAAAGCAATTTGATGGAATTAGAGCAGAAGATTCCTTATAGATAGTTATCTATTCCCAGTCCCACTTCTGCTCTATTTGTTATATTTTTCAGCATTTTTAGGGACATATATTTATAACTGTCTAGTTGAGCTTAGGATAGACTTTTGCAGTGTATTTTAATTTCCACTATAAAGATTAAATATTATATGTTATTTCATTTGTATAGGACTGTCTTTATTTTTTTTCTTACCCTTAATGATCGGGTTTCCTGTGGTTGAATTTTTGGCATGTGAATACCGAAGATTTCTTAATTTCGATTTTCAGGGGTCGAAAATCTCCAGCCCTTACATTTGGTATTAGATCTTAGGTTGAGAAAACACATGAGCCTGGTAGGGGTAAAGTTTCATCAGAGATAGGGTTAGTAATACCCCAGGATAGGTAACTCGATAGAGATAGAGTTAGGGATACTCTAGAATGAGTTGAGAGTATTATATACGAGCATGTATTTGTTAATGATATATAGAAATGATTTTTATTTTGAAAAAAATTATAAAATGAAATAATTTTATCTAGTACTATGTTTTGGATATAAAGGTATATTTTTCAAATGATATAGTTATTTGATTTAGGGATGATAATATTCAGTTGTTATCATTTATTGATTAGTTGGTTAATTTAAAATTTTAAACACACCTCATGAATTTAGTTACACAATTTGAATATGGTGTTCGATAAATAACAACTTTAGTTTTAGATTAAGGGAATTTATATAAGATAAATAAACTTTTATGAATATGTTTTATATAAGTAAATTGGATTTATAAAACTTGTCTTATAAAGGGATCTTTGAGAATTTAAATCTTGGTATTTTTTTAAAAAGGAATTTCAAATGATTTTTGAAAAAGGAATAATATTGCTGTTATTTCAAATTGGGATTTTGAAGAAAAAAGAATCTTATGAAAAGATTAACTAGTTCGAACGGATGGAAATTTACTAAAAAAATGGCAGGAGTTATGTTCATATGGTAAACACTTTTTTAAGTATTCCCCATCTTGTTAAGGGAATATACGATTCTATTAGTAGTACCCTATTCCTTAGTATCATTTTTTGAGTTGCTCGATCTGTATAATTTTCTAAAGTGAAATGATAATGTGAATCATTAATGGGTAAATAAATTAGTGGTTATTAACTCTTTATTAAAGTGTATTGCTGTAGTTGATAATCTTAGGTATACCATCAAAACAAATGTTTAAAGTTATTATTGGATAAGTAAATGGTTTTGGATTGGTAATAAAACTGTTTTAGCAACATTTGTTTTTAAACCCTTGAATTACATTTTGAAAGATATCTTATCGATATACTTGGATCTTTAATACCGGAATTTTAAAGATAAAAACTAGTGTTGGAATCTTTTATAAAAAGATAGTAAATGTTATATATTTAAATTTATAAAAGAAAAGAAGTTTATTATAACTATGTTTTGGTATCAGTCGTTCTAACTCTTTGATTTTATTTTAAAGTAAGTAAAACTATAAGTAATTTGTGAATATTCTTAAATTTTTTGAGTAAATAAATGAGTACGTTTTAAGTATTGAAATAGGCATAAGTGAATGAATGTATATATATATAAAGGGAGTTTTGATTAAAGAATATTAATAATAAAGCAAGTTTTGACTAATAAAATAGGTCTTATTAGATATAAAATTGTTTTCTTTTAATATGGGATAAAATGAATAAATTATAACATAAGGAGTTTATCATAATGTTAATAAAAGATAATTTATCTTTTAAATTGGAACAATTTCTTTGGGAGGAAGATAATTTATCAATTTAGTAAATTATTTCGAAAAACGGATTTTTCAGAAACTAATAAGATATGTTTATAGAAAAGAAATGTGTTATAATAAAGGATGTTTATTATAGTTTTAATGGAAAATATATTTTTATCTTTTAGAATAAAATGTTTTCCTTTTAAAAAAAAATATTTGGAAATAAATATTTGAAATGATTATTTATAAAGAAGAATCTTTATAAAAATGTTTGAATAATGGATAAAAGTTTTATGAAAAGTCTTCATAAAGATTTTTGGATGTTAGTAAGTGTGTGTGAGGTATGTGAATTATTTCCTCGCATGGTTCTAATTTAAAATTCAAGCACGAAACTTTGAGGTGTTCTACACTGGTCCTAGAAAGGTGTTATCACTCGATTTTTAACAACGAACATTGATGTGCATTTTTGGCTAAGTATTTGAGTTTCTTTCATAGTTGAGAGCTATGTAAGGGAAAGGAAAATTCTGATCAAGGAGCCTGGTCAGAATTCGCACTAGAGGATCGAGGGATCAGTACTAGTTCGAAAGTAAAGTTGTGAATTCGAAATTAAGATTGAATCAAATATTATGGAGATTTATATACATTTTACGGAGTTTAATAACAAATATTTTGAGCAAACACCTTTGGGTTTTTGTTTTGGTGTAGTTACGGGGTCGAAATTCTTTTAAGTAGAAAAGTCTACAACGACTCGCAAATTCATCACTTTAATAAATTATATTTATTTTTAAAACATTCGAATATAAGATATATTAATATAGAGTATGCTGTCTTGAACTATAAATATTAATGGTAATATTATTTTGAATAAGCATTTATAAAAACATATAATTTATAAAAATATATACGTTAGAAAAATATCGATAAAATGACCGTAAACCATTTTATCGATAAACAGCTCTATAATCGTCAGGTCGCAAATGGAGCTAGATAATACACATATTTTTACAATTGAACAATAATATGACATAAATTATTTATTTTATTTTTGGAAATTAAATGTATTTATGACATCATCGGTGATGCCATGATAATTAATAATTGATTTATGATTTTAAATGGCGATTTAATGATTTAATAATTATTATAATTATTCAAATAATTGTTTTTTTAATGATTATAATTTATTTTAAAATAGTTATATTGTAATAATAAATCATTTATAATAGTTTAAAAGAGAAATATTTGATTTGAAAATATAAGGAAAATTGATATTGCTTTATTGATATAATAACACCTTTTGTAAACAGTTATTTAATAACGCTTTATTTGTTTTTATAATTCAATTATGATAATTTTAATTAATTAATAATGGTAGAAATATTATTATCAAACTTTGTTTACAAATATATGTATATTAATTAATAAGTGAAAATATGGCCGAAAATGGGAATCGAGATTCATAAAGATTTAATGTAGAAAAGTTATACAACATTATAGTCTATATGTGACATACATATACAAATGCATATAAAAATTCACATCAAAGCACATATGGAAACATATAAGAATTACATAAAACATTTACGAATTCATTAATGGTAAAAGGAATAAATATCATGATATTTGATATAAATATCTAGATGTTTTTGACCAAAGTCAAACCCAAACTTACCATCCAAACTAGCACATGGGTTAGGCACATGGAGAGGGAGGGGGCATGGCCCAGTAAACAGTGATGGGAGGGTGATGGGGAGGTACCATGATGATGTGTAGAAGATATTTTGCAAAACTTTTCCTCATTAGTGTGACGATATTGTACTTATGTGAGGTGATGCTCATTGGTGTGAGCATGGTAGGTGATATTATATTTATTGATATTGTGTGCCACTATTTTGATATACTCATGTTATTGGCGTTGGAGAGAACCAGACGGCTAGAATCCACCCAAGCATCCTGACCTTGGGGTTACGCCTCAGATCCATGACACCTTTTTGGGTATTATATCTGATGTGCATTACTGGATTCAGATTAGGTGACCTATAGGATATGTACCCTATAGCCCCTTATGTCGCATATGCCAGCAGTCTGTTATCTATAGAAGCAAAGCAACGTCGTGACTGAGGCTATGCATAGACGAGCCACTGGTGGATATGTGTCATGATGTTCATCAAGGTAACTAAAGACTATAGGAGCAGATCCGGTTTGATGACCCTGGGATTCCTTAATGTGCATACGACCATTAGTCTCCCTTTTTGTTCTAACTTCTAACGGAGTGGCGGATTGGCATATACTATTGATACACCTCATTTAAGTATAGATATGGATAAGGCAACCTAGGGTTTGATTTAGTGATGATTTCACCAATTTGACATTGATTCCATGATTTTCGATTTGATGTACTTCTATATGGGTGATGACATCTTTATACCTTGTTTTGTGATATTTGGCATTATGTAATGCCTTGGTGGTTGTGTGTGATATTATACATGTGTGTATATATATATATATATATACACACACAACAATATTATGAATGTTTTGTTGAATTATCTTGAATATTATTATATTATATACCCTCCATATACTGTGTTATATATGTATATTAACCTTTGATTCAGATGTAGTCTGAACCGCGTGTTATTTACGTAATACTCGGATCAGTTTGAGACTTTTAGGCACATGGATAGTATGACTTGCTTGAGTTGCGCAAGGTATAGAGGAGACTATTATGTGGCATTGTTGTACATCATTAGAGTATTATGTAATTACATGTATGTATGTCCTTGTGTTGTATATTGGTTATACTTTGTATATTTTGTATGATATATTATCACTGCAATCTTGATTCTGCATTCTCTATTATTTACTACATATTGTGTATTGTTCTATCCTGGAGATACACATATTTATTGCTTTGTGCTAATACTGTGTATGTATAGGTGATTTATTTATCAAATATCTAAATTCGTACCAGTGTTAGCCCAAAGGAATATTCACAACGTGTACCCCACATAATCTCATTCTCCATAACATCTAATAATATTACTTGTAATACTCCAAGATAGTATAGGTATAAAGGTAAGGGGTTTACACATACTTACATCCATACAACACATACACACACATATACAAATGTGATTCATAAAATGTTTATGAATGCATATTCCATTACATTGAGAGATAATTGTTTCAAGAAACACCAACTTCATAAACAAGATTTTTTTTATAGAAATTATTGGTAGTAAAATGGATTTGGACACAATACAAAGATAAAACAATTTCAAAGTATGGAATGAAATTAGCCAAACCTAAATGGACACAACTAATTAGAATACATAATAAGAACTCTTGCACATTAAAGAGAAATTATGATTACCTTATCGATGTTGAGAAAAGAATTTCCCTAGATGTTAATAAGCCATTAAGAATATAGACTCAACTAGATGGCATGATTCATAAATTAAGAATGGATTTCAAGTACATTAGTAAAATATGATTTTGATAGTAGTACTCAAAGGGATATGATCCATTGGCCATAAATGTGTCTTCGAGAAGAAGACCAAATGAATTGAAATATAAGCAACATTGGTAGAATAACATTGTAGATTTCAGTTACTGAAATTAAGTAGTAGATTCATTATTCAACTTACTTAAGTTAATTCAAATTTTACTTGCAAAATTATCGTTCGATATGATTTTGAGTTTTTATATATATATGTTGAAACATAAAATTCTAATAATGATTTAGAATAATCTGTTTGCATGTAATAACCAAAGTGTCTTGAAGTCAACGAGAGCGATACTTAGTTTGTGGGTTTCGAATAGGATCCAAGAACTTATTTGAAAGTATCATTCAACAAGAATTAGAGTTGAGTAAATATTTTGATAGAAAAATCATACACTTTGAGTTTCGTTCAAAGTGCAAAGGAAGCATGTGTGTGTAAGAAAGCACCGTAAGGTACTAAAATATTTCTAAAAATATAAGTAAACGACAAGCTTACAATATTTAATGATGTACTCATGTTAAAATCATATTAGTTTGATTGTTTATTTCTCAGCATAGGAGTTGAATTGACAGATTTTATAGTTGGTATAAAAGGATGTTGGGAATGCTCTAAAACGGTGTATTTAAATTGTTTAATATGAAGCATGTAAGAAGGGTTCCTTATGCATTAGTAACAGGAATTATCATACATAATATATTATTAATATTGCACTTTGCTTATGTATTTGATATATAGAGCAGGTATCAAATCCGAATGAAGGCTACTATGTGATAATTGAGAGCGTTCTCAATTATTTTCGAAATACTAGAGAATTGTCTATAGAAACAATCTCTTCATTATAAAGGAGTGTGTGGATTCGAACTTCATAAGCGATATCAGATATAGTGTAACAATCCTAAGTTCATGTTCAATCTTAATTTAAGAACCCTAAGTTGGAAATTTAGAATAATGGATGATTTAACAGATGTAACATAAACCGTCTTGAATAGAGCTATGATAACAAAAGTATAAATAAATAAATGCATAAATTTATGGATATGGGTTTAATTCCAAATTTTGAGTCTCATGACATTGTTATATGATAAAAATTCTAAGATATAGTTCATAAAAGAACCTAAACTCACTAGAATTCAAAAAAATACTCCGAAAAACTCCACATGATAAAGATAGTGTATTGACAATGGAGAGATATGATTAATGGAATAGATAATAAAATAAAATAACATACCCGTTCGCTAAGGGACTGGCCTAATTAGTTTTTGTGAAAACCGATTGAAGGAGTTGGAATAAGATTCCATAATTGACCCCAAGTGAAAGGGGAGATTGGTGGTGTTAGGAGTATGCACTAGGGGTAATTATGTAATTTGTTACATATATTTCTAACTCGATAAACAATCTTGTTCAAAATAAAAGCTATTTTCTTTCTATTGTATTCTTGTTATATTATGATATAATTAATTAAATAATCGACTAAAGTATATTAAATAGAAAATCCTTAAATGATATTTTATGTAATAGTAATTACAATGTGTTGTAATCATGATAAATTTATCACATTAAAAATAACATATTATTAAATTTCCCTAGTCGAAATGTTTCGAGATTGGATATCGATACATTCGATGAGAGTAGGTTGTGTAATGCTCTTCAAATGTTGGGAAATGTATTACTCATGACTACTGAGGGCATCAAGGGTTTACGCACTGATAGTTATTGGATAACAATTGAATGACTTACTCGAGAGTTTTCTATAGGTTAATATAACTAAGGTCAAATAGAGGATCTCGAAGTGCGATATTATATGGTTCTCTCAACTTGAAAATACTACTGAATTCAATATAGGCACCCACTTTGATTGCAGTTAAATCATAGCATGGGTCCACTGAATAACTATAATTGGATTTTAGTTGAAGCATTAGAAGTGAAACATCATTTAATAGAGAATTCAACCCCCCATTATATGTGGTTAGTATCATGGTCAAACATAGCCAACTCAAAGTCAAAGTCTCTAGCCAAAGCAGTACTGTTAATAATAATTGTCATACCGACTAAGGATTTTTTTTGTAGGACTAATCGAGTTGAATATGGATGATGTTGGAATTTTGACGAAAACCAAATTCCATAATTCCCGATGTTATATTGTTGATGAAGAGAATTGGTGCAAATAATCATCACTATCGGGTACCACTTTAATAAGTAAAGTTGAATTTACCAAAAAGATGTATAAGTGATAATTTCAACCAAACTGTCATACCAACCGCGAAGGTGATGTGTGAACATGAATATTCGAATTGTTCGAAATAACTCATTGATTAATTTAAACCTTTGAGTCGCACAACTGTAATGATGAATACTTCAAAAAACCACACGGTTTAATTAATCTAAAATCATTGTTAATTAAATTAATTAATATACGTGAAATATTAATTATTAAATTTATTTGATTTTTTACATACCATTAGTATTTAATAAAGTGCATATGTAAAAATTAGAAATGTGCATATCGATATATGATATCAATATAATATTTAAATTATTTTTTAATAGATTAATTGGTAAATGGTTCTAGGAATCTTTTGAGGCATATGTGCCCCTTTTATTGTCAGCTGTACATGACGGGGGAGAGTTTTTGAATGTGCTTTGATAATCCAAACGATTAATTAAGGAAAGGAAATAAATCTTCATTCTTTCATCTTCTTTATGACTCACTTAAAACACATTTATGAAATAAATTTTTCCCTTTTCTCTTTATTATATTTAATGCCAAAAATATGAAGAGAGGGAGAGGATCTGATAAGATATAACAAGGAATTAAATATAGAAGGTTTTAAAGGAGGGAATTGAAAGGTTTCGATGTTTCCTTTAAACCAGATTCTTTTTCATTCATCCCAGACTTCCTTCTAATAATTTACCTTTCTATCTCTCTTCCCTCCACCTTCTCATGGCCAAAATCCATGGCATCATAGAAAAAGAAGAAGAAAAATATTGAAATCAAATAAAAGGTGGTTGCCATCACTTGATTCTCTCAGCATCTAAAGATATATTCATTTAAATCTATGAGCTTTTTTCATCATTCAAGCCAAATTTTTTGACCACATTCTAAGGTATTATTCTGATTTGATTTAATCATATGTTTCTCTTGTTCATATGGTTTAGATTATATATATTTCATCTTATCTAATTATATGTTCATTTTTAGTATAATTTAGATCCTTTTTTGTCCGCCTCAATTAATTATAAGTTCATCATGTTGATATATATATATATATATATATATATATATATATTGTACTTCATTTCATTTGATCATTTTTTGACATTCTTTGTATTATTTAGATTTGAATATTTTTTCAAATGAATTTACATATGCCTAAGATGTTCGATTCCCTTTTGATTTGTTTTAGGAATTATTCGTAACAACCCGGCATTGAGAAACTAATTAATTAAGATTAATAATAAAGATATTAATGATTAAATAATTTTTGAATAAAAAATTAGAATATTTTGGAAATTTTAAATGTGAATATTGAGAATTATACTGATTGGAAAATATTTTTTTTCGAATTTAATAATAAAGTATTTTGTGAAATGAGGATTTTGACTATTTGAATTAATATTGATGTTTTAAGTTTGAAATGATCTTAAATGGAACAAAAAAAGGTTGAATAATTTTTATAAAATGTAATGATGATGATAAAATAAGACTGAAATTTATTTTTAAAAAAGGAAGTTTTTCTTCATCTATATAAAGAGGTTGTGAATTTATTTAATAACGGCCCTTATGATGTAAAATGAAATAACTATATAAATAAGTTACATTATAGCGAAGAATTATTGTAAATTTTTGTAATAGTGGTAAAATACTTAGAAAAGAAAATTTTGAATTTTATTTGATCTGGCAATTTTAAATAGATCACTATGGAAAATAAATTGATTAGTGATGGAGAAATAACAAGAAAAAGAATGAAAACAGATGAAAGTAAGCCCACTAGGCGTGAACTCACCATATTGGAAAAAAACTCAACCGTTCCTTCATTTCACGATAAGTCTAGAAGCTACTTTGCCTTGCTTCATTTTTCCAATTGTAGCCTTCTTATCCCCATTCTTTATGAAAACACAATTTTGAATTATAATCTTCCCATTCTTCCAAAATTTATATCAAATTAAATAAAATCCTAAAAGTTATGAAACTTAAATCCGGGATTCTCAACGTGTTTATACACCATCAGGAGCCATCAATGTATGATTTTGAGCCAGTTTTCTATCGCATAGCATTTACAATAAATGGAAATTTTGGGTTTTGTAGAGCTATGAAGCAATCTAATTAGGATGGAGCTTTCTTAAGCTATGGTGAGCTATGAAAAGTGTTTGCTTGTATGTATTTACTATGAACTGGAAGCTTCATTCATCACTCACTAATATCCTTGATCCATAACGAATGTTGCTTGAATGGTTGATTATGTGTGTGTGTATGTATATAAATATAGATTTATGTTTGGGTGTAGCATAGGAGTAGACAAGAATATAAGAGGAGATGGTTAGAATTACATCAGAATTTGACACTGAAAATGTGACATCTCTAATCATACCAATCGACTTCCTACCGGTCAAACAGTGGTTGACTTGTGTGCCTATGTCCATTTTTTTCAAATAAATAAATAAATTCTAATTATACTTTATAAATTTTAAATTTTTGTTGAATTATGAGTTTTATGCATTTCATAAAGGAAACATTTTGATGAAATATTTTATATACATTTAATATTGATTATATTATTAAATATTCGTTTGTCAAGAGAAAATTTGATTTTATCTTAGTAACTATTTAAAAAACTTATAAAATTCTAGAAATTATGAAATGATTGTCCTGAGAAACATTTGATTTTAGGATCTTGTCTAAGGTTTTATAGTATAGAAATGGATTTCCAAAAGTAAATTTTGAATATTAAAATTCATATTTTAACTTGTAAATGTCGAAAAATAACTGTCTGTCTATAAAAAATTTGTAAATGTTGTTATTCATTATAGGTATGGTTTTACAATTAAATATATTTATATTTCTTTCTATATAAAATGTGAGTCATTTTTGTACCAATTCTGTGTAATGAGGAGCTAGAATAAACGTTATACTACCGTTTGGAATGAGGCATTCGATAATATTTCTCCAATTATTCTTTGGATTTGTCATACAGAATAACATACAAGAGTAATTTACGAGCATCGAGTAAATGTTCGAATGACATCAGTTGGCATGGGATGCCTGAGTTGATACTTGTTTGATTACTCTCTGTAAGTAAATGTCATCCGATAGGGTGAAGTCTGCGGGGTATTATATTTATGGCGATGTGAACTAAGAGTGAATAGGTTGAGAGCCGTAAGAGTGTCTATATTTTGCATGTTATCCATTTATATGTCTTAGATTAAACCATAGTGGCTAGCATCCATTCTAGTAGCCTGATTGCGAGGTCACTCTTTGAATCCATAACGCACCTTTGATGTACATATGACTGAGAGCCATGACCGAGAGCAAATGCCCCATGTCACTTCGGCCCGTAGAGTTACCATTAGGGAAATTGTAGGGTCGTGATCATTGCATAGCGTAGTCATACATTTAATGGATTTTGGGTCATAATGGCCGTGAGGTAACCGATGATTATAGGAGTAGCACTGAGAGTGCATGAGGAAGGCTCATGGAGAAACCTAAGAGCAACCAGTCTCTCGTAAGGTTATTGTTGATATATACACTGCTTATTCACCTATATGTGATCATCATAGATATGGCTCAGAGCCGATCTGTAATGGTCCAGAACTTTAGTCCTTTGAATTTGAAATATTTAATTGATTTTAAATATTGAAAAGTTAATTTTATAAGTTAAATAACTAGAATTTAAAATATAGCGATTTATTGATAAATAAATTGTTGAATTCAATAGTTAAAATTGTTTAAATAATTGTATTTTGGATTTTATTTGGATAAAAATGATTTCAAAGGTTATTCGAATTCTGTTGGATAAGAATGGTAATAAGAAACTTTTAATTTAGACTTAAAGGTGATTAATTTGGTTTTCAATAATAATTTATTTTAATTAATGTTTAAAAATAGCCTTCCGGGCCACTATCTCGGATTTCGATGAAACTAGTTTCATTGGATCCATAATAGTACATTATTGTATAATAACGAATTTCATGGCGATCGAACATACCGTTTGGACGTGCGAGATCAAAATGCATATAAATTAATTTTAAGAATCTATACCGTTATATTATTATTGCTGAATTGCATTTCAAGGTGGCAAAGCATCCTTATATTTTTTTTTTTTGAAATGAACAGTATCATGTTTTATATTTTTTTTCATTTCCCTACCTTGCTTTCCGCTTCATCCTTTCTGCATAAACTAAAATAAAATGTACTAGGTTGCCAGGCGATTCATCCACCTAGATTCTTCCAACACGGTTACCTGAGTATAACCTAGGAAGTTATCAGCATAAGTACAACATGGATCTGCTTCGTACTACTACCCACAAGAGATAGCTTACCTACAACATCGGGTATAGTGGCTACTATCGGCACGAGTACAGCATGGATCTTCCTTCAGTTTACCTTCGATGCCGAAATCAGTTTGATTTTCTGTTAAGTTTTTCAAGTTTCGATTAATAGTTTGATGAAGTCTTATTTGGGTTCTTTTAGGTCTAGGTTTTAATTTGGATACAAATGAAAGATGTGTCTGTCCTTGGCAATTTGATTTACTTCTGCAACTTTTGATGGTAAGTTCCTATCATTTTCTAGAAATTATTTCATTGATAGATTTAGTCTATTTATCATTTTTTGCAAGGAAAAAACATTTAATATCTTTTTTTACTTACAACTGCAAAGGATTTGAGAAACTATAGTAATATAGGTACATCGTTAAGACACGCAAATAACAAATATAATGATTTTGATTTTCCTGTTGGGATATAAGTATAGTTTGTGATAAGAAATAACAAATGTAAAGTGTAGTTACATTGAAAAGATATGTTTTGAATATAATAACTTGTAAATTATTGGTCTATAAATCCCTATTATTGCTTCTGCTGCATTCAAAAGCTGAAGTATTGCACCCTTCTTAAAACCAAATGAGTTTCAGGTTTGAATTAAATGCATCTAAAGGGCACTCTATCTATTATTCTATTATGGCAAGTTTGTTAGAATGTCATTTTTGTTGCATGGAGAACTGGAAGCGTAAGATGATTACATTTTAGAGAATTTGGGTTTAATTAACATATAAAATAGAAAACTTTATTAAAAAGGTAAAGATCAAATTATAATGGAAAGCAAAATGTTATGTTTCCAATAAAAGAAAGAGTGAAAGAACTCCTTATGCACATGATCAGGTACGTTTTGGATTTACCATATGGAAAACATGGTTATACTTTAATATATCTTAAATCAATTACAAGCTATTGCAATAATTTAGCTATGACTAACTGTACACAAAATGCTAAATGCACATGGTAACCTAAAATATGACCCTCTTTAGCTGATGCGCATGGTAAATGCAATGAACTAAAGCCTGTAAACCAATGTCGTAGCCATTGTAGATATACTTTTAATTAAATTTGGTGATTATCCTACGTAATTATATGTAATCTGAATCATAGTCTGTGATATGTACTACCTAACTCATATGAATGAATAGATAGATGCGTGAAAACCTAACTTCTGTATGTGTTCGTCTATATCATAAATAAATTTTTTAATGGCTAATACTTGCTCAAAATTTAAGCTAAAGTGCTTCATACATCCTAAAGCTTAACATCTTTCAAGCATAAGCTTTTTTTATATAAAGTTTTTTCCATTTCACTTTATTCAGGTTGGAGCCAACAAGAAGGTTGTATCTATTTATTGATGTAATTGTCTTTCGATATTTAAGTTTCTAACTACACACAATTTAGTACTGTCTACAAAATCAAAAAAGTTTGGTGTTTCTTTAGAAAAATGGAGATATTAGTTTTTGGTATAGATAACAGTTCCCATAATTTTTCTTTTGTTTATAATTAGTCTAGTGGTATCAACATTTTGATTTACCATGACTATTTTTTCTACATTTACGGAAATTCATGTAGTACTCAAACTTTTAAGCGTTGTCAATTGAGTGATGCAACTATATATTAGTTGTTAAAAGTAAGAGGTACGTAATTTAGGTTTTGCCTTTGCATTAAATATTAAACAGATGTTTTAAAATTTTGACTTAAGTTTGGCAAGTGAGGATGGTATATTCTTATGACTTTACTATATTATTTTGGCTCATGCATATGGTAACTTCATATACAAAATATTATTACTTGAATTTTGACAGATGTCCATGGTCACTTTATATGTTTATTTTCAATGCAATATGATTTAGATGTGAAATTCTCACTATAAGAAAATGTGTTTTGTGCCTGTAAAATTAAGATGCAACTTATACACAAATTTATGACATGAATCTCAAAACAAAACAAATGATATTGATCACAACTTGGGGTGTTAAATATTATTTATGTGAATATTTGATTTCCCTCTTATATATGTGTATATATGTATATATATGTGTGTATTTATTTATATGTATATAATGTATGTATATATGTATGTGCACACATATCTATGTATAACAAAAATGTTATATTAGCCGTCATGGTCAAGCTTTGTTTTACCTTCTAGGTGTGAATTGTTGTGTAAAATTAATTTACCAACTGAAACTGTCATTTGAAACCTAATATCATTAACGGATCGACCAACGGATTTTTCAAGTCGGGTAGAGGTATCCGTCAAGGCGACCCACTATCTCCTACCCTTTTCGTCAATGCGGCTGAGGCCTTCATTCGTGGCATCCACATGTTGACTGTTTACGGACAGATTCAGCGTTTTGGGATTCCTAGTGGGTGTCCGCTTATATCCTCCCTTTCTTTCGCGGATGACATTGTCATTTTCTCCAATGGTAGCCGTTCTTCCATTCGACGCCTTTCTCGGTTTATCCAGCTCTACGAGAGGTGTTCGGGCCAACGGGTTAACGTTTCGAAGAGCTGCTTCATTCCCGCGAAGGATATGGTCCATTCGCGAGTTTCTTGGGTTGAGTCCTTCACGGGTTTCAGGGCTTCATCTCTTTCTTTTCCTTACCTGGGTATTGTTCTCTACAGAGGTAGAAAACTTAACGCGCTGTTCGATCCTCTGACAGATAAAGTTAGGAGAAAGATTACGCGTTGGAATGCTTCTCTTCTGTCTCAGGCAGGCAGACTAGTTCTTATTCAATCGGTTTTATGCTCGATGGGTTCTCATATTTTCGCTGCTGTGACCCCTACTTCCTCCTTTTTCCGTTCGTTCCAATCTTTGGCTTCTTTCTTCTTATAGGACTCCAAGGGCGACAACCGTCGTCACCATTGGGTGTCATGGGATGTTATTTGCCGTCCTAAGAATGAGGGTGGGCTAGGATTGCGCAATTCGAAGGACCTCTGTTCGGCTTTCGCTTGCAAGTTGTGGTTCAGGTTTGGGTCCAACGACTCCTTATGGGCGAATTTCCTTCATGCTAAGTATCGGAGGTTGGCTTCTTCGGGTTATTCCGGCTCTCCGTCCTACGCCAGTGAGACCTGGAAGCATATGCAATCGGTCAAACTCCTTGTCGACTCTCATACTGGCATGTTCGGCTGGGATGGCGGGTCCTTTTCCATTCAGAAGGCCTGGAATTCTGTTCGTATTCATTCTCCGGTCATGCCAATATTCGGATTCATATGGGATGTTCGAATCCCTCCAAAAGTTTCTATCCTTATGTGGAGAGTGCTCCATAAGGGGATTTCGGTGGATGTGAATCTCCAGAAGATCGGCATCTCTTTTGCTTCCCGCTGCCGGTGCTGCGATAGTGGCGAAACGGAGACCGTTGAGCATCTGTTCTTCACGGGCAGGTGTGCCAACTTCTGTTGGTGTTACTTCGGTTCTTTTTTGAGAGTCCGTGGGTCCATCTCCGCGTCTCATGATTTGATGTCTTCTTGGTGGATAGGGAGATTAGGTCGTTCCCTTCGATCCATCATCTTCCGCTTGGTTCCATGTCTTATTTGCTGGCACATCTGGTGTGCGCGGAATAAGGCAATTTTCGACGAGTCTCCAATGGATCCCCTATCCATTATTCGAAGAGTCAGAGAAGATGTGTTCTTGGCTTTTCGTGGTCATCCTTTCCGCGGTAGGGTCAATCATCGCTCTGTTCGCCTTGTGAACCTTTTATCTATATCATGCTCTCAATCTTCTAACAGAGCGGGAATTGGTTGATATCCGTTTTGGACAAGGGTGTCCTCGAGTCTCCTGCCGGTCCGTCTTCCCCTCAGCTCCCCCCTTTTTTAATAATTATTTTTGTGTTTTGTGTGGCTTTTGCTTACAGGTAATTGGCTCCTTGGGTAGTCGATTCTCTGTGTCCTTCATATGTGCGGTGCGGAGCTTTTGGGGTTCTTCTGTTTTTATCGTTCTGCTTTCTTTCTGCTGAAAGATTGGTGGTCAGTTCTTTCGCTTGTGTTGGAGGGTTTTCGGTTTGGCTTGCCCTTCCCTAACTCCTTATTCTCTCATCATCGTCATCGGACGGTGGCCTTGCCGGAGCTCGATTCAGCGATTGATGGGGGGAATGGTCCCTTGGTTTTTTAGGATGTTTCTGTTGTTGTTGGCCTTTATTTTTTGTTAGTTGCTTCATTTGTTTTTCTCTTTTTTTTTTTTGGTGAGTTACCTGTCAGGCTTGTTGACAGCTTTTGGTGGTTTCTATATATCATTCTTCTTTAAAAAAAAAAAAAAAACCTAATAGCATGACATTTCTTCTCAAATTTGCACTTTATTTACTTGGAAACAACCCAGTGCATGTATGTTGCTGGCAGTTTTCTTTTAGTTACGTGTAACAAATAAGTACTCATAGAAGCAAAAAAGAACGTGAATTTCATAACTATCCTAGAGTTTGGAGCAAAACCCTAAGTCTATACAGTTTCTCAAGCATATTCGTACCTAACTCGGAGAACTCATTGATGTTAGGAAGAAGGGGAAGTATGCCATTCTAGCCTTAATAGTATTTGGCATGCTCATGTGGAAGGACCATATGAAATGCTCCTTGATAACCTCACTCTGCCCTTTTAGAAAAACTGCATATGCTGCAACATGAAATTCATATACTATTAACAGATAAAAGGAGATTGGCTGAAGATTGTATGGTATTTCAAAAAACTCACCGTTTTAAAATGAAAGTATCATCACAAAAATACAGCCACTACAAATATGCATGCTGAAAAGAAGCATAATCACTAATTAGTTAGAAAAGGTTTGAAGTTGGATACTGATCTAAAAGGTGTAGAACCATTAAGAAATGTTTTGATATGACTTTGTGTCGAATTGAAGAGACTTAAAGCTAGAAAAAAGAACCTGTCGGTCAAACTCAAAATATAATCCACGAAATGACAAAACAGTGAGTCGGTAACAATTAAATTTGTACTATGAAACCTGAAATTGAAGGTATCACATGCAAGGTATGTACCATTAAGTTGACTGCATCAACTGAACTTCATATAAATAGAACTTACAAACATATTACTTTTTTTTGAATGTATCGTAGATCTACCTTTGGGTTGGTAAACTAATACAGACAATAGGAAAGAAAACTTGGCTCCCATGGCATGGAAAATTGGAAAGCTGCCTACTAATTCTCCTAATACTGTGAAAGGAGAACATGTAGCATGGGTAAAGTACTAACATACATTTTTATTCTATTTCAATAATATATAATCCGATTTCCTTCATTTTATAAACTATGGATAAACATCCTTTATTCAATGAAAACAACATTCACCGTAAATACACACACACAAACACACACACACACACATATGTGTATGTATATATATATACATACGTGTGTATATGTATATGTATACATATACATACATACATACATACATACATACATATGTGTGTGTGTGTGTGTGTGTGTGTGTGTGTATGTATGTATGTATGCACGTTCATGATTCTTTTTTCCTTTTTTAAGTAAAAAGCTAAGGCTTCATGATGTAGTTGTTTACAATACGACATTCACCATCTAAGTATTATTGAATAATACTCTGATTGATGTTGGTGAGATTGAAATTTTAATATTCTACGCTTATCTTTGTGGAATATATTTTTTCCTATCTAACATGAACTTGATGCATTTTCTTATTTAACCGTCTTTACAATTTTGTTCCTTTAAGTATAATTTGTTGATTATGATTTTTTTTATATTCCGATCAACATTTGTATCACCTAACAAAAATTTAATTTTTCTATGCTTTGAATATTGGGCTTTTTTTAACTCCCCTTTAATGTTGAAGGTGGTGGATTATGGCACGAAAATGCAACCCTATTGCACACTCTTCATCCAACGATGGATATGGGATATATTTGGTAGACTGTCTTTTGTTTGTTGTATCTCTGATGGACATCTTATTAGCTTCGACACCATTACTAGGGTATATCTAAGATGGTTCCGACTAAACCTTTTCCAACTTACAGAAACACTCACATAATCTGGGAATATAGTAAAATTAGATGTGGGTCGTCTCCAATTGATAATTGAAGGCAACCTGGTGCATCATTAATCCTTTTTATGTTTAATTCTATGCCACTAATAACATATTAATACATTAGTATATGCCACTTCTTCAGAGTTTCCATACACATAACTTCAAAGAATATATGGGAATTCCAATAGGCTTATTAACGCAATTACGAAAACTTCAAGTAAACCTTTAGCTATTCAAACAAAGAGCAAACATTTAAGCATTATACTCATTTCTAGGGAAGTTGTTGCTTGCACCTATGAATCTACAACTAGCTAGGTTAAGAAGGATTAAGTATACATATACGATACAACATGCGTTGAAAATATTACTACAGACTTTAGCTTGATATCCATTGTTGTATTTATAGCCTGTGGTCATTTTTCTCTACTACTATTTAGTTCACCATTTTTCAGATTTCATAAATTGATGAAGGTGCTCTCAGTACCAAAATTTATAATGTTCTCCACTTAAACGTTTCCATTCCTTTTGGTAAGATATGCTCCAACTCACCCATTCTGTTGTTCATAATTGCCAAATTTTCTGCACATAGTAGTTTCTTGGCTGATGCATAAGTTTAGCATACTCGACCTAAAAGGGAACTCCATCCTTTGGACCTAAGCCTGTTAGTGGATATTAAACAAATCCAAAATTTGTTTGCATCTGTATCTGTAAAATGGATAAATATCCAATATTTGAGAAAATGGATATAAATGTGGATACAAAGGTATCTACATCCATATCTTTAAAGCGGATAAATATCTGATATCCAAGAAAATGGATATAGAAGCAGATACGAAGGTATCTCCATCCGAAAATTGCCCATTTGGTTTTTCCAACATTATAGTTTGTATTATGTATATTTTAGTGCAACATAAAATATATATTTATTATTTTATTAAGTTGATAATTTACATTGTATGCATTTAATGCATATTGATTGTTTAAAACTAGTTATTATTCTCATATTTGTTGATTTTGCATATTTTTATCATCAATAAATTTGGAAAATGAAATATGATTGTTCAAAATTTCATATTTATGTTTTTTGATTTATAAGTATTTAATGGACAAGATAACTATCCAATATATGTTCATATTAGCATACGTGGATATTAGATATCTGAAAATTATTTGGGATGCGGATGCAAATATGACACTATCTGCATTTGAAAGTATCCGTCGATTGGCCTAAATTGTATCATACCTTTCAATTGCATTTCAGGTGAGCTAAATCAAGGATAACAGATGATAATTTATGTTATGACTAGGAATGTGCTAATGATATATTTGAGTTATCTGAGTTCCAATTTTATAGGAAAATAATATAACAAGAAATATGAACGCGGAATATAATATTGTTTTCATGAATATCTAATGGTTATATTTTCATATGAAATAGATTTTTATTTTATTTATCTGATAAATTTTGTTTTCACAATGAACGCCACTCTTTTATGTTAATGCATAAACTCTATCCATGTAAGACGCAAGCTTTTTGCCAACACTTGCTCTATTTTGTGTTCCAAGCTCAAAATATCTTATCATTTGTTAGTAATCAAGAAATTATAAAGCTCCTAATTCAGCTGTCATATCTATTGACACCATAAATATCTCCAACTTCAAGAAAACTTGCAAATTTAATCTTTCATTTCAATGTAGTAAAAGAAAATTCAAAATATTATACTCGATAACTATTTATTTAAATGTTTTTCTCATCGAACTTAATCATATGACATTTTGTGCTTTGGTTCAAGCTTCCCTAGATTTAGTTCAATAAAATTATGCTTGGGCATCATTTGCCTAACATATTACATCATCTACTTTTTCTTAGTTGAATTTTACTTCGCTTCAGCTATGCTTTTATGGTCGTAAATGGTTTTCGCTTCTTAATGTATATTAAGCTTCGCCGAATCATGTGAACATTGAACTAGACATGCAAATATACGCTGAACAAATTTCATTTTGAATAATGAAAAACTTGTTCAGCTATTGTAATCATAT
Organism: Allium cepa; assembly: GCA_030765085.1. NCBI lineage: Eukaryota > Viridiplantae > Streptophyta > Magnoliopsida > Asparagales > Amaryllidaceae > Allium > Allium cepa. The sequence goes on from CM060946.1 coordinate 298,967,699, forward strand.
CTACTGCAAAATAGTTTAAAAAGTATGTCCTATTATGTAAGAATTATCATCTTATAAGCACAAATTCTATGTAACATGATTGTCTGATTACTACATAAGGTTGCACAAAAAATATCATGTTGAAAATTCTATTTAGACTTCTGGCAATTCCTTCTAAAATACTAGTAACAATAGTACACCTTTTTTTCCATACAATGCATACTCATTACTTCTGTAACTATCTACCGCGCTTTTCGTTGCGTTGAATGTTAGCCACAATCTGCAATTTCTTTTCTAGCTGTATTTAGATTGCGTGTTTTTCTAGTTTTTTTCAATCTGTAAATATATAAAAATAGGATATAATATTATTTCATGTGGCACTCATATTTATTATTCTATAACTACAGACTGAAGCCCAAATTTACCATTCACAGAAAATTTATGGAATATAGCGTCCATAGTTATCAAGAAGAATGATACAAATCTTATCTTATTATTGACCCATGTTATGTAATGTAAACATACATCATTTAAAATAGGAAAAATAAAACGTATCATGTTTGATGGTTTAGGTTCAAGTTCAGATCCTTTGATATGAGAAGTCAAATGTTGTAAGATCAGCTGAAACAAACTACATTAAGGGCGACATGGAGGCCACGAGCATTGCATGATGGCGATCCAATAACAAAACCAGAAACCTTAATTAAAGTTCAATTTCTACGTAAGCATTACCGAAATGGATGCCACAAACAACCATAAATCTGAATTTTTTCTCAACGTTTATTCCATGTGTCTATGTAGAATTATTATATATACCCCTACGCAGTCTTAGTCCGAATAATCTAACTTTATCACCGCTTAGTGCTTAGCCAACTAGAAGTGCATCATGTTCATAAACATTCAAACCTAAATTTTTACATTTGGATTGAAGTAAACCAAGTTACAATTCTGAACCGTATTTGGTTCAAGATTAACTTAATGCTAGAATTTCATTGTCTTTTTGCAATTATGGGTAATTATATTTGAGTCTGCAGACTTGATAACTTTTTACCTGCTGTCTCTTAACCCTGCTGCTCCTGCATACATTATTTTTTGAATACAAGATCCACCATGTATGAAAATAGGTCTAATGAACTATCATCATTGATGTGCTGTAGAGCATTAATTATATCTGCATGTTCTCTAACTATTGTTCTACTTTGCAAAATTTCAGCTATTATGACTAATAAGGTACGCTGCCATTTTAATTAAACCATAGAGTTTGGTTGATATTGAAATGCTATCCAAGAGCTTTGGAGCATTGACTGCATTTTTATGCTTCTTACAATATAGATTTTGTTTTGACTTCCTATATCGTTGTAATAATACATGAATTTGGATTTGTCAGCTACTTCTACAGTTTAAATCATGCCTTTATCTCAGCCGATGCATTTATATTTAGTTACCTTTTGCTGCAATTTATTCTTACTGATTATTGTTATCTAAGAATTTATAGATTTAATTCTTAAAAATCCAGTGGCTATGCTAAGTTATTCTTACTGGTTATCCTATTGAGATAAAGGTTAATAACTGCAATCTTAAAAATCCAGTACTTATGCTAAATTAAGAAGTGCCATAATTGGTTTGAAGTTGGATCGCTTCACATGATAGGGCCAGTAAGAATACTTGGATATAAAAAATAAGTGATATAATGTAATCTCACCCGTTTTTGAATTTTTAATATTAGCTGCTTCCTTCAATGCATTCTCATACCAAAATTACCACCTTATTAATGTTGCCACATTGCTATTAAGAAATGTACAGTGTTATTATGCTCTTGAAAATGAACTTTGTCTAACCTTTGTCACATTTCACTTATAAGGCTATCTGCCTGAACAGCTTCTTCATCTACCATGCATCATCTTGCTTATATTGTCTTTGCAGTGAATGATTTAGATCAACAAGTATCTATTCTAATGGATTCGGCAAATTTAGGATGTAAAAAATTGTTCTTTCCTCTTTCAAACATCTGTTATGAGAATAATAGATGATATTGACTTCACAACAATTAATAATTTCCCTTACAGTCAAAAAAATCACTTTGAAGCAAAAAACAAAACAACTTCTTCTGAGTCAAGATTTCATAAAACTAAAAAATAATTTCAATGTTAAATGTTTGGTCTGCATTTAAGACTCCCTAAGAATTACAATTTTCTCCTCGACCTAGAAGTTAGCAATATATGGTTTAAACCGAGTCAACCAAATGAACCAGGGTTCGATTTGACTACGGAGTTAAGTCAGCTTAAGTTCAATTTGTAATGTAATTTTATTCGGTACTCCATTTAATCCAACTAACCCAAATTTTACTATTTTATCAAAATTTATGGAGCTATAATACCTTTTTTAATTAGTTTACTAACATAGTAGATTTTATGTATAAAAAGTTAAATCCATTTTTCCTATAAACGTACAAAAATACTCAATACCTCTAAAAGCATAAATTTATTATCCTTTGGCTAAATTGGAAACATCAAAATAGTAAAATGTGATATTTCTCTTATGTAACTTTTTAGTTCAATTAAAATGATTACCAACTGAATTAATTGAAATTAGTTTTGTTCGATATGGTTTAATTTTCGATTTTTTCAGTTTAAATCCAGTCAACATTTTTTTACCTTAAAATGGTTCGAATTTTAATCTCCTTCATACCAATGAACATTTTTTTATGTCAACACTTGAAAATAAGATAGTTTAACAACAAGTTGAACTTTACTTTTTAGTTCGAACATAAGTTGTATAATATAAGCATTCATTGTTGTGGGAGATTATAAAGCATAATTATGTATGTTACCTCTCTTTTCAAATTATCTATTACCATTGCCTATTTTTCAATTTTAGTTCGAACATTATTGGTTATCGAGTTATGGGTTTTTTCATTTATTTTTAGCCTGTTATGGGTTTTTAATTTATCCTTTGAAACCAGTTCCTTTATATAAGCACTTCGTGTAGTTATATCTTTGAGTTCATATTGTTTTCATGAGCGTAATAGAATATTAGATCATGTTTTTAGCATGTATTATAGCACATTTAAATATTTTTCAAAAACATGTGCCCACCAAGAAAGGAATATTCATTAAAATCCTAAATTTGGTTTGATAAGAAAATAACTAAATGAAATTCGTAAATTTATTATCAATAACTTATATTTCAAAAAAAATATAGTAGTAAAGTTTTACGACAATTTCAAAAAGTATAACTTCAACCCGTGTGCATCATGGGTTCGCACTAGTTTATAAAAAATTACTAGGTTTAAAAAGCTATCTTCTACATATGATCGAATTAGGGCTAGGGACTAGTTCTATTGTGTTCAAAATAGGGTTATAACAAATGGAACACCAAACGACATGTCTCATTTGGAGTTCGAAATTTTCGAATGTTCTATAGCTTGGTACTTTAAATATATATATAGACAGACACATATATGTTAATCATGCTTCTTTCCTTACCTACCAATACTCTCAGCCATACCACCACATTAAGACCCATGCCCTTCTCCCTTATATGCTTGGCCAAATCAGAGAATTTTCTTTTAAAAATTTAAAAATTGCCTTATCCAATGCCCGAGATCATTGGGACCAATCCATGCATTTTCAGGCAAGGTCACCAACTAGAGTTTTATTACCAACATTAAGATGAAGCTAGTATGAGGTTGGATTGTCGTCATTCATCGTGAGATGGCCGCAGTTCGTTGATGAATGTTAGATCTTCTTTTGAGTTTTTTGGCGAATGGGTGACTCATTTGGCGACGAGGTCTGAAGGAATGTGGGAGAGAGCATCAAGGGATATATCTGGTAAAATTTGGTAGCAAAGCGTGGCCTATGGTGGAAGAAGTTGCGAGATGGACGTAAGCAATGAGGTTCGGTTGTTTGGGCGAACGACAGTGGCATTTGGCACGACGGTGCCGTGTAGGGGGCGGCGTGCGATCAACGATGGTGGCGACGGTGTGTAGAAGGTCGCGGCGGTATGCAGAACTTCATGACCATGGTTTTGTGCTGACGTGCTCCTGTTCACGTAAAGTGAGGAAGAAAGGTTTAACATTAATTATAGGTGTTACCCGGTGGCTTGACCAAGTAACAAGAGGCATGGCGTAAAAGGATCGCTCGGCATAGAGCATCATTCGGCATTAAGAGGTCGCTCGGCATACGGCCTCATTCGACGCACCTCCCCTCGCTCGGCATAAGAGCACCGTTTGGCATGGAAGGGCCGTTCGGCATGGCAAGGTCGTTCGGCATTTCACCTCGCACGGCATAGCAATGTCGTTTGGCATTTCACCTTGCTTGGCATAGCAAGGTCGTTCGGCATTTCAACTCACCCGGCATAGCAAGGTCGTTCGGCATTTTCACATCGCTCGGCATAGCAAGGTCGTTCGGCATTTCACCTCGCTTAGTATAGCAAGGCCGTTCGGCATTTCACGTCGCTCGGCATAGCAAGGTCGTTCGGAATTTCACCTCGTTCGGCATGAGCCTTATTCGGCATAAGCCTCATTCGGCATAAAGCCTCGTTCCGCATCTCCCCTTGTTCGGCATCAAGTCTCGGTCGACACAGGTCTCATTTGGCCTACACTCTTCACTCAGCACACTGTCTCGATTTGCATGTAGATATCGTTCGGCATATCTTCCTCGATTGGCATACGAATGTCGTTCGGCCTGGATATGTGGTTCTGCAATTGTCGTTCGGCATTTATGGCTCAGCGTACAGAAGTCACTTACTAGGCCGAGGTATCTTAGGCCCATGTGGGAAGTCCAACCCATCTTCGTCTATAAATAGAAGGTCATAGGCATAGTGAAAGGGACCTCTTTCAAGAACACTGGGTAGACTCTGCCGCTTTCAAGACTCATTCTATTTTACTTAGCATTTGTGTTCAAGTCTTTATAGTACGGATTGTATCTGTATTCAATCACTTGTGAAAGCAATAAAGACCAAAACTTAAAATGGACGTAGGCAATTACGCTGAACCACTATAAGTCCGGTGTTCTTGTTTTTGCATATAATTTAGCATACAGTTCTCTATTTTAATTTACTTTCTTCATTAATCTCTCTACATAATCTTTCTCAAGGTGTTAGTGACCAATTCTGGTGCTAACATTTTGGTGTTTTCACTGAGAATCGAATTCTTAAGCCACTAGGATCTGCTTTGTAGCTACTGGATTGAATAAATCCCCCGAAGGAGATCCAAGTCATTAATAGGACGTCCGTTGATTCTACTCAGAGTTTCTATCAATAACTCTACTATGGAAAGACCACGTACTTGATCGGCCTCTCATAACGCGGATGTCAACGAGACTGCTAGTGTACAACAAATAGGACCTAGCAATCTACAAGCAAATCTAGGTGCAAGGGCTACCACCCAAAATCAAATGGATGTTGTCACCAGAACAAAGTTCAACGACTTGATGAGAGAACTCATGGAAAGTAGTAGACAGCTTACTAAATAGATTCAAGCTAACGCTAACCTCATGACTCAGCTTACTCAGCAACAACATCAGAATGCTGGAGGTAGCCCTGTTCCTTACTATTCATCTGATAGCTCGACTTCATCCGATGAACCTCCCAGGCGTAGACGCCGTAAAACTGAAACTACACAAGCAGGTGCTGCTGATCGATCAACTAGGGATCACTTACATCTTGGAGACCACACACAAGCTGGAGCAGAAAATTTAGGAGCTAGAGCACGTGTGGAAACTGGATGCCCGGCTTCCCAAGAAGCTATGAAGCTGGTCCCTAGAATACATGTTTGGCAGATCGCCAGCAGAGGAGACATCAACTGAGCGGTCTGATAGAACAGAGTCTGACCTTCCATCCTCCATACAAATTTCGAACTTATCAGCTATGGTCAGACAGTTGATGAGAGAGAACCAAGGCCTGACAAATGAAGATTGAAGGATATCCATGAGTCATACTCCCTTCACAGATGCTATTCTATAGGTCGAGTACTCCAGGAAGTTTAGCATGCCGACTATCCCGGCCTATGAAGGAAAGACCGACCCCAGGCAGCACGTGATGAGATATGAATGGATGACGAATTCGGCTAGAGCGAATAATGCAACCAAATGTAGATGCTTCCCAATCACTTTATCCGGAATTGCCACCATGCGGTACATTCGACTTCCCCTACGATCTATATCCAGCTTTAACGAGTTGGCAGCAAAATTTGCAGAACAGTTCAGGATACATGCCACTCATCCTAAGGACGTGATGTCCCTATCAAGTGTAATCCAGGCTCCAAGAGAGTCATTGAAGGAGTATTTGCAGAGATTTCATGTTGCAGCTACTGAAGTTAGCAACCCTAATGACCACGCAATTTTGATGGCAGTAATGCGAGGAGTAGATCCAGATTCAAAGTTTGGAGATTGTTGGCAGGAAAGCCTCCAACTACGCTGGAGAATTTCTATTCGAAGGCTCATCAATTCACAAGGAGGGAGGAAGCTAAATGGACAAGGCGAGATAAGGCACCAGGGCCTATTCAGGAGACTGTGAAAAGTAATATCGCCATGAAACAATTCGGTGACAACTCGAGAAAAGTTCAAGTCAATGTCCAAAACATGCCTGGGTAATCTAAAGGGTCCAAAGGAGGAAATGCCGAAAAGAGAAGAGAAGCAGGGAAATGGAAGCCAATGATTCTGACCTACAATGAATACTCCCCACTGAACGCATCTCTTAATAATATTTACCTGTCAACTTGTAATACTTTCCAATATAGAAAGCCATGCCCAAAGGAGTCAACAGAGGAACAGAAGCAGACTGGGAAGTATTGCCGCTTCCATGAGACTTATAGGCATAATACGGAAGAGTGTAGACATCTCCATGATGCCATAGAGAAACTGATTAGATAGAAATATTTACAGGAGTTTGTCAAGAACCCACAGGAGGGTAGGCAAGGAACATCAGACCCCGGACGCAGGCTGGCTCCACGCCAACTAGAGGAACCTTCCTGAACTATGGGTAGATTGGTCATAAACACGATAGTCGGTGGACCTCACCCTGCAGACAAGATTTGGCAGGAGATGGAACGATATGCTAACTCCTTAAGGCATGCGGATTATGAGTGTTGTTCGAATGTGAAGGATGGGACCCCCGTAAAGTAGCAATGCCTGATGACAGATAATATAGTATTTAGAAGCAGAGATGTGGACAAGGTGGAGGCTCCTGCTGTTGACCCGATGGTCATATCTGCGATGATCGGGCCAACACATGCGAAGAGAATTTTAATTGATTGTGGAAGTTCCGTTAACATCATCTTCAAAAAATCATACGACCAAATGAAGATGGAGACAAAATATTTAAAGCCATCTAAAGCCTGTATACATGGGTTTAATGGTGCAGCGACTGATGCAGTGGGGTATGTTTAGTTGCCAGTTGAACTGGGACAACGTGAACGTAGGAGGGTGTGAATCCTACCTTTCATAGTTTTGGATGTTGATTCTCCATACAATGTATTTCTGGGTCGACCGGCCCTGACGAAGTTTAGGGCAGCTTTGTCCCCGTGGTGTTTGACTTTGAAATTTTCGACAGACAAAGGAGTTGGTTTGGTGCATGGCGATTAGGTGACTGGTCGTGCATGTTATGTGGCTGAGCCGAGAGAGGCCCAGCGGCGAGAGAAAGGAAAGGTTGCGGACAACTCCGTCCGCATCCAGAATACTAACAATTGACATGTAGTGCCTGAGCCCTGGCTCGGGCCATATTCCCGGATTTATAGAGACATAGATCCCAGAGATGATGATGGGGAACCTAGGGAAGCAAATGCAGCACCGGCTGAACCGACGATTAATATTCCAGTCAGCCGAGATGACCCATCATAAGCACTCAAAATTGTATTACAACTCGACTCGTCAATGGCCGAGGATCTTACTGATTTCCTCCGAGTGAACGTGGATGTTTTTGCTTGGACACATTCTGATATGTGTGGGATTTCTCCCACTATTGCAACTCATATGTTGAATATAGACCCGAAGCACGTTCCTGTGAAACAGAAAAGAAGAGACATGGACCCGGAGAGGTCCGCTGCTCTCAGAGAGGAGGTGGAAAACTCAAAGCCAATGGGTTCGTCCGCGACGCCCTCTACCCTGAATGGGTGTCTAACCATGTTCTTGTGAGGAAAGAAAATGGGAAGCGGAGAACTTGTGTAGATTACTCTGCTTTAAACAATGACCAAAGGATAGTTTCCCTTTACCTAGAATTGACCAGTTGGTCGACTCAACGGGCGGACACGAGGTACTATCATTTATGGATGCGTACTCCGGATATAACCAGATCCCGACGCACATTCCAGATCAAGAACACACTAGTTTTGTCACAGATATTAGGTTGTATTGCTACGTAGTGATGCCTTTTGAACTGAAAAACGCGGGAGCGACTTATCAGCGTCTGGTGAATCGAATGTTTAAGGACCTGATTGGTAGAACAATGAAAGTCAATGAGGATGACATGCTTGTTAAGTCATGGCAGTCAAAGGACTACATTCGAGACTTAGTGGAGATGTTTGATATACTCAGACATCATGGAATGAAAATCAATCCTTTGAAGTGTTCCTTCGGCATTGCATCAGGGAAGTTCTTAGGTTTCATTGTAAATGCGCGGGGAATCGAAGCTAACTTGAAAAAGATTCAAGCTATTCGAGAATACAGGTGCCCAGAACTATAAAGCAGGTACAAAGCTTGAATGGAAAGGTGGCCGCGCTGAGTCGATTCATATCCAGAGCCACAGATAAATGTATTCCTTTCTTTGATGTAATAAAGAAAGGAAAGAGAAATTTCGAATGGACATCTGTCTGTAAGGAAGCGTTTCGAGCTCTGGTAAGGCATTTAGAAAGTCCATCAGTGCTATCGAAACTAGTAGACCATGAAATGTTGTATGTGTACTTCGTTGTATCCCAGCATGCTATCAGTACGGCTTTGGTTCGCGAGAAGGACCGAGTTCAAAAGCCAGTGTACTATATCAGTAAACGTTTGACGAGGGCCGAAAGAAATTATCCTAAGATTGAGAAACTAGCCTATTTGTTGGTGATTGCATCATGCAAGCTTCGTCCATAATTTCAGGCACACTCGATCAGTGTTTATACCGACCGACCCTTGCGACAGGTACTCCAACGATCGAAAACCTCTGAAAGGATGTTAAAATGAAATATTAAGTTGAGTCAGTTTGATATTACCTACCTACCACGAAGGGCTATACAAGGGCAAGCACTAGCAGACTTCATTTCTTAATTCACCGTGTTAGACGAATCGAGCAGTCCCAATGTCATACCTCCCGTTCGATGGAAGATGTACAACGACGAGGCATCTAACGACCGTTGCTCGAGGGCTGGCATAGTTCTTGTGACTCCTGAAAATCGATTAGTTTGTTAATGCTTTGAAGCTCGAGTTCCTAGCGACAAATAACAAAGCCGAGTATGAAGCATTGATTGCTGGCTTGAGACTTATTAGAGAATTGGGGGTAAAATCGGTTGAAATATTTTTTGACCCACAACTGGTGGTATACCAGGTGCAGGGGGACTATCAAGCGAAGGGACAGAGACTTGCCCCATACCTTGCATGGGTTCTGCTAGCAAATCTAGAATATTATGACATTTCACATGTCCCGCATGAACAAAACAGAGAAGCCGATTCATTGGCAAAATTTGCGAGCACTGGCGATGCACAAAAAATGGGATCGGTTCCCGTTGAAACCTTACATGCTCTGAGTATAAACACGATGGAGGTAAATTTCGTGTTAGAAATAGAAATCGAGAAGGAATCATGGATGACCCCATTTAAGCAATACTTGCTACACGGGGTCTTACCCGAAAGAAGGAGCGAAAGACAAAAAGTCATTTGTAAGGCTTCGAGATATGTAATGTAGGATGGAATAATGTATCGGAAGGGATTCTCGATCCCCTTACTCCGACGCATTACGTACGATGAGATAAAACGAGTCCTGAAGGAAGTTCATGAAGGAGAATGTGGTGACCATACTGGGGGGCATACATTAGCAATGAAAATCCTCCACTATGGATACTATTGGCCAACTGTAAATCGGCTCGTTGCGGACTACGTAAGGAGATGCGACAAATGCCAGAAGTATGCAAAAATCCCGAGAGCTCCGCCGATGGAACTCACGCAAATGGTTAGTTCCTGGCCATTTGCAATGTGGAGAATTGACATAATCGTTTCTTTACCCATATCCGAAGGTGGTGCGAAACACGTGATAGTTGCGGTCGATTACTTTACTAAGTGGGCACAAGCAGAGCCTTTGGCCACGATCACTACCAAAAAGGTTATTAATTTCGTTGTATGAAACATTATATGCCGTTTCACCTTCCATGGACTATCATTACAGACAACAGGGCTCAATTCGAAAGCAAAGAATTCAAAGAATTTTGTCAAAAGTATGGCATTGAAAAAAGGTTTGCAGCAGTTGCTCATCCAAATGCCAATGGACAAGTGGAAGCCATGAACAAAATAATCAAGTCCATATTGAAAATGTGTTTGGAAAAGGCTAGAAGAAAGTGGGTTGATGAACTTCCAACAGCGCTTTCGGCTTATAGAACTACCCACAAGTCCGTGACTGGCCACACTCCATTCGCATTGGCGTATGGCATGGAAGCCATTGTACCCGTATAACTTGAAGTTCCATCACATCGAGTAACTCATTATGACCCTAAGATGAATCGGAATCTTTTGCTGGAATCACTAGACTTCATTGATGAGGAGAAGCTGATTTATGAGTGGCCTCATATAGGCACCGAGTCGCTCGATATTATAAAGAAAAAGTCCGGCCAAGATTCTTTGATGTGGATTTTGAAACGAGTTTTCTCGGTCCCGTCGCATATGAATCCTACATGGGAAGGTCCGTACGTCATTGAACGAAAGCTTGGAGAGGGAACTTTCAAGCTAGCGACCGTTGATGGTGTGACACTCCCCCGAGCATGGAATAGCGAGCTTCCATGGCATTATTACACTTAGTCTATTTCTTTCATATTTTAGTTGCAATTATTTCTTAATATATTTTTATTTCGTTGATTCTTAGTTTTCATCATGTAATAAGACAATTTAGCTTGCTTCATTAATAACGGCTTGAAGCCATTTTTTCCATGAATTATCGATGTTTCCGTGTATGATGATTTTATGGCAAGGAAACTAGAGTTACATTATTTTGTATGACGTACGAACGCACATAAACGACTTTAAATCTCCAAGTCCCCTGAGTGCGGACTGGAGTACTTTGAGTCCCCTAAGTGCGGACCAGAGTATAAACGATTTAAAATCTCTAAGTCCCCTGTGTGCGGACTGGAGTACTTTGAGTCCCCTGAGAGTGGACCAGAGTATAAACGACTTTAAATCTCCAAGTCCCTTGAGTGTGGACTGGAGTACTCTGAGTCCACTGAGTGCGGACCAGAGTATAAACGATTTAAAATCTCGAAGTCCCCTGAGTGCGGACTGGAGTACTCTGAGTCCCCTGAGTGCGGACCAGAGTATAAACGACATGAAAATTTCCAAGTCCCCTGAGTGAGGACTGGAGTACTCTGAGTCCCCTGAGTGCGGACCAGAGTATAAATGACTTGAAAATCTCGAAGTCCCCTGAGTGCGGACTGGAGTACTCTGAGTCCCCTGAGTGCGGATTAGAGTATAAACGATTTAAAATCTCCAACTCCACTGAGTGCGGACTGGAGTACACTGAGTCCCCTGAGTGCAGACCGGAGTGTAAACGACTTTAAATCTCTAAGTCCCCTGAGTGGGGACTGGAGTACTCTAAGTCCCCTAAGTGCGGACCAGAGTATAAGCAATTTAAAATCTCGATGTCCCCTAAGTGCGGACTGGAGTACTCTGAGTCCCTTGAGTGCGGACCAGAGTATAAACGTCTTGAAAATCTCCAAGTCTCCTTAGTGCGAACTGGAGTACTCTGAGTCCCCTGAGAGTGGACTAGAGTATAAACGACTTAAAATCTCCAAGTCCCCTGAGTGCAGCTGGAGCACTCTGAGCCCCTTGAGTGCGGACTAGAGTATAAACGGCCTGAAAGTCTCTAAGTCCACGGAGTGCAGGCTAGAGTACAAATGACTTGAAGTCATTAAGTCCCCAGCATACGGACTGAAAAATATTCTAAGTTCCGGATGCGTGGAATGAAGGATGTACAATTTTAAAGAATTTTCGAGTTATATGAAGATGAATTGGGGGTTCAAGTGACTCCCAATAGCTCGGGTTTCGACCACAATAATACAGAAAGCTGAACAACAAAAGTAATTTTAAAGACAAAGAAACTAAATTTTATTTCTTAATCCAAAATGGGGTTCTACTACAACTCCACCAAAAATTGGAGTTAAATACCTAACAACATTGACCATGAAAATAAATAAAAATAATTACATAATCTAAGCTGACTCTCGTTGAACGAGTGTAACAGCTACTTCTTTGGCTTCTTTGATTTCTTTTCCTCCTTCGTTTTCTCTAATGACTCCTCGCCAATGCGTTTTCTCTTGGAAGATTTTCTTGATGGGGAGGTAACAACCGAGGAAGAACGAGGGACCTCTAGTGGCCTGGACACACCGGGAAGGATGACCTTCAAAGGCTTGTTCAAAGGATCATATAGGTCCATGACTCGGGGCTCGACTTTGATTTCAGCCGTCGTTTTCTTTTCCTCCACGAGCTGCACCTTCATGGTCAGTTTTGAAGGGTATCCAGAGGCGCTTGTGATCTCAATTTCGTAACTTTCTTCGATGGGGGACGAAGTCTCAGACTTGTCCTCATCAAGCGCCTCAATCACTTGAGCATATGGACCAAGAGTCTCTCCCGCGTGAGTAGCCATGCTCCCTTTCCCATTCTCCTCTTTGGCATCATCGCTCCTTGGAGATGGTCCAGGATCAGAACGGCCTGTGCAAAATCGCAAGAAATAAACATTAGAATACAATAATCTCTTGCCGAAAACAACGGCTCTTTGAACTTTAAAAAGAATAATTATGTACCGGATTCTTGCTGGCTCTCAACCATTCAAGGAGTCTCACCCTCCAGAATGGGAGATAGAACATGAATGCCAAGGCTAGGGGCTTCTGGGTCATAACCACCGTGTTGCTCGAATGGATCGAGTACTGGCCGATCGGCCGATTGAGTAGGAGGAAGGGCTGGAGACTCGGTTTCAGACGGACTGGCAATGACATCTTTTCCTTTTGACGAGGAGGAACCTTTGCAATAGAGGGCCTTTGCTACAGACAAGTCTGAAGGCTGGCTCCCCCTGAGAAATTCTTTCACTAAAGCCTCTTCGTCAACCTCTTTGGTTCCCAGCTTGACCTTCCTGATCTTTATTAAAGTCTCCCATGCCTTGGCTAGAGATTCAAGGTAGCCCTCGCCAAGAAAAGTTAATTCCCGATGCATGAGGACACAGGCGTTGGATTCTGCTATAAGTGGGTCGAACATGCACTTAATCTCCTCCCTGCCAGCCTCTGTAGCTACGTCAAGGTGAGAGTCAATCTCCGCGGATTCTATTCTCTTGTCCTCTTCACAGGGTTCTTTCTTCAGCATCCCGACCTTAGAGAGCTCGTCGTCGAGCTTTGCCTTTAGGAGTCGCGTAGCAACAATCTCATCGCAGTATCGTTGTGACTCTTCCTCGGAAACATTTTTTTTCCTCTCTCTCTTTTCGGAGTTAATCTTCCAACTCTTTGACTCAAAGGGCAAATGCATCCCTTTCCTTTTGAACTGAATCCTTCTCTAAAGCCAGGGCTCCACAGCATTGACCACTTCGTCAATTTCTTTCTTATGAGTTGTCTTCAGACGATTGACGGCCTCCGCAGTATCTTTAGCACTTTGTTGGGCGGCTTCGAGCTGAGACTTGTACATAGAGAGCTTTTCGTCTTGAGGTTTGATAATGTCTTTATCGTGAATGGCTTCGAGCTTCAGACGGTGAATTTCGTGTTGACGCTCAACCGAGACTTCCAACACTTTTTCAGCTAGATGGACAAACGCGTTATGTTGAACATAAACGTCGTTGTTGCAAGCAATGGCGCTCTGTTTGACGTGTCCAGGAATGTGATGGATCGCCGAGAGGAACTTCAGACCATCGAAGCAGATTTTGGGGAACTTAACCTTAAGCTTGGCTAGCCTCTTCGATATCGTCGGATCTGTTGCGGGAGCAGGGGGAGGTGGCTTTGAAAGTTCAGTTTTCTTGTGGGGTTCCCAGGATTGCCGTGTGCTAGATGAACCAGAGTGTTGATCACGGGGGGCATCAGATTGGGACCCCTTATGACCGTATATCTTCCTGCCTTGCTCCGAGTGAGAAGGAAGATTATAATGTTATGAAGGCCGATGATAAGTTTTCTTTCGAGATGATGAATCCCGGGAGTGATAATCCCTGCCGCCATCATCATCTCTATCCCGACGTCTTTCGGAGCCCAAATCCCGTCCAGAGTGGTGAAAGATTGTTGACCCGCAAAGAAGATCGAGTCCATGTGTACGTCCCATATCACCTGCATAGAATTTAAATAACAACAAGTTAGCGAAGAGTAGAGAGATGGAAGAAATTTTAAGTGCAAAGGTGAAGTACACGTGTCTGTGTGTGTCCTAGTGTTTCCCCCTAACAGACCAGTTTCTTTATCTTTACTTATGGGAGTTTTTTCTCCCTAAACTAAGCTTCAGCGCCTGCATCCCCTCTTATGGGAAAATGAAGTTTAAGCGCTTCTGAATCATTAAAGTCGTAGTTAAGCAGATCATTAGGAATAGTAAGGTCCGACAGGCCTTTCAATGAACTCTCTAAGCGTTGAGGAGAAGGCTCTCTCTCCACCGTAGTGATGGTGACTTTAGAAGTGCCGCCCATTGTCTTCTTCCTCAGTTTGTAAGTCAATTTTTTCTTTTCCTTCGTAGGGGGAGGTATTACTTCAATATTGTGCACCTCGACTACCAGCTCTCGAGCTGGGTTAATATTCTCGCCATGTACTTCGGGCGTTTCAGCTTCTTTAATCTACCCCTCCTCAGATGTGTCAAGGGCATCACGTGCTAAATGCCTGGCTTGCTTTTTTCCTTTGCCCAAAGAAGACCCGGCTATGGTGACACCTGGTGGAAGGATTATACGGCGGCCTACCGCCAACAGCCCAAACTTCGAGAGCGATTCATTCGATATGAGAGATCTAATGTCCCGGTCTCCTGCGGGTATAGCTCGGATATCTTCAACAGCTTTAGAATACCCAGAGCCTTCGGGAAGTGGGTTGATACCTGTAAAAGTAGATAAAGAGTTAGAAAAGGAGCAATCACCGCCGAATGCAAGTGTTAATCTAGAAAAGAAACTTACTTCCTTCTACCCATCTCCTTGCGAAGCCGGGGGCAGCGCACGTAGAACCACTCCTGCTTATACTGGACGAATTTGCTCTACACCCCGGTCAGAATTTGACACTTGTTATGAGGTTCGAGAAATAAAAAAGATGGGCTGTCCGATCGTCTCTTGAACCGATAAATATAACGGATATCACGAGGAGTCGGGAGCCTGAAGAGGATGCTCATAAAGAGAATGCACATACCGTATATGAATGCATGACTGTTTGGATGTAGTTGCGATGGAGCGATCTCAATATACTGTAATAGATCGCGGAGGAAGGAGTTGAACGAAAGCACGCTATCAACCCAACACATAAATCTGTTGCAGGCTGTGTATCCGACTAGGGCCAGGTGAGGACGATCTTGCCTTGATGGAACCAATACATCATCGAAAGAAATCCCATGCACCAAGCATATGCGTCGAAGAGCGCTTTCGTTAATTCTCGAGGCTTAAGAATCGATCGGATCGTCTATAAAGATCGCTGCATCCAGGGCATCATGAGCCAAGTCAATAGATACAATCGTAGGGCTTGGTATGTCTTGAACAGGAGTAGTTGGCGGATTTAAAGTCCCAACTACTTCTTGTTGAGAAGATGGCCCGGGTCTGTCCGAGATCGTGGCAGAACTTGATTTCCTAGACATCTCTAATGTGCGTAGAATCTGATGAAATACCTGTTTGAACTATACTTGAAAAATAATCGACATTAGACTTAACGACAAAAATACTCCACCCGTGTTGTGTGTGAACTAGTGCTATCATTCAAATATAAGTGCCAAGAAATTAAAAGTCACAGAGTTGATGAAATAAAGTTTGGCTTTGAGCTGTCTTGGAAGACCGTCATCGTTGACCGTCTGTGAGAGCTTGTTATAAGATGGTTTATGTTTTGAACTTGACATCGACATTGTACGCTGAAGGTTATTTTCTGTTTTAATCAAGTTAAATTCAGGTTTGTAGTTGTCAAAATAGAGGAGTTATCAGTCTGGATTGTCCAATATGCTTAATTGCTTAAGTCCTTATACTTGTTCACTTTCATATGTTCGGGCATAAAAAATAGGTTGAGTCAACTATGCATTATATTTCGCTAGTGTTGTTGTTGTACACCACTCTCCTACCATCCATCATTACCGTTCGGCATGCTGCAAGACATGCCGAACCACAATCATGCCAGCAGATATGCCGAGCCGTATCGCTCGACACTTTGCCCTCAACGCCAACTTCCTTCCTACACATCCTCTCTACTGCTCGGCACAGACGAGTCATCCAGCAAGTCATGCCGTGCCACCTCGTTCGGCACTCTACCCATCTCCTACTTTTCTCCTGCACTCCCTCTAATACCATTCGACATAGGGGGTCATGCCGAGCCATAGCTATATCAAACCATATCGCTTGGCATACTAAACCCAACCTCAAATTTACTCCTACACATCCTCACGTCGTTCGGCATGAGGAAGTCATGCCGAGCCATATCCATACGTCTTCTTCCAACTCCTTTCTTCAGACAAATTAATCATCTTCCTAAATGGCCAGTCGACCACTACTTCAACTCGCACGCCACCCTCGACCAACATAAATTAACCTCACAAATTCCTACTGGGCCGACATCTTCTTCTTCTTCCTCCCCATCTAATCCTAAGGCACATCTAAAACTTCGAATCCACCGTCTTTATCTACACGGCTTCCATTATTCATGGGTTATAGGAAGGTCATAGATTCAAGTCTTGCCTAAAATCTCTATTCGGAGAGAGTCAAGAGAATGAAGAGTTCATACCCAGAAGAAGGGGTCGATGTCTAATGGGGTGCTCGATTTAGAAGTGGAGTCCTCTCGGATTTGTTATTGAAGGCAGTCGAGATGTAACATGTGGAATTCGAAAGTCGAGAAGGAGATTGAGGTGTTGGGAAAAATCTGGAAGGAGGTATGTTCGTAAGAATGTTAGAGCGGAGGTAAAAGGTAAAAAGAGAAGAAGAAGGAAAGTACTGACTTTTATAGTAGGAAGGAAAGAAGGCGAAGAGACAAGTAACAGGTAGAACCGGTCAAGACATCTCTGTCATTCAGCATCAACATGTCATTCGACATTGAGGGGTCGTCCGACATCGCTATGTCGTTTGGCATCGAGACCTCGTTCGGCATCAAGGCCTTGTTCGGCATTTAGGGGATCACTATAGAGAGGACATAATAAGGGCTTAAAGAAAAGTACGGAGTGCAGATGGTTCAAAGCGCACCATGTTCGTCCGCATGATACATTTTGGGGGGCAAGTGTTACCCAGTGGCTTGAACAAGTAAAAAGAGGCTCGGCGTAAAAAGGTCGCTCGGCATAGAGCACCGTTTGGCATTAAGAGGTCGCTCAGCATACGGCCTCGTTAGGCGCACCTCTACTCGCTCGGCATGAGAGCATCGTTCGACATAGAGCCTCGTTCGACATGGAAGGGCCGTTCGGCACAGCAAGGTTGTTCGGCATTTCACCTCGCTTGGCATAGCAAGTTCGTTTGGCATTTCACCTCGCTCGGCATAGCAAGGTCGTTCGGCATTTCACCTCGCCCGGCATAGCAAGGTCGTTTGGCATTTTCACATTGCTCGGCATAGCAACGTCGTTAGGCATTTCACCTCGCTAAACATAGCAAAGTCGTTCGGCATTTCACCTCGCTCGACATAGCAAGGTCGTTCGGTATCATTTCACCTCATTCGGCATGAGCCTCTTTCGGCATAAGCCTCATTCGGCATAAAGCCTCGTTCGACATCTTCCCTCGTTCGACATCAAGTCTTGTTCGGCACAGGTCTCATTCGGCCTACACACTTCACTCAGCATACTGTCTCAATCAACATGCAAATACCGTTCGACATATCTTCCTCGATCGGCATACGAATACCGTTCGGCCTGGATATGTGGTTCGGCAATTGCCGTTCGACATTTGTGGCTCGGTGTACAGAAGTCACTTACTATGGCCTGAGGTATCTTACTCCTAGGCCCATGAGGGAAGTCCAACCCATCTTTGTCTATAAATAGAAGGGCAGGGGCACAGTGAAAGGGGCCTTTTTCGAGAACATTAAGGAGACTCTGCCGCTTTCATGACTCATTCTATTTTACTTAGCATTTGTATTCAAGTCTTTGTAGTACGGATTGTATCTGTATTCAGTCACTTGTGAAAGAAATAAAGATCAAAACTTAAAGTGGACGCAGACAATTACGCTGAACCACTAATAAATCCAGTGTTCTTGTTTTTGCATCTAATTTAGCATACGGTTCTCTGTTTTAATTTACTTTCTTCATTAATCTCTCTACATAATCTTTCTCAAGGGTGTTAGTGACCAATTCTGGTGCTAACAATAGGGTAATTAGTAATTAAGTTGTCATTAGTTTACTGATTTTTTATTTAAATATCGATAACTTATAAATTTGATAACTAATCCATATGAGGTTCAATTGAGGCATGGATTTTGCATTATGCTCATGATGACATAAGCTTCGCGATTGAAATGATTTGGTTGAATTTGAAAACTGTTGAAATTTGGGCTAAAATCAGATGTTGTTCGATTTTAGTTCCAAACGAAGCGTCTCAACGACAATAGAAATTTCGGTGAGTTAAAATAACCTTTTTGGTTAACTAGTACGATATATAGTTGATAAAAATTGTTGATTGGATTTTGGATTATGTACTATTTTATACTAGTTGATTTAGATATATTCCCGCCCCTGAAGCGGATGAGACCTAATTACGTTCCATGTAAGAGTGGTGACCCTTAGTATATGACCCCGTCTCGAAGTGGTTGATTTATATTATTTGGTTATATATATGAGTTGTGATGCAGGGAGAATGGGTTGGAGAGATCTAATGGATTCCAGTTATTGTTGAATTAGCTTCAATAATATTCCAGTTATATGAATTATTGAATAATGAACCTGATTGTGGACATTATGGTTATAACATTCTTATATGTTGAAAACTAAAACCTAGTAATGATAGAAAATCAATATCTATATTGGTTAAGCAATGTGATGGCTGTTGACCTTAAATTAGTATTTTGAAACACTATAAATCGCCAACTGAGTTGGAATTGGATTTTTGAGACAGGCAACAATTTTTAAACCCGAAAATTGAACTTTCAAAAATATTTTGTTTTAGAGATTTATTTTTCTATTTTGTTTCAATCTATTATTCCGTCTTTTTGAAAGATATGTATTATATTTAACATTTTTTAAAAAGGCATTTATGTAGATTTAATATTGTTTTACAGTTACTTACTTATAATTGAAATTTTTTAAGTTATTTATTTATATTTAATGTTGTTTCAAAAGTTATTTATTAATATTTTAATATCTTAAAAAGTTATTCATTTTAGATAATTAAATGTGATTTGAAATTAATAATGATGATTTATTGCTACTGTTTGAAAATTAATTATTATTATTTATAATAATGTTGAAAATTAATTATTTGTGTTTTATTAGTAATGTCCTTAAAAAAATTAATTATTATTTTAGGATGCTTAAGGTTAAAATTCATTATTTATTTATCTATAATGTCATTGTTAATAAATTATCATCATATAATAGTGTTTTTGATGTAAATGGTTTTTTATTTAAATGTCTGCAAGACGTGTAAATGTAGGAGAAGTTTTATAAAATGGTTTTAAGACTTAAGGGAAGTTTGTTTACAAGGTGAAAGAGTTTATAAATGGTTAGGTATTTATAAACGAGTTTTAGAAATGGATTTATAGAGTTATGAACGGAGTTTATGAATGATATATGGATTTTTAAAGGTTTTATAAATAATTTAGAAAATATACAAAAAGAGTTTATAAGTGATTGAATTTCATAAAGGGATTATAAATGGTTTTCCAAAGATTTATAAAATGGTTTATAAATGGTTTTGGAGAATTGTAAGGAATTTATAAATGATTTGAAAATCGAGTAAAAAAATCTTTCTCAATTTTTTAAATATACTTACACCGTAGGGATAAGTATATGAGTGCATTTTTTAAGATGCAAGGTGTAATGTGTGTGGATATACTTATGCCATTGAGATAAGTACATGAATATTTTCTAAGTATTGAAAATATAGGGATTTGCGGATATACCTTTGTAAAAGAATTTTCAAACAAGTAATTTGCAAAGTGATTTTAATGAATGAAAATTTTATTAAAGGAGGCCAATGGTTGCTTTGTGCTTAACCAATGTTGATTTTTCCTTATGGAATAAATCCCTGATTTGAATGTGTGTTTGTTGATAGTTATATAATCGACTATCAAATCATAGCCTAAGTATGTAATCCTTCTTAATTTTAGTGGTACAGAAATATTACATACTTGAATCGAAGGATTTTAAGTCTGGAAATATGTAGGAGAAACATGGGAATTATATGGTAAATTTATCGTCGGTGGTGCTATAATGTATGTATAAACTTGTTTAGTTCTTCTAGGATAAATGATGAGGAGATACATCCACTTAAACTGTTAGGGGTGGTCCCCGCTCTTGTGTATTATCTGATTATTTCCTAAAGAACCGGTATTGAGCATTCCGAAAATTCGATGATTGGATTTTGGAGCATTAGGGAAGCGAAAGAGCGTACTCATAAGAGGACTCAAAAACCATAACCAATTCGAAACCATATACAGTTTTATGGAGGATTTTCGTGATATATTGAGATGTTGGAATCCATGTGTGGTTCCGAGGCCCTGTTGGGTATGGAAATCTATGTGTGATTCCAAGATCTATATGAGATGTGCGATCCCAGGTGTGATTCTGGGACTCATTAAGGTATTGGATTCCATATAGGATTCTATGATCTATTTGGTGGCGCTACATGGGTTGGAATGCCGGATGTAGCCTCATCAGCGATAATGACTAAAACCGGTTGTAGAATGCATGGCTTGTAGGGTTGGAAAACCCATAAGGCGCAGTCGGCTCCACCTAGACATTTCTTACAGTTGTTATGCATGTATGAGGTGATGTATATAGTCTTAGTGAGACCTGCTTTGTTTTACCTATGGTACATCACTAGGGATGTATGCTGCTTTGGAAGATATCTTCGATCCTTGTGCAGGAGGACCATTCTCGAAGTACCGAGGGCACCTCCATGGTATCCTACACAATTAGCAAACGTGCCTTATCGGTTTTTGATTATATACCTAGTATTGTTGTGATGTACACCTACAAGCACCACAGCTACTTGATTATTATCTTTTTACACTTAGACATTTTTATAATATCAATGAATTTTCTACAGAAAAGGTTTTGGTTATCGTAGGTAAAACCTTGTCCATGTTTATGCGCGGTATGGTCTTACGAGATACTTTTGATTTCAAAGATTTTTATAACTTTAAAATCAGGTTAGGTGTGTTTACTCACGTTGGTTTTCCAAACTGGCTTGTGTGTTATTTTATTATAATACTCTGGTCAGACCAAACATATTTACAGATATTAGTTAGATGCCTTGGAGCTTAAGGAGATGAGCTACGGGCCCAGATACATATTCACATATATTATTATTTTTCCAGTACATTCATTGTTGTATTTATCAGTAATTGTAAAGACGGACTATTATAACTGTCCGAGCTGTAATAGGTTAGTATACTCTGATCGGTAACCGTATATGCATACATTACAGTTTGTTTTGTGTAAAGATTTGTTGTATATTATAGATTATTCATTCTACTATTAAATGTTATTGTTTTTTCTTTTTCTCTTCTTTCTTCTTCCTTCATCTTCTTTCTTTCCCCTAACTATCCTCCTTTCCTTCCAATTTGAGCGGATCATATGTGGTTAATTATCCACTTAAACTGTTTTAGAATATTAGGTTACACGATCAAATCAGTTGTTGAGACTGATGTAAAATAGTTATTTATGATGTTGAGAGAATAATGGAGAGTGCGTCCAGATGAGTACCTAGAACACTGAGAGTTGTGTATATTATTAGAGGTCTGAGAGACTGTATGATTATTCCATTGGCTGAGAGCCAACTGGATTTCTACGTGGCTGAAATTTTAGATGATCATTACATGATTATAGATCTTTTTGATTGTTTATTTGTAACAGACAGCCTTTTCGACCCCTCAATGTCGACACTTATACGTCCATGATATTTATGTGCCAAACATCCAAGTGTTGGAAAGACAAAAGTTAATGTAAAGAAAATGAAGAAAAGAAGAGGAATAAGAAAGAGAAGAACATTAACATTAGAATCTCACATGCGAAATGCTAACATATAATATCAAAAGACATCACATAAAGCTACTCTAATATACATAGCATTTCAGAGGTACTATTATCAGTCTGGATAGTTATAACAGCCTCTCCTTACAATTGTCGATATATATGCATAAAGTAATGCATCAAAAATAAATACTATAGTAAGTAAAACATCTAGCTCCTCTTCAAGAGCCCAATGAACCTTAACAAAAATCTTCTTTCCTCAGAACACTCAAAAGAGCACCCATGGAAATTGAGGAAAAATTAAAACCATGAGTCAAACATAAGTCTAGTGTGGGAAACTCAAGAAATATGTAGCTAGCATATAACAGTACTTTTGAGACAATACAAAATGCAGTAATGGTTATTCCCTCAAAAGGACCACCTTCTAATAAGTACATAAGGTGATATAATAGATAATGTCTAGGGTGAAGAATGTAAATCAAAAAATATCTAGGAAGCTTGCATCTTATGACACAGCAATATTGGGGTACAATCAAAATCGCTAAGGTGCGCATGCATATGGATTTCCCATCAAAGGTGCCCTATGTACGTCGAGGCAGACCTCCTAACAAGGGTGTGAAACTACCTTCTGAGTATCGTTTGTCTCTAGATAAAATATACCAATAAGGTAAAAATTGCTGGTCTATGCCCAAACATTTTCATGAACCATGTGGCATCAAATATCATCAACTCCTTGGGCCCACAATCAAAAAGGAACTCTAGATGTGGAGTTGATATACCTTTAGGGTTAACTAAACTCCCATGGTTGTGCACCTACTCTATTTATGTCATTACCAATACTGACGGCACATTCAACATCTCAATGCACAAGCCATCATCACTCGAACAGATCACGAATCCCACATGGATTCCCACATCCCGAATAGATCTCAAAACCGCACATGGATTCTAACATATTTAAAAGATCTACTTCCAAGAGATGGAACACATATCTCAGACTTAAAGATGTTTTCGGTAAGTAAATACTTACCGATCCCGGTCTCTTCAAGACTAAATCAACGAATTTCCAGTCAACTTAAATCTAGTTCTTTCAGACATAAATAGACAACGATAAGGGTGGAGGCCATCTCCTATCCAGATAGATTTCTTTAGTGTCCTAAAAGAGCAAGACAAGTTTATACATAGGTTATATCATCACTGAGTGAACAAGCATATCATATAATTCTCGGTATCTTCTAGATATTTCTCAAGTCAATTTGGTCATATTCAACAACAATGAAACGATCGCATATGGAAACTTAGTCTCATATACTTATCACTTTTCTGACCTTTTCAACTTCTAAGATTCCTCAGACAAGACCGAGGGAAGTCCATCAGGTTACAACATTATTACTTCTACACCCTGCTTAGATCATCATTCTTAACTCTCACAGATAGAATCAAGTCAACTTCGTCGGCTTTCAGTGCTAGGTACATGATTAAATATTTCCCACAGACAAGTAACACACAAAGCACGATCAAGTCATATAAATGACTTCTAATCTCTTTTTTATTTAACCATTCCTTTATTAATCAAAACCTCTTTTATTAGTAAAACTTCTTATATAACAATAATTTTTTCATTAATTAAAACTTCCTTATTTAATTAAACTCTTTATTAATTTAACTTCTTATTTCATTAAAAATTCTTATTAACTAAAAATTCTTATTAATTAAATTTGTTATTAGTTAAAACTTCTTATTAATTAAAACTTCTTATTAATTAAAAGTACTTATTAAATAAAACTTCAGTTATTCAATAAAACTTCACTTATTGATTAAAACCTCACTTATTGTTTAAAACTTCTTATTAATTAAAACTTCACTTATTAATTAAGACTTCTTACTTAACTAAAACTTCTTATTAATTAAAACTTCACTAATCAATTAAAAATTCTTACTTAATCAAAACTAAGCTTATTTAACTAAATTTCCTTGTTAGTTAAACTTCCCCATTAATACTTGTATATAAATTTAATTTCCCTCTTTTAAAAGATATATTATTCATGTACTTTACTATTCATGTGTTTTACTATTCACGTCTTTTACTATTCACATATTTTCCTATTCATTTATACTTCAAAAGTACTCATATTCTTATCGCAAATGGTATAAGTATATTCATAAATCATTAACAGCATTTACTTACTTTGGATATAATCAAAGAGGTTAAACCAAATGTTACTCAAACATTGTTTACCATAAACCTCTTCACTTTTATAAATTAAAATCTTGCTTTTCCTATCTTTTTATAAAAGATTCCATACTCTTTATTATCATTAATATATCCACTATTAAAGATCTAAGTATATTCTTAAGGGTTAAATATGATTATTATTGAACATTATCATAAGAAATCCAAAAACATTTCACACCTAACCATTTTCTTTAAAACTTGGTTTTAAAGATTTTATTACACTTACAAGAGTTAAAGACAATTGTTACTTAAACATTGTCATAAAAAACCCAAAGGAATTCCCTTATAATTATTCTTAAGGGTTAAAGTATTCGTTATTACTATATTACCAAGTACAATTAATAAGGTTAAAAACAAATGTTACTGATACATTATTTACTACAACCCAAAACCACTGCTTATAGTTATCTTTAAAATATTCATTATTAGATATTTAATTATATTCCTGAGTATAATTAATAAGGGTCAAACATAAATGTTACTAAAACATTATTTACTACAACCCGAAACCATTTTTATACTAACCATTAAGTTTAAGACATTCATTTTAAAGATCAAATCATATCAATACTTATTAATTTTGGTAACAAACTTTTAGTTTAACTTCTCAAAAACATTTATTTAACTTAAGAGTTAAAATCCAAATCTTGCTTTACTACTTTTATAAAATACTTAACTCACTTGTTGAAACATACACACGCACATACATACGTACATACATACATACATACACATATATATATACTTTTAAAATACTTATAGTTATGTTAAAACACTTTTAAACTACTTAAAAATATATTGTATTTATCTATATATAGTATTGTGTAAAAATAAAAAAATGAAATAAATGGAAAATAAAAACCAAAAATGCACATTTTTGGAATTAAAAGCCTCTTACTTCAAAAATTCATAATTAATGACAAAAATGTATTCAAACTTGAAGCTAATTTTAAAACACTTTAATATAGAAAACAACCCAAAAAAATTAGAGAAAAACACTTAATTTAAATATCATTTTTACACAATTTAAAGTTTCAAATAGAAAATATAGCATTTTGGAAATTCTACCAAAACAATTCGCATAGGTTAAAATTGTTTCAGAAGCAAAGCCAGCATTTCAGAATTGCTATCAAAATTTCTGGGCTGGTTTTAACATGATTTTGCAACAACTTTGAGGTTAGCTTTAGACGCTTAGACAATTGATTTTTGATTCATTTCTTTATAGTAGTAATTAAATTGAGGACTCATAAACGTGGAAAGAAGCCTTTAAGGATATTTTGCAACAGTTCGATATTTTGTAGGAAATATAATTAAAAAGAAATTAAAAGCGCATGTTGACTTCCTTAGTGACCAGGTATCAAGTCCCGTTGTCGCTCAAAATCTAGAGCGATGTTTTTTTAGCTGGTTCTTTTCCAACGATTTTCCTACGTATTTCAGCATTGTTTCTGACATGTGGTGGCTTTCCATTCGCTCCAGTGATGTAATTAGATGATGACGCAACTTTGACTAGGCTCGAATAGTCTAGATACCAAACTGTCACAACCTATCCAGGATCTTCCTCACGAAATGATGATTTCGTGTCAAATAAACCGATAGAACGATAAATGCTCAGTTCCGTTGACCGTGATGATGCCGGAATGTAGCTATCTCCAACCCGTTGATCTCGCAAGATGTCGTGTTGAAATATCTACAATTCGATCGTTGATCACTCGTAAGTGATACCGAGAATTGGCTTCAAATCGTTTATTCGCTCACGAATAATCCGAAGATGGAAAGGAGAAGGAGATCGCACTCAACTTGCAACAATGGTGGCCAAAGCTCACAACAAATTTATTTTCAAAATCAACCACCTTTACAGATGACAACACACCCCTATTTATAGGAAATTACAACACACACATGCGACTCAACACATGCGACTCACGACCTAACACATACGACTTAACATCATACGAGTTACAACATCATACGACTTAACAACAATTACAACACACACATGCGACTCAACACATGCGACTCACGACCTAACACATACGACTTAACAACAATTACAACACACACATGCGACTCACGACCTAACACATACGACTTAACATCATACGATTTAAGAAGATAGCACAGCTTCAGGAATGACTTAAGCGACATAAGCACATATGACTTATGAAGATAGCACAGCTTCAGCAACGACTTAAGCGACATAAGGAAAATGCCATAGTCCGAACGACATAAAGTCAGCACAACACCATGCGACATAAGGAAAATGCCATAGTCTGAACGACATAAAGTCAACACAACACCATGCGAAATAAGAGAACAATGCGACATAAGCGAACCATGCGACATAAGCGACATAAGATAACAATGCGACATAAGCGACATAAGAGAACATAAATGCGGCTTGATTTCTTGAGTCGTTATCTTATAAGGTAGGCGACTCATGGCAGGCGACTTAAGGCAGGCGACATAAGATGGTTGGCATACGATTGACATAACTCGCTATGTCGAGTTTGTTCCACTTGCTTATCATGATGTGCTGCATCATCCTCCCCTGGTTGAAAAGAATTCGACCCCGAATTTACACTTTCCTCTTCTTCGACATACTTATTCTCATGATATGGAATCAAGTGTTTGACATTGAAAACGTCAGCAGTATGTATATGATCCGGCAATTTTAACTGATAAGCATTCTTATTATCTTTTTTACGATTTCCAAAGGGCTAATCTTTCTAGCAGCTAGTTTGTTGTAAGTACCAATAGGAAATCGATCCTTAGTCAATACTGCACATACAAAATCTCCTTCTTTGAACTCAACATTTCGTCGTTTAATATCTGTGGATTGCTTATATTTCTCATTCGCCTTAAACAATCGTTCGTGCACAACCTTGTGGCACTCTTGTAATTCATTCACAAAATCACTAGCTCGTTTGATCACTCCTTTCTGTTGTGGTACTATAGATAAATCTAATGGCCCTTTAGGGATTGTTGAGTAAACGATCTGTAATGGACTGAACCCAGTGCTATGATTAACTGCATGGTTGTGTGCAAACTCAGCTTGCACAGCTTGGAATCCCAACTCTTCAAATAGTCATTCACGAGGCATCTCAATAGAATACCTAGGGATCTATTCACAACTTCTATCTGTCCATCCGTCTGTGGATGATAAGCACTACTAAATTTCAGCTTTGTCCCGACCATTCTCCATAGACTCATCCAAAAATGACTCAGAAAACGAGTGTCTCTATCCGATACAATAGATTCAAGCAACCGTGAAGACGATAGATCTCTCTGAAGTATAACTGTGCGACATTAACTGCATCTGCAGCCTTCTTGCATGCGACAAAATGTACCATTTTTGAAAACCGATCAACCACCACATAGATAGAACCATTGCCACGTTGCGTCCTCGGCAAGCCCAATACAAAGTCCATACTAACATCCACCCATGGTTTAGTAGGTATAGGCAACGACATATATAAACCTGCATTTGTTGCGGTCCCCTTTGAAACCTGACAAATATGGCACCTCTGAACGAACTTTTCAACCTCCTTCCTCATTGACGGCCAAAAATAAGACTTTGAGATCAACTGCATAGTACGGTCGCAACCCACGTGTCCTTCTTCATGTAATTCTTTGATGATTTTCATTCGTAGACTACAATCTGGAATACACAACTGATTTCCTTTGAATAGAAAACCTTCAACCAGCATATATCCAGCCATGTTTCCTTGCTTGACTTTGTCTAGGATTTCGAAAAAATATGAATATGAAGTAAGAAGATCTGGAAGTAAGTCAAAACCCATCACCTCTATTCGTATGGTTGTTAGTAAATTATTCCTCCGACTCAATGCATCGACGATGCGATTAGTTACTCCAGACTTGTGCTTTATGACGAATGTAAATTGCTGCAAATAAGCTATCCACGATGCGTGCCTAGCTACAATTTTATTCTGCCCTTGTAAATGTTTCAATTCTTCATGATCTGTATACAAAACAAATTCTTTGTGGAACAAGTAATGTCTCCAATGCTTCATGGCCTGCACAATAGCATAAAACTCCACATCATAAGTACTGTAACTCATTTTTGCTCCAGAAAGTTTTTTACTGAAATAGGCAATTGGACGTCCCTTCTGACTCAACACTCCTCCGATTCCAACTTTGGACGCATCTGTATGTAACTCAAATAGTAACTGAAAATCTGGCAACACTAGAATTGGTGCCGGGGTTAAAAGTTCCTTGATTTGTTCAAAAGCAGATCCTGTCTCTTTCATTCATGAAAACTGTTTTCCTTTCATATAATCAGTAACAGGAGCCATTACACTACTAAACTACGGTATAAATCTTCGATAAAATGAAATTAACCCATGGAAACTTCTGATTTCTGTTATAGTTTTGGACTGTGGCCAATTTCTGATTGTGGCTACTTTACTCTGGTCCACTTGTATCCCTTCCTTAGACACGACATAACCCAGAAGTAAAACACTTGGCATCATGAACTCGCATTTTTTCGTTGCTGCATAGAACTGTTCTTGAGGAAGAATAGTTAACACCTTTCGCAAGTGTTGAATGTGCTCCTCTGTGCTAGCACTATATATCAAGATATCATCAAAGTAGACTATAACAAACTTCCCGATGTAAGGTCTGAAAATTTGATTCATCACCCTCATAAATGTGCTTGGTGCATTAGATAGACCAAATGGCATGACCAGCCATTCATATAATCCTTCCCGAGTCTGGAATGCTGTCTTCCTTTCATCACCTGGTCTTATGCAAATCTAATGATAACCACTCTTAAGGTCGATCTTAGAAAAGATTACAAACCCACTGAGTTGATCCAATAGATCATCAAGTCTTGGCATAGGAAATATGTATCTGACAGTTATTTTGTTGAGTGCTCTGCTGTCTGTACACATTCTCCATGAACTATCTTTCTTCGGTACCAACAGAGCTGGTACAACACAAGAAATGAGACTCTCTCGAACACGCCCTTGCTTAAGAAACTCCTCAACTGTCTCCTCAACTCTTCATGCTCTTTTGGACTCATACGATAATGCGGCCTATGCGGTAAAACAACACTTGACACTAGATCAATTTGATGTTGTATATCCCTCAGTGGTGGTAATTCCTTGGGTAATTTCGCAAGAAAGACATCTTCAAATTCATTTAACACCGGTCTAACCTCCGCAGGAATTTCAAGATCTTCACTTGTTTCATACCCAATCAACATAAACAATTCGGCACTATCTTTCACTTCTTTAACAAATTCTCTCGTAGATAATAGACTAGTTGATTCCACTTTCTTCTCTGATTTGCTTTCACTTTGTTCACGCTTCTTAGGAACTAAGGTAACTTGGGTACCTTCGAACATGAAACTATAGCTGTTGGTGCAACCATTATGTTGTACAGCTCTATCATATTGCCATGGTCTTCCCAATAGTAGACGACACACATCCATATCGACAACATCACACCATATATCATCTTTGTACTTTTTCCCAATAGAAAATGTAACAAATGCCCGTCTTCCCACTGTCACTTCTCCACCTTTCTTTAGCCTTGCCAGTTTATAAGGTCTAGGGTGTTTTTCAGTCTTCAACCCTAACTTCTTGACGGCTTCTTCAGAAATAATGTTATCGCAGCTTCCTGTATCAATAACAAATCGACAAACCTTTCCCAAGA
The DNA here is from genome assembly GCA_030765085.1 of Allium cepa. Taxonomy (NCBI): domain Eukaryota; kingdom Viridiplantae; phylum Streptophyta; class Magnoliopsida; order Asparagales; family Amaryllidaceae; genus Allium; species Allium cepa. Next base: position 298,998,047 of record CM060946.1, read on the forward strand.
TAGTACATGTAGACTGAAAGATATTGCTTCTCAGCCAACTAGAATCATTCTCATGCTTTGGCACTAAACAAGACCTCCTTATCATCAAGTTACACCCTTCTCCTCCTGACACAACTTCTTCATCTTCATCAAACTTCGATGGTTGAGAATAATCAATTTCAGCTACCACATCCTCATACCCACATTCCTCTGCATCTAATGCTCTCTTCTTTGGCTTTGTACATTCATTACTTTTATGGCCAAACTCCTGACAATTATAGCACTTGATACTGTTATTGACCTTTGCTTTAGCGGCTTCATTGACAATTGGTTTATTGACTGCCTTGGAAACATTAGCACTGCTACTAGCACCCTTATTCTGGTTGTTAGAACCCGTAAACACACCAATTCCTCGTCTCCCTTGTTTCTTCCAAGCTAGAGCTTTCTGATGTGCTTCAGCAACAGACATTGGATTAAACATATTAACCATGTCTTGAATTTGCATTCGTAACCCTCCAACGTATCTGGCTGTTAGTTGTTTCCCGGTTTTCATAATATCATTCCTTGCAATCAATTGATAGAATTCATCTTCATAGTCATTCACTGTCTTCGTCCCTTGTCTCAAATTCTGCAAATGTTGATACATAAGAGATTGATAATTGTACCGGCAAGAAAGTCGCTTTCATCATCTTTCTCATCTTCTCCCAAGTGACAACTTTTTACTTTTCCATTCTCTCCCGAGTTAGTTTAGTTTGTTGCCACCAAGCCATAGCTCTTCCCCTTAGTTATGTAGCAACTAATTGGACTCTGCGATTCTTAGGCGCCTCCTTGAATTTTAAAATTTCTTCAACATTTAACAACCAATCAAGAAATTCTTCTGCTTGCATACCACCATTGAATTCTGGAATTTCCATCCTCATACCTGACTCCCTTTTACGATCATTTTCTGAATCCAGATATTTATTTTGCACTTGGCCTCGATTTCGATAATGAATACTACCTCCATCACCATCTTCCTCAAAATCAGATGTATTTCGATATCGATCCTGACCATCTACGTCCCTACGACCATGCATGTCCCTTGCACCCTGTCTTTTAGCATCACGATATGGTTCATTTTCGAACCCACGTTGAGTTCTTCGCTCTTCATTTCGGTACCCATGGTGGTCACACATCATCGAAACTGATGATTCTCTCCTATCTCGATAAGACCGGGATGACATCCTCCTTTCTTCCGAAACCGATGGTGAAACCCTGTTTCCACCCTGGTTCGAAACTGGTGACGTTCTCCTTTGATTTTGATTCACGTCGTTCATCAATTTCTCCAATTTTTAAGTACCCTCATTGAACTTTTCATTGATACGCTGCTCCATCTGCTCAGCTTCTTGTCTTCTATACAAATCTTCAACATTATGATAGCGATTAGCACATCTCGGAGGCATGATCATTAAACAATCTCGTTTCCGTCTCTGATTTGGCTCTGATACCAATTGACGCAGCTTTGACTAGGCTCGAACAGTTTAGATACCAAACTGTCACAACCTATCCAGGATCTTCCTTACGAAATAATGATTTCGTGTCAAATAAACCGATAGAATGATAAATGCTCAGTTCCATTAATCGTGATGATGCCGGAATCTTGCTATCTCCAACCCGTTGATCTCGCAAGATGCCGTGTTGAAAGATCTACAATTCGATCGTTGATCACTCGTAAGTGATACCGAGAATTGGCTTCAAATTCGTTTATTCGCTCACGAATAACCTGAAGATGGAAAGAAGAAGGAGATCGCACTCAACTTTCAACAATGGTGGCCAAAACTCACACAGAAATTTATTTTCAAAATCAACCGCCTTTACAGATGACAACACACCCCTATTTATAGGAAATTACAACACACACATGCGACTCAACACATGCGACTCACGACCTAACACATACGACTTAACATCATACGAGTTACCGCATCATACGACTTAACAACAATTACAACACACACATGCGACTCACGACCTAACACATACGACTTAACATCATACGAGTTACAACATCATACGACTTAACTACAACTACAACACACACATGCGACTCAACACATGCGACTCACGACCTAACACATACGACTTAACAACAATTACAACACACACATGCGGCTCAACACATGTGACTCACGACCTAACACATACGACTTAACATCATACGATTTAAGAAGATAGCACAGCTTCAGGAACGACTTAAGCGACATAAGCACATACGACTTAAGAAGATAGCACAGTTTCAGGAACGACTTAAGCGACATAAAGAAAATGCCATAGTCCGAACGACATAAAGTCAGCACAACACCATGCGACATAAAGAAAATGCCATAGTCCGAACGACATAAAGTCAGCACAACACCATGCGACATAAGAGAACAATGCGACATAAGCGAACCATGTGACATAACGACATAAGCGACATAAGATAACCATGCGACATAAGAGAACGATTTATAGAAATGTGGCTTGATTTCTTGAGTCGTTATCTTATAAGGTAGGCGACTCATGGTAGGTGACTTAAGGCAGGCGACATAAGATGGTTGGCATACGATTGACATAACTCGCTATGTCGAGTTTGTTCCACCCGCTTATCATGATGCGCTGCATCAGATGAGATGGCTAAATTTTGTTGGTTGAGTGATGTGTATGGGCTAGAATGGATAACCATTAAGTGTATGAAAGAACTAGATTTAATCTGAAATAATCTAATGGATTATATTCAGTTAAACAATCTATAAATAAACCATCTAATCTAAACATAATCCCTTATTCAGTCGTCGCCATAATTCTACATTAAAATTAGTGTGCCTCATTCTTCCTCCTTTTCTCTAGTAAATAAACAAATCCCTACCTAATTAAATTATACATACATACATACATACATACATACATACATACATACATACATATATATATATATATATATATATATTCAAGCAATTTGGGGAATTTAGAAGAATCAAAGGAGAAAGATTAAAGCAAAGCTTTTTTCAAATTTATGCAAGCTCAAGTGCCAAGTGAGTTGGAATTAATATGAAATACAAAATTAAAGTAGTTCAATTTTAGTTCTTTTCTGGCACGTTAATATGAATTAATTTTTATTATTAATTGAGAACAGATGTAAATTATTGCAACTTGTTCTTCTTCTTCCACTTCTCAAATCTAATTCTTGTTTAGTTTAAAATATGGGACATATAAATTGTCTATTCACGTTTTATGGTATAAATAAGATTGAAACTTGTGTAATTTATTATATCTTCTTCTTCCACTTCTCAGTTCTAATTCATGTTTGGGTTGAAATTTGGAACAAACAAATTGTTGTTCACGTTTCATGGCGTAAATAAGATTGGTTTAATTAAATCGAATTAGAATTGTTATTCAATTTCTAATGGTAGAATATGTTATTTGAATAAAATTATGATTTTGGTTGACATAATTACATAATTTTGAATATGGTTTTGGAACAAAATTGGGAAGTCTAGTTAGCATAATTGTTTGTTTCATATGTGGCCTAAAAATGTAAAAGTGGAATTTTGTGTAATTAAATGGTTTGTGGCTATTGGATAAAAAATTTGTACAAATTAAATCTCTAAAATGAGGACGTAAATTAGGGTGGAAAAAAATGTAAATTAAATAGACCTTAAAGGCTAGTGTAAATCTGTAACAAAATGGCATAAAAATTACAGACAAACCATATGGACTGAACGGACGTGAAATTGAAATACCTTTTATGTAAGAAAAAGGGAAATTGTGAAATAAACAAATCGAATGTAAAAATGGCCTAAAGCAAATCAATGGAAATAAACAGTAAGTAAACTGTAACAGTAAAATTAATTAAGCTAGAAGCGATTTGGTAGGCAGACCTTGTAAAGGTCTAGATAGGTATTTCATGCAGTTAAGACTAAAATATAGTTTTTTCTGTACATATTAGGAGTAGGCAAGTAGGTTCGCAAGGACGTTTGTTACCTTTTATAGGTTGTTTGTACGTAAGATAGATAGCGTCCGCAGTCGTATGGTTTATCAGGTAGATCAACACGAACGGGACAGGACAAGTGTGCTCCGACGTCGGCTTCTTTTGGCAGATCGTTGGAGGATTTTACGCAGCCGACCTAGCCGTGGGCACTCTTTTGGAGGACCGACACTTTGGATAGGGTCAAGTCCACTTTGGATAGGGGCAAGTCCACATTATGGAGTAGTTTTTAAAAATACCCTTTTTGTTTCCTGGACGAGTTTAAATAATGGCAGGGAAGAATAGAAAGGAAATAACAGTGAGGGATGGGCTTGTATGGGTTATAGGTTGAAGGTGATGGGTCAAACACAGTGTAATATCAAATTCATATATATATATATATATATATTATTTAATTTTAAAATATCTAGTTCTATGATTTCGATCCCAATTGAGACGTGTCGCCTGGTGTTTTATATGCAATACCCCTATTCCGAGCGCAATGGAACTAGTCTTGAGCCCTAATTCGATCGTATGGAGAAGATAGCTTTTTGAACCCATTTATTATATTAAATTTTAGATATTAATTTCAATGCATTTTGATCTCCAACGGCTAAATGATATGTCTGATTGCTACAAAATTTGACAGCGTAATAAAATTCACTATTGCGGATCCAATGAAACTGATTTCGTCAAAATCCAAGACTGTGCCCTGGAAAGCTATTTTCACTCGTTAATTTAAATGAGATATTTCAAAATCAGTTAAATCACTTCTAAATCCAATTTAAAAGTTTTATTACCTTCATTCTTATTAAATAGAATTTTATAAGATTTTAAATCATTTGTTTATTCAACTTAAAAAAATCCAAGATTCAATTTATTTTGCAATTTCAATTACTAAATTTAACAATTAAATTATCAAATAAATCGCTATATTTGAAATTCAAATTACTTAGTCTATAAAATTAATTTTCCAATATTTAAAATCAATTAAATATTCCAAATCAAATGCCTAAAATTTTTGGTCGTTACAATTTTATTGTTAAAAAAAGAGTAAAAATTTATACAAGATATTGTTGTTTGTTGTTGGAATGTGTTTTGTGTTGTGGAATTTTGGAATATGCTTCGTACCATAGAGTTACTCCAATGGTTTTTCGAAAACTCTAGTATCTAAAATGTATTTTGATTTTCGAGACTTGGGTATTATCATAATTGAGTCGTTTGACCCATAGTCCATGGATATAAATGATGGGCGAAAGATGATAATCCATTATTTTATGAAGCAACCGAAAGGTCTAATAATTATTGTTTTATTAATTAAGCTTTGTACTGGTTTGATTTTTTTGATTGCATGTTTGTTTTAAATTAAAGAAAAGTGCGGTAAAGCTAATAATTTTAGCTCGTTATGAACTTCCTTATAAGAAAATGCGAGGATGCAATTTTCTAAAGGGGTAGTTTGTAACAACTAGATGTTAAGAAGCTAATTAGTTAACATTAATAACGAAAATATTAATGATCAAATAACTTTTCTATAATAAATGAGAAATATTTTGGAAATTTAGATGTGAATATTGAGAATCATACTGATTGGAAAATACAGAATTTTTTTTTGAGTTAGAGTTTTTTTGAAATGAGGATTTTGACTATTTGAATTAATACTAATGTTTTAAATTTGAAATGATCTTCAAAGCATCAAAAAGTGGTTGAATAATTTTTTTATAATCTACCGATGATAAATGAAATTTGAAATTTATTTAAAATAAAGGAATTTTTTCTTTATTTATATAAGGAGGACGTGAGTTTATTTAATAATGGGCCTTGAGATGTAAAATGAAATAATTATATAAATGGGTTAACTTATAGGGAATAATTATTGTAAAATTTTGTAATGATAGCAAAATACTAAGAAAAAATAAATGTGAATTTTATTTAGTGATTTTAACAAAATTTATATGGAAAATAAATTGATTAGTGACGGAGAAATAGGAAGAAAAAGAATGAAAACAAATGAATGTAAGTCTGTTAGGCCCAAACTCAACATATAGAAAAATTCTCCCCATTTCCTTCATTTCATGATAAGCGTAGAAGCTACTTTTCCTTGCTCCATTTTTCCAATCGTAAGCCTCCTTATCTCTATTCTTCACAAAAACAGAATTATGAATTCTAATCTCCTACTACTTCCAAAGTTTATACAAAATCAAATAAAATCCAAAAATTATAAAACTTAAATACAAGCTTATTAACATGTTTCTGCACCTCTAGGAGGCCATCAAAGTATGATTTTGAGCAAGTTTGGTGTAACATAGCATTATGTTTTGTAGATCTAGAATGTAATATAGAAAGGATGGAGTTTTCTTAAGCTAACTGAGTGATTTCCACTTACATATCTCTACCTAAAAGCTTGTTTGGAATTGAATGGTTATTAGTGCATGAAATGTGTTTGCTTGAATCTATTTATTGTTGAAGCTTCACTCATCACTCACTAATACCCTTTATTCATATTGAATGTTGCTTGAATTGTTGATTGTGTGCATGTGTTTATATATATATATATATATATGTATGGTGTAGCATAGGAGTAGGCAATAACATAGGAGGAGATGGTCGAAATTACATCAGAGTTCGACATTAAAATGCGACACCGATAGTCACATGGGTTGTAACAACTTGAATTTTGAACAAAAATAAATTTAAATTAATAATAATAATTTATTGCTTAAACTAAAATTTGTTGATTTATTAGTTTTGAAATTGTTTAATAGAAAGGATTTAAATTGTGAAAATATGATATCTAAAATTGAAATAAGTTTTAAAAAATGTGAAAATAATATTTATAAAGGTGATGTAATTGAAATAAAATAGTATTTTGGGAGAGAAGTGATTTGAATGGAAAGTTGTATTTATTTTAATTGAATTGAATTTACTTTTAAAAGTAAAAGAATACACGAAACTTGTATTTATTTTAATTGAATTGAATTTAGTTTTAAAAGTAAAAGAATACACACATACATAGATACACACGCATACAAACACATTTATTTTGCTTTAAAGCCCAAGCCTAAGTTTTGTGGCCCAAATTCATTCCCTAGATATCACTATTATGAGATTTTACTTCCTTCTGTAATATGTTTTCTTATTTCATCATTTAATTTTATCATCCTTAATAAAAACACTGAAACTCTTTTCACTTTGAAAGTAAAAACAAATCCAATAAATTACCAAAATTCACCAACTTGAATATGTGCCACCTGATACATGTATGCATCTTTGGGAAGAAGGGCTTCGGGTTGCATTGTTGCCTTGGGGTGCTGTGTGTGTTCGTCTGAGAGGGAGGCGGAAGAGGAAAACACTACACAGGTGAGCTTGAATCTCACTAAATCTATATTTAATCAATAATCCTTTATGTATGCATAAGAATTTTAGTGTGACATGGATGTTAAGCGTTGTGTGATACGAGAGCAATGAGATAGGCGAGATGAAGGTGGTTGAGAGTTGGAATTCATTCAAAGAAGATGCGATTTTGCACTAGGCATTGTAACGACCACTTTTCCGTACCATTTAAACTGACAATAAACGACATATGTCTAATCCAAATTGAATAGAAAGGCGAATAATTAGGGAAAAGAAAGAAGACAAGAAGAACTAAACAAACATAGAATCTCATAGAGGAACGAATGATCTATAATATATAACAAGTCTTTACACAAAAACAAAACTATAATTTATATACATACAGACATCAATCAGAGTACACTAACTTATTTCGTCCTGGATAGTTATAACAACATATCCTCACAATTGCAGATAAATACACCCATGAATGCAATGGAAAAAATAATCATGTACATGAATACGTCTCTAGGCCTTCAACTCATCTCCTGAAGCTCTAAATTCTAAGTAAACTAGGAAATGTGCTTGGTCTGACCCGAGCATTATAGAAAAATAATGGTCGGGTCAGTCTACTAAACCAGCGTGAGAACTTAAATTACAAGGAATTTTATTTATTATAACTTTGAAAATCCTTTAAAATCGAAGGTATCTCGTAAGACCACGCCGCAAATAAACACGGACAGGGTTTTACCTTACGTTAACAAAAACCTTTTATATCGTAATTCCAGTGATATTATAATAATGTTTAAGGGGAAAAATAGTAGTAATCAAGTAGCGATGATCCTCCACAACACAGTAATACTATATAAAATCGAAAATCGATACGGCACGTTCGCTATTTATAGCGGATTTCTATAGAGGTGCCCTCGGTACTTCAAGGAACGGTCCTCCTGCACAAGGATCAGAGATATCCTTACGAAGCAGCATACATCCCTAGTTTTGTACCATAGGAAAAACATAGTTTGTCTCGCTAAGACCGAGTACATCTCCCCATGCATGCATAACAACTGTAGGTAACATCTAGGTGGAGCAGACTACACCTTATGGGTTTTCCAACCCTACTGGCCATGCCTCCTATCTTTGGTTTTAGTCATTACTGCTGATGTGGCTACGTCCGGCATTCCAACTTACGGACCACCACCAAATAGATCACGGTATCCCATATGGGTTCCAATACCCTAATGGGTCTTGAGGCCATACATAGATTTCCACATCTCAATTACATTTTAGAATCACAACCGGATTCCCTTATCCCAACAGGTTTCAGAATCACACTTGGATCCCAAAATCTCGATATGTCATGAATCTTCTCCATGGAACCGTATGCGGTTTTTGGAGTGGTTACGGGTTCGAGTCATCTCTTATGAGTATACTCTTCCATTTACTAGGTGCTCCAAAAAACCAAATGTCGATTTCCAGAACGCTCAACACCGGTTCTTTAGAAAATGATTAGATAATACATAAGAGCGGGGATCACCATCTAACCGCTTAAGTAAACGGACCTCCTTATCATTTGTCCAAGAAGAACGAAACGTGTTTATACATACAGTATAGTACCCTCGATGGTAACTGTACCCTATAGTCCCCGTGTTTCCACTAGATGTATGCAATATATAAAGTAAAAGCAATAATGATTCAGACACATATTAATTTGAGTTTATATTAATTTGAACACAAATGTATGCAATATTCAGACGCATATATTATTACAGAATTAAACACAGATGCAGATATAAAGTAAAAGCAATAAAGGAAAGAACACGTCGAATTTTATACTGGTTTGGAGTTACCCTACATCCAGTCCCGCAACGCAAGTACCGATTTCCTTTCAAAATCAATTCTTACAATTACACCCTCGATTTCAAGGCCACGAGGTACACCGCTCCAGATTCACAATCCTCTGGGTAGAGATTCTTGATTTTACGGGCAATAAGTTCACCCGATTGATTTTCCAGGCTACAATCACACCTTTTCTCGCTTGATTAATTTTCCAGGCTACAAGCACACCTTTTCTCGCTCGATTGATTACAAAGAAATCTACAACTCTGAATAGCACTAGGATTTGTTGAGATAGTGATAGAGAATCAAACCAGAGATGATCTAGTTAGATTCAATGGTGATTTCGGCAGCGTAATGGTAAAAATGTATATAAAGAAATGTGAAGAAGAAGAAGAGTGAAATCAGAGAAAAATATGAATATCAATTCATTTAAACAGCCCCTATTTATAGTAGAAGAGCAGCCATGTCCAATCGTGAAAGGATATGACGAATATACACTTCATTTGAAATTCAATCTTTTGAAATAAATTGTCACCTTGCCGACAAGGGTTCCTTGGGGTTGTCGATAGGCCTAAGTTATTTTTGGTAATTTGTTGTTCTTTGAAAATAACTTCTATCTTGTATTAAAACTATTTTAAACTTTATAAATATACTTAACTATAGTTAAAATACATAAATAAGTATAGAAAATAATATTTTCGTGTACAGAAAATTTTACTATAATTTTATATTTAAATCTAAGTATAAATATTAAAAGCTAAATATTTTATAATTAAAAGATAGTTTAAAACCAAGGATAATTTGATTTCGAAAATAAAGATTATTTTGAGGCTAAAAGTATGTTAAAACCAGGATAGATGTTTTTGATTTTTAAAAGGAGATTTTGAAATCATTTTGAAAACAAGATATAATTTTGTAAAACATTTGAATAAAAGTTAGTGGATACAAAACAATGTTCCACTAGATTTTTCATAGGTTCCATCCTACTTAGGGTTCCGTCCCTTTAACGGGCTCAAAGTGGATTCCATTCCACGAATAAAATGGATTTTAAGATGTCAGTGCTTTTCTAGGAGTTTTAACAAAATTCCTAACTAAATTACTTATATTGAAATCTTGAACTCTTGATAATCTTGATACTCATGAGTCTTGAATCTTGATATCTTTGATCTTGAGTTTATCAGTTCTTGAATCTCTATACTGTACAGTCTTCATTCTTCGATACGTATTTACATCCTGCATATACATATATATCTAAACAATAATGTTAGTATTTATATTTTATAATCTTATTCTAAGGTTGTTGTCATCAAAACCAACTTCTCAGGGACTAACAATCTCCCCCTTTTTGATGATGACAACCTTTGTTTATAAAATATTACTTCTATCCTAATAACTCCCCCTAAAACTAATAACTCTCCCTTAATCTATATCTAACTATCCTATTTTATACTTCTTTCCCTTTGTCATCAACAAAAACTAACTTCAAACTATATAACTCCCCCTTAATCTAATACTATATGACATGTGATTATAATGATAGTGTTATCATAAATAATCAACACTTAATTCTGAAACTAAAAATTAGTCCTTAATTACTAACTATCCCAACTAAGAATCCATGTATGATAATACTTATAATAGTGATAAAGTGAGAATTCAAATATAAGAACACAAATCATTTATTAATTATATATTGTTATATTTACATTTGCGTAGAAAACGTAAGTAAGATTATAATAAAAAGAAAGAGAGAAAAGAAACTAATGTGTAGCCTTGAAAATGAGAGATCTATGAACCGAGCAATTTAAGTAGTGGAAATAGAAATTTCCACGTTGTTCGAAGAGATTTACATCCTTGTCAAAGCATACTTCACCAACACAAACAACTTTGTCGTCATCTTCAGCGTGCTCTTCTTCCATGAGGGCTTCTTCTTCTTCTTCTTCCTCGCTGTCCTTTTGCACTTGATCTCCTGAAGATTCTTCATCAATCAAGAGGGGATTAGCATGATTGTCCATTAGAAACTTTTGCAAGTTTCTAAGGACTTTTCCTTGCCGTTCTTGTTCTTTGGACATTCTGATTTGCACTACTTGAATTTCAGTCATAAGTTGCAGTGCATCCTTCAAGGAAACTTCCATTTTTGTCACTCGTGCAAGCGTAGTTCGTTGAAATGGTCCAATAGAAGGAGAAGGGAACGAAAAGTTGAATTTCTATTTGAATTGGGGGAGGATGCCATTGTTTTATTGTTTTCAGAAGTTAGATCGGAGAAAGGACAGAAAGAATGAACAAAATTTCAAAATAAGAAGAATATATAACCACCCATTTGAATTTTGGTGGGAAAATTTCAAAAGAATTTTTTTTTGTTATATGTCGACGGGGTAAAGGAGGGTTGTCGACAAGGTACTTATATTTTTTCTATTTGATTAATTTAATTTTAAAGTTTAATTATACTTTGTTATTTATATTCTATATTTCAGTTATTGAACAAATACCTAATTCTCTCAAATATTATGGTTGAATTATTATCTTCAATGTGACATTTATCTTTTTCAAATTTAATTTTATATCCTTTATCCAAAGCTGACTAATACTTAGCAGATTATGTTTCAGATTCTTAACTAGCAAAACATTAGTAATAGTAGGAGTTTCAGAGTTACCGACTTTGTCGATGCCAATCACATATCCTTTTGAGTTGTCTCCAAAGTTGGACATTCCTCTGTCTTTGTATACTGTATCATTCAGCATATCTGGATTACCAATCATATGTCTAGAGCATCCACTATCGAGTATCCATTTATTCTTTTTGATCTGCACAATTTGTCCATTGTGGATTGATTCCTCAACACCCATAAAACATATTTCCTGCACATCATACAATTTTGGTTGATAACTTGAATTTGAATATTGATTATATGCAGACTCATGAGACAATGATGATCTGAATATTTCTAAACTAGTATTAACAAGTTTTTTAAACATAGCCATTTTAAAAGCTTTTTCAAAATTCATATTCTGAAACTTTGAAAATCTTGCTCTGATACCAAAGGTGAGAAATGCAGATTACAGATCTTAAGGCTAGAATTAACACTAGAGGGGGGTGAATAGTGTTTTAAGGAATTACAAATTCTTTTTGAGTTTATATTAATTTGAACACAAATATACGCAATATTCAGACACAAATATGATTACAGAATCGAACACAGATGTAGACATAAAGTAAAATCAATAAAGGAAAGAACACACCGAATTTTACTCTGGTTCGGAGTTACCCTACATCCAGTCCCGCAACAGAAGTACGGATTTCCTTTCAAAATCAATTCTTATAATTGCACCATCGATTTCAAGGCCACGAGGTACCCCGCTCTAGATTCACAATCCTTTGGGTAGAGATACTTGACTTTACGGGCAATAAGTTCACCCAATTGATTTTCTAGGCTATAATCACACCTTTTTTCGCTTGACTGATTTTCCAGGCTACAATCACACCTTTTCTCGCTCGATTGATTACAAAGAAATCTATAACTCGAAATAGCACTAGAATCTTGTTGAGATAGTGATAGAGAATCAAACCATAGATGATCTAGTTAGATTCAATGGTGATTTCGGTAGAGTAATGGTAAAAATGTATATAAAGAAATGTGAAGAAGAAGAAGAAGAGTGAAATCAGAGAAAAATATGAATATCAATTCGTTTAAAACAGTACCTATTTATAGTAGAACAACAGCCATGTCCGTTCGTGAAAGGATATGACGAATAGACACTTCCTTTGAAATTCAAACTTTTGAAATAAACTGTCACCTTGTCGACAAGGGTTCCTTGGGGTTGTCGACAGGCCTAAGTTATTTTTGGTAATTTTTTTTCTTTGAAAATAACTTCTATCTTGTATTAAAACTATTTTAAACTTTATAAATATACTTAACTATAGTTAAAATACATAAATAAGTATAGAAAATAATATTTTGGTATATATATTAAATTTTACTATAATTTTATATTTAAATCTAAGTATAAATATTAAAAGTTAAATATATTATAATTAAAAGATAGTTTAAAACCAAGGATAATTTGATTTTGAAAATAAAGATTATTTTGAGGCTAAAAGTATTTTAAAACCAAGATAGATGTTTTTGATTTTTAAAAGGAGATTTTGAAATCATTTTGAAAACAAGATATAATTTTGTAAAACATTTGAGTAAAAGTTAGTGGATACAAAACAATGTTCCACTAGATTTTTCATAGGTTCTATCCTACTTAGGGTTCCGTCCCTTTAACGGGCTCAAAGTGGATTCCATTCCACGAATAAAATGGATTTTAAGATGTCAGTGCTTTTCTAGGAGTTTTAACAAAATTCCTAACTAAATTACTTATATTGAAATCTTGAACTCTTGATAATCTTGATACTCATGAGTCTTGAATCTTGATATCTTCGATCTTGAGTTTATCAGTTCTTGAATCTCTATACTGTACAATCTTCATTCTTTGATACCTATATATATATCCTGCATATATATATATATATATATATATATATATAGATCTAAACAATAATGTTAGTATTTATGTTCTATAATCTTATTCTAAGGTTGTTGTCATCAAAACCAACTTCTCAGGGACTAACAGATATCACTTCCATATAAGTATCTCAACTGGATAAATATATTCATAAACCACTATATTTTCGATACTTAGGAAATATAACCATATACTTATCTCAAAGTATAATTATATTAACAAACCATTTCAATTCCAAACTTAGAAACTTAAAAACTTCTAAAAATGAATATGGAAAGTACCATTCAATATCGACTATGGATCGTAGCATACACAATGGTTACGTTCGCTAATTATGTAGGATTTTTGTGGAAGTGTCCTTAGTACTTCGAGGAACGGTCCTCTTGCACAAGGATTTCGAAACCCATAAGAGTGATATTATAATAATGTTTAGGGGAAAAATAGCAGTAATCAAGTATTGGTGATCCTCGTGAGTGTACAACACAACAATACTATATAAATTCTAAAATTGATATGGCATGTTCGCTAATTATGTAGGATTTCTATGGAGGTGCCCTCAGTACTTCGAGGAATGGTCCTCCTGCACAAGGATCAGAGATATCCTTTTGAAGCAGCATACATACCTAGTGATGTACCATAGGAAAAACATAGCTTGTCTCACTAAGACCGAGTACATCGCCCCATGCATGCACAACAACTATAGGTAACGTCTAGGAGGGGCTGAATACACCTTATGGGTTTGCCAACCTGTCACGGCACGAATTCCAGCGTTCGGAAATCGACATTCGTACTCCACTGTACTTGAATGCCGTAGATTCAAACGTTGAAATTCGAGTCGTGCTGGAGCTTATAACACATTAAGTACAACGCAGCAGAAGAAACATAATATATATTTGATATACAACATGATACAATGTCTGATACAACAGAATGATACAATGAATATACATCAGAGATATGATACAAGACAATAGCAGCGGAAAGAAAAAGACAACACTAACAACGGAATAAAAATCTCGCATATGGTCTTCAAGAAAGAACTCCAACTTCAAAACACCAATCCAGCAATAGCTCGAACTCCCAATCACAATGCACAAAGATAAGCAAGTCTCGTCCGTAAAGGATTGCCAAATCCTAGGCTGAAAGCTATCGAATCTACACCTACTATTGATTATCTGAAAACCCCAACTCTAGACTTCCCGTGTGGGAAAATAGTGGGCACCCAGAGTTTAAGATAGGAACAATAAACTCCAGGTCAGTCATGGGACTGGTATGAGCAAACAAAAGCAATTGGTCTTTTAAAACAAGCAAAGAATTTAAATTTGAAATCCGCAATGCTTTTTAGAAAATGAAACTACCATAAGGCCTCCCGCCACACACACAATGCAAACGCAGAATTGGAGGAGATTTCTCCTTATGATAGTCAAATATGCTTGATACGAGAAAATTTCTTTGATATTATTACTATAAGTGCAAAGTGAGGAAAAACCATTTCGAAAGTATAATATAAATCCTAGCCAGCATAGACATTCCGAACTATGCCTACTATAGCTACCATCTAAACAGTGGTGACCACCATAAGTAAATGGCAGGTTCTACAACTAAAACCGTACAAGGCACGTATTGGATGAATGGATTTCCAACAAATGGTCAGGCTAAGGAACTTCCTACTGTCAATGGGATCGAATCTGGCGGGACGTCCCGAGAAACTAACGTTACGGTTAGATCTCTACCAACACAAGGCCGGGTTACCTCTGTAACTAGGTAACTACTACACGAGCGTGCCATCCCCCGGTCCTTAGGGACCTTTATCCGAGGTACCTCTAATCCAACAACCACAAAGCAATCACAAAGTAATAGATCTGCAGTATCCACATGAGTAAGTATCTGGGCTCCATACCATGATACCACCCTTTTCCAGAAGGGAATGACAAACCCTAAAGGGCGCGATCCTCATAACCTTGCCGCATCTTTCCTGTTTCGACCATTTTCGGGGTGTGAGGTCCTGATGCAGTCTCGTCCACAAAGATACGCTTTATACAAAAGCCATGCTTTGATCAAATGATCAACAAATGATCATCAACACACAGCAGCACTTAGCATGCCACACTACCAAATTTGGGAGTATATCACTGATAAATATCAACTACATAACCTCTGAGCTCGTACGTCTCAGAGAAGGGTGTTAAGCTAAGAGAGTAAATTCTCCGCCACCAAGCAGAAATGTATTTGATAGGAATCAGTTTAATATCTCAAAGTGTAGTGTCAGACATACAACCATACAAGTCTGTTTCGGGTTCGAACAGAACCGAAGGCACTTCCGAAGAAGCCCTTGCAAATTCGGGTATCCACAATCCCGATCGGACTTCCCATCACTTAGGGAGAACTCTATACCGGAGCAACTCAGTGCAGAGTCAATCGACAGGTTATCCTATCGTTCTCGAAGACACCCGATCTTCAACACCGGTCTTCAAATGCAATCCATAACGACGTATCACTATTCGGAATGGGTTATATGACACAAGGTCCTCTCCCGGCTAAATCGAATAGCGAGCGCGATATTTTAAAAACATATGGATATGGGATTTCAGTTAAGTCACAATTTAAAAATCCAAAGCTTTTCTTCAAATGGTTAAACAAATTACCATTTCAAATCTTAAAACCAAAAGATTTATTTCACAAAGTTCACCTAGTTTCACAAAGATCTATTCATAGATTTTCAAAACAATTTTCATTTCAATCTTTAAATTAAGATTTAATTTATAGTTTTCAAACCCGTTTTCAAAGGTTTATTCATAACTTGGAAAACTATTCCCATTTTAGATTTGAAATCCGTTTTAACACAAATTGGACGTCCATTTCATATGTGGAAGCTTTTATTATGTGAAAACAAATAGTTTTTCGTTTCAGAAAAATCCAATTTTATTTATACAAGTTAAAATCTTGGGTTAAATTTAAAGTCCCAAAACAACACCTTTAAAATGGTTTAAATCCATATAAACACATTTATAAGTTGAATACCCTCTTTTTAAACCATAGTTCCTATATCATAAAATTCAATTTCCAATATTGAATTCAAGTTTTAAATCAAATTATTTAAATTTCCAAAACTCAACCAAGTTATTTAAAATAACTTTTACTTTTGAAATTCTCTTTTCAAAAGCTTTCAATTCCAAAACTATTTTGGATTCAAAAATTCAATCTTTAAAACTATTTCAAAAACGGTGACTTAACCTATGTCCACGTGCAATCCATATTTGTGTGTATAGGTGTGGTCCAGGGGTTTTACACAATAAAAGTGCCACATCATCAATCAGCACAGATTCAAATACAACAATATATTTAATAAGCGGTATAAACTATAACGCTTATATTTGATAAGCGGAACAAACCAAATTGTAACGCTTATCTTTCATTCACAGATCACAGGTATATAGTATGCATTCGTCACAGATAAAATAAATCACATTCATCACAGCTTGAATTAAAAACAATTCACACCATAAAGCATCACATAGTAGAGGATATCAAACAATTCACAACATTCCATAGAATACAGTCGTCCATAAGAAAATTTATTAACACATCTGATAAATTTTAAACCAGATCATTTGCCTTTAAATAAATTTCTATTGGTTAGCTAATAATCGGTTAACTACAAATATTTTAATAAATTATCTTTTAATTAATCATTAATTTACCTTTAATTAATAATTAATCGTTCAATTTATTATTCTTAATTTATTAAAAAATTTAATTAATTACTTCCTGATTAATAATTATTTCTTAATCACTTTAATTAATTGATCAGCCTTACCTTAATTAATTAAGTAACTATTCTTGAATCATTTAAGTAATTATAATCATTTATCTTAATAAATTTTATCATTCGTTTTTTTTAAAATGATAAATAAATAATGTCACAAATTATATAATTTTAAAACTTAATTGTTTGTAGTTAAAAAATTTCTTAAATCCTTTACAAATTATACACCAAAACAAATTTTAAAATATAGGTGCTAACCTGTTTTAAAATGTGTTCAAAGTTAAAACTGTTCCTTATTCACCTACCCGAGACCTGCTTCCAGCCTTACCCGAGAAAACACACCCCTGCTTCGAGCTTTCCTCTCAACTCACCCATGTACGTTTTTTTTTTCTTCCAACTTAAAATTTGTTTAAGTAATAAACCTGGTATAGCTTATATCTACTTCGAGCCAATACACGAGCCAACGTCATAAACCCACGAGAACGCCTTCGAGTGATCTTCCATCCCAACCACCACAATCCACTGACACCAAAAATTACATCGTGCACCTGCACCAGCGCCCGAGTCGTCTCCCACCTCCGTCGAACCCTCAGCCACGTCACCATACGTCGCAGCGTCCCTCTCCGATCGTCCAATCACTATTCCGTGCCTCAATTAAAAATCGGATCACTCAGACCAAAAACAAGAACCCATCACCATGGCCAATCCCCTCGAGCTCACGCTGCCGACCATCTTAACCTCTGAAACCACTGCCACAACTCCGCAAACTTTCCAGGAAGCCATCACCAGAACGTGGTACGACTCGATCCACCAGAGATTACGCATTGCCTCATTTAACAGTCTGACCAAAATTAGGTTTAGAAACACACATTGACTTGCCGACGACGCCTCGATGGTCAGATGCTCGACCGGTCATTTTTCCAAGACTCCCCATTCGTTCCTCCACCTTCTGCCGAAACCCCGAGGCCTCATCTTCTAGAGATCATCAGCAGTTGCCTCGAAACCCATTTCTGGTCATCTTGGGGTTTCACGAGAAATACTAAACTAGATTTTATGATTTTAATCTTAAAAATCATCTTTTCCAAAGATGTTTCAAGTTATAAAATTGGATTGCAAAATTTTGACACTTGATTTTTTTATTAAGTTATCAAGAATTTCCACTGTTTTTTTTTCTTCTTCCAGATACTAGCAATTTCCAACTTAAAGTGTTTGTTCATATTTTTTTCATAGATTGAGTTTAAACTTAACTAGTCTATTTGAATGCAAAGTTAATCAATGACCAGATACAAAGATTTGGAATTTTCAACTCATGTTTTTAAAGCCTGTGTCAAGACAGGGAAGAACAAGTGTTCCAGACAAGCACTGTTTTTTTTTCTTTCCTTTTTTTTTCCAGTGGGATTTCCAAATTATTCTTTATCTAAAAAAAATTAAAAAGCTTACTTTATCAATGAACTAAAAATTTTGTTTTAATTACCCAATCCTATCAGTGATTAAATCAATAGAGAATGAACTTTGGAAAAAACTTGACCCTGGAAATTTTAAGACAAAAAAAAACACACATAGCAAGCATGCTTAATCCATATTTTAGTCAGGTAGCCAATTTACATTCTTAAGATTTTAAAAATAAACTGTTACTCACAAAAAAAAAAGTTGAGTTTCAAAGGGTTTTCTCACAGTAATTAATTTTTTTCCAGATAATATACATAAAAAATTTCTTGTATTTTTATCTTTAAAAATCTGTATTACATCATTATTATAAATTTCCCTTTAAATATCATACTTTATAAAGATTCTGATGGTGAGATAAAAATCCATTTGTAAGCAACCATGACCTTGTCAAATAGAAGTATGCAAATGCATACAGGCATGTATGCATACATTCAGTGGAAAAAAACTTGCATACCCAAACAAAAACAGCACATATCAAACCATCATTTAAGAGAATGAAGAGAAATCAAGTTTCAAAGGTTAAATTTGCTCACAGGGTATTGGAATCAGAGAGGCCAAACTTATATATATGCACCAGATTTTAAAAAAAAGAAAAGAAAAGGAAGGTTTGCTCACAAGCATCAGAGGAATAAATCAAAGGTTCAAATGTTTGCTCACCTTGGAGTTGTGCAGGAAGAAGCAAAGAACAGAAAGCAAAGCCTGTATATTTCTTTTTTTTTTCTTTATTCCTTTGATCTGCAAAAGTTTATTAATACAAAACTTTATTTAAATTTCTATTGTATATGTTACTTACCCCATTAATAACAAACAAAAGAATTTATTTACTTACAGTTTGAATTTGTTTTAAAGCTTCAAACTAATTTTATTTTCCAGGCCGCAGACTTCAATTTACATTTGAATCTGCATTTTGGGTTTTGTTTCATTATTGACTATTAACATCAAACTTCAAATTAAAAAAAAAAGAAATTTGCTTACCCATCCCTTCTTTTTTTCCAGCCAAACTTGTTTCTTCCAGGTTTTGATTTCCAGATTTAAATTTTTCTTCTTTACTTTGGTTTGAACTTTGAAACTTTTAAATCCGAAGCTTATTGAAGCTTTGAACTTGCATACTTTCAAATTTGTTTGTGATTTGCCATAATACTGAAGCTCTGCATTGCTCTTCATTTTTTTTTCTTTCTTGGTTTCATTCTGTTTTCCAGGTTGCTTTCCTTTTTTTTTTCCATTGAACTTTGATTCTCTTTTTCCTTTGTTTTGAAACTGATTTTCAATCTGAAGCTCTCACTTATTCCAGGTTGAAGCTTTGAAAAACAAAGATTTGTTTCAGATTTTCTTTAGAAGAGAATGATGGTCTTTTTTTTTCTTTTCTGATTTTTCTTTACTTTCAGTTCTTTCTAGTTTAATCTTTTCTTGGGTGTTGAGATACCCAAATCTTTGTTTACTGTATAACAGATTTCCTGAGATATTTAATGATTTCTCATGGGAAACTGAAAAGATTTTATAATTTTTAATTTCATTTTTTATTCAATTAAAAAATTTGAATGCCATTTGTAAAGAGAAATTGATTATGGAATCTATGCATGTTGATTTGCTTACTTATCTCCATTATGTATGTTTACATTTGTAATTTACAAAGATAAAAGAATTTTAAAAATAAATTTATATCATATTTATTTTATAAATAAATGTACTACTTTTTATTTTTATATTTACACAAACAAAAGTTTATCCCAAATAATCCTTACATTTAATTTTTTTGTTCAACATGTTTATACACTAATATATTTATACAACTTACATTCATACCTATATATATATATATTATTATCTATTTATTTTATACAACTTTTAAAAGAAAAGAGGAATGTAAAAATTTCATATTAACAATCAATCACCTTTATTCATATATGAAAATTTAACTTAAAAATAATATGTTGAAAATTAATACATTAATTCTTTGATAATAAATACACCTTCCAAATATATTTAATATCTTAGAAAACAACTATCATTAGTTTTTATTTTATTTTTTAAAGCTTTTAAATTCTACTTTATTTTTAATACACTTTATTTTTTTTCTAAATCCTATTTTTTTTTGTAAGCTACTTATGCTTGAATTTCTAATTAAACTTCTATTTATAATCAAAAATTATTTATTTATTCCAGAAATCTTTAATTACTTCACAATATATTTTCAAAAATAAAATTAATTGCCAAATTAATCTTGATAAATTTCAGGAATGTTACACAACCCGACGGGCCATGCCTCCTATCTCTAGTTTTAGTCATTCCCGCTGATGAGGCTACGTCCGACATTCCAGCTTACGGACTACCACCAAATAGATCACGGAATCCCATATGGGTTCCGGTAACGGCCTGGAATTTTGGGCAATATCAATTTAATAATCTGTATTAATAATTAAATTGATTTGATAATTTTTCTTTATAATTTTAATTTAAATTGGTAAATTTATTCTATTTAAAGGTTAATAAATTTTTAATCTGGTAATTGTGATCAATATCTTTTTAACAATTTAAAATTTGGTAAGAATTATTTTTCAAAAGTAATAAATTTTATTCTATTTATAATATATATATTTGATATATATTGTGAATAGAAGATCTTTTGTTTTAAATAAAGATGAATTTTCAAATTTTAAATAAAGATGAATTTTCAAATTGTAATATATATGCAAATATATGTTATAATTTGATATTATTTTCGAAATTTCATTTAATCAATTGATAATTATAATTGTAATTTAAAGCTTTGCTTTAAAACTTAATATTTTTCAAAAGTTAATTTAGATTTATCAAATTGTTTTCAATTATAAGATAATTGTATGTTTTTAAAATATAAGATTGTTATTTATTTTAAATATGATAGTTTAAAAATATTTAAACATTTTGTTTTGCTTTCTTTTTAAAATGCCTTATATAAATGGTTATAAGTGTATAAAAAATAAATGTTTAGATTTTAAATTTTATACGTATAAGATATATTTGTGTTATAATTAATTTTAGAATATTTTCTTTAAAAAGTAAACTCATATATTCATACATAAGTATTTGTTAATTAAGTAAATAAGTAAGTTTATATTATCATTTAAATTAAATAAAATTATATTTAAAATGTTAAAATACATGTGTAAACATGTTAAGGCCTCTCTAAAACACATGTAAGTCAATTAAGCTATATTAGTTGACAAGTGTAAGTCTAATTTACATATGTCTTTATTTTAAAATTCACTTTCTTAATTTTATAAACATAACACTTTCATTTATTTGTTTTCTTTCCTTAACTCAAACAGAAATTTCATTTTAAAAATCTGTAATCAAAACCTGTAATTGGAGAGCAAATCTGAATTTAATTTAAAACCTGTAACTTCAACTTTAATATGCAATCTTTCAACCTGAAATTCATCAAGTTCAACAACATGCAAGAGAATCAAGTTGAAAATAAAAACTACAACCAAATCTGCATACATCAACCTGCAAATGCAAATGAAGATCTGTTTCAACAACTTTAAATCATCAAATTAAAAGCATGCAAAGGATTTTTCTTCAGCAATTCAAAGCATTCTTTCCAGATTTAAATGTCAAGGCCTGAAAAATAACACTGCTCTGCAACTTTATAAAGGTGAGTAAAATTTGTTTTAAAAACAGTTTTATCATAGTGAAATTGAATTTATTATTGCATGTGTTGGATTTGGTTTTGTTAATGGATATTTGTAATGTTATATGTGTATGTTGTTGATAGGAAATGCTTGAGAATGGGAAACATTTATTGATCATCTCTGTTCTTTACAGAAAGCTGTTTTCTTAAAGAAATTTCAAAAGAAAAATTAAAAATCTTTTAATCCAAACTATATTAGATCTTGATATATAAAGAGAAGTTGTTTGGCATTGTTTGTTGTTAATTTTAAAAATAGTTTCATAATTTTAAAAGAAATAAATAATTATAAAATAAGAAATTTACAGTAAACTTAAATTTTGGTTAAAAATCAACTTGCTTAATTTCAAGTTTGAATTATAGGGATGGATTCATGATTGAAAATCATGAATTTTGACATGCAATTCAGAATTTTTAGGTTGTTATTCAATTGGGAATTAGGAAATGGAGGTTTTCAGCAATATGGTGAATAACCGTTGACTCGATTGTTGTTTTGAATCAAATCTTTGGGTGAAGCTTGTTTATAGATTGTTGGTTATGGGAAAATTGCAAAATAATTTTTCTAATGAGTGAATCAAGGGAATTTGGATGAGTTAGGGTTTTTGCTTTGTTTTTGTTCGGCTTTGTTGTCGAGTTGTTCGCGACTTGAATAGTTGGCTGGAGGAGTTCGCTTTTGGTGGAGATGTAGTTCATGGATGTGAGTTTCGATGGTGGAGTTGGCGGAGTTCAACGGCGACGAGATGGTCGTTGACGATGTGGATTTTGTTGTTCGTGCTTCGCTGCAGTTTTCGTGCATTTGGTCGTATTTTGATTCGAGGGCTTTTGGTTGGATCTGGGTTTAGATTCGTGGTTGCGTGTTGACGTGTAACCGACATCGATGGTCGCGACGTCCTAATTTAGCCGGAGTTGATGGGTCATATGCACGCGTGTACGATGTGTACACTGGAAGTGGAGCAATGGGAAAAAGGGTTATGACCCGAAGGAGCACTCGTGTTTTTCACATGTCGTCTCGAAGTTGAGGGGTAGCTGGGTTGACTCGGTGGATGGCTCATGATTTTGCAGTGTTTTACCCGGGTATAGGTTGTTGTGTTTTGTGAAGTACTGTTAATATAATAAAGTTGCAAATTTAATTTGTATAGTTTGAATAAATGAAACCAAGCTTCAGTTTTATAAAAGAAAACAAGTTAAAACTTGTTGTTTTGAATTAAATTGTAAATCAAACTTTAAAAAGTATTGATTGAATTTATTTTTAGTTTTAAAATTGTTTAAAATGATTTCTTTTTGAAGTAATTAACTTCATTTAATTGTGAATGTTAATTTTAAAAGGAAATGATTGAATTTAAATATTAATCAAAGTTTTAAGTAAATTGTTAAGTAAGTTTTCAAATTATTTTGAAAATTTATAAGTTTAAAATTAGATGTTTAAAGTGTTTTAAATTTTAAATTTGATTTCTAAGTGCTTTATTTCAAATAAAGTTTAAGTTATAATTTTGTAAACCAAATTGAATAGTTTATTGTTAAGTTGTTAAAAGTTGATTTAAATTCAAATAATTCATTTATGTAAATAAATATGGTTAATTTATTTTGATACGTACTTAAGAATACTTGACAATATGATTTGTATATAAGTAAAGATTAATTAAGATTTATGGTTTTCTTAATTAATTAAAGATTTTGAAATATAATAAGTTAATTAATTAATTGTTTAATTAATTTTAAACAATTAGTTAATTGTCTATTTAATTATAAATAATCACTTAATTATGGATTAATTAAGTGTGATTACTTAATGAACTAATCAATGGTTAATTATTAAATGTAATTAAGGAAAGAGGTAATTATTAATGGAAGTAATTAGTGAGAAATTACTCATGGGAGTAATTAGTTGAAGTGATTAATGGTTAATCACTTAATGTTATTCAATCTAATGATTGATTAATATAATTGTTTTGAAGTTAATTAATTATAGAGTAATTAATTAATTAATGTATTAAGAATTATTAAATAATGGCATTAATTACTTGTTAAGTAATTAATTAAGGAAGTAATCAAGATTGATTAATAGAAGTAATTAGAGATAAATTACTTATGTAGGTAATTAAGGGTTAATTACTTAGTTAATTTTAGTTAATTAATTAATGTGATTAATTAATGAATGTGATTAATTAATGAATGTGATTAATTTAAGATTAATTACTAAGGGTAATTAATAAATCTGTAATTAATTAATATAATAATTAATCAAGGATTTATTTATTAATTTAAACTGAATAATAATTACTTAATGAAGTAATTAAAGATTAATTAATTATATTAATTAATCAAGGGTTAATATAAATTAATTAAGAAGTTAATTAATTAAGATAAGTAATTACAAATTGATAATTACTGATTATGATTAATGAGTTGATTAATTACCAGTTAATTATTTAATTAAAGGAATTATTAATTAATAAGGATCATTAGAGATATAATTAATGAATTAATCAAGGTTGATTAATAAAAGTATTTAATTCAAGTATGATTAATTAATTGTAATTAATTAATGTTTAATGAAATTAATTATAGTTAATTAATAAATGAAAGTAAATGTAGGATCATTAATTATTGTAATTAATGATAGTAATTAAAGGTTAATTACTGAATATGGTTATGGATAATTACTTGAATGTAATTAAAAGTATAATTAATCAAGGAATATTAATTAAAGAAAATCATTAAAAGATGATCAATTATTTATTTGGAATAAATTGATGAAGAAGGATTTAAGGTTAATCCAATTGTTTTAGAGTTAATCAATCCTGCTTTTGGATGTTGAATAATATTGGATTATTGATATTGGGTGATTGGTTGATACTGGATGATTTGGATATCCATGATATGTGATATACTGCTTTGTGAGATGAATGATTGTTGTGAATTATCTATTGTGATAATGTGATTCATCTATCTGTTTATATATCATCCTGTATGTGACGACCCGGAATTTCTAGCAATTTAAATTGGAATAATTAATTGATTTTAAATATTTAAAAGTTAATTTTAACTTGAAATTCAAGATATTAATATTTGCTTGATAATTAAATCATTGAATTATATAGTTTAATTGTTGAAATTAATAATTGAAATTGGGCAACTTGCGGAATCTGAGATTCTAAGCTTGTTTAAAATAATTTGAAGGCTTATAAAATTTATAATGATAATACTGAAGATAATAGAATTGTTGAAATTTAAGTTAAAGGTGATTTGTTCAATTGTAATAATATATCATTTGAATCGATATTTAAAAATAGCCTTCCGAGGCACAGTCTCGGAATTCGACGAAACCAGTTCCATTGGATCCGTAATATTGTATTATTGCCTGATTTCAATTTTCGTAATGTTTAGAGTTATCGTGTTATCGTACGGTATATAAACGCGTCGATAGGAGTTGGTGATATTTTGAATAAAATTATATAAAAGTAAAATCAATTAAACTGTAATCTTCTCCAATACGCTTTCCCAACTTTATATCGCGTCTATGCCTTATCCTTTTCATTCATGAACAAAATCGAGAGTCTGGAAAGGAATAGAAGGAGGACACTGCTTTGAAAATGGCCTATACCTCAGTGATATTTCCATCTTCTCGTATGATATAAGAAAACGAATATAGGGCCAAACCTCTTTTCATCTCCGTCCTTCTCAAACTAGAACCGATTGAGAAAAATAGGGTTTTCCCAAATCAATAAATCGAAGTTCCCGGCGACGTTGTAATCGATCTCTCCTTCATTAATCCTTGGCAGAGCATCGCAATCAGGGTCGAGTGGCTGGTGTCGATCTCGTGAAGGATGGGAATTTGGGTTGTGGCGATCAATATCGCGACGAATGGAGAGGCGCGCGAGCACTTGATAATCAAGGCCGCGTTGGGAGTCGCGGCGTGGTTCGCGAGGGTCGAACAGTTGAGGGGCGTCTCGAGTCTAGGCAACGCGAGCATGGTGGGAAACGGTGAGTTTGGAGGGAGCTCGTTCATGGCGCGACGTCTGGGGTTTCAAATGGTGGCCGCTAGGTTTGGGAGCTCGCGCGTCAGTTCGTGGCAAAGAGGGTCGACACCGGAGGCTCATTAGTGGAGTAGTTCGCCTGTGGTGAGGTTTCTGCGGCAGTTAGGTATATTTGCTTTCTTTTAATTTATTTTAGTTTCAATATGCATATTTCTATATATTAAAGAAAAATTATAGTAGGGTATAAATTTTATTTTGTTATATATTGAAGAAAAAAAAGAAAGAATTGTTTACGGTAAAGAAAAGGATATATATTTTTTTGAAACTGTTTAAAGGAAAAGAAATTCGAAATGTTAGAATTTTGTATGAAGATTGGATTTTTTTTAAATCTATATATTATTATATAAGTAAGACTTTGGGAAGAGCAAATAAAAGGGGGAAAATAAAATATGTATACATGGGAGTTTGGATATTGGAAATTTTAGGGATTATCTTGTTGAAATAAATTATTAGAGGGAATTGGTTAAAATTAGAATTTATTCGATTAAAACCAAATTGTTAATTTAAAATTTAAGTATTAAATGGTAATTGATTTTCAATTTATTTCAAATGTTAATAAATTATATAAATTATTTTTCAAGGTCAACATCTGAAGGGAACCAAGTCGAGATTGGATTTGGATTGCAAAATCAAAGGTGAGTAAATCTCACTCTGTCGGATTTTATTTAAAATTTAAATGGTTAAATTTATGTATTTGGCTGCGTGATTAAATTGATTGGATGTGCACTAATGATGTTGTGACTTTGGATCTTTGATTGGTTTTCCAAGTTAATTTTGGTTTGACTCGAAGTATTTGGGTTTTAAAATTGTCTTAAAACTTAAATCATAAATAAGGAAATGTTTCATCTTAATGTTGACAAGGGCGTAATGATTTGTGATTCGTTTAATTAGTGAGGTAATTAAAATGGAAAAATTTATTTAATTCAAATTAATTAATGATTGAGTTAATTAATTTAGTAATGAAGGGTTTGAGTTAATAATTAAGTTTTAAGTTAATTGATTAAGTGTAAGTAATTCAGAATAATCATTTGATGATTAATAAACAATTACTCAATGAAATTAATAAAATATAATTATTGGAGTAATTAGTCAAGGAGTAAATTAAGATGGTTAATAATGGAGTAATGGATTTATTTAATGAGGTAAATATAAGGATGGTTAATAACAGTTTTGGAATTAATCGAAAATGATTAATATTGTGGTTTAATTAAGAGAAATAAATTTGATTAGGATAAATTAAAATTATAATTGAAGATCCTTGGGTTTTATAATTAATAGTATAAATCAAAGATTGATTAACCCACAATAAGTGACTTATGAAAGTTAATTCATATAAGAAATTAAGAAAATATAAGATTAATATAGTCAACAAATTTATGGGATAATTAAAGCATGCTTATTGATTTTGGATAAGAATAATTAATATCGTGTAATTAAACAAAGATAATTATATGAACGTAACTGAAAATATATTTAAACCAAGGTGATTAATTAAGATGGAAAATGAAGGGTTGATTGGTAAATTGATTTGAAAATTAATTAGTGACAAGTGAAGAATCCTAAATGGTGGAGGTTAGAAATTCAATCAGAATTAATTTAATTAATATCGGTAGCAAACAAGCTTTGATTATGGACGATTGAATGATATTGGATGCTTTGAATGAGTTGTTATCTCTAATATGAAGTGCATGTGTTATCCGTATGTATAACTTTGGATAGGATGACATGAGACTCGAAGTGGTCGGGATCGGGTATTGGGAGACACCCGAAACCGCTTCGAAATTTATATAAGTTAATATGAGAAATTGATAGTTTGGAATGATTGAATTCAAATGAATTGGATTATTAAATCTAAATTTTTGACACTTAGAAAACTTATTTGAAAATAAGTTATGTCTATAACAAAGTGTGACTTATAAATTTGTTGAGATACCCGGGTTTTATATACGTGGTATGCTTTGTATTACATGTTGGATGGGTTTACTCACGCTGGTTCCAGCCTGACCCGGGTGTTATTTTGGTGTAATACTCGGGTCAGACCGAGTATTACAGATTTTCAGGTAGGTACGTTCTGGAGCTCAGGAGGCGAGTCGGATAGCAGGAACGTGTAGAATATTTCCGCTGTGTTATATTATTGTAAATTTGTGAGATGATAATTGTGTATATTCAGTGACTGTGTATATGTGAAACTCTGATGTATTAAAATATAATCGATAGTTATAGTATTCTTTTGTAAACTGTTATTATTTATTATTATATTTTATCCACTGCGAATGTGAGTTGTTGTTGTTTCTGTTCTTCTTCTTCTTTTTTTCATAACTATCTGGAATTTTCGGCTTCGAAAATTTCGGGTCGTTACATTTGGTATCAGAGCAGAAAGGTTAAGTGATAACCTTGGCTCTGGTGGGGATTACTCATTAAATAGAGTCCATAGAACTCTAGAATAAGTTGAGTGTATATATATGAGAGCGTACTTGTTATTTTCTTATATAAAAGGGTTTTAAATAATTATATATAAAAAGTATATTTTGATATATAAAGCAATATGTTCCTCTAATAAATATTAAGGAGATTGGTTGTTATACTATTTGAATTAAGTTAAGAAGTAATATAAAATATGACCAAATTGAAACTTATAACCAAAGTTGAAGAATAAACTTATATAACAAAATGGAATTTGAAATATAGATTGTGAATGTAGTTTATAATTTGAAATAAACTTCATAAATAAAATGAGATTATAATTTGAAATAGAATTCCAGAGAATATTTGAAAATAAAGTAAGATGGAAATTCCAGAGTAATGTTTAAACATGAATTGGATGGATTGGGAATTTGGAATTTTTGGAAAATTTTTAAAATTCCTTTGGATTTAGAAGTGGTTTCCAAAGGTTTTGGAAGAATAATAGTATTATTTCAAACATATGTTTGTGTTGAGTTTCAAATCTTGGAGATTTGAAATTAAAAATATTTGGAAATGTTTTTAAAGAGATAAAAGCATTGAACTCTTTCGGTCACTGGAAAATAACGTCGATGATGACTGCAGCATTATCGATGTTTATTTTCGAGTTTCTAGAAGAGAAATTGCTACCAAATTGTTTTAAATTGGAATTGTTTGTGAACTGGGTTTGATTTTGAAATTCAAAGGGGTAATTGAATTTGCCAAAGAATTATGGATATGGTTGAATTCTAAGGTAATATTGAAATTTTGGAAAATTGTTTAAACTCTGGGATCTTGATTTAAAATGTTTATGGAATAATAAAAATATATTGGATAAATAAAATGTATAACTCCAAGTTAAAAGCAAAATGTGGATGTAATTGATTATAAATAGAAGTTGAAAATTTTAAATTATAATTAAAGTTGTACAAATTTAAAATTCAAATGGGAAATTTGTATTGGATTAACTTTAAAAGGGTATTGAACTTGAAGAGAGCTCAATTGATATTAGTCCAGATTTATGTGAATAATTTGGAAATAAAATTTAAGTGGAATTGGTTTAAGATCAAATGGAATTTGATTTGAAGTTGGAAAGAAATTGGAAATTAATTCAACTGAGTTGGGAATGAATTAAGTCCAATGGAAATTGGAGTTATTGGAATCAGGTCAATTTAAATGGGAGTGGAAATTTAAATTGAATTGTCGGGGGAAGTGAACGGTTTTGACTCTGGACTATTTTTAATATAATTTGTTTTGATATAAACTTATTTTTCCAAGCTATATAACCTTTCTTTCTTAAAGCCAAATTATTTTATACTTGGTTTACAATTATTTTGGAGCTATTTAGTCATTTTTCAGCGGTTTTCTAAACTAATTACTATTTTTCAACTATTTTACAAATAAATTGCTATTTTACAACTATTTTGCGATTATCTAAAATTTCTGAAACTATTTAACTATTTTCCAACTATTTTACAATTAGTTAACTATTTTATAGCTATTTTGCAAACTAATAATTATTTTTCAACTACTTATTTATTTTTAAAAAAAGAAAATTTTCAAGCTATTTTTCTAAACTGGTCGGAGTTCAAACTGTTATGGATTTAATACCCAACTGAGATAGGAATTGAAGTGATAATTCAATGGAATTGAGGGAATTGTGAATAGAAAGGAAATTGATTTGGTTAATAATCGATGAAGATAATTACGTAGGTTGTACGTATATTATTCTATTCGCATAGTGATTTGATCCAGATTCGAACACAGAATTTCGAGATAGTTTATCGATCCGAGTTGGGATTTTTCACTCGATTTCGACGGCGAACCTGGATATGGATTGTTGATTGGTTCTGGATGTTCTCTATCATAGTTATAGCTATGCTAGGAGAATGACAGTTTCTAATCAAGAAACCAGATCTGTGTCCGCACTAGGAAGTCGGGTGGACGTTACTAGTTCGGAAATGAAATTGTGTGATCGGGTGAGCAACCAGATTTGTACAGCGTACGGATGATATGTGTACATCATACGGATTTGGATGAAATTGATATTGAAAAGAGTAATCAAATTGGGATATTTGGTTTTGAATAAAACAAAGTTGTATATCTTTGTAATATAAGATAAATCTTCCCTTGTTGAATTTATTGCTGGAAGAAAATGTTTAGTAATGTTTGAAGTATAAATGGGTTTTATACAAGTTTGAAATGATCCAAAGTTTTAAAAATTATATATTTTTGAATATATATATAAATGATCTTATGAGGATTTTGGAAAAGGTTTTGAGAACCTTTGGATTTGGAAAGGCTTTTGATTTTGGGTAAAATCAATATATGGAATTTGGAAAGCCTATTTTGAGAATTATCGATTTTGGGATAATCGATTTTGTGTAAAGGAGCTTTGATAAAATTCATACTAGGTGTATGATTTGAAAGATACTATATATATATATAGTATAAAATGTTTTGATGATGGCTCTGGGGAAAAAGGCGCTCCCTTGAAATGAACTTCTCAGGAGTGCCACCGGGTGGTACTGCCTTGAGCCCCAGGGGGGTTCTAAAGTTGATCCTGTGAGGAGTCCGGACAAAACTAGAACCTGGGGATTATGAGTAGTGTATACCATAGTGGAAGTCGTGTGTGCCGCTGAGAGCCAACAGTCTGCGTTTGATTTTATATCGGTAGACTGCGACCTATGGTATAACATAGCGAAAGTCGTGTGTGCCGCTGAGAGCCAACAGTCTGCGTTTGATTTTATATCGGCAGACTGCGACCTATGTAGGAGTGGAGATGTTTCATTTTGACAGCGAAAATCAGAGGCCGCGGAGAGCCTGCAGTTACATGGACTTTTGCTGTGACGGCAACGTAACCCTGGATGTAACTTGATTTGTTGTGTGGGATCCATGGCGTAATTGAGAGGCCGCGGAGAGCCTGCAGTTGCATGGACTTTTGCTGTGACGGCAATGTAACCCTGGAATGTAACTGCGACCATGGATGGAGGTGATGATTTCCAGAGCATTCTCACCAAAGACATTTCCTCTCTTTCAAAATGCTTTCAATATTTTCAATAAAATTATTTTCCAAGTATTTTCACTGGATGTTGAAAATGAGTCTGCTAAGTACTTATAGATTTTCAGTCCTACGCCTGATCAACGTATGACTAAATCTCTATGAGAACAAGGATGGACTGGTTGAGACATCGAGTTATAAAAGACTATTTTTATAAAGAGTTATTTTATTAAGTATGATGTGAATTTAAAAGCATTTCTAAATTTTTAAATAAAGGTGTTGGGATTTTAGGAAAATTTAAAAGAGATTCCAAACTGGAATTATAAAATAAAATTGAACTCAGGAAATTTAATGAAGTGATTTTTTGTAATAAAAAACGAATGTTCATTTAAATAGTGAAAGTAAACTAATCAGCTAAATAAATTATCTAATAGTGTATGTTAATAAAATTGAACTTGGGTAACTAAAATG
This sequence comes from Allium cepa, assembly GCA_030765085.1. Lineage (NCBI taxonomy): Eukaryota > Viridiplantae > Streptophyta > Magnoliopsida > Asparagales > Amaryllidaceae > Allium > Allium cepa. Next base: position 299,030,522 of record CM060946.1, read on the forward strand.
ACCTGTAAATTAATAATGGAATTTGACAATGAATTCAAATTGTAAATAGAATTCGATTTGGATTTGATAATGAAATAAATAAGAAGAGATGTTGTAAAATAAAAATAAAATAGAGTTGGATTGAAAATGAGATGATTTGACTTACAAATAAAATTCAAGTGTGATTGAATAATATTTAATGAAATTTGCAAGTAAATTAGATATAAGAGAAGTGTTGTCATATGATATGGAAGTGAATAATAATAGAAATGGTTGGGTTGCAAACAAAACCCAAATGAATAGAAATAAATTGAAAATGACTTTGTATTAATAAAATAAATTCGATAATGAATTAAGTAAGTAAATTAAAAAATTAAGTGGGTTAATTGAGTTGAATAATAAATGGATGAAGTCTGGTTGAATAAAAACTAAATCAAAGTTGTGATTGGAATTGGATTATCAGACTGAACTTAAATTTGGTGGTATATTAATTTGAAGTATAAATAAGATAAGTATGTGCTTGGATATTATTTTGATAAATTAAAAGGTGAATTTAAAATTAAAATTTAAAATGGATGACTAACTGAATTTAATGGAAGTTGATTAAATGAGAATCAAACAGAAGTAGACTTAAGTTTGATGTTGGAATAAATTAAAATAAATGAACTTAAGTTTAAAGTTTATGGAAGCTTGGCTTCGAATAAGAGTGAAAGCCCATTAAAAAAAAAAGCTTGGATTGAAGAATGGCTAGTAGTATACAAGAGTGAATATGTCGAGCTAAATAAATGGTGGTGAATAAATTGGAAATGAAATGAAAGGCATATGTATGGTAGTGAAAAAAAATTTGTAATGGAATTACTTACAGAATGAGTTGAAATTAATTTAAAAGTAGTTACAAACTCAAATTAAATACTCTATCAAGCAAATATCGTCAAAATTTCATAAAATAATTGTCGTTTGGCGTGTTCAAAAATAATTAAAAAAATTTGAGTTGATAGAGATTAAATAAAATTGATTTTATATCATTTGAAGTGAATATGAACTTGTTTGGACTAAAACTTAATTGAATGTAAGCAATTGAGTTGTAGACCAATAAATTTGAACGGAATAGTATATGTTTGATTGAAAGAAATTGAATTAGCTTTAAAGCATGTAAATTGTTTATGGGAAGTGTTTGGTGCTGGGTGTTTAGTAATATATATGTTTAGCTATTGAAAGTAAGTAGAATGTTAATAAATTCTCCATATGGCACTTACGTATTTAAATTGAGTAAGTACAGGTACCTGGAGGCCGTTTGGCTGGTTTGGATTGTGCTAATTGCTTAAATTAATAAGCTACTTGCTTAAAATGCTAAATAAGGTACGCCTACGCAAATAAAATAGGAAATATGAACTGTTTTTTCTTTTTTCAACCGGGTGGGTTGATGTATATATATTTATATCTCTTGTCAAATTGCAAAAGCTCCTCCGTACAAAGGAGACTCTGTCAAAAAAAATTCAAATTTCGGGAGTTAGAAAATTTTTGGGAAAATTTTTGTTAAGCAATTAAACGAATTTAAATATGAAACTGAAATAGATTAGTAGATAGAACTAATAAGACTCAGTTAAATGGAAAATAAAATTTAATATTCAAAGTTGAAATAAGTTGAATTCATATTAAAACGGAAAAAAATGAATTTGAATAGAAGTAAATATGGAAACCTATATAAGAGAATGTATAAAATGATTTGTAAAGTTACGATTGAATATTGTTGCTAAACAAGATATGCAGGTATTGAAAAGGGGAAAAAAATTGGATTTGATTCCAAAAGATAAATGTGAATTGCCCGTCAAAAAGGTATGTATTTTAATTTCTATATGAAATTGGATTGGGTTTTTGGATGTAGCCACTTGGCTTTTGTTTTCTTTTGGTATTTGGGAGCCTGTAGAGGCCTTTTGTAGTAGTACCGAGCTAGCCGCGCAAAGGAGACGCTGGCAAAAAATTTCGGAAATTTAGAGAGTTAGAAAAATTTTGAGAAAATATGGATGATTCAAAATTTAGTTTTAGATTGAACTTTAAATGATTGAGCAGAAGGGAATTGTTTGAAACCATAAAAGGTTTTAGGAAGTTGGAGAAGGAGATAGTGGGCCTTTAATAAAGGATAGTTGGTAGGAAGGGGATTGTGAGTTTTGGAAAAAGTAAACGGGTATTGGTCCATTCTCCCTAATTACTAATTTCGGGGACGAAATACTTTTAAGGGGGAAGGAATGTGACGACCCGGAATTTCTAGCAATTTAAATTGGAATAATTAATTGATTTTAAATATTTAAAAGTTAATTTTAACTTGAAATTCAAGATATTAATATTTGCTTGATAATTAAATCGTTGAATTATATAGTTTAATTGTTGAAATTAATAATTGAAATTGGGCAACTTGCGGAATCTGAGATTCTAAGCCTGTTTAAAATAATTTGAAGGCTTATAAAATTTATAATGATAATACTGAAGATAATAGAATTGTTGAAATTTAAATTAAAGATGATTTGTTCAATTGTAATAATATATCGTTTGAATTGATATTTAAAAATAGCCTTCCGAGGCACAGTCTTGGAATTCGATGAAACCAGTTCCATTGGATCCGTAATATTATATTATTGCCTAATTTCAATTTTCGTAATGTTTGGAGTTATCGTGTTATCGTACGGTATATAAACGCGTCGATGGGAGTTGGTGATATTTTGAATAAAATTATATAAAAGTAAAATCAATTAAACAGTAATCTTCTCCAATACGCTTTCCCAACTTTATATCACGTCTATGCCTTGTCCTTTTCATTCGTGAACAGAATCGAGAGTCTGGAAAGGAATAGAAGGAGGACACTGCTTTGAAAATGGCCGAAACCTCAGTGATATTTCCATCTTCTCGTATGATATAAGAAAACGAATATAAGGCCAAACCTCTTTTCATCTCCGTCCTTCTCAAACTAGAACCGATTGAGAAAAATAGGGTTTTCCCAAATTAATAAATCGAAGTTCCCAGCAACGTTGTAATCGATCTCTCCTTCATTAATCCTTGGCAGAGCATCGCAATCAGGGTCGAGTGGCTGGTGTCGATCTCGTGAAGGCTGGGAATTTGGGTTGTGGCGATCAATATCGCGACGAATGGAGAGGCGCGCGAGCACTTGATAATCAGGGCCGCGTTGGGAGTCGCGGCGTGGTTCGCGAGGGTCGAACACTTGAGGGGCATCTCGAGTCTAGGCAACGCGAATATGGTGGGCAACAATGAGTTTGGAGGGAGCTCGTTCGTGGCGCGACGTTTGGGGTTTCAAATGGTGGCCGCTAGGTTTGGGAGCTCGCGCGTCAGTTCGTGGCAAAGAGGGTCGACACCGGAGGCTCATTAGTGGAGTAGTTCGCCTTTGGTGAGGTTTCTGCGGCAGTTAGGTATATTTGCTTTCTTTTAATTTATTTTAGTTTCAATATGCATATTTATATATATTAAAAAAAATTACAGTAGGGTATAAATTTTATTTTGTTATATATTGAAAAAAAAAGAATTGTTTACAGTAAAGAAAAGGATATATATATATATATATATATATATATATATATATATATATATATATATATATATTTGAAACTGTTTAAAGGAAAAGAAATTCGAAATGTTAGAATTTTGTATGAAGATTGGATTTTTTTTAAATCTATATATTATTTTATAAGTAAGATTTTGGGAAGAGAAAAGAAAAGGGGAAAATAAAATATGTATACATGGGAGTTTGGATATTGGAAATTTTAGGGATTATCTTGTTGAAATAAATTATTAGAGGGAATTGGTTGAAATTAGAATTTATTCGATTAAAACCAAATTGTTAATTTAAAATTTAAGTATTAAATGGTAATTGATTTTCAATTTATTTCAAATGTTAATAAATCATATAAATTATTTTTCAAGGTCAACATATGAAGGGAACCAAGTCGAGATTGGATTTGGATTGCAAAATCAAAGGTGAGTAAATCTCACTCTGTCGGATTTTATTTAAAATTTAAATGGTTAAATTTATGTATTTGGCTGCATGATTAAATTGATTGGATGTGCACTGATGATGTTGTGACTTTGGATCTTTGATTGGTTTTCCAAGTTAATTTTGGTTTGACTCGAAGTATTTGGGTTTTAAAATTGTCTTAAAACTTAAATCATAAATAAGGAAATGTTTCATCTTAATGTTGACAAGGGCGTAATGATTTGTGATTCGTTTAATTAGTGAGGTAATTAAAATGGAAAAAATTATTTAATTCAAATTAATTAATGATTGGGTTAATTAATTTAGTAATGAAGGGTTTGCGTTAATAAATTAAGTTTTAAGTTAATTGATTAAGTGTAAGTAATTCAGAATAATCATTTGATGATTATTAAATAATTGCTCAATGAAATTAATAAAATATAATTATTGGAGTAATTAGTCAAGGAGTAAATTAAGATGGTTAATAATGGAGTAATGGATTTATTTAATGAGGTAAATATAAGGATAGTTAATTACAGTTTTGGAATTAATCGAAAATGATTAATATTGTGGTTTAATTAAGAGAAATAAATTTGATTAGGATAAATTAAAATTATAATTGAAGATCCTTGGGTTTTATAATTAATAGTATAAATCAAAGATTGATTAACCCACAATAAGTGACTTATGAAAGTTAATTCATATAAGCAATTAGGAAAATATAAGATTAATATAGTCAACAAATTTATGGGATAATTAAAGCATGCTTATTTATTTTGGATAAGAATAATTAATATCGTGTAATTAAACAAAGATAATTATATGAATGTAACTGAAAATATATTTAAACCAAGGTGATTAATTAAGATGGAAAATGAAGGGTTGATTGGTAAACTGATTTGAAAATTAATGAGTGACAAGTGAAGAATCCTAAATGGTGGAGGTTAGAAATTCAATCAGAATTAATTTAATTAACATTGGTAGCAAATAAGCTTTACTTATGGACGGTTGAATGATATTGGATGCTTTGAATGGGTTGTTATCTCTGATATGAAGTGCATGTGTTGTTCGTATGTATAACTTGGGATAGGACGACATGAGACTCGAAGTGGTCGAGATCGGGTATTGGGAGACACCCGAAACCGCTTCGAAATTTATATAAGTTAATATGAGAAATTGATAGTTTGGAATGATTGGATTCAAATGAATTGGATTATTAAATCTAAATTTTTGACACTTAGAAAACTTATTTGAAAATAAGTTATGTCTATAACAAAGTGTGACTTATAAATTTGTTGAGATACCCGGGTTTTATATAAGTGGTATGCTTTGTATTCTATGTTGGATGGGTTTACTCACGCTGGTTTCCAGCCTGACCCGAGTGTTACTTTGGCGTAATACTCGGGTCAGACCGAGTATTACAGATTTTCAGGTAGGTACGTTCTGGAGCTAAGGAGGCGAGTCGGATAGCAAGAACGTGTAGAATATTTCTGCTGTGTTATATTATTGTAAATTTGTGAGATGATAATTGTGTATATTCAGTGACTGTGTATATGTGAAACTCTGATGTATTAAAATATAATCGATAGTTATAGTATTCTTTTGTAAACTGTTATTATTTATTATTTATTATTATATTTTATCCGTTGCGAATGTGAGTTGTTGTTGTTTCTGTTCTTCTTCTTCTATCGTCTTCTTCTTCTTTTCATAACTATCTGGAATTTTCGGCTTCGAAAATTTCGGGTCGTTACACTGTATATAAGTTAATTGTTTAAAACCCTTAAGTACAACTTGGACATTAAAATGGCGTTTGGTTTCGGTGAGACCGGGATCGGTTTTCCATATTTGGATATCCGAAAACCACATCGATTCCAATTAAACGTTAGGTCGTGACTCCAAGTGGAGCTAGTGAAGACTCGAGGTGTAAGAACTATACGTCAGTATAACTCTGTGGGTGATTCCGTAATGAGTTTGACGGAATAGTACTTATAGATTCGAGATGGTGATTTAGAATGCAAGGGCTATGGTCGTTGACTCCGAGGGCGATTCCAAAATGAGTGCAACGAGATAGTGCCTTCGGTTTCGTTCGAACCTGGAACGAACTTGTATGGATTGAATGCTTTCAGAACATCGTCAGGTGGACGATGAGCATTCTAAGATAGATGTGTTCTATAAAGGTAATCGCAGCCTCAAGCCTCATCAACTGGGAATGGCTAAAACAGGGGAGGTGCAGCAAGGCTTCGTGGGTAGCCCCCACTGGAGAGTGAGATTTACCCCTGTCTAGAGGTCCCTTTCTATTTCGGCTTAGTGTGTGGTTGGTCACGCCAACCACGGGGTGGTCTTGTTCGGGACTGTTCAGTAAGGAACAGTTCCGGCCTTGTGTTGCAGGGGAGTTAGGGTGGCTCCTCGGTACATTTATCTAGGCCATGTACTATGACGGGCGGTACCCCAATAGCCCTGCCATTGATGGAAACCCATTCTTCCTGCGAGACCCTACGGTTTTGTTTGTATTACCTACTTTTGTGGCTAGTAGCTGGAATTTAATAAATGTAACAATTTCGGCTATTTCTTATTTACTTGAAAACCCTAGACACTACTATAATATCACTGGATTTCCTATCAAATGTTTTGGTTAGCGTAAGGTAAAAACTTTTCCATGTTTATGTGTGGGAAGTCTTACGTGAAACCTTTTCTTTTCAAAGGTTTTTCTAAAGTTAAGCAATTTTAAACCGTTTACTCACACCAGACCCCTGTCTGACCCGAGTGTTTATTTTCTGTTTTATTAAACTCTTGGGTACTCATAGTATGTATGAGTATCAAGTGATTCAGGTTAGCTTGACAAATTCTGGAGGAGATAAGGAGCAGGAGGCTTCCACGTGTAGATATATTGTGGTTCCGCTGTGTTGTTTGGTATCTGTATCTGTTGTATTTGAGTTGTATAGTTAGACAAATGTTTATAACTGTCTAATATGTGTTGTTTTAAGTTATGTACTCTGATGTAATATGATACTATGTAATATTTTATGTGATATATTATATTTCATTCGTTCCGCTGTGAGTTATCTAATGTTGTTGTGTTCTTCTTTCTCTTTCTTTTCTTCTTCTATCCCTTTCTTTCTTCATTAGCGATGCGTCTTCCTGGAGATAGGAAGTCGGGTCGTTAAAGTTCCAATACCCTAACGTCTCTTCGGACCACACATAGATTCCCACATCTCAATTAGATCTTGGAATAACAACTGATTCCCATATCTCAACGGGTTTCGGAATCACACTTGGATCCCAACATCTCGATATGTCATGAATCTCCTCCATGGAACCGTATGTGGTTCTTGGAGTGGTTACGGGTTCAAGTCATCTCTTACGAGTACACTCTTATGTTTTCTGGGTGCTCCACAAAACAAACGTCAATTTCTGAAATGCTCAATATCGGTTCTTTAGAAAATAATTAGACAATACATAAGAGCGGGGATCACCACCTAACCGTTTAAGTGGACGAATCTCCTTATCATTTGTCCTAGAAGAGTGAAACTAGTTTATACATACAGTATAGTACCTTCGATGGTAACTGTACCCTATAGTCCTCGTGTTTCCCTTTGATATTTCCAGATTTAAAATCCCTCGGTGGTAAGTAGGGAATATTTCCCTACCAATAAAATTAAGATGAAGTACATATTTAGGCCAAGATTTGATAGTCAGTTATTTACCTATCAAATAGAAAACATTTAAACAAAGATTACATTTCCCATGAAAATCACCAAGCCTCTTTAATTCATTAATTTAGAATCACATTTCAAATACTTGGAAATCACTTCTATATATTTGTCTCAACTGGATAAATATATTCACAAACCACTTTATTTTCGATACTTAGAAAATATAACTTTATAATTATCTTAAAGGTATAAGTATATTAACAAACCATTTCAATTCCAAACTTAGAAACTTAAAACTTCTAAAAATGGATATGGAAAGTACCGTTCAATATCGACTATGGATTGTAGCATACACAATGGTTGCGTTCGCTAATTGTGTAGGATTTCTGTGGAAGTGCCCTCAGTACTTCGAGGAATGGTCCTCATGGACAATGATTCCTGAACCCGTAAGAGTGATATTATAATAATGTATAAGGGAAAAATAGTAGTAATCAAGTAACGGTGATCCTCGTGAGTGTACAATACAATAATACTATATAAAATCGAAAATCCATATGGCACATTCGCTAATTATGTAGGATTTCTGTAAAAGTGCCCTCAGTACTTCAAGGAACGGTCCTCCTGCATAAGGATTAGAGATATCCTTCTGAAGAAGCATACATCCCTAGTAATGTACCATAGGAAAAACACAGCTTCTCTAGCTAAGACCGAGTACATCGCCCCATGCATGCATAATAACTATAGGTAACGTCTAAGTGGAGCTGACTACACCTTATGGGTTTGCCAACCCTACTGGCCATGCCTCCTACCTTTGGTTTTAGTCATTCCCGTTGATGAGGCTACGCCCGGCATTCCATCTTATGGACCGCTACCAAATAGAACACTGAATCCCATATGGGTTCTAATACCCTAATGGGTCTCAGGACCATATATAGATTCCCACATCTTAATTAGACTTTGGAATCACAACCGGATTCCTATATCGCAACGGGTTTCGGAATCACACTTGGATCCCAACATCTCGACATGTCATGAATCTCCTCCATGGAAACCTATGTGGTTTTTAGAGTGGTTACGGGTTCGAGTCATCTCTTACGAGTACACTCTTCCGTTTCTTGGGTGCTCCATAAAACTAAACTTCGATTTCTGGAATGCTCGATACTAGTTCTTTAGAAAATAATTATACAATACATAAGAGTGGGATCACCACCTAACCGTTTAAGTGGACGGATCTCCTTATCATTTGTCCTAGAAGAACGAAATGAGTTTATACATACAATATAGTACCCCCAATGGTAACTGTACCTTATAGTCCCCGTGTTTCCCCTAGATATTTCCAGATTTAAAATCCCTTGGTGTTAAGTATGGAATATTTCCCTACCACCAAAACTAAAAAGAATTACATGTTTAGGACAAGATTTGTTAGTCAGTTATTTACGTATCAAATAAAAAAACATTTAAACAAAGATTATATTTCCCATAGAAATCACCCGGCCTCTTTAATTCATTAATTTAGAATCACATTTCAAATACTTGTAAATCACTTCCATATACTTATCTCAACTGGATAAACATATTCACAAACCACTATATTTTCGATACTTAGAAAATATTACCATATACTTATCTTAAAGTTATAAGTATATTAACAATCCATTTCAATTCCAAGCTAAAAAACTAAAAAACTTATAAAAAGGGAAAGTACCGTTCAATATCGACCATGGGTCGTAACATACATAATGGTTACGTTGCTATCCCAACGAATCCATAGTAAAATGTAGGCAATCCCTGCCTTTCGAATTTCGCCACGAAGATCAACCATTTCTTCCCAAAACCCTTTTATTTTACAAAATATTACCAAATATATTTACAAAGTTTCTTTACAAATCTCCAACCCATTATAAAACATTCTTAATGAATCTCAAACCCTATTTACAAAACTTCTCCTTTTCAGTTCTTTAAAACTCATTTATAAATCCTTTTAAAAATATCCAAACCATTTATAAAACTCTTCCCATATTTAAGTAACTTATTTAATAGACTCTTCAAGTCCATAAGGTCCTCTTGATAAACCATAAGTTATTTCAAAGAACTTTAAATAACAAGTTCTTATTTAAACATCCTTCTATTTCATTCAATTTAAATCTCACTTAAAATAATAACTTTAAAATATCATTAAATTATATTAAATTAATTTTAAAACACTACTAATATATTAATAAATTAACTTCAAAACATTAATAATAAATTAATTTAAAAAGCTATTAAAACAATAATTAATTAACCTTTAAATATATTTAAATAACTTAAATTAATATAATTAATTAACTTAAATCAATATAATTAATTAACTTAAATCAATATATTTAATTAACTTTAATTAAAAATTAAAGTTTTGTTAAATCATTTAAAATAAATAATTAAAGTAAAATTAGAACATTTCAAACAATAACCAAATAATTTTAAAATAATGATTTAATATTCTTAAATAACATTTAAGAAATAACTTTTAAGAACCATATCAATAAATAATTAAATTTAAATTATTTTTAAACAATTATAAATTTCTTTAAAACAATATTACTAATAAGTTATTACCTTTTTAAATCTTATTATTAAATGATAATTATCTTTAAACCTTATAATAAAAATGATTATTTTTCTAAAATAACTTTCAAACCAATAATTAGCTTTTCATATTCGAAGGAGGCTAACGATCACTATGGTACTTAAACAAGCTACCATATTATTCAATTAACTTTTCAAGTTAATAACAGATATTTACATAATCCATGGCTATGTGGATCCAACACTTATCCATCATTAGCTTATATATCGCTTATTCAAAGTGAAATATCAATTAACAATACGTAATCGGATGTCCCAATCTATAAAATAGCAGAACGGGGATTTATTCTGCTGATTCAGTGTCAAATTAATTTAATTAGTGGAACGGTGTTTATTCCGTTGAACAGATGTCCAATTACTATATTCAATCCAATTTAACTCAATAGTAATTTATTTAGCCAAATAAACATCAATAAGTAAGGTATATAAATTTTAACGATGTTATCAATTAAAATAACATAACTTGAATTCAGTCGGTTTAAATATGTCATAAATTTATACCTGTCCAAAGCTATCAATAAGTTGCACTATAACGATGTACTCGTCAATACGAGTACAAAGCAAAAACCCGCATGTCAATTGGGTTTAACATAACCAGGTTATCAAATTATAATAACACGTATTTATGTAATTAAATTAACATTTTAACAAAGAAAATTCCCTCACCCAAAATTTTCAGCCCGGTCCTCCATGCTTAAACCCGCATCCGCAACTCCAGAACTAAAATTTCTTCATGTTCTCCTCCTTTTCTTTCTATCTCCAAGAATGAAGAACACAACCATGCAAGTGCATGTGCACAGCACTTCGGCCACCCATCGTCCAATCCAACTTCACCAACAAGCTCGACCTCCCTTCCTCGACCGAACGCACTATCCGAAGCCCGCCCTTCAAATTTTACCAAGTATCCTATTCAAACTCTAGTGCCAGGCTCGTCAAATCATTGATTACCACAACTACGACACGTTATAGCCCCCGTTGCTAACTCCGCCGAGACCCCCACCTTTGGCGGCATCTTCTAGCCAATTACGACCCCTCACGATGCCGTGATTCATCCCCAAATCAAGGAAAACTGATCACCCCTAAAAATATGCCTTAAACCCTTATTCGATCACTACCCATCAACCTAGAGCACTAAATGAAAAATGGCCATGGTCATCCCCTCCGCCCCATCCCAAGGCGCTCCCCGTCATTTCCGATCAACCCATCGACCATCGATTCGTCATAAAATATTTTTTAAATGGTTTTTGATCAACTCCTCCTCCACGATGACTTACAACCCTAAAAATCAACAAACGACTGATAAAATCATAGATCGACCACACGAACACATTCATGCCCTTTGTTCATCTATTCGTGTTCGCCTAAAAATGACCAATACTTGACAATTTACTGATATCTATAGATATCTCTCAAACCGCTCGACTAAAACCCATGAAACTATTTTTTATTCCGCGATTTCTAATTTTATGAGTTTCTATATGGGTGATGACATCTTTTGGCATCGGAGTTGGTTGCTTCATGCATATGATAGGGGGTTCTCGCATTATGATCAGTGGAGAAGCTTTGACTATTACCCCTACACTTCTCGTTTATGGGTTGGTTGCTTCATGCGAGGTGCTGCCAACCAGTGTGTCTGAGGTACCTGTGATGGCCACGGTAAGTCAGATATCATTTGGTATCACGCATGAACACCTCACCTCTATACTCATACTATTTATGAATATTATCGAGTTATACTATCGAATAATATAGAGAGTAAGGTTATATTGGGTACACATGTGAATACTACATTGGACTAACACTGGTACTATTTTCAAAACACAATAAACTTACCATAAGGGTACACAGTCTCAGTATAAGGCAATAAACATGTGTGCTACTAGGACAGAACATTACACAATCACAGAATGTAAATAGAGCTCACAGAGTCAGAACACAGTAGATAAAACGTAATATACATATATAATACATGACAGATACATAATCATATGGGTTATAAAATAATAGTCAGATACCTATAGTATACATACACCACACACTACATAACAGATATATACATAACTACATCAAGACTACAAAAAGCTCTAGGGAATGTATCATCCTAAAGCTACTACTAGCCTCTAAAATCAAGAAGCTGAAGATGCTAATGTGCACCTATACCTGCCACATCTCGAGGTCCTCACCCGAGTGTTATAAAATGTAAGGGTCAATCTATATCTATACAATTCGTAGGTTATAATAATAAATGTAGAGAACTCATGATATATTAAAATTATTTTCAATAAGTGAATTTATACATTATGTAACTTATTACTATCTTTTAGTTCTAATTTCCATACTATATATCACAAATTAGATTCATATGTATATTTTTACATATACATTACATAACAACTTGTAATGTGTGATGACTGTATGATGGACACTAAGTCCCTAGTAGAGTCATGTTTATAATGTGTAAGTTCCGTAGTCAAATACTGGATCCAAATAAGGCTACAAATAGTATATGCCTATGTACCACTGTGTTAGAACCAAACGGAAGATCGATAGCACGAAGCTAGCTCTAGAGTCACATAGACTCTACAAGTTTCAATTACCACAACAGTCGTCATGACAACTTGTCTATGGAAAGTCTATGTCACGACATTATACTTACCCCTATAGTTAACATGTTATTGTCCTAAGTGACACAAGGGTAATCGCATGAAGCTAAGCTCTAAGCTGTATCAATATGTGGTGTCACAGATCTGGGGCGCGACCCCACGATTAGGCAGCTAGGGTGGATGCTATCCTAATCTGGTCCTTTCCTATACCAAATAAAATGAGTACATTGTGATAGATGGAATATAATATCTATTGAATAGGCACAAAGCCCAACTTATAAATACTAGCACAAAGTTGAATGTATCTCTATGAGTCCCTTGCGTATACCTCAATACTGTATCACTAACCCATCACTTGGGTGCTATTTACTTACAGGGAATAATCGAACAAATATCATGACAACATTCCAACCACTATGTGATAATTAATCGTTTACTTGACGCTGAAACTACACATATATCCATCATATCTATGCCACAAGTCCTATGTATGACCGATGAAATATCACCGAATGTCTCATCCCAAACGGTGTTATAACTCTGTTTATAACATATTTCTCATAGCACAGAACATTATCATAATAACATGTGATTTGTAATACATACCAGTTTGAAGAAAAAATATATTTTACTTTACTTATTTTAAACTAATTTCTTTTAATATTTAATCTAATAATTTTAAACATTCTTCTTATTTATTTATTAATTTTAGAATTAAATTCTTCTTATAGAAATATATATATAATTTATCTTTTAATATAAATTAATATCCCTACCTAATAATTTTGTTAAACTTGTTTTATATTCAATTTATTAACAAAATTATTTTATTAAGATATTTATCTATATTACCTATACAACATTAATTAATAGTTATATATAATATAAGTTTATATTATATATATATGGCATTATCTTGTATAAATTTGTAATATATATATATATATGCTATTATTATTGTATTATTTATCTGTATTTTATATTGTACAGATATATATTACTTCATTTTTATTTTTTAAAAATAATACCGGGCATACGTTGAACGACTAGATCTCCAGTCGACCCACGTCGAATTAGATCGACCGGTGCCTGGTAATGGACGTGAGTGCTACTATTGTCTCGCATGATCAACGATAAAATTCAGGCCATTTGAAACCTTCTTCCAATGCTTAATGCAATATACATAACCACATACATAAGCAACCTTCTATTACACATGCGTCTATACAACAACGTCAAATATAAATCCAATTTGCTCAATATCAAGATTGGGTTTCTGACTGTAACCCATAATTTGATCATCGCTGTGTATATTCACTAATGAATGAAATCCGTGATTCAATTAGACATAAAAGTGAGAATGTAACTCATCTGAAGATGAGTAACTCCAACTATTTTCTCTTGCTTCTTCTACTTCTTGCCTTTGCTCTTACTGTAAATTCTCAGCGCTTAAAATCAATGATAAATACTAGGTTTCTTCTTGGTAGACGATGTTGAAGCATGTCAGGAAGCTTACTTTCAAGTTTGATAATTTTTAACAATTTATTTTAATTGTTTAGAATCTTTAAGTTAAGAAAGGTAGTATGGTTTAAGTGTGAAGAGGAAGATACATTAGTGTTTTTAGATTATTGTGTTCTTATATTTATACGCATGAATGTAACCTCCAAATTAAGAGAATTGCATAATTTTAATTTTTAATGGCTAGGTTAATTAATTTACAAAGTGAACTTGTTTAAATTTGGTAATTATTTATATTCTCTTTTACCTTTGAATATTCAACTTCTTTTCTATTTGGTTCACTTTTAAATATAAATTCTAATTCTTCTTCAACTAACTAAATTCCAAAATCACAAATAATTTCTAATCTACTTATATTTACATATACTATTTACATTATATTTAACTATGTTATCGATTTACATTTCCTGAAATTACTTTTGATATGAATAAAATGTCCAAATTAATTTACACAAAATACAAATCAAAAATTCAATTCTTTGATTATATCAATTATTTCACCTAGAATCATTCAAATTATTAATTATTTTCCCCAGTTATCATTTTAATGTGACTTAATTATTTAGATTTATTTTTATTTATTCATAATTAATTACGTTCTGACAATAGGTTGTTATAGACTTTCCTCTTAAGAAAATTGCGTCTCGTATTCACATCATTTATTATTACCCAACAATGAACAAGATACATAATGACTCGTGTGCTTCGATAAGCTACTTAGGATAAGCCTATTTCATATGCTCTTGAGTCTCTCAAGTACAACCGAATGGATTATCAACCATTACACCTTTACTAGAGGAACTTGTTTGCTCCTAAGCTTCCGAACTTCTAAATTTTTTATCCAAATAGGATGTTGCACGTAAATCAAATCAAGAGGGATTTCAAGTCCTTGCATGTCTCTCAGCTCTACAATGATCTCAGTATCTCATAGACACTTCCTTAATTGAGATATATGAAAAAATTGTGTATACCATCAAATTGATCTCGAAGTGCTACTCGACAAGTGACTCTTCCCACACATTCAATAATAAAAAAGAGACTAATATAGCAAGGTGCCTATTTCCCAAATTTCTAAACCTCATAACTCCCTTCAGAGGTAATATCTTCAAATACAAATGGTCTTCTACTTCGAATACTAACTCTTAGGTTCCTCCTCTTCACTCTTTTTTTTTGCTTCCTCGAGTCTAAGCACTGTATCGACTAGCTTTTCATGGGTAGCATCCAGTTTTGGAAGTAATGATTTCCTTAAAGCTTTGTTTAGGCTATAAACAAACGTGTAGTTCATCTTCAATGATTTATTGATCATATCATTACCATACTTTGATAAGGATTTAAAAGTAGCAACATATTCAATAATAGACATGCAAGTTTGCTTCAAATCAATAAATTTGTGAACCACTATATCTTTCTCTGCCTCTGGCAAGACTTCTGCCCAAATCGCTTGAATAGATCTCAAGTGATCTCAGTTTCATCCACTTCTACAACTAGCAGCATATACCAATCTAAAGCTCTCTCTTACAGTTGGCTCGAGGCAATCTGAACTTTCTGTTGATCTATCATGCTCATCCTTGTAAACATATGCTTGCACATCTTTAACCATGCTTGGGCACCAATCACTCCTTCCGTTCCTTTAAATGCCTTACCACCAAGACTAGCATAGTCACTACATAGCCTGGCAAAATCGAAATGAGGAGTAGAAGGATTAGGAGTAGTAGAAGCACTTGACTATTGAATGCTCCTAATTAACTCCATCAACTACTCTATCATCATAAATACTCCCAAGTTCCACTTAATTGCCTGGGATCAACTCGCCCGAAGCATGGTCCAACCATTCTTACCACTGAAAGGAAATGAGGTACAAATTAAGAATGACAAACAATAATTATATCAAAACATACATATAACAAATATGAACCCAATACCTAATAATGTTTGCATCTACCCAATACCTAAGGAATTGGGACTCCTATTGTCCTTCTAGATCAATAACTTTCGGTTATATTTCTCCCATTATTCTTTAGATTTGTTATGCAGAATATTTAAGGATAGATTGTATGTATAAGCTGTGGATAAATGATTAAGTATCATGCAGTAATTTAGGACACTATTGTGATGTTTATTCGATTATTTATTGTAAGTGGATGACATTCATGTGATGGAAATTGTGTTATATGTGTGAGGTGATACGCATAGAGATGAGTATGGCTTTGTGCCTACATTCAGTGAGAATCGCTATGTGCCTAATGATGAGCTAGACTTTCTCTCTATATGTATTAGTTATATATGCAACTATTATGACGTAGTCTTATTTACATTGGAGAGGAGTGGATGGATATAATCCACCTTAGCGATCGGATCGTGGAGTTTCACCCTAGATCTTTGACACTCTATATTTATGTAGCTTCGTGCTCTTGCTTGGCGCATTCTTCCTTGTGTCACCTAGGCTATCTTTCTCTTACCTATACGGGCTAGAATCAAACGTGACTATTGAATCCTGCATTGATGAGCATACTAGTGAATAGTGTCAAGATCCTATGATGGTAACTAAGGCTGTAGAAACTTTGCGTCTCTTGAGCTTGCTTTGTGCTACCAGTCTCCCTTCTAGTACCGATGGAGTAGTAGTTTGTCATATACTATTGATACACCTCTCTTTAGTATAGAGATGGGCTATGTGACCCACATATTGTTGTATTCATATGGCTCTACTTGGGACGTCATGTCTATTGTACAGACATATCCCATCATGATGTATTCTGGTGATATCTCACTTATTAATATTTCTGTATTTAGCTGATGGTTTTTTGGATATCTATGATTCATCCAATTATGTTGATTCTGTGATTTCCAATTTAATGTGTCTTTATACGGATGATGACATATTTTGATATCAAAGCGGGTTACTTTGCATAGTATTAACCTATTCATGTGGTGTGATGCTTTGATGGTTATTTACAATATTATAATTGTATTTCATGCACACGTTTCTATAGTTATATATTATTGACAAGGTACCTGATGATTTGAGTATCTCTGGTAGTGTTATCATATTACTACCCTTTGTTTATGTAACGACCCGTTAAATTCAATGATATTAAATGAGTCAATTTGATATGTTTTCTAATCTAATTTAAATTGAAATAGAAGTCTTAGGATTTTTAATGGAGTAAATGTAGGGGTTAGCTAGTAACTGTAATTAAAGGTAAATAATTTAAAATGTTTATATGACATAGATTGAAATAACGAAAATTTGTGTTTGTGGTTATAAGTCATAATTAGTTGATTAAAATGGTATTTATGAAATAACAACTGAATTGAATTGCAAATATATAAACATTAGAAAAATTTATTTGGTGGATTAAATTTGTTAAAGTTTATAAGTTTTGTAATTTAATTTAGTAGAAACTTTAAATTATAAACGAAGATTGAAATAAACGCTAAATTTAATTATGTAAATGGTGACTTAAGACCTAGTTATAGGAATTGGAATATAATCCAATTTGAATTAAGTAGAAGAAGGATTTGATTAATATGTAAGTTATTGTTCAAGGTATTGAATAAAAATTGGAAACCCAATTATAATTAATGATAATAACGTTAGTATTAGTTAATAAATATATTTCAATGCAGTACCCAAATGAATGGAATAAAATGAATATATATTGAATAGAAATGAAATGTAAGGTAAATGACGATTGTGTAAAATCAGTACAAGTTGGAAATGCATAAACCTTAATAAACATTCCAATTTAATAAATTTATGCAAATGTGGGACTTAGTGATAAGCATGTAATTATGGGTAGGATAACAATTAGTATAAAATTCCTATTTCAGTGGCATGTTGCAATGGGTGATTTAGTTTGGGATTTTTATTAAATTTTGATGGAATTATTTAAGGTTTACAATAACAGAAGTTTAGGAGTAAAGTGAGATAATTGAAAATTTTAATCATTCATATAAGTCATTTGTTTATTAATATGAGTTAGCTAATAAAATTTAATTTGGGCAATACCTATATATTGGAAACACATTTGTAAAGTGTAATAAATTGAATTTGGTGGATTGGGAATGAATCCAAGGTTATAGGAATTGATGTAATACTACGCAAATAAAAGGTAACTGCATAAAATCAATGTTTCGTAATAAATTGTAATTGATAATTAAGCAGGAATGGGTTTGAATTTGACAAAAAGGAAAATTTATTATTTGCTTACCCATCTATTCAATCTATTAAATTTGATCAGATCCATTTGCAATTAAACGAATTTATTTACAAGTTAGTATGTATTTAGCTGATAACTATAAAACCAATTAGGGCAATCGGATATATATATTACCAGTTAAGTTATATAAGATAATGGTTGACTTAATTAAGGGAGTTTATGTAATAATTTCATTTATTTTGTAAGTGGAAATAAAACGTTAATGATAACAAGTATTCAAAATTTACCATCTATTTAGTATATTAAGTATAATTGATAATCAACTGCAGCAAGTAATAAATATTAAATACGTAACGTTAAATGAAGTAATATTTGAAATTTAATATTTAGAAACTATGTAAATATAAGTGCAGATGAAATTGGGGATATTTACATATTAAAATATGAATCCAATGATAAATCAATCTAATTGACAATAAATAATGGAAAGTAAATTTAATTAAATTTTGGAAATTTAATATATATATATATATATATATATATATATTTTGGTGAAATTAATGAAATTTGAGGATTTCTAAATTTAATTCGACAAGTTAAATTTTGTTTAAATTAGTATAGGTGATTGAAAATTTTATAATAATAAGAATCATCAATTATCAAAGAGAAATGGGAAATTGGATTTAATTGACTAAATTTTGATTTATTTAATGAATATAAAAATAGCCATTTTGGCCACGGACTCGGATTTCGACGAAACTAGTTTCATCGGATCCGTATCGGTGAATTATTATAGGGTTTCAAGTTTCGTATCGATCGGACCTGTCGTTTGATCGTACGGACGCGAAACGCCTTGAAAATCAATTTTATTAAAATCAATTTGAAATCAATTTGGAAATTTTGTTTTCAGCATAACTTCTTCATACGATCGAATTTGGACGTGAAACTTCTTCCATCGCATTCAGAATATTTTAAATTACCTATTTGGATATATAGATTTACGAAATTTCGTTCCGGAGTCATAGCGGGCTTTTTGGGCCATAGTTTGCTACGCACGTTCATTCTACGGTTTATCTACCCTATTTCAAACCCCTCTATATAAACCTAGCTATTCAGCCCTAGCCTCCGCCTAATTTCATTTATCTGCGCGTATTTTCTTCAAGCTTCTCTTCTTCTTCAATGGGGGCTAACCCTAGATCCAGTCAGTTCAAAAACAAAATGAAAATTCAATATCTCCAGAAAAATTCCACAAAAATATATGTCGATCTTCTCGAAACACGTAATCCCATGGTGAAATTCGCTTTTCAGTTGGAGTTACCGTTTACCCAGAATAAATTCAAACAGTTCGTGGCCGTTCATCAGCGTCGCATCAAAGTTCGCCTGATCGAAATTCTGTTTCTGGGTATTGTAGTATGGACGATGGGGAGTGCAACCAAATAATTTTTGCGGAGGATCAACGGCTAGATGTGGTGGAAGTTTCGAATTAGGGTTCGAAACCCTAATATGTAGTGGCGGCCGGTGATAGGTCTGGGCGACCTGGTGGTGGGCGTCACGTGCGGCCTGGCGAGGGAAGCCCTACGGTGGGTGTGGCATGGCCTACGGTGGCGCGGTGGAGGCTCGAGGCAAGGTCAAAGTCACGGTCAACTGGCGTGCGTGGTTCCTGTAGTTGCTTCTGCGCGTGAAGGAAGATGGGAAGAGATGTCGTCTACGTGGCAAGTTTATTAGGTAGGTTTTGTAAATTTTAAATTTTATGTTCAATCGAATTTTCGTCATAACTTTCTCGTACGAACTCGTTTTCACGCGAAATTTTTTTCGTTAGGATCGTTATTAAATTCCGGATCTGATGACGCTAGTTTGGACGAATTCCGAGACGGGCGAATTTTTGGGTTTAAATCGAATTTAAATTCGATTTAAATTCAAAAGGTGAGTGTTTTTAACCCACTCACAACTTATAAAAGTTTTTATGTTTGTTAAATTAATTTTAGAAATGAATAGAAATTTATTTATGAGTATTTGGCATGTTTATTTCCCTCATATTTGTTGAATTGCATTTATTAAATTTAACTGTTAATTTAATTTATTTATTGCGTATTAATTGATAGTTAGAATTTATTTGTTTGCCTATAAACTGCTAGTTAACAGTTATATAGATTATTACTGAATATAAACTGTTAGATTAATAGTTGTTAAATTTAATCTGAATAAAATTGCCAGTTATTACCTGTTATATATTATCAAATATAAATTGTTATTGATTGATATTGCTTGATGATTGTGATTGGATGATGGGTGATGTTGATGGATGTTTTGTTGTATATCATTAAATTGCAAATTATCATGCATATTTCCTTTCATTCGGGATTGTGGTTTGAAATGATATACAACCGCAAAATTTTATATCTTTTAAATTGCGGATTGAAATGATAAATATCCGTATCACTTGACCATAAGATAGAAAATTATATACAGGCACCGTGGTCTATATATAACTATTTTAATGTGATTTCTATGGTTTAGATGGAATACG